>JAZGUH010000510.1:157500-1357500 GCA_037893225.1 Hippasteria phrygiana
TTCTTTCCCCTATTCCGGTACTTACGTATTGCCTCGTAGAGTTTGTGAATAAATTTCCTTTGGGGACATCCTCCTCTTTAGTCCCTGCAAGTCCATCACAAACCCTCCAGTCCTAATCCCAATCACAAGCTATTCAAATGAGCTTTGACAAAGGCATTCCTTTGTCATTGTTACTTGTGACCAGCTTTATGAAAAGACTTCTGACTGGACTTGCGAAAGGACTTGTGAAAGGACTTGCAGGGACTCGAATACAACTCTGAGAATTTCCTTGTGGAGACTTTTTCATTCTTTTGTCGTCTGTTGTTTCTGGGTCTCTATAAGGTAGACCATTAAATGCCTCGGTCGTCAGCGTGTGTGCGTGCGTTTGAGTTATGCTCGGAATTTCCTGTGTCCAAGTAACTAAGTTCCCCAGACTGGATTTGGATAGTTCGTTTGTGTGGCTTTGTCGGGAAACAGCGCGCATGCGAGAGGAATCAATCTGAAATCCCGTCTTGAACAAAGACTAATCAGCTCCATGAAATTGGACGGTTCGAATTTTAGGAATAAGCCAGTTCGGTATTTCAACTGCGCATGTGCACAATGACATTTTATCCCGAATGACTCGCGTGACCTAAGGCACGCGTGTGAACGCAAAAGGTGGTCGCACAACGCGCACGTGTTAAATTCAATCAGAATGGGCGTTCGCGTAACATGGCGTGACATTACGTCAGCAATTTTATTCCGAACAACCTTTGACCTTTGAGATACCAAACTGGCTTATTCTCATGACATGCAACTGCAAGAGCCTGAGGATGATATGATCAACCTCTTAAAATTGAAAAAAAATGTGGCCAGTCAAAAACTCTAGATCCGTACTCACTTTCCAGTAGTCTCTGAATTTAGAGGCCTGAGAACCAGTTTTCATGTGCAGAAAGTGGTTGTACTTCATCAGAAGAGGGTGCTATTTCATACACGGCAAAATCATATATGTATCAGAAATTAAGGGCATTATTAAAAAAACAAAATTGTATAGTTATTAAAGTCAGCCGATAACGGGCACTGCAGTAGGTTTAGAATGAATGCATTATTGTAACTCTTGCTCAAAGCTAACTACGTATTACCGACTATCGTCTATTTCTTATTTCTTTCGTACATTGTTGATAAATAGTTTTTTCCTGAAATAAGTTCCTTTTCGCACTTTTATTTTTTGAAACTCCATAGATTGCGTGGGCTTGATATGAAATACAATAGCATTTGCAATAATGTTTGGCTTCATCTGTGATTTTAATTGTCTGCTGTAAATTTTTTGCCATTTAGAAGCATTTTCATTTCATAAATCATGAATAAACGAAACTCATCTTGTAAACAATGTGTTTTTTACCCATTGCTTCATTGAGCAGCCGCACATTATTCACAATGCAAAGAGAAATGTCAAAGGTCATGAACCCTGCATCTGAAATAAACTTGTCAAATTTTGTCTGAAAAAAATTGTTGGTGACTGTAATTTTTTTTCCTTCAACACGCTTAAAAGCAAAATAGAAACCTCACATTTTTGCCAAAAACTCCAGTACTTGTTTAATTTGTATATGCCATGTTTTCTGGCAAAACCGGAAAAGCAAATTGAATTTTGAATCGTCTTTACACACACCACATGTAGACAATTTCCGACCATATTGATTTACCACAAACATGACTTCTGACATGCAGATTTGGACAATCACTCGTGTGGACAAAGTTGTTTTTTTGGTAACATTTCTCAAACCTTCACACCCTGTCAATAAGTTTTATTTTGTCATAAATTCCTCATAATCGTACCATCTCATCAATGCTACATGGTCACAAGTTTACAAGTTAAACTCGGACAAAACAATTTCATTGCATTTCTTCTGCAGATTAAGTAACTTGTAAGATTTCACATAAAAATGAAACTTTGGCCATCGACAAAAATAAGAACCGGATTGTCATCAGCGTCCTAATCAAATGTCCATTTCTGTATACTTTCATTAACCCTAACCTTCCCTAACCTGCCAAAATCAAACACCCCTTTGTGTTGAATTTTGTGTGATTGGGTACTGTAGAGCCTTGGCACCATCACTTTGCATGGGTCTTGATGCCCTGATTTTGTCCAAGTACAAAGAATGTGCCATTGGTTTACTACACAGTGTTGGAGTTTGTGTGGTTAGGGAAGGATTCTAGTAAAAAGGCTTGGGCTGTTAGGGTTAATAAAGATGGAGAAATATCGACAGTAACAAACATTCTCATTTGTGTTGTATTAAATGAAAGAAAATCAAACTCATTCACGAACTAATTGTGACCCGGCACCACGAAACGGCGTAAGCAGCAGAAGTTGAAAATGGAGATGATGGTATTTCCTGAAATTATATGCAATCGAGCTGCCAGCGTGTTAACCCCCTATTTTGAGAAATTGAAGCTTGAAGTTAGTGAACCGTGGACACTATAGACCATGTGCCATTTGTTTACTACTCATTCAAATATGTGACCCGCTCAGCAAAAAGGGCCATTATGTTGCAAAATTTGAAAATAGTGTTTTATATATAGCTAGAAAGGCCATTTTATAAGCTTTCATATGGTATATGTCTTGAGGTCTCTAGCATTTTGCAATCACGAGATATTTGGAAATTTGCATGTTTGTTTTCAGGAATTTCTTGAAATGATTTAGGGAGAAACAAGCCATTTAAAAAAACAAAAAAGCAAAGCAATAGATGGAAGTACTCGACAAAAACACATTCTTTTTCCAACTTTATTCACTGAAATCAAAGATTTTGGTTTATATGAAATAGAATAATATAGGTATCAAAGATGCACAAAATTCCCTCCCTTCAAAATCACTTGTTTGAAGAATTGTCCACCCTCTTCACATTGAACGGCCCATAACTCGTAAAAGCATACAGCGACTTATGTGCCCTTTTTGCAGAGCGGGTCACAAATGCCGGCATTATACACACGCATCGTGTTGTGCATAAGTTTGGGTAAGGAGTGACATCATGTATGATTCAAAAGTGATCTGACCTGCGACATCACTCCTCAACCACATTTTATGCAAAACACGATGTGTGCGCGCACACAGTCTAGCACCGTAATTGTGGGGACATACACTGGTCACGCGATAGACGTCGTGGGGACCAAAATCGTTATGGGGACAGAGATACCTCGGTCCTAATTTGCCTAACAAATATAAAATGTCCCCCACTACGCAGTCGATGTCAAAGGGCACATCATCTATAACCCGAGTTAATAAAAAAAAATCACCCCCCCCCCAAAAAAAAACCCAACAAATTGATACTGACTTCAGATTTAAACACTGGAATGTCAGAATAGGTGTTTTCAAATGTCAAAATGTTAACGTCCCAAAGAATTTGTTTTGTGTTATTCAGAATGCCATAGCGCGACTTGCTACTCAATTTCTGCTGCCAGGTCACATACAATACAATAAAACTTTGTAGTTTTATTTGCAATTTGTAGTTCAGACATTGCCTCTTTAAAGTTATCTTTCAAAAATTGAACACAAAAATGACAGCCTGTAAAAGGGTAGATCGCTGATGACAAACTAGAATATTTTTTTTTAATGGCTGTAAGCTTGCTTTCTTGTGTAGTGTGTGTATATCTCGTCCGGGCAAAAGCGCGCGCGCTTTGTCGTCCGACGTCATAAAACCAGTATGCTGAAATAACAATGGGATTGTAGTGTGCAGTGTCTTGCATGTATAGTCTTGGGGGGAATTTCTTGTTAGTAGTGTAAAAAACTGAGCAGTAACTTTTGTAGCGTGTGGTCTAGCTTTTTGTTGACGAGAATTAACTTTGTAATGTATCTTTAGGTAAGTAGTAGGTATTTCTGTGGGGAAAAAAGGATGTCATTTTTAATTTATTTCTGGTTTTTTTTACGGGCAAAAATGTGGAAGTTCCAGTTTTCGATATGCTTGTTTGGAGCCAAACTTCAATAGCTGTTGAGTAGAAATATCGCTGGAAAAACCACCCGAACAAAGATACTGACAATTTGGGAGACCACCAACATAGGGCAAGATACATGTAGCTCAGTTGGTAGAGCGCCGGTACGGTAACCCAGAGGTCGCAGGTTCGAATCCCGCTCCTGCCAGTTTCTTTGTTTACTTTGGAAGGAAAACAAATGTAACGGTTAAGCAGAGTTTAAGCTGGAAACCAGCCAAGCAATAAACATCAAGTGACTCTTTGGCAATTTGCTTACGAGCAAATCTTCCCAGTGGTTAAAACCCCTTGCGTACGGATGACGCCAAATGGCACAAAAAAAACAGTGGCACCAGGCCGGATGACGCCATTTGCCGCTATTTGTGCAGTTTCAATCCATTGTTGGATTATTGTGTATGTTACGCTTGACTGCACAAGAACATCGTGTCCATTTCGCTTGGCTGCCAGAGCCGGTGCGACACCCTGGCGCCTCCTGTAAATAACTGTACTCAAGGGGTTAACAGATCTGTACTGAGGAGCCTTGTCGGAAAGTGGCCTGTCATTACAGTAGAAGGTCCATAGGACATAAAAATGGATCCCAAAAGATAATGCGATGTATAACAAGATGTATAAATTGCAAGGCACGTGAATGCGTTCACAGTTACTGCTGGCTGTGATGAAGAGCGCCACCAATTGCGCTTTCAGCTTTTCCCATCAGCCAATCATATCCACCAGATGGCTCACGGACAAATATGCACAAAATTTAACCTGTATTTCTCTACTGTTGAATTTGTTTATGCACGTTGTCATTAGGCATGGGCGATTTTGTGCAGGAGTCAACTCTGCATCTTCGGAGTAGATTCCAGTCACTGCCCGACGATTTTGAAACTCGCCAACTACAAAAAAAAAAGATTTCAAAATTGCAGAGTACCTGACAAAGACTGCTGGCAGGACTTCTCAGCGCCAGCTGTTTCATCCATGAAAATCAATAGGGCTGTTCGTTTTCGAATAATTTAGTATTCGATTATTCGAAACTGGGTTTGACCGAATATTCGATACTCGCCGATTAAGTTTTGCACAAGTTACACGCAAAGCATGCCAGTGTTTTACGTGCGGCGATCCATATTTGTGCATGCGCCTGTTGTATCAAGATCATTACGGGTACGTATAATGTTCTGATAACAAGAAAACAAACACTGCCTGTGTTTTTGCAGTAAATATTTTACAGGTGTCAAGGGTTTTACGGACAGGAACAATAAACCCCCGTCCACAAAAAGTTACCGTCGTCAAAAATGCGGCATTTGACACTGCTAAGCACCGTAACTTTTCTATCAAAATAGCATCAGAGTCGTGTCTGTAAGTGCATATATATATTTCTTGAATATTCGAACCGGCAAAAAGGTATTTGAATGTTCGGTTGATGATCGAATATTAGAATATTTGATATACTGGGACAGCCCTAGAAATCAATCACCACGCTGCGTGCATTCAAAGTATGCACTGCTGATGTCTGTTTTGTGCATAATGTACGGCGTCCATTTTGAAAGGAATCACAATTTCTGCTGGGAGTAAGCTTGAGTCAACTCCATAAATGTCCAAGTCACCCACGCCTAATAATCAATAGGCTTCATTAATGGTTTGTTAATGAATGTTGTCTCACGTTAGGCTATCAGGGAAGTTGTTCAATCTTCAGTGTCAATTCTTCTGAAGTCTAAAAAGAGCAACATTTTTGTGTCTGCTACCTCACATTTTGTGTACATCGGTCAGAGACGTAGTCGAGTCCATCACAAATCCCTGCAAGTCCATCACAAGCCCTCCAGTCCTCCAGGCATTCCTTTGTCATTGTTCATCCAGTTACTTGTGACCGGCTTTATGAAAGGACTTCTGACTGGGCTTGCGAAAGGACTTGTGAAAGGACTTGCAGGCACTCGACTACAACTCTGAAGAAATCTCACAGTATTTTTTCATTTGGAAAAAAAAAGATTGGAAAAGGAGTAATCTGCTTTATTTTTTCAACAGAATGCCAGTGTAAATTTAGTCTCTTTTTTTGGGTACCTCTCATCTCAATCCTCATTTTTTCAAATTATCCTTGTGATTTTATTTGTGGTTACTTCTGTGGCACTCACTGTCTGTATCAGGGATATTGCATAAACTGGGCCTAGCCAATGGCTGAGGTTGTATTATCATAATATGTTGCCGGACTAGGATTTGGACCAATCCCAGTTCAGGTTTTATTTATGCAAATTATATGCTTTGAATATCAGAAGCACTAAAAGGCAGGAACATCACATTTCTCGGGGTGTATGTAGCATCAGTTTTGCAAAATGTTTTTTTTGATTGGAGGAAGGAATCACATGAACCAGCAACTGACCAATCAGAGTAAACCTTTTACAGAATAAGATGTAATCGGGTAGGCCATCCTTTCAAATGATTTTATATGCACTGGGTACATATCTTTGAAATATTTAATCTTTGTAACTCTCTGAATGATATAGCAATTTGCACCCAAAAAAAAGTCTGGACTAACATCTTGTCATTATTCGTCAAACAATCCACAATCTTGTCATTATGATAGTTTTGTGATCTTATTGATCTGATGAGAATGTTGAAGCAACGGTATTTATCCAGGACTTGTACAAAAAATAGAGCAAAACAACTTGATTAATGTAAAAATAGACTCTTTTGATCCAGTGGCATAACCAGAGGGGGAAAGGGGGAATTCGTGCATTCCATAATCTTGGATTCTAAGTAAGAATAAACTGATACAACAATATATTTTGAAGCCCCAGAAAATCTGAGAAAGGATTGGTCAAAATCTCATTTTGTTGGTTTGTAAAAACTAATTTCATGGTTACAAAAATCAGGCTTTTATCAGAATCAAATTCCTTCACAAACTTGAAAATTAGTAACAGGGTCGTTGTGGTCAGGAGCACAATTTAGCTTTCTTTTTAATAGGCAGCCATATTTCATGCAAATTTGTGTCAAATTTTTGAAATGACGTGACAAAATCGTAATTTTTGTTTGTGTTTTCTTTTTTTGGTCAGGATTTATCAGTACTTCATATGTGCCTTATATTACTTGATTTTGTTTGAATGCAATTAATTGAATTAAATCAAGACGTAGTTTTGTGTTTGGTGATTATTGTGAACTGTTTGTAGCGTTACCTCATGTTCCATAGAGAGCACAACATTAACCCCTTCTTGCAATGGAATGGTCCAGTTATCTTGCAACCAATGAAAATCCATCAGAGATGGCTGTTCTGTAAAGTGACACCTGATTGGATAATTCTTACTAGTGTTTCAGCCAATCAAGTTCCTTTAAAAAAAAAAAAAATGTTACCCTCTTTGTCTCCCGTATTCTCGTTCTTGAAGTATACTTCATTGCAAAACCTGTTAGTTTGCACTGTTATTGTAAATTAAACATCTCATTATCGAATCTTGCCAAATTTGTCCTCATTTTATTGCAAATGTCAATTTTTTTTTATACATTTGTACACAACCCACCCTGTTTACCTTCCACATGCAAACAATAAAAAAAAATCCAGAAATATTTACTTTTCCTTAAGATTGTATTGGTTATTTATCAGGTAATATTTCTGAAAATCCTACCAGTTGCAACTTTTTTTCTTTGATAATTTTTTTAATATTTTTTTTTATGTCTAAAATTAGTCATAAACTTTTCTGTACCTTGAATCATACTGGCTGGTTCATAAAGATAAAATGTGCCAATATTACGGTGATCTATATAAGCAAAACTTGTGTATAAAATATATGCACTGTGTAACAGATGCCATGTTGTATAAAGTCTACAAAGATCGTAACTAGTTTTTTTCAGTAGCTGTTTCAGTTATTGTGAAAGGTTGTGTAAACTGTACTGACTTGTGGTCAGCTCTGATTTTATTGGTTTCTTTGTAAAAAAAGAAAAAATGAAGTTATGCCCTGTTCTTTTTGTTTTGGTTGTCATGACAATGTCGTTGCAAATTCTGGCAAAATTATCAGTGTCACGGTGGTTACTGTGATAATCCTTTTTGCATTTATGTTTTTGGTGTTTTTTTTTATTAATTTGAAGATGCAAAATTTGTTAATGCACATTAATGTGTTCGTAGCATGTAGACCTTAAGCGTATTCTCAGAAAAAGGTATGAAAGTGGACAAAACAGCCAATCCAATGAGACTGTTTGTTACATAAGCTGAAAAGCACCATCAAAGAGATGATCCGATTGGCCCTTTCCTATTTCTTATCACAAGCCAACAAAATAAAAAGAGATTTTTTAAATTTTATCCCAGTTGCAAAGTCGCATCAAAGAAACAACCTCATTGGATGGTTTTATCTTCCTTCACAAGGAAGCCATACTGTGTGTACATGAAATCATCCAATGAGATTTGTTGTTACATGCATGGAGTTGTATTATGTCGTCAGAAAGTTTAATCATCCTCATTTATGTTGGCAAGCCATTTGAAAAAAAAACACTGAATTGCGAGGTTTACTCTTAGAAAAAGAATCTACATGTGTCAAACTTTAGGCCATGTAAACAAATTGGAAGTCTGTAAGAAAAATCTAAGGAGATTACATGTCCATCGTTTCAGTATAATAAGCTGTACAATGTAAGGAACGCGTGTACATAATTGAATACCAGAATGTTTTTTGAAGCGTTGCAAAAACATTTTTGATATAGGTACATTAACTTAAGGGACAAAAATATATATGTAAAAGGCAAAACAAAACAACAAACTTTGGAGCATTGCATGCTGGGATTTGGTTTTCCACATTATACTTTATAGCAGCCTATTTTGTCAAAGCTCGCTATAAGTCTCAGGGGTTGGAAGCCAATTACCCATAATGCTCTGAAAGGTTGAAGGTTGGGAGTGTGTGACCTGAAAAGGTCAGATGTCTTGACCTCACAAAACTAACACAGAAGCCATTGCATTGGAACCATCATGAGTGTATAAAAGATTTTTTATTGTGCATATTAGGTTTGTAATGGACAGTGTAAGTGTTGGGTAATAAATAAAAAATGGCGTCTCGGTTTTATGTGACATTTAGAAGGGAAGGGCTCATGAAAAAATACAACAATCCACATTCAGATTGAGTTTCTCTTAATCGTCTTAATCATAAAGATTTAACTTGAGAAAGTGTGTCACTTCTTAAATGACAAGAACTACAAGTAAGATTTAATGTCGACTTTAACCCTTAAAATGTTCTGATGGAAGAGAAAGTGTATTGTTTACTGATTGTAAAAAAAAAAAAAAAACATCATGAAATGGCAGTTTGTAATTAAAATTGTGAATGTTGTGAATTTTTGAGAGAAAGCTGGAAATCAATATTGTCCTTGTGATTAACGGAAAAAAAAAAAGTGGTGAAAAATTTGGTCCAACTGTGTTTTCGTGTTGAAAATAACAAATATGCAAAATTTGGTTAACGAAAACTGAATAAATTAGGTGTGCTGCAGCAACTAGTTCTGTGTTGTATGTGGGCATTTCCAATGATATGCAAATTGTTATGATGAAAAAAAAAGTGTCTGTGTAAATGGTCATTGTTCATTGGTCAGAATAGGGGTGTTCACTTGTGAATATTCATTTATGTAGATTTCACATTAGAAGATTCTTTGGTTTGTTAATGATTGTTTGTGTATGAATATTCATATATGCTGATTTATGGCGTCAAATCAGTGGGGTCAAATATCTTGATTTGCATAAAATTAACATAATGAATATTCATACCAAGCCTGTTGCGGTTTCTTTTTTATAAACACATTGCCTTCATGTCTGACTAAGTGTTAAGTGTTCACAGAATTACTACCTCAATAAACCACTGTCTTAGGCACGATCCAGGTTACAGAAGCTAGTCGGTTCAAGAAACTGTTTTATGAGAGATTAACCGGGCTTATTAAAGCAAAGCTTGATTAAACTGGATTAAGGATCCGATCAACCAGGGTTTCTTTGCACTGCCCAAGTTTCTTCCGCATTGATAACGAAAAGAGTAAATGAAGTGTACAGTTTTTTTTTAGGTGTGATTCGCAAAAAGAAAAATTTAAGAAGAAAAAAAAGTGTAAATTTAAGGATGAAGACTTAAAACTCAGGGTTGGCTCTTTCGGTTTTGTTTATATCATGTAGTCATAGAAACGAGACAGAAGTAGGTTAAGTTTTACATATATATAATTGTTATAAAGAATTTTCTCTAAAACGAAATTAAGATAATTTCTTCTGTTGTATAGTTGTAAAATAATATTGCCAATTTCAAAGAGAGATCTTGAATCTAATTTTTTTTCTTTTTTTTGGTGCGTTGATAATTGTTATGGGTTGAGTTACTGAAGATATATGGACGTAGGTATTATAGTACAGTATAGTAGGCAAGACAGAGTTATCACGATACATTGAATAAAATCGGAAAACGGAAATCAAATGTTTAATGTTTTATTTTTTGTCTTCGAGCTAACAAAAATGTGTCAAAATTTTCAAAGTGATAAAGAGACTGCCAACATAGGGCAAGGTAGCTCAGTTGGTAGATTGAGCACCAGAACAGTGTTCCGGAGGTCGCAGGTTCGAATCCCGCTCCTGCCAGTTTTCTTTACACTTTGAAAATTTATTCAAATTGTACTTAGTCAGTTTCCCTTGTGGTTTGTTTGACGAAAAATGTGTCTACACAGACCCAAGATCATAGTGGTGTTGTCAAATTGTTTTTGGATATGTATAATTATAATGTGCATTAAAATCTACAAATTGTCCGAATGCATATAATAATAAGTTTCTATTAATAAAATGTATTTGCCACATATTATGAAGAATTTAACTCGTAAAGAAAAAATTCTGCAATTTGTACACTTGGCTTTCTTTTTTTCTTTTTTTCATTTTTCTTAAAACATATAAACCACTCTTATTAAGTCCCATTTCTGTTTTAAAATTCAGTGCAGTAAATATACATCGTGCACTATGTAATGAGATTGTTGGAATCTTTCATTTTCTTCGAGAAAAACATTCCAAGTGCATGCAGTATAAACGGAGCGAAAAAAAATAATAGATGCAAATACATTATAATGGCGCCAATAGAGGGCGCTATTTATCCTCGCCGTAAAAAGAAACCGGTCGCTGTTCCTTTGGCTAGTTCTGAGCATGCGCGAGTAGCCCCGTGTGCGCGCACGAAATGCACAGCATAGCATGCTGCAGGCCGGCCACGCATAATGCATGACTCATATACCGGAGATGGCACTAATCCTACAAAGGCTAATAAAAATCTTCACTGACGACATCCCTTCGATAGCTCAGTTGGTAGAGCGGTGGACTGTAGAGTGAAACACGATTGAAATCCATAGGTCGCTGGTTCGAATCCGGCTCGAAGGATTGTGAACTTTCTTTTTCTTTTCTTTTTACAGTAATTCCACCCTTAAATTGCAAAAATGGGCCGAGTAATTCCAGTTGCACACAACACTTGCTCGGCTTTTTTTTTTCGGCAATTCGGCAAGCGAAGGACCGTGTATTATTTTTAATTCGTTCCTTCGAAATACTTCCCCTCTAAATATCACTATTTCCCAACAAATTATGCTTTTAACCCAACCCCCCCAGAGTAATGTTTTCCCTACATCAAAACCATCCGATTCCTTTGAACCATGGAGGAATAAGACATGTTTGAACACGATTTTTCGTACTTTCAAAATATTCTTTCGTTCTAATTCTCTCGGGGTATTACCTCGAAATTTCCATCTAATTAAAACAAATTTCTCAGCGCGCGGGCCTGCATCAAGAATTGTAGAGGGAACGAAATAAATTGCGCAAATATTTGTAAGGGTCAATGTTTCTTATTTTTCTCACTCTACTTCGAGGTCTAATGCATTACCAATTCCTAGAAACATATTTCCTTGAAATTCAAATCTGTTAACGCACATTTTCTAGGCTTTCGATACCGTTGGCGCAGAACATTATTTAGAAACACTGTACAAGCAAAATCAACAGTCACCGTATATTTTTTAAATAAAATCACCGTGATTAAATATGCAAACTTGTCCAGCAATATCTGAGCTGATTTGTAAGGTTTTTATTTCACTTTCTTCTCTGTATCACCATGGAGGAAGGTTTGTTCCTTCCTCCATGGTATCACCTTTGCGGAAAACAATGCCTTTCGGGTGTTTATTAAGATTATCTAAGGGAAATTAAAAGGCGATTCACTGGTGGGACAGGATGTACTTTATTTTGGCTGGTCATCATTTGGGGGGAAAACCTTTAAATTATATAAAACAAATCATGTATTCCCATAAATGGCTATAAATAAACAAGCCTTGTCTTTAATTAATTGCTTTATACAATCATGGAGAAATAAGATTATTTCTCCATGGTACAATTGACTTGCCTTTGAGACAAAACATGATCAATAAATGTTCAAAGGCGATTTGGAAGAATCAGCAACGTTTAGTGTCTTGCACATATTTCTATAATATAAAGGCAATAAGGTAACTGGTTTGCGGTAGCACCATGTATTAAATCTCTTTTGCGAGTTTGTGTGGTTCTGAAAAGAACCGCAACGTTTCGGACAGTATGCTCTGCCCGTCGTCAGGAGTATGCTCCGACGACGGGCAAAGCATACTGTCCGAAACGTTGAGTTCCCTCCGGTTCTTTTCAGAACCACACAAACTCACAAAAGAGATTTAATACATGGTGCTACCTTATTGCCTTTCACCATGCAAACCTTCAAATCTCATCCAATATAAAGGCACAATGAAAAGGGTTTTTCTCGGGAACACTTCTAGGGCATTGGGGGTTAGAGGGGGTATTTTTTGGAATTGTTTTAAAGAATTTTTGGGGGCAATTTGTGAGAATTCAAAAATTGTGGACGAATCCCTGATATTTTCCTGGCCCGCCTCTTTTACAAAAATCTGGGTGGATGATCCTATGGTCCACCCCCAGTCAAAAAGTGGGGGATATATATCCCTCCATAACCCCCCCCCCCCCCCCCCCCCGAATCTACACCCTTGTATGAATGAAAGATGCAATACTATTAATTCAGTTACATGCATAAACAGGTATCCAAAGAGCAGCCCGCTTTTTGCACTTTTATTTTTCTCCTGTTGTCACATTAGTGCGAGCATTGCGTTACCAGAAAATCCATGCATGGGGTTTGTGTCCTTGAGCAAGACACTTTGCTGCAATCAGTACAGAAGGTAGATGGGTAATTAGCAGTGGCAGTTCTAATGCCTTTTTATATGATTGTTATGTATTATTCTATGACCATTTTTTTGTAATTCTTAACACTTACAACTTTCAGAATTTTTTTGTCACACTGCCCAGGCACACTATAATGGGGATTCATGTCTAATATTTCTATGTGAATATTTCTGAGCATTTTTTTGTAAATAAAAAAACACCAGATGGAATAAATAAATGTACCTCTCATGGAAATAAAAAAATACCTAAAACTGCACATTTGAGAGCATATATTAAATCCTTCTCGTCAGCATCAAATGCATGCAACAATTATGTGAGCCTTTTGTACGTCAGTATTTTACAATTAAAAGTTATTATATATTATTATTAATAATTATTTATTAATAGAAAAATGAGAAAGAGTTTTTTTGGTACTGTTTTACAGTTACAAGGCAGAATTTAGAGTGCTATAATAGGCCATCAGCCTCGGTCCAAAAATTGGGCCACCGGTATCAAATGTCTTGAGAGGAGTAATGCTCATAGCGATTTTTGGCAAGGTATGCACACCTAGAGTTGGAAAATGTGTGATAGCATTGCAGCGTGAGCGGGGGGCAGTTTTTTGGGTGTTATCACTTTTTATTTTTTTACTTCAAAATGGCCGCCAATATGCTTGTTACCAGATTAATTATATGTGGTAACAAGCATTTCGGCGGCCATTTTTCTTTTTAAAGGGTGATAACACCCAAAAAGCTGCCACCGCTGCAATGCTATCACATATTTTCCAACTACAGGGGTGCATACCTTGCCAAAAAACACCATGAACATTATTCCCCTCATTTGATACCGACCAATCCCCAGGCTGCGGAGCCTATAAAACGGGGGGGGGGGGGGGGGGGGGGGGGGGGGGGGGGGGGGGAGCCTGATCCCAAATGATAGTGATGATCATAGACCTTATGATTAGCAGCCATCTTTGAGGTATTTTTATCATTCAAATTCTGTAACAATGTAAACACAAAAAGTCTACCCATGCCTGTCCAAGGGTAACAAAGACGCTAGCCTCAAAGATGGCTGCCTACCTCGCATTCTCTATTGGTTACCATCAGACTGTGTGTCCTCTACATATAATTGGGAATAATAATCCCATCACACAGGGGTAATAATAACAATGATACTAATTAAGTGTTTTCATTAGTGCTGCATATTTTAAGAATACATTGTGTATAACTGATACAATGGAAGACCAATTTGTAAGAATTCATGATTATTTTGTATCATTTTAATTTTTTTTTTATGCGGGGAGATAATTCGCTGCAAATTGAGTCATGATATTCAGCCAAGTTCTTAAACTTAAGACGGTGTCTCCCTTGCTTGGAAACATTCACCTAAACCTCAGCTCTGATCAAGGTACATGTACAATATACTTTATCATTATTAAAAAAAATCACAGTTTGCAAACTTTCATGATATAAATGTTCTACTTTAACGGCACTGTGTAATTTAAAAGAAGAAATTATGTAGAAACAACAATATAATAAAACTTTAAATAATGCCACCACTCAAAAGCAAAACAGACCAAGAAAAAGAAAATTGCCACCACGAAATCAGTGTCATATCAAATATTAAAGTACTGAAAATATTTAAGAATTTGTGCTTATAAATCTAAACGCATTGTCCAACAAACTCGTAATCAGAGCACGGCCTGTAATATACACTGAGATAATTAAAAATGGCTGGCTATACGCTGTTGATATCAATTTTTCAAACTAACAATGCATTCTTATATGCTGTATTTCAGAACAATGTACATGCCATTAAGTGATTCCGCTTAATTTTCACCTAGACTGGTATCCCACTCCCAAAAAATATATACGAGAACTAGTAGCTGCTATGGACATTTTTGTACTTTGGAATGACCATAGAGTACCGAAGTCTGACGTCAGTCGGCACGACAACTGGCTCCAAACAAATGGAGATTTCGACTGTTCCTTTGTTAACAGCCAGTCATGCAAACACATTGACACAAAATAACAAAAGTATTCTGGCTCCAAACATTGCATTGACGTCATCACTTCGGTACTCTATTACCGTCATGGAATCCGTAACACTGATTTTCGTGCCACATGCCTTAATAATGCCTCTACCCATATTAAGCGTAGAAGTGCTATAGCCCAGGACTGGGCTCGAACCCACAACTTGCAGAATTACTTGCAGAATTACCCGCAGACCACGAATTCAACGCTACAAACCACTAGGCCACGGCACTTCCACACGCAATCGAAAATTCCTTGATAACCTGTGAAACACTCTAAGGCGCCGCCCCACCCCCCCCCCCCCCCCCCCCCCCCCAAAAAAAACCAGTTCTGTTTCCGATTAAATGGCATTTGAAAATAGTGTAGGAAGGGAGGAAAAAAATGTTGGCACTTTTTTGTGTGCTGATCTATGTAGATGTCTACGTGTAGTCAAGGTTTTTTTTTTTTTTTACTTTTTTCCCGCAAAAAATAGGGTCGGGCCGTTAAAATAGGGTAGGTAGGGTAACCGGAAGCAGAACTATTATTTTTTTTTGCCTAACCGTTAGTGCATAATAGTTAACGGCCATTTTTATTAACCGTTAAGGATTCCACAAAATTGGGTCCATGATGACTACCAACCACGTGTGTGTGTATCCCTGGTGTTTTTCAAACGGCAGCATCCGCGACTTACAGTCTATGGCACTTTTGATTGGCTCTCGTTTGCGCAACTGCCGTAATACTTTTAGAATTGGATACTGTTTCCATTCAGGTAAATTGGGTTGGAATATTGAAGAAAATTTTGTTTTTGTTTTAATGCACATGTTTTGACAAGTTTCTGAAAAGGGTGCGAACATCATAATGCATTATGGGTGATGCCAGGCAGCTATGCAGAAGATACCCAACGCCAGTCCCTCCTTTCAAAGGAAGACAATGATAGAGAGACTGGGGACTAGTCTACTTTTCACCCAGACAAAGGTCAAAATCAGCAAATCATCTTTTTATCTGAAGGTCAAAGTAACTCTAAAAACATTTTTAAAACATGTTTCTGATAAAAAGTACAGGAACTGCATAGAAAATATTTATTTTTTGAGTACTGCATTACTCTTGTGATTTCATCATATTTCAAAGAAAAAATATTCATAATTTAATGTTAATTGTTTACCAATTACGTGCTGCTTTGTGCAGAATCGGAAGCATTCTCAAGACTGGTATTACTGCTTCCCTGGTTCCCATTTTCAGTGGTTCCCAGATTTTGGACGCCATTAGTACTGGTCTCCCGGTGCCCTGTCTCACCGGTTCCCAGCTCAAAGTGCACCTGCTTTGGCGGCATGTTAGCCCGCTGGTTCTTGGCATTGCGTTGCGACTTCCTCCTTTCCGACATGGCGCGCTTTTCCTCTTCCGTCGGGAGGGCGCTTTCTGGCATGTAAGTCCCCGTCATAAGCATTCCAATGGTGTCGTTGACAAATGCCGGTAGGTGATTGGCTATCCAGTCAAGGATGATGGCTGGTATCCCGCATAAGTAGTGCGCCCGGGGACTCTTCGCAAAGAGAGCGTGCGCGACGGCTGTGCCGACAGGCGAAAAGTCTTCAAGGAGACGGATGTCGTCAGATTTGTACATGGAGCCCAGTGCCATTTTAAAGTAACGCTTACCGTAATCGTCGGCTATCTTTGGATCCAAGGCGGCAAGTAGTTGCTGGTACCTTGTAATAAACTGGGTACCGACAACAGCTTCTACAAATAATGATTAGGATAAAATTGCCAGTTAACTGTGTGATCGGATCTTACAATATGAATCTCAATGTAAATGTTCCTTGTCAATTTGCTCCAATTTGCTTGTAATTGTCAGACTAGATTATCACAAATGTTTTTCTCAGAGACAGCATGTTACAAGCAAAAATGTCACAAAACATTGACTTGTTCCCAGCTGACTTTTGCAAAATGATATTTTCTGGTTAGCGCAGCTCCAAGATATTTGACCCATATGTTCTCTACTACTCAGTCTTGTTTTGTTGGCCCATCAGAGCGTCTATGGTCAAAGCGTTCAATGAAACCAGCTTACGTGTCTTGAAGCCACCCGGTTCGATGATGCAAACGGCGATACCCCATTTCTGTAGCTCCATCCTGAGAACATTGGAAAAACCCAGGGCGGCCGCTTTGGAACTGCAGTAGGCTGGAAAACTTGGAGTCGCTACTTTGTCTAGAAAATAATAAACGCAACAAGAACTTTAAGAAGAGAAATTGTATCGGGACGATGTAAATACTTTCTTTTCAAAATCTACAGACTTAAGAAAGAACAATGGAGTATGAAAATTTGCATTGGGGTGATAAACAAGCGAATTCGTGCAGGAGCCGCCTCGTTAGTAACTTGCGTGTGTGACAGTACAGCCTGCGGTCTCATAGACTTTGCGTGTGTGAGAGTTTCGTCAAGGAAAACTGTTACGTGACTAAACGAATTTGGCACAATCATCAGAAGAACAACGCTATGCGCTTAGAGAGCCCCGTCTGCGATGCGACGCGCCTAAAAATCAGTTGTTCCAAACTCTTAACCTAAATATATTACCCTAGCAACCACTACTTCCCTTGTTTGTTAGATATCATAGATAAGAGTTTTCAGAATTAAAAATGTTAAAATCCCAAAATGGTTTCCCGCTGGAAAATGGTTGTTTCTGCTTGTACTTATAATACCATGAGCGACTATCCGCTCGTTTCAAAGTGCCATGTCACAGCTAATTAGCGTACTCCTTGAACAAAACAATTGGATTCAAGACTCGGGACTCGAGTTCAAGAAACAAGTCATGTGTGTTTGCCGTCCACTCACCACACATACTGGTGACGTTGACTATCCGTCCTTTGGACTTGCGCAGGAGCGGCAAAAACGTCTTGACCATCCGGAAGTGGCCCAAACAGTTGACCTCCCACATCTTCTTGAATGCCTCCACCGTTGTGATCTCCGACTCGCCAAAGAGGCAGACTCCCGCGTTGTTGACGAGACCCCATAATTCTGACAGATGGAAAAACAGAAACCATGCAGGCTTTAAACAGGCCGTGCTGTATTATGGACAGGGGGTCAAAGAGCCGGGGGGGAGGGGGGGGGGACGGATGGACGGACGGACGGAATCCCTTCTCTATTGTCTGTTTTTTGCACTACACCTTTCAAACTTTTTAAGCTATCATCTTAGGCACATTTCTGCACCAAATTTATTTACACAAAAATTAGAGGTACCATTATTGCACAATGTAACTTTTTCGGACGGTGGGTGAAACTACTTTGATGGATTCAATGACCTTCTACATAGAAACCGTGTATTCACAGAACATGGTGCAGCATTAAACCCCTTTGTTTAATTGGAATAAAATTTTGCACAGATATTTAGCATAGGTATCCTTATTTGCATACTTAACCCTAACCCTCCTCAATCCTCCAAAATCCTCATGGTGGTTTTGGAGGATTTTGGAGGATTGAGGAGGAATGGTGATTGAAGCACCGGAGGATTTTGGAGGATTGAGGAGGAATGGTGATTGAAGCACAGAGGATTTTGGAGGATTGAGGAGGAATGGTGATTGAAGCACAGGAGGATTTTGGAGGATTGAGGAGGAATGGTGATTGAATGGTGATTGAAGCAAAGGATTTTGGAGGATTGAGGATGAATGGTGATTGAAGCACAGGAGGACTTTTGAGAATTTTTGAGGATTTTGGAGGATTGAGGATGGTTCCTAGCAATAAGGGCCTTGGGGGTTAGGGTTAATTTAATAAAAAGCCATTATTATTCAGCCACCATTTGAGGGAGTGGAATTCCCCAGGTTGTGAGTGAACCCTCACAACACGGCAGTAAAATAACACTGCTTGACACACCCCTTGCTCACACAGTCGTACTTTCCCAATATTTCCGCGGACAATGCTTTGTGTTTCCTATTGTTCCTTTAACCCTAACAGCCCAAGGCTTTTTACTAGAATCCTTCCCTAACCACACAAACTCCAACACTGTGTGGTAAACCAATGGCACATTCTTTGTACTTGGACAAAATCAGGGCATCAAGTCCCATGCAAAATGATGGTGCCAAGGCTCTACAGTACCCAATCACACAAAATTCAACACAAATGGGGTGTTTGATTTTGGCAGGTTAGGGAAGGTTAGGGTTAATATAACACAACCCCATAGACTAAGCACGTATTTTTTACATCCGAGGACCAATTTTAACAGAAGAACGACTCCCGAGGACAAGAAAGATTCCTTTGTATTTTCTTTCTCCTCTTGTCCTCGAACGTATATATACTGTACATGTACACAAATACAGCTTGAGTTTTCTACAAAGTTCCTGACTCCAGGGGTGTGGCAAGGAATGTTTTTTGGGGAGGGCACGCCCATAATTTTTGTCTGCGCTTAGTCTGAATGAATTACTAAAAGACAAAAAAAAAATCATCGTCTTCATCACTGTTTCTGGACCATTTTTCCTCTACTGATTTTTAAAAAATCCACTGGTTTCCTTACCTCGTCCATCCAATAAATCTCTGACAATCTCCAATGCTTCCTGTATCTGATCCTGATCCGTCACGTCAATTTCTATCGTCGTCAGCCTACTGGAGCTGTTGGCGACGAGGTCGCGCTCCCCGGCGCCATTTTTGTCGTAGCAACACGCAAAGACGTGAGCACCAAGGCTGTCGAGATACAAGGCTGTAGCATGTCCGAGGCCGGTGTCACAGCCTGCGCATTAAAACAAAAAGTTACAAGAAAACTAAGACTTTTGTCGGGACTGAGGATTTACAGAGTGCACTTTACATACACCTACCATTCAAAGTGTTTCACGCAGATGATGTGGTGGGGGGAGGGGGGAGTGGAGTGTCATGGGCATGGGGTCTTATGACGTTGAAGGCACAATTTAATTTGAGAGATTATCAACTACTCACATACTATTAGGACGTTAATTTCTAATAAAGTTTTTCTGCCTATATTCACATTTTTTCAAAATGATTTTTCCAACAAAAATGACTAAGTGGCAGTATCATCCTCTACATCTCCTAATACCACCATTGTTTGAAGGTCTTGACCCATGTATAGTTTTGTCTTGTTTGTATTTTGCATTTCATCTTATTTATTGTGTATTTAATGTGTATAATTGGTTTATTTGTATAGGTTGCCAACAATCGACATTTTACTTTTATACATGTCAGCTTTAGATCATCCAATTTGTTTCTATTCTGATTGCTTTGTTTTTGTTTACATAATTTTTTTGTATTTACTTTCAAATTGATCTGTTGATTGTTGTTGTTTTTACACGTCGTTCATTATAAATTGTTTTGGTGAAATAAAATAATAAAATCATTTGACATCAATGAACTTCAATCTTGATCTGTCTGTTGGGCCAAACATTTTTATAAAACACCCGAGGAATTTTCACAAACGGTTTCTATTTCGAGCCCTCTGAGCTATATTTAAGAACAAGATTTGATCTGCTTCAACGGACCAGACAAACTATTCCTGGACAATTCTGGATTATCAGCCTCTACATTCTCCATATGGTGCCCACCTTCATTTCCGACCCACATGCTCAAACTAAAACCAAGTGTACAAGTGTTATTTAAAGGGGCTTCAACACACTTTCTTCCTTTAAGAAAGTGTCTTGAAGCCCCCTTTAAGTAATGCATACATTATACACGGATCATCTGCTATGAAATATCACCTTGTTTAAATTTCTTACCACAAAATTTGACTGAAAGTTTTCAACTTTAAGCCATCTCCCCCCCCCCCCCAAAAAAAAAAAAAATACAATACAAGTTCTGGCAAAGACAGTTTTAGATCAAAATCTTTAGGAAATTTGTTTTACTAGAAAGTAAACAATTTCAGTTTTACATCTCATTAAATTTTCAGTCTCATTTAATTCAATAAGTCTCATTTTTAATAATTTATTTTCATAACTGTTCAAAACAAGGTAGAGTTTTGGAAATTTTTCGACATTTTGGTAACATTTTCCAATATTTTGGGGAAGGTGCCTCCGTTTTTAATTTAAGAGGTCCTGATTTGAATAATTTTTCGGAAAAAAAATTGTCAACAACATTTTCAAAGACTTTTTTTTTAGTTAAAAATAATCACACATTTCTAGAAATTGTCTAGAAATTTCAATCAAAAGCCAACTTGCAAAGGGCATACCAACATTTATTATTGAGTATGCCCTACAAATTTGATTGGACTGTGCCATAATGGACAATTTTTTAAAAGATAATTATTTGTAAGATCATTTAGCAGAAGACTTTCAGAATAAAGACCATGCATGATTGCAGATGAGAACTTAAATGGGAAAAAAGGACGGTCAGAAAAGCATCCACTTACCATGATTAAATCTCAATTGTCATTTCAGGTACCAGACTACATTCTGGTGCACTAGGGCAGGAAATGTGGGAAACGACAGCTTAGTACCCTGACTGCATTATCTGTATTTTGAAAGTTCCAGGGATAGCTGATTGATCATGCATCACCCAACTCAATTTGCCAGATGAATGTGCGTTCCTGGGATACCTTAGAGTGGCCATACCAGTCCTCTGATTACTAGGACCTTGAATCAATTCAAAGCAGGACAGAGAATGTCTGATGGAGTATTCCATGTGGCATGAACATTCACATCTAATTGACATTCATTAATTAATTAATGGTAATGCAGCATAGCTGTAGCTGTTAGTTAACCCTAACCCTCCAGGGTATTTTGGCTAGAAACCCTGCTAGACGCATCAGATTGCATACTTTGTCACATTGACTTGTGTGCAGAGTGCAGCAAGGTCAAGCTGTCACCACAGATGCACTGTGCTGCGTCTGGCAGGGTTAGGGTTAAGGTTGACTTAACCATGTGAAGTATGGCATGTGACTTATGGTGACTCCATTTGTGACCGTTGTACAAAAACCTGGGTATTATGTCGCACTATGTGAAAACACACACAGGGCTGCTCTATGTGATGCCGATGAAAAAATCCTCACATCAGTAATGTTTTTGTTTTGTTGGCTTCTATTATCTACATGTATATTTTCATAATGTATTTTCAGAAACATTAATATTGATGAATAAAGATGAAAAAATAAATGTTGAATAAAAATTACTTCTGTGTCATTTCTTTTGTGTTTAAAGGGCTATATCTCTAAATGCACTTCCATGAAATTGGAAAATAGGAGTATACATTACAAATGTCAAGATATCTCGAGAACACAAAATGCCACAAGGGTCAAACCTGCACTAAATCAAAGCTTTAATAGGATGTGACAAATTTGACTATGTATATCACTCATTTTTCAATTTTTTGTAGAGCCGGTCACATTTAATAATAATTAAATTGACACTGTGGATATGCTAGTACTATGGTTATAGCCAAAGTGATATCTATTTGCTCTTTAAGATTTGCTCTTTAAGATTTGTCCCAACACGACAAATGCGTAACACACCACTCCAATAAGTTGCATGCCTGAAACTGTAACCACATTACCAATGTACATTTGTATGACATCCATTGTACAGAATGTGAATTACTGTGAATGCCGTACGCAAGCTTCAATCTTAATGTAGCGTGAGAATCTTACATCGGCTTATACAGCTCCAGGCATGCATACGTGTGTGATGGAGCAAACAGCGGATCAGAAGTGATCAGAGTTGATTCGTGCGACACGGCTTCTTTGCGAGATAATGGGTTAAAAGCTTTATCTCGAGGACAGAGTTCTATGATTGACCCGTGGCTTTCGCAATCAGCCAATTTTGTTAGATGAGAGAGTTGAATACAATGTATACATGTATACTGAAATAACACGTCAGAACCATTAATAACTTTTCCTGATATTATTTCCTGTGAACCTGCAGCCATGACCTTATTAAAAAGTCCATTATATTTGCAGATCTGTTTACGAAATACCCACTGGACTGCTGGACTGAGTCCAGTGATTTGAGCGTTGGTCTGGTGAACTCTTGACTGAACTAGTCCGGTGGTCGAGTGACTTTTTTCATACACTGTGTGAAATGCTATCACCAAAGTCCATTTTTTTCTAAATCTGGTGAACTGAAAAAGCCCCATAATTTCTGGAATGGCCGTTTTTAGTTTTGAGGCAGGGAGTTTCAATTAAAAGAGCAAAGGTCGGCAAAGGGGAAAAAATCAAAACAGAAAACTCATTCAAAACACTGTTCTTATTTTTACCAATGCCATTCCCCATTGGTCTTGTGAAATACCTTCCCCTCTAATCAAATTGTTGTGCTACTAGCCCAGCTGTCTAGTAGATTTTTACCTGAAATTTGACCCCTGACATGTACAGTCGATTTTCAAAACATGCATCCTTGAGAAATTCAAACCAAATCACCACCTTTTTTTTAATTCAGTAAATAGTGGCTTGTAGATGTTAAACAAGACATTCTTCCCACAAACTATGACCTCACACAGCAATTCAATTTACCAACCATCTTCTGTTCAGCATGGCACTGCCACGGGGCCGCAACCTGAGATTAGGTGAGCCTGATCACCGCAGGGGGCCGGACATTCAGTTTGATATTATGACCGACCCTCGGGACCATTGCAAATCACATCACGTTCACGTTCAATTTCATCAACCGGAATTACCGGAGCGGAATACCGAGTGCAGAACGGGCTAGCTGAAAAGTCGCAGGCTCCCTGTTTACACATTACTGTTCAAGGTGCAAGCATATTACTGTATTGGGTTACAATACATGTGCATTTGTAATCTGCAATGTTCAGTTACTTCAGTGCAATATGCGATAAGGCCACATGTGCACAATGTCTGCCACGGAAGGACTGTTTATTTAAATAGAAAATGAAATTGTTGAGTCTAAGGCCAAAAACAAATTGTAACTGCTTCCGGTTACCCTACATACCCTATTTTAATGGTCCTAACCCCATTTTTTTTTTTTTTTTTTTTTGGGGGAGGGGGGGTTTAAAAACAAACAATGCTGTAAATACTACCTTTAAACCTTTTTATATTTCGACACCTACATACATGTATATGTACATATAATATTTCACTTTGCCCAAGGGTTCGGCAAAATAAAAAACAAACATGTTTAGTGTCCCTGCCCGCTTCCTTTTGTTTAGTAGCCTGATGCCTTTTTCTATTTTATTTTTTATTTTTCAAGGCTTTTCTCCCAAAAGCAATAAAAATGCAAAGGGAACAGAAGAAATGCAATCAATTTGGGGAACCCCATCTTGAAAGCCATCTTGAAAAAATATGCGGAGGCCGTCTTGGGAAATATTGCCTGGCTTTATCTTAAAGTAGAATTATTAAAAAGGGTCTACTTACATTTGGGAAAACGACATGACACTGAATATTTTTGTTTATTTTGCCTTATTGGCAACATGGTTTGTCAAGTATAGTACATTTGGGTGCAAGAGAGGTCAGTGGCCATAAATTGTTACTGGTATGCTTTTAAATAACAGACCAATTACTATAACAAACACATCAGAATAGCCCGTAGCAACTAATGTGTATGTAAACATTTACTTTAATTGCTTAGTCTATCATATTTTCCTAAAACTGATTCTGAAAAAGCTAAATTGCAAACAGTACCTGCATGTTTTTTAAAGAAAATAATAAGACAGGCCACAAAATGACCTCAAATCAACTGCCTTTGGAGGATCCTTTGAAAGCTTAACAAATTGGATGGCGTGAGGATTTTAGCGGTGATAACAGTTTATGTTACAGCAATGACAGATGTCACACAACATAAATATTTCACCAAGTCATCACTGCATAAAATTACCCTTCGAGGTTGAAGAACTTTCATGGCAAGCCAGCACATTTAAAGATATTGCCTTGCTTTTCACAAATATGGATTTTTATCTTCTAAATATTTTCTTCTGACATTTTATGTTTTATAACAAAACCACCTCCTTTCATTTAGTATGCTAGCTTTCATCAATATAAAATGCACACAAAGGGCCGCAAATAATTTGGAACTTGTTTAGTAATTCTTCAATAACTAAACATGGGTTGGTTTTTCTTCTATCATTCAACATCTCATTTAAAAGTGAATAACTTTTGCATTCCTAGAAAAATAGAAATTAAAAAAAAAATTCAGGGTAAAACTCAAACAAAAGAACAGTGGGCCTATATATTTAATAAGAAAATGTAGCTGAGAAGAATAATCCTAAAGAAATAAATGACATTTCCCTTTCCACCTTTCCACCTGTCTCCCCCCCCCCCCCCCCCCCCCGCCCCCCAAAAAGGTCATTGTGCTTGTAATCCCAAATCCTTTTTCAAAATCCAAAGAATTTCATTTTAAAGGTAGTATACATCATTTGCTTTTGCTGTAATTTTCAGAAATAAATGGATTTGGGGGTTAGTATTTTATAGCGTGCTAGCAAATACTGTAACACTGACCTGTTTAAATTTGTGTGTGCATTGGTGCTGAGGAAACCGTAGTCTGCGTAGAGAGAAAAAAATCTGTTCTAGTAGTCTGGTTCCCTGACCATACTTTAGACAAAACGGAACAATTTATAGGGTCCGGGAATTATCAGGTCGGGGAACTAAACTATTTCCAATGATTGTCGGCCGACAATCGTAGGGAAATGATATAAATTTCCACTTTTCTTGAAAACAACAGCACACCAGGTGCCATGATTTCACAGGATGCTCGAGACTGCGATTTACTTTCAGTTTAAGTATGGTATTTCGTAATAATTCAGTAGTTTTGTTTTTTGAGGTTTGCAAATGTATACTAGCCTACCTTTAACAACATACATTGTGCATATACAGTACACGATTTGCATGCAGTATAGTACAAATGCATGTAATAGATCTGGGGAAAGAGTTCTATATCCGGCCATCACTTAGACCTCGTGCACAAAGTCTATGGGCCATGACAGAAAAAGTCGAAGTATTTTCAAAGAATAAGTTGACATTTTTTCCCTCCTAAATTTGTGTTTCATCAGATTTACACTTTTTTGTAGTTTTTAAGTCATATTAAGGGAAAATAAGGAAAGCGTTCCATATCCAGCCATCACTTGGACCTCGTGCACAAAGTCTATGGGCCATGACAGAAAAAGTCGAAGTATTTTCAAAGAAAAAGTTGAAATTTTGTCTCTTCTAATTTTGTGTTTCTTCATCAGATTGACACTTTTTGGTAGTTTTTAAGTCATATTAAGGGAAAATAACTTAAGTGATGACTGGATATGGAACTCTTTCCGATTATATTTGTGGAAATAGGGCAGAGCTTTCATTTTTTAGGGTAATTTTATGAGTTGAAATGATAAAGGCGAGTTTTGTTTTTATAATATTTGTTCAGCGAATGTGGGTAAGAAAAATTGCATTTTTTTTCACTGAAATTATAAATTTTGTCAGGAAAAGTCGAAATTATTCAAACTAAAGTTGCTACGATAGTACGAATAAGGAACGATTGTTCAAGGTCAGAAATATCATTTTAGAATGATAAAAACACTATACAAACTAAAAAACCAAAAATTAATAAATTGAAATGATGTCCTAGAGGTGTCCTAGGCCTACAGTTACAGTACATGGAACTTGTTACATTGTACTAGGCCTTGGCTAAACTACACAATACACAATCACCTGTGTCCCGACTGATTGACAAATGATTGACAAATGATTGATACTCACCCGTAATCAACACGACCTTATCCTTGACGTCCACAAACTGCTGAGGCAAGTTCTGATACAGCTTGTAGACGGCCGCAGCGAAGACGAAAACCCCACAGAAACCCCCCAGGAAATACTGGCAGAACGGCTGGGCCACAGTGGGAAGAATCAGCACAAGGACATACGGGAAAGTCAGTAACAATTCGTCCCGCAGGTAGCGCCGTAAGACCAGGCCGTTGAAGCACAGCGTGATCGCCGAGTACAACACCAACTTGGCGGACATGGTTTGGCCGATTTTTCTGTCAATAATTAGCACCTTTGTTCGGTCAGATCGGTCAGATCGGTCACCATCAGATCATGAGACACTCTTTTTGGATGAACCAGGAACTGGTGTGTGTTTCTTGTTGTTTTTCCAATTCCAAGGCACACCGTGTGTTCACTATTCATGTGACCTTCGATATTTCTACATCAGCTGATACACGCTTGCGCTTTCGTGGCGCGCCTAGCTCTGTGTGTACGGCGCGCCAAATCTACGGGAAAATCATCCATTCGTTGGCTGTGGCGCCCCCTCGCGATCAATGTTGTCCAGTCACACGTGCAACATGGCGGCGGTAAGTTGGATCATTTTGGATACAGATCGCTTTCCGTTGAAATTGTTCTGTATTTTGTGCTCAGGGGATTGTAGGGGATTGTTTTTAGACAGATGGAAACTTCGCCATGTGTTATACTTCATTGTGAGCTAAGAAATGACAATGTGTGTTTTTGCGTGTAAATACGAGTTTTTTCGCGTTGTCATGGAAAGCATAACGACTGCATTGCAATTTGCATGACTTGAGTCTTGAGTCTGAGACAACTCGACCGTTGACATGGTTGAGACAACTCAATTATATGCCTAGTCGTTCATCGAGCATATAAAAGTAGACATTCTATAGTTACTCTAAATTGACTTTGACATGGACTCTGGAAACAATTTGACTGTTGAATATGTTCATGCATCATTTTCATAAGTGTGCATGCTGGGTGGGTGCTGTACCAACTTTAGCTTGAAAATTCCAGCTCTAGGCTCATGACATGTGAGATTCGCCATTTAGAGCTGGAAATACTTGTATTGGGTTGCCAGCGGTCGGTTGGTTTTATGCTGATATCTTTAGTTTCCCTGAATATATCAACCAAACACTCACCCAAAATGCAGAGTGGTAATTCATGCAGCTTGTCATCCCCTCAAAATTAGAATATGCTCAGTCAAGTTAAACCCGAAAAAAAAAATTCTTGCAACTTTGCTTTGGTGCAATGCACAATCCAGCTGTGTACAAAGTAATGGAGTGGATTTTTGAACATGAACGATGTTTTCCAATGTTTTCCGAACGTTACCGCGCTGCGCCGCATGCGGTAACGCAGCTGCTAGTTTTTCAGACGACTGTTTCCTGCGAAAACAATCCGTCAATTTGGTGTGTTTTTGCCTCACGCGTTGATATGAAAGCCGCGCTGTGGTTGGTCAAGAGCATTGAGGTGCCCTCAGTCGACAAAAACGGATGCGAAACTATGAATTGGCGATGGATGTGGTCTTGGTAAGCGAAATTTCCGTAAATTTTAACTTTTTGGGTTACATTTCAAGGAAGTGAACCTAGCCTATGTGTACATGGCCATATCAAGTGAAGGCATGTGAAATCTTGGGGCAGAACATTTTGTGACTAGAAAGTTATTGAGGGTCAAAACTATGGAAGGAAATTGTCCACAGCAGGTTCAATGTGTCTCTCTGTAAGGTTTGTGAAAACCTTACAGTTCTGGAAGTAGTTTGTGCAAACACCGAGTTGCAAAAAGAATTCACTTTTTTCGGGTTTAACTTGAGCATATTCTCATTTTGAGGGGATGACAAGCTGCATGAATTACTACTCTGCATTTTGGGTGAGTGTTTGGTTGATATATTCAGGGAAACGGAAGATATCGGCATAAAACCAACCGACCGCTGCCAACCCAATACAAGTGTTTCCAGCTCTAAATAGCGAATCTCACATGTCATGAGCCTAGAGCTGGAATTTTCAAGCTAGTACCGACTGATGTGTCATTTCTGCCATGATAGAACATAATAACCCATTTTCATCTTGTATCTATCCGCAGTCAACAGCACAAAAGGTCGCAGAGGTTCGAGAGGTGACGCGCATTGAACGCATTGGTGCGCACTCCCACATCCGAGGGCTGGGATTGGACGATGCACTGGAGGCACGCAAAGTCTCCCAGGGCATGGTGGGGCAGGTGGAGGCTCGACGGGCAGCCGGAGTAATCCTGGAGATGATCAAGGTAAAGGGGAAGCAAATTTCCAACGGACGGAGGCCATTATTATAAATGAATCTAATTATGCACAAATATCCAGTTAAGCTTGTTTTAAAACATTTTTAAGGCAACATAAAAAATAAAACATGTTTGTCGGGGTCGTACTAATCACCGTTAACACACCATTAATACTCCAAAACACATTCTAAATTTGAAAAAGTGCAAAGAAATGTAATGCATAGGCTAAAAAAAATTTTGATCAGTTACATTTCATTTATGAAAGTGGAATTTTTGTCTAGTTCCAATATTTCGTCGTCTGTTAGGAAAACAAACCGCGGTTCGGAAACACCGTCCGCCATTTTGTGTGAATGACAGCCTAGACTGGTTCCCGGTCCCCATAATGTATATAATATACATTTGAAGTCCGAAGGACACGGAGGGACCGGGAACCAGTCCAATGACAGCCGTGTTGTGGCGACGGGGAAGTTCTATCAAACGCGTTACCGTTTGATAGAACCATGTTAAATAACTTATTTTTTTGCGGTGCGGGTTCGCGTCGTGCGATGGGACGAATAATTCCATGCACGTGATCGACGATCCACCAATCGGATGGCTGGGATTTATTCATGTGTTGTATAATACGGGTTGTACCACATTGGTCACCTGCTTTAGAATGTGCTTCAGAGGATTTAAAGGTGTGCTGATGGTGTTGTGCGTGTCGACGGTGAATATATGACTGGTTTGTCATCCCCGCCCATTTGGGGCCTCTTTTTAAAAAATTGCTTGACACTTTATATGTTTATTTTGTTTATTATTGTTCATAACCTTTTCTTCTTTGGTCCTCAGGAAGGAAAGATTGCCGGAAGAGCTGTCTTGATAGCTGGCCAACCAGGCACAGGGAAAACTGCTATTGCCATGGGTATGGCGCAGAGTCTTGGCCAGGACACACCTTTCACGCAGATCGGCGGCAGTGAAATCTTCTCCCTAGAGATGAGTAAAACAGAAGCCTTGACCCAGGCCTTCAGGAGGTCCATTGGCATTAGGATCAAGTAAGATTAGGATTAACCCTAACCCTCCAGGGCATGTTTGCTAGAACCCTGCCAGATGCATCAGATTGCATACTTTGTCACATTGACTTGTGTGCAGAGTGCAGCAAGGTCAAGCTGTCACCACAGATGCACTGTGCTGCGTCTGGCAGGGTTAGGGTTAAGTAAGATTAGAATCAAGTAAGATTATGGTCAAGTAATATTAGGATCAAGTAAGAGGAGGATCAAGTAAGATTATGAGCAAGTAAGATCGGATCAAGTAAGGGAACATTGTTCTTGGCATGTGATAGTTTACTCTGGAAAAGCATGTTCCAATGAGAAACACACTTGGAATACAGAAACATTCCGACTTTTGAACTTTATACAAGAATTATGGTTTTATTCCCCTAATTCCAAACATTATATGCTATTGCACACATATAATTAAATTACTTCTTTGCATATAAATTATTAACTCAAATTTGTTAAATTGCCATTTGTAATGTTCAGCACTGATGTATCAAATATATTTTGCAGTTTTTGTCGTCATTTTATCAATCTTTGGTTAACTTTCTCCAGGGAAGAAACAGAAATCATCGAAGGTGAAGTGGTGGAAATACAGATTGACAGACCAGCCACGGGACAGGTGGGCAATTTATTTCTTACGACTGCAGGAAAAACTACAGAAAAAGTAACATTGTCAAGGAAATGGTGTGGTCATGTGTTGAATTTGCACTCAACAAAATATGTCAGTTCACACTGTAGTTAACAGAAGCGCAGTACGTTATCAGCAAGTTTGCTTAATATAATGAGTAACAACCCAGCATTGACGGTAGCCAGTCAAACTATTGACCTATCGCCGTTTGTGAGTTAGCCACGCCCCTTAGACAACTTTACACACGTGCAGCACATGGATGCGATGCGCAGAACGCGCAGTAGCGTATTACGGGGAATCATTGCATACACGCTCTCTCTGACCGGATACAGTAGTTGTCTCGGATTTCTGAGACAACTTTGCCCACGTGTGCATGCAGACTTTCGTGCGACCACTTATTGCAAAAAGTGGGGAAATAGCTTTTTCTAATTTCCAGTCGCTCGTTATAACGCGTATCTGAATAATGCAGACTCCCCGGACCCCACTCACATAATTTTCACCGTCCGAGAATCGGAAAAACTTAAGAAATATAAACACAACAAACTACGCTAAACTGGCTTGGCCAATGTGCCGCAAACAAAATTAGTACAATGAAAATGTGATCTGCCGGTTGAGCGTTTGCGTTAAATTTGACCAGTATTCGCGTACTGCGTTTCAACAACGAACAGGGCGCACATGCGGCCGAATAATGCGCGTCTTTGGAATGTTTTTTGTTTGTCCAAGATTTGGAATATCATGTGATGTTCAACAGACGCTACGATTGGATAATGGTCATGAACGGCGATAGGTCAATTGTGTCACTGGTTCCCTTTTCACTTGTCACAACTTGGCACACAATTTTGCTACAGGTAACCAGTGCAGGCATTTCCCATATAATTTGTAGGCTGCTTCCAGATAGTTGACTATTATACATTTGACGAGACAAGGTTTGGTCAAGGTTGGTCCAACAATTGTCAACAATACTTCACTGTACATCTTGCCTGAACTTGATCATTTGTGTCACATAACATTTACCCAAAAATAATCAGTGAATGATAAACCTGCAGTATTTGTAAAACTATTGTTTATCAACAACTGCTGGTGTTTCTCCTACCAGGGAGCAAAGGTTGGCAAGTTGACCCTCAAGACGACTGAAATGGAGACTGTCTACGACCTGGGCACAAAGATGATCGAGAGCCTGACAAAAGAGAAAGTGCAGGCAGGGTGAGTCTCTTCTCCAGCCGCTCCATTCATGATTTATCCACCACTCGTTCAGAGTCTTCATTTTAGTTTATATGCATGTACCCGACTTACAATTTTTTGTGATAAATAATGAAATGTTACTATTAGATGTCACGAATCAATCAGGATAAACTTGATTGCTTTGTGAGTTTTAGAAAAAGTAGTTTACGAGAGTGATGTTTTCTTTGATATATTTCTGCAGCGACATCATCACAATTGATAAGGCAACAGGGAAGATCACGAAGCTTGGGCGATCGTTTACGAGAGCCAGGGACTACGATGCTATGGGACCTCAGGTATGGTACACAGTCGCTCAATAGGCCTCCATTCGTTCGCAGGAACCATCTCAACTTTCCCTGCAACATTTTGACAGCGTTTAAGCATTTGAACTAAACTTGTGACATGCACATTGCAAATGAATAATACGGATGGCGACCATGGTCGCGTTTTGAGGACCACCTGGCTGGTTGCCATCTATATGCGCATTCCTGCATGTACTCAATCCATTGTTTGCTTATTGTTTGCATTACACTTGGCTGCACAAGACTTGGCATACCAGCACCCCATTAATAACAGCAGGACAGAATGGGTTAAACATTTAAACTTAACATGTGATCTGCACATTGAAAATTAACACAACGCAACCAAGACTAGTCCCTTTACTCACAGGTGCCTATACAACATATTAGTGGATGTTTTGTTGTACAGGTGCCTATACAACATAATATTAGTGGATGTTTGTTTGTTTTCTGTTTGTTTTGATTAAGTTTTCTGTTTGTGTGGATTAATTTAAACACTGGAGTTTCTCCACTCATTGAACAAAACATATGTCGTTACAGTAAAAATAGTTTTCGGACACTTTTAAAAGTAGGGTTAGGGTTTACAGTCTTCCCTGTTGATTTTGCTGTGTAGACTTTTAGAAAATTACCAAACTTCTTTCAAAGCCATTTAACTGTTTAGACATCACGGAGCTCGTTGGTGATTGTGGTCCTCTTTTCTTTGCCCAGACTAAGTTTGTCCAGTGCCCAGAGGGGGAGCTACAGAAGCGAAAGGAAGTCGTCCACACGGTCACGCTGCATGAGATCGACGTTATCAACAGCCGAACCCAGGGATTCCTAGCCTTGTTCTCAGGTCAGTGGGTCTTGAATAATAATAATAATAATAACAGTCGGCTTTAAGAAAGTTCGAACAAGCAACAACCATTGGTTAAGGTCCAAGTTCTCTGCAATGCGGAAAATGGATGCAAAAAACCCAGAAACTGGGTAGAACAGAAAAATAAAAATAAAAAATTAATTTAGGGTCAGATGAAACTTCCTCTAAAGTTTTGGTTCTGACAACCCCTCTAAGTCTAGTGTCCATTTTTAAAAGAATTGTACCTATACACATTGAGTTAAATTTGAATCTGGGAAACGGTCTTTCAGCGATTGCATTTCCTCTGCTTGGGTTGTCACAGGCGATACCGGTGAGATCAAAGGTGAGGTGAGGGAACAGATAAACGCCAAGGTGGCGGAGTGGAGGGAAGAGGGGAAGGCCGACATCGTGCCGGGGGTGAGTAGAAATCATTGCTATGATCCTGCTATTTCTAACCAGGGCTGTAGTCGAGTCCATCATGAGTCCATCACAAACCCTCCAGTCCTAATTCCAATCACAAGCTATTCAAATGAGCTTTGACAAAGGCATTCCTTTGTCATTGTTCATCCAGTTACTTGTGACTGGCTTTATGAAAGGACTTGCGAAAGGACTTGTGAAAGGACTTGCAGGGACTCGACCACAGCCCTGGTTCTAACCAAAACATTACACAACTGAACGTTAACCCCTTGAGCCCAGGTATTATATGGGGGCGCCATGCCTGCTTGTGCAGCCAAGCGAAACGGAAACAAGATGCTTGTGCAGCCAAGCATAACGTACACAATACCCCAATAATGGATTGAAAATGCAGAGATTAGCGTGTATAGACGTCAACCGGCCAGTTGGCAATTTTCAATCCGCACGTATTTGTGTCAACCGGTGGCAAGGGGTTAATAACCATTACGGTCGCTTTTGTTGGATCAGAGGTGAGATTTCTCCAGATTTTTTTCAGGATTTTTTGGTGAGAACTTGTCAGATTTCCAGGAGATTTTGTTGTCCTTACATAAATATTTTAATCATTCCAAAATTACCTCTGCAACCTGAAACTGTCTTCTTTTAATTCTAATGACCCTATTCTTTTTGCGTTTTTGAACCCGGTCTTTTGGTAGAATATTCAGTTTTCTCATCGCAGTTTTCAACAACGCACAAATCAAATGCCTCCAAATGTTTCGTAGATTTTTTATTTTCCTAACATTTCACCCCTGTTGGATGTTGCATGGTGGAACCTTCTCAGAATCTAACCAAACCCTCAAAAATCTCCCCCCCCCCCCCCCCCACAACCAGTACTGTGATTTATTGGATTTTGATGGAATCAGAACTGTGGAGCCTTGGCACCATTATATATTTATTTAAATCGGTGAGCCAATTTTGTCCAGTACAAGAAAAAGTGCTATTGGTTTACTGCACAGTGCTGAATTTTTGCAGATTCACAGTGGTTCTTAGAAAAATCAGGCATGCAACTTTTCCTCGGATCAGCTGATTTCCTCATTTTTCACTTCATACCTATGCCATTGAAAATTGAAAAACACTGTACAAAGTCTTGTAAAAATTGGAATTTCCTCGTTTTTTTTTTAATTCCTAGTTGCATGCCTGAAAAATCCTTTAGGGTTGATAAAACATTGTATGCGACGATCCTTGTGATTTCTTAAGTCTCGTGCTGTTCCAACAGGTGCTGTTTGTCGATGAAGTGCACATGCTGGACATAGAATGCTTCTCCTTCTTGAACCGTGCCTTAGAGAACGACATGGCTCCTGTTGTTATCATGGCCACCAATAGAGGCATCACAAGGTATTTTTTTTTTAAATATATTTATTTGTTTATTGTAGAATTGAACCGGAAATCAGTTGGAGAACTTACAATGCCGTGGCAGAATTTACAAACTTTTGTGTAATTAGCTGATTCTACTGTGACGGTCGATACTGATGTATTGACCAGGGAGTCAGGTTGGCCTTCCGCTGCTGTGACCCGGGTTCGAATCCCACCTGTGCGTGATTCCATGGGTTTCCCTAAAATATTCTGGGCTTTCCTCTCACCTCTAAAAACAAACATACCTTCATTTTCTCACAGTTTTCTTCAGGATTGCAAGCTGTAGTGTGATATTTATTTTTGAAGGACCCTTGGTTTCATTACCAGAAATAAATAAATAAATAAATAAATAAATAAACAAATAAATAAATAACAAAAATGAATAAATTGTTGTTCATTCCACCGCTAGGATTCGCGGCACCAAATACAAGAGCCCCCACGGCATTCCCATCGACCTGCTCGACCGCCTGCTCATCATAGCCACCTCGCCGTACTCTGAGAAGGAACTCAAACAGATACTCACCATCAGGTATGCTCAGTGTGTGCCTCCTGTTGTCCCTGGATCCGAGTTGGTGAATGAGAAATTGCAATAATTGGTGTCGGGTTGCAGGTGTTGCTTGCATTGTTTATATTTATTTATATTTATTTATTTATTTATTTATTACATTTCTTTACTTAGGGTATGCCCATAACAGCAACTGTTACAAATATTGTAGAACTATTGTGAGGATTGGGCAAACTTTGTTAAAGGGGGAGGTGAGTTGGTCTCACCAACGGTGGAAGTTACTCCACCTGGGTCAATAGGTCTGAAAATTGGGATCATTTCTTCCGTATCTTAGTATCTTTAGTATATTGAAGATTTATCCTCTATTTAGATTTGGACCCAGGAAAACCGTAAGGGTGGTAGGGCTGGCAACCTAAAATGTGGCCAACCCCACCACCTCTGTTGTAGCCCATTATCTTTATCATGGCTGCAAGTTACACACACATACATGGGCTAATCAAACACATAACCATCACTGCCCTCACAGGTACCCATTTACTCCTGGGTGGAGAGAAGCAACTTGTGATAAAATGTCTTGCTCAAGGACTCGAGCACCATGGCCACTGCTGGACTCGAACCCACAAGTTGGTTTTAAACACACCCTCTAAGATTTTATACCAGATATGAGAATACCATATCTAATTACAGCACAACCTGTAATTGTTATTTTCTCAAAACTCACTCCACCATTTTCAAATCCTGCAATCAAATATTTGGCACATGCCCACTCAATCATTAACCCTCGCTCTCTCAGGGCCAAAATGGAGCCAACTACCCTATATATCAAAACCTATCAAGTGACAGGTTAAAACACACACAAGCTGTGAGAGTTGGTGGGTAGATTTTTTGATAGGCTGTGATAGTTATAACTATAGGAGGATTAATGGATATTTTAAGCAGTGGGGCATCAGTATGCATGGAACAAATTTTGATTCATCGTCGCTTCATGTTCTTATCTCAGATGCGAGGAGGAGGATGTGGAGATGTCGGAGGATGCCATGACCGTGCTGACCCGCATCGGCATGGAGACGTCGCTAAGATACGGCATCCAGCTCATCACCGCAGCCAACCTGGTCTGCAGGAAACGGAAGGTGAGCTTCGAGGCACCAACTGCCGAACTGACGGTCACACTCGTCATTATGAGAATCCCAGGCAAAACTTGGTCTCGACGCCTTTTAACTGCCCTGCTATACTTAGTGGGGTCGAACCGGGGGCCAATTTCCTGAAACTGCTAAGCACCAAAAATTGCTTAGCGTGAACATTCTTTAACACAGGATTACCAACCAAATGGTCATGTGATGTGTATTGATTGTGACTGGTATTCAGCTGTTTCTATTTTTTATTTTTTTTTTATTTTTTACTCTTTGTAGGGAACGGAGGTAGACATGGACGACATCAAGCGGGTATACTCGCTCTTCCTCGACGAGTCTCGGTCCACGCAGTTCCTCAAGGAATACCAGCAGGAATTCATGTTCAATGAGGTCACAGGTAAGTTTCAAAGGGTCCCCACCTCCCCCCTTCTCCCCCTCCCCCCCTCCCCCCCTCCCCCCTCCCCCTCCCCCCTTCGCCCCCTCCCCCCCCCCTTCTCCCCCTCCCCATATTCTTACTTTCCTTCATTGCAGAATTATCAAAATATGTAAGTTTTCCTCCTTAGTTTGACCCTCATGTCATATACATTTGATGGAAAGAGAAATTTATTTCAATCCACAACATCGTTAGGCTTAATAAGCCAGTTTGGTATCTCAAAGGTCAAAGGTTATTCGGGATAAAATTGCCGACGTACTGTCACGCCATGTTACGCGAACGCCCATTCTGATTGAATTTAACACGTGCGCGTTGTGCGACCACCTTTTGCGTTCACACGCGCGTGCATAAGGTCACGCGGGTCATTCGGGATAAAATGTCATTGTGCAGATGTGCACTGGCTTAATTGTTAAACTCATTTGAAATTTGTTTGGCACTCCATAATCATAATTGAGTATGAGTAATGTTCAGTAACGGATGATTTGTTTTCTCCGTTGTACCCAACAGAAGACGAAATGGAAACCACATGAGACTGGCGCTTGAACGGTAGCTTCAACTGGCAGATTTTATTGGAGTGAGTACCAGTGCAAAATGGGGAATCTGGCAGATTCAGCACCGTCATATTTTGTGCGCTTATAAAGTTGTTGGATTTAGACGGATGCAGGAAGGATCTTGTCCAAAATGACTCACGATAAGCCCCAATTGGAATTACGACTACACCGTGCATGGATTGCGCGTCCACATTAGGATAAACACATGGATAAACACGGCTCAATTAGGTGCACAAGGCGTTGAAGGCAATGGGGAGGTGAGTTGGTTTCACTGATGGTGGAAGTTACCCCGCCTCGGTCTACAGGTCTGAAAATTGGGATAATTTCTTTGGTTTGTCTTGAAGATTTATCCTCTTTAGATCTGGACCCAGGAAAACCGTGGTAGGGCTGGCAACCTAAAATGTGGCCAACCCCACCACCTCTGTTGTAGCCCTTTACCTAGAGTGGCTTTTAGCCTTGTATTGGGCGACTTCCATAAAAAAAAATGTGGAAACCGCAACTAAATTGGGAATTTTTAATTGTTCATGTATTTAACCCCCCCTTCCCCCCCCCCCCCCCCAAAAAAAAGTAACAAATATACAGGCCAGAACTGTGATCTATTAAAGATAAGAAAACTTTTCCTCCAGAGTTTGAGATGGACATTTTAAAAATATTTCTACTCATATCACCTTGTACTGCTCATATCACTTTGTAAATATAAAAAAAAGTTTTGTTTGTCCAAAGCTGTTTTTAGTTCTATGCAGATGTAGTGCAATTCCGATGTGGCTTATTAGGAAGTGAACCAATATAATTGCAGTTCTCGGAACAGTTCTCGGAACAGTTCTCGGAACAGTTCTCGGAACAGTTCTCGGAACAGTTCTCGGAACAGTTCTCGGAACAGTTCTCGGAACAGTTCTCGGAACAGTTCTCGGAACAGTTCTCGGAACAGTTCTCGGAACAGTTCTCGGAACAGTTCTCGGAACAGTTCTCGGAACAGTTCTCGGAACAGTTCTCGGAACAGTTCTCGGAACAGTTCTCGGAACAGTTCTCGGAACAGTTCTCGGAACAGTTCTCGGAACAGTTCTCGGAACAGTTCTCGGAACAGTTCTCAGAACAGTTCTCAGAACAGTTCTCGAAACCTCCCTAATTATGTTTTCTCGCTGCATTGTTTTGTAAATAAGTCTGTTTGGATCACTGCTTCATTAACCCCTTGCGTACGGATGACGCCAAATAGCGCCAAAAAAAACAGTGGCACCAGGCCGGATGACACCTACAGCCGCTATTTGTGCAGTTTCAATCCATTGTTGGATTATTGTGTTATGTTTGCTTGGCTGCAAAGGCCGACGCGACACCCCGACGCTTCCTGTAAATAACCGTACTCAAGGGTTCAAGTTCTCACTGTGATTGTTTTTTCTGTATAAAATAAGCATTCCACCTTTTTTTTATACCGGTGTTTGTGTTCTTGAATCTCTGTAATTCTTTGTTTGATTGCTATTTAGAATATCAAATTTGAGGATTCTTTTTTGTTTTCATTTTTTTAGTTAGTATTTTTGTTATTCAATTGCAATCACCCAATACAAGGCTAAAAGCCACTCTAGGTAAATTGTTACGATCAGAGGTAGTTAGTAGGGTTGGTGACATTTTGAATTTCCAACCCAACCACCCTTACAGTTTTCCTGGCCCAGATCTAAATAGAGGATAATTCTTCAACAGATTCCAGAGAAATTATCCCACTTTTCAGACCCACAGACCCAGGCGGGGTAACTGCCACCGTCGGTGAGACCAGCTCACCCTCCACCTCCCTTCAATAGACCTTTATCATGGTACAGCCATCTTGTTTTTCTCCTATTAAAATCAATGTAACCAAACCGAGGCTGGAAGGAAAAATAGTCTGGCACCTTCATTCAATAATTGGAATCACTATTCATAATTACTAATGCATACAGGGAACAAGACAAAGATTGGTGACAGCATGATAAAGGTCTATAGGGATCAGTAGGTTCCCTTTGGCATTCAAAGTTCTTTGAAAGGTGTGGTACATGTATTATACATTTTGCAGGGATGTAGTCCAGTCCATCACAAGTCCATCACAAGTCCCTGCAAGTCCATCACAAGCCCTCCAGTCATAATTCCAATCACAAGCTATTCAAATGAGCTTTGACAAAGGCATTCCTTTGTCATTGTTTATCCAGTTACTTGTGACCGGACTTGTGAAAGGACTTGCAGGGACTCGACTACAACTCTGACATTTTGTGTATTATTGTAAATTGTCCGCATAAAATAATGCTAGTTTATCATATTGGCATTTAAATGTTTTTTCCCGAATTGCATTGATTCGTTAGAGTTTTCGCTCATTTTAAAAACAATTTTAAAGGAAGATTGTAGCTCAATTAAACAGAGATTCTATGCAAATTGACAAAGAATCTTAATTATGTACATGTAGTTAACAACGAAAGAAATGCAAAAACTTTATGATTTATTTTTGTAAAAAATACTGTTCGTTGATTTGAGCATTTTTATCATTACTTATCACACCAAAAGACCTTAAAAAATGGAATGCAGCCAAGCGTGATACAAGTCATGTGATCGTTCACGGACAACAAATGATTAGAAATGGTAATTTTTTGCATTTCTTTTGCTGTTGAGTATTTATCCTACAAACTAAAGCATTTCCACAACGAACCCCGCGTCATTTTTGTTTTTCTGTGTGAAACATTATTTACAATTCATTCTTAAATTATACGAACTGTAAAAAGGTTTCCTTTTCTGTTAAAGGTTTTCATCGGAGCGGAATTTTTTATTTTTTTGGGATAAGAGCTTTTCCATTGCATTTCCAGGTCATGCCTTTGTAAAAGCCTGGTTACTTAATAATTATTTCCCAAAATGTACTGGGTAAAAAAAAACACCCAATAAAATATTTTCCAAAGTATCCATCATAAGCGATTGATCATTGGGACCACCCATGTACCACTTGGTGTTGTGAAATGTTGATCAAAATTCCAAACTTGCAAATCAGAATTCATAATTAGCTTATGAAGGTCAGTATTGCTACACACATCAATTTGTGCACATAAAGTAGGCTACACGTGAAATTAAATTGTTGAACGATATCATTGCCTGGGCATGGAGCGTTCACACAAAGTTAAGCTATTTAAAGAGGCAGGACTTTATCCATTCTGGGCCAAATTTCAAGAAGGCCGCTTAGTAAAAAATGTACTGCTTTGTGAATTTTTCTACTAAGCAAATATTAGCCAGCAACCAGTGACGAGCAATACACTAATATTTTCTTTTGGTAACCCGTTTTGGTAAGAAAATCTTGTTTTGCTGCACTAAGTACAATTGTGTGCATAGAGGCTTCAGGAAATTAGACCAAGGTCTATAATAAATTAATTCCATGGCGACACTGTTTCTACCTAAAACCTTTTTAATATTTATTTTTTGAAAAAAATGTCAAGTGCTTCCATACAGCTACAGCCACAATTTCCAGTTTTTCATTAAAAATACCTACTAGTCATGCCCCTTTAAAATTGGTCATGCGCTAATTTGCGCTTTATCTGTAAAACAAAATACATTTGTACCATTGGTGTAATTTTAAGCAGCACAATTTTAGGTGGAACATATATCTGGGAAGCTCCTTTAACCAACGAAGCGCATTGCCTGGGGCGCAAAACCAAAGTGTTATACCAAAACCACACTATCTTGAACATCTCCAGCTCCCCCTCTACTGCATGGGTTGTGGATTCCACGCATACCTCGGAACAGCCGACTCCGGCCGTTTGACATACCTTTCCCTTTAAGATGTTTTATAATCCTCGGAGGGCGCGGCGGGGGCCAGACGGTGTCGTTAGGGATGTGCTGATCCCTGATCCGGGGGGTGGTGGAAAATAGGACAATGAAAGGTCGGGATCCAGACTGTGGAGGCAGACATTTTATGTGTGGCTTGATTTATCATCTGTTTTTTTTCCCCATAGATAATCACCACCATCCCCATTTATAACATGGAAACATCACCATAAGAACATCATCACCATCACCATCAACATCACTATCCTTTTACTTAACTATTTCTATCACCAACAGAACCAACACAATCGCCATGATCCCCTCACCATCTATCACCATCAATATCCAGTCCACCATCGATCAGTATTAATGGCAGTCAGTTACACGAACAAACTACATCATCATCTTCATCACTGGTAGTGGTACGCCATCATTCAACACCAGGGGATTAGCGCGGGGGGGGGGGGGGGGGGGGGGGCTCTTAAGTGAAGATTTAAGAACGACGTATTATGTTGTGTATTATGATACTCGTACATAAAGTGTGTGTGTGTGTGTGAAAGTGCGTGTACTGTAAAGGCTATTGAAACTTTAAAATTGCGGCATCACTTTGGCTGCCCCCCCCCCCCCCACCTTTTTAAAATGTGTTTTATTTGGCGAAAAGAAGTTTTGAGGTCAATAACACTATTCCATCACCATGGTCAACACTTGCACCATCATCACTATATCACTGAATTACAGAAAGTTCGGATTTTGTTTGCTCTTCCTGACAGAATGTGAATGACATTTTAAAGATTTTGTTAATTTGATGACATCAAATTTTGTCTGCCGTTTTAAAGGTGTATGACTGCTTTGTATAGGCTATAGCCTAGTAATTGGCACCATTTCCATCGTTGGTAGTTTGCTGGCTTTTCCTACTTTTTCAGATTTTATTTTTTACCTTGCTCCTACTTTTCCTACCTTTTTCTTGAAATTCCTATTTGTTCCTACATTTTCCTACTTTTTGTCCCACAACTTTGAAAAATTATTAAATCTCATTGACAAGTGTTTGTTACACATATTCCTCCATGGTTACACACTGCCATACGAAGGTCACACGTACAATGAAGGGCTTGGGTGCAGGGGCACTGCAATTTCACTTCCAAGAGCTTAGTTGAGGATGGAGCACAAGTGTTGTGAGTACAGAACATGCCAAATAAGGCTTGTGGTTTTGTAGACGTGGGTATCAACGAAAACAACTACTGAAAGTTGAAACTACTTTGTTGTCCTTTTGAAAAATGTTTGATCCTACTATTCTATACTTTTTCACCTGGGTCCGCTTGAAAGCCCGAGTTTGGAAAGACATGTCTCACAATCTGTAGAATCACCTACCCGGAAAGAATTAATTTCTTCCATTGCTGAACAGTTTCCGCTGTGGATTTCCTTTTAAGGCTATATTGCTGAAAACTCGCCGTCTAATCGCCGTTTTTGCAATTAAAGGTTTGCGGTTAAAGGCTGTGGCATTCGGTGGTGGCATGCCAATGTGAAGAATAACCTTCGCGCCGTGTATATGCATGGTCATTGGCGCGGCCTGGGTAACTGAGAATGGTCCAAATGACTGCGGAGTACAGAGAGTCGATTTCACGGAACTGCTACATATGAAGCACGATATGGGGGAAAAGGGAACCCCTTTCTTTTGTGTTGGTCATTGTGTTCCCGGAATCTCAGGAATTCTATTCAGAAATCAGGGGGATGTGTTAGATAACAATAATCTGGAGTGTGCTTAGGGTATAGGGATAAAAGGGGGGTACCCTTTTCCCCCATATCGTGCAGGGTATCAACTGCTAAGCACAAACATTTGCTTAGCCACAAATTCTTCACTGGTTACCGAATTTTCATGTGATGTATATTGCTTGTGACTGGTTTTTAACTGGTTTTGTTTAGCACGAAAATCACTTGGAGTTTTGACTGGAATCCTGTTTTTACTTAAGTCGGACGTTTTATGCTAAGTAATTTTTTTGTGTCTTGAGGAGTTACATGAAATTGGTCTGAGACCTTTTTTAGGTCTTAAAGGGATCATGTACTAGGTTTTTTTAATGACGTGAATACATGTAGGACAACGCTATTTCCATGTTACTAAAAAAAATCCAGATCCTTTGTTGTAATAATTGGTATGAACTGCGAAATTCGTTTTTATGTTAAGGCAGATTTCCATATTCTTGTCCAAAGCATGACGTCACTAGAGGTACAGCAGTGGTATGCAATGCGTGCCAAAATAAACTTTGTTTTTTGCATTTTCTTAGAGACGGTTACGTGTTTTCATTGACTTCCATAATAAACCATTTGAAATCCATTTTCAAGCACTGAGTACTTCCTCATATCATTGTTGATTATGATATGATCTTTTGGATGACAGATTTTGATGATCGAGTTCCTTCTATAACCGAAAAGGAATGGCGCCCTCTTGCGTGTGTAAACTTGAAAGATTTTTAAAAGAACTGAAACCCATCACTTTTTTTTATTTTAAATGAAAACAAGCATGGAGACCGTGTCCGTGCTGTTGTAAGAAATGGTTACCGTTGCGAAAGCAAGTCAACTATTGCGGGGTTAGAATTAGACCTGGTTCTGTGAACTGCACATGCATGCTGCGCGCACCGAGCCCAGTACAGTGTACTAGGCCCCTATATGCAATAGGCCTACTGTGTTTTAATAGTTTTACCTCCATCGTGAGAGAAGGAACACTATTTCTCCAGTTTCCAAATTCTGCCACAGCTTGATTTCATTACTCTCTCGAGAAACTTCTTCAATTTTGTGCCGCGTAAAGATCCAAGGGTTTTGCCCACAAGGTCAAGGCAAGCAAGTACCATCAATGGCTGAACTCACCGCTATAATTCAGAGCGCTCCGGTCACATCCAATTTGTTGAGATGTCATTTCATTTTTGCATCCGGTAATGATTGAAATCTTTAATGTCTCCAGCATGCAGTGTGTTTTCAGCTTGCCTTAAATTTTTGACAGTTTTAAGGATAGATACTATGGATTATTTTATGGTAACTCTGATTACAAGAATCTGAAACGATGGTTCATTGTGTGACAAGTTTTCCCGTAGACCCTACTAACCAATAATTACACTTACAGCATACTCGGAATGAGTTTTCATTGGTTTTTACTCCTCCACATACATAATTGGGAAAGCAAATACAACAGCGTTGTACGCTTACACGGCAGACATATAAACATAGTCAGGATGCTTCCCATGTGGAGAACACACATTAATTTCCAGCAGAAGATCTGAAAATAATGAATACATTTTCGTACAAAGACCATTGCCCCCTTTTAAATTTCTCGAACAACAAGCAGGCCTCAATCATGGCGCCTCTAGAAAGTATTTACATTGTTGCAATTTTGTGGCATCAAGGCTCGTATGCTTATGGTGGTTCCGAAGTTCAACTCCATACACCCACCGCCTCGCTTTAATTCGAAAATGTTATTGTTATTAATGAATTAGGTCAAGTACTAAAATCCAACATTTGTCAATCAGAGAGCGCGCATTTGCCGCAACCGACCGTACGCGGTATTACATGGACTATTATGACTAAACTTTGATTTGCACAACGGGAGTGGGAGCGCTTCGCGGAAGAGCAGAATAGTTGGTACTTCAGTCGGCCAATCAAAGGCTGGTTCTTGTAGCACGTGACCTGAAAACCTCACTGTCCTTGATATTCGGTGGTGCGAGAAGGGAGCATCGCCGACAAAGTAGGACGGGATTTATTCGCCATTTTTGATCATTCCAGGTAAGATTTCTTCTGTACAATTCCTCATACGTAAAAGATGAAGCCTAACATTTCCACAAGCAAATATTTTAAACGTTGTAGTGGCTGCTAAATGTAAATTTTTCACTGCTGAATGTTGCCTTAAGATTCATTTGACTGAGCTGATGACTCGCTGCTACAGTGCTAGCTGTCATGTGTACGATACGTCTATTTCGCTTTTCACACCCAGTAGGACTTGACTGCAGGCATTTTCTTTCGTAAACTAACTTCTTTTTGCATTTCAAAACATGTCAGAGCAGCACTTGACTTAAGTTGGTATCGATAACATATATCTCATTGTCACTTGGTAGCATCATTGAAGTAACGCTACTTTTTCGAGGCTTTTCAAAGATCAATTTATTCAGTAATCATTCGAGACGACTGGTGAGAAAGTCTAGACCGTCCACGATGTAGACGCTTCGATTATTTTGATGGGGTGAAAATTAAATATAAATGGGCAAATAGAACACACACATTTTGTCATTTGAGATAAAACAAATTAGGCGAGTTGAATACATCGACAACATAATCATGTGCGCTTAAAATTTACTTAAATTCACTTTGATACATTAGTCATTAGCAATAATAAAAAGTTGCACATGCAAAAACATGGATGTGTGCTTGGGAGACCACCAACATAAACCTTTTCTACATTCTCAATGCATTGTGGGTATGGAGGCCAAACAAACCATGTAATTTATACACAAGTCTATGGCACTGTGAACCAGTCGAAATATTAATATATTTTATGCTAAATATCTGTCATGAGTTGAGAGATACTCTTTTCACATATCTTTGCATTAAACATAATGAAAATAATAACCAGAAAAATCAATTTTAAATGGCAATAAAATTAAAGGAAATCATTCGGGAATCCCTCTCAGGGTACCAGTTACTGATGAATGCAACTTTCTGGAATTAGAACAGCTAATAATGTCACAAATTAGCCAATCAGAAGAGGATTTTTTGCAATCATGACAACCAACATGTGACCAATGCGACCAATCACTGCGTTCTAATGTGCTTGCTCTTCTAATGCCAGTAAGAGCTAATGCTGTTCCCATGATGCTTTGAGAATGTCAAAAAGGTTTATTGGGCAGTAGTTGGTAGAGCACCCGTTCGGAGGACGCAGGTTCAAAACCTGCTCTTACAATTTATACTAGTCCTTGTTCACTTTGAAAATTCAAGTTTTGATATTGTTTTTTTTATAAACAACTGGAACAAATGTACAGTAAAAGTGTGAAAAATAACTTGTGTGATGATTGGTGAGTTTTTAATGGGATTACGCCCCTAATATTTGGGATTGAAAATTCACAAGCACAGCTTTAGGACATTAGGCCGAGTAAAAAATAAAATGTTTCACGTCCAGGTTTTAAAAAAAAAAGGAGGAAGAGGGGCTTTTTATTTTTTATTTTCTATTTTCAAGATGGCCGTCATTTAAAACAAATTCTGGCAACCGTTGGTGTTTCCCTGTTCAAAGATGCATTAAAAATGAGAGACATGTTGGACAAGAGAACTGAACATATTTAAAGTGTTTTTTGTATGTTTGTGGCATGTACCATATCAGCAAACAATATTTTCCAATTGACTGGTTGACATTTTTGTTTTTTTATAATACATAATTTTTCTGTGGTAAAAATATATTTAAAAATCCAGGCAGCCTCCAGAAAGGAAGCGGGCGGGGACACGAAACATGTTTTTTAATTTTTTATTTCGCCTTATCCAACCCCTAACACACCACCATGGGCTGAAGTTTTCCATTCCCAAGCTAACTTTCACCCTACCAGCATTCTCAGACCTACGTGTACCTGTGCAAATAATGGTATAGTCCTTTGCTTGGAGTCAATGGCATGTACTTCATGCACTGAGTGTGTATGTGATTTGGGTTGGCTTTTGGACTTGCCATAAAAGGTCACGCTTTGGTGCCAGAACGACCAAAATGGTCCCCTGAAAAAGTGAAAATACTGGCTCATTTTTGCATTTTGTGAAGCAAAATTTCTTAACCTTAACGTTAAAAGCAAACTACGAAATTTATAAGCCAACATTTTGTGAAGTTTGAGCTTTTTAATTTGCTGTGCTATTGAGGTACACATGTATATAAAAATGCATAGATCATGATTTTGTTGTTGGAATGACCCAGAATGAGTTTAGTGTATATTAACCAAATTGAATATCATGTGTTTTGCTGTTGATTCTGAGGAGACCGAGTCTGAACTGACAGTGTGAGTTCAACCATGGAGGAAGCCTCCATGGTTCAACCAAGTCTAAGCCGTCAGAGTTGCTATTAACACGAACTGTCCCAAATCCAAACCACATTTTGTTGTATTTTGACTGATTCAGGACCTTGGCACCATAACTTTACATGGAGCTATGATGCCCCAATTTGTCTACGTCCAAAAAATGTACCATAGGTATACTGCACAGTGTTGGATTTGGGCAGGTTGAGGACACTTCCCAGTAAAGGTGCCACAGGGGTTAGGTCTTAATGTAACTTGAGACAGACTAGAGTTTATTCTTAGCTCAGGAGTCATTTACATGTACAAATCTGGTGTGTGTTGATATACCACAAAGATTAAATGCTTGACAAGGCGTAGGAGTAATAAAGTATAGTATAAATAACTGTATACGTTCGAGGACAAGAGGAGAATGAAAATACAAAGGAATCTTTCATATCCTCGGGAGTTGGTCTTTTGTTAAATTCAGTCCTCGGACGTAAAAATACGTGCTTAGTCTATGGGAGTTTTTAAAGTAAAGGAACAATAGGAAACACAAAGCATTGCCTTCACAGTAGTATAGAAAACATGACTAAGTGTACATACATGTACGCGTATGTACACGTAGTTAGGTCTATTATTATGCTTTTCAACTTTCCTTTAACAGCCTGATTGTATACATGTAGGTGCACCGGTGTTACCCTATTGGACCTGTCTAGGTTTCCTGACAAAGTATCTGACAAGTCGTCATATGTTTTGCACTTTTTATAAATCTTTTGATGGACCAGTTACTGCAGCTATAGTTGTGGAGTTTCAAAGATGTTTTGGCGAGGTGCATTGATATTACAGGGTATTGCTAAAATTATGCTAAATATTAAAAAAAAACGACTGTTGATGCGTAAAATTTCAACCCTTGCCTTGACTTATTGGAGTGGGACTTTCATTTATTTTTCAGACTGAATAAAGCCATTCAGATGGAAAATTTCTAGCGAGTGTAATGTATAATACACCGTTTGTTATTCAGCTCAATACATTGCACTGTGCTACCGTGACCACGGACCATTTTATTGGCATAATTTTGTTTGTTGTGGTCGTCACGGTCACCACTTCGTCAAGCTTTTGTGCGTTACAAGCGACCTGGTATTTGGCGGCCCTTTGATTGTTGTGTGTAGGATTTTTCTGGCTTTGGTGAGGCCTATAGGATGTTGTAAACCAGAAAAAAGTAGTAATTTTTAAGTCGTCTCAGTAAATCAAATTAAGCACCGGAGTTGGCAAAATACTAAAATCAAAATGCTAAAATGCCAACTTGTGAACAAGAGAGACTCGGCGACACAATGTTGCCACAGCCTTGTGCACTTTCACAAGCAGGGCAGGAATTTCTGTCTTGGAGGGCAAGGCGAGTTTTCCTTGGGGGGAAAAAGGCAAGTGTAATAGAAAAATCTAATTGTCAGTGGGAGCGTTTCAGTGGGTATCTAGGCAAAGGCCAGGGGCATCGAAGGCAACTGCTTTACAAGCAGTAAATTGGTGAAATGTATCAAAATGAAACTGAACAACTTTCAAGAGGAAGTTGTTGAAAATTTGGTCTATCAGATGAATTTTGGAATGCCTCATATGGACCCCAAATCATTCCCATCCAGACAAAGTACAAGTACCTATTATGAACCTTGTTTATGTAGATAGGCCAATAAGAAGTGTGTACTGCGTGAAGCATAGAGCATATTATACAACGCCTGAATAAATCCCAGCCATCCGATTGGTGGATCGTCTGATCACGTGCATTGAATTATTCGACCCATCACACAACGCGAACCCGCACCGCCCAAAGCGTTTTATCACATGGTTCTATCAAACGGTGCGTGCGCATTGATAGAACTAAAAGAACTTCCCTAATTTCACGGTCACTATTGGTGGCGCTACAACAGGGCTGTCATTCACACAACATGGCGGCCGAGTTTCCCGAACTGCCGCTGTTTGTTCTAACAGACGACGAAATATTGGAACTCGTAGGCGATGCTGACGCTCCAAATACAAAGAGACAAATCAAATATGCAGTGAAACGATTAGATGAATTTGCAAGACACGCAGGAACAACAATTAGAGCTTTAACTGATTCGGAACTCGACAATTTTTTGTCGCAGTTTTATGCGGGACTGAGAAGGTAAACGGCACGTTAACGTTACACAAAGAAATCAATGCATGCAATCTGTCGGATTTATTCAGGCATTGTATAAAACAAATAATGAATGTTTCACATTCGTGCAATGGTAAGAATAATTTCATTCGGTGACAGATGGAATGTCCCATTCCACTCGGCTTCGCCTCGTGGAATGGAACATGCCATCTGTCACCTCATGAAATTATTCTTACATCGCACTCATAAACATTCATTATTTGTATACTATTGTACATGCATGTTGCGTACTGCATACAGTTTGTGCTAATTTTTCATACAGAATCTCCCCATTTATGCACAAACTATCCAACAGTGGATGATTGCATAGGTTCTGAAACTTTTGGAAATTTTTGATGTTGTCAGTGGAAAGTTTTGGGAATTTTCAGGGGTTAGGAATTGTGTGACTTTGGTGAATTTTATGATAATTTTTATGTAATCTTATAACATTGTAAAATGTCACTTTTGTTTAAAAATGTACAATATTATTTATGTTCTATACTACTTTTTACGTAAGAGCTTTTGCATTTTGTGTTGGTTTCCTGGGGGCCTTCCACACGGCTTAATTGGCTTCATGATGTACGCCCCTGTGATTGTACTGGGTAAGATTCATTTTGAAATGACCTTGTCTTCGACATTCTAGTTATTTCTGCTCCAAGACTGTTGCGATGATGAATTTCCAGAAATTTTGCAATCCTACCCACAGTGCAGTGCAAAAAAAAATCTACATGTATTGCATGTTCTGTGTGGTTTTGCCATCGTAAATTTCACCCATTCTACTCCATCCCTTTCCCACCAAAAACAAGAACTAGCCCAAGACAAACTCTAGGTAGAGTGATCTCTTGGTGACCGATACAAAGTTTTGTTGAGTCTGTCTAGTTTTTCGCGTTTCACATCATAGACATCGTGTGGACTTTTTTCGGACTTGTTTTGTGCTCTTGATGGTTCGTACCATGCTGTCACTGTGTGTTACATGTGCATCCGCAAAAACTTGGCTCTTTCTTGCACCGTAAACGACAGCCGGCTCAAAGTGCAAAAATCGGAAAGGGTTTGTGCCGGTCAGCATGGCCAACAGTTCATGTTGCGATGGCTGTGGTCACCAAAAAAAGAAGACGGTCCTTGGAGGTACAACTAATTCTCTCTGCAGGATCTCCTGTGGTGTAAGAGACCTGTCCGAGATAGATCAATGTTTAATCGGGTGAATGTTCCCACGGAATTCAACTGGCAGTGGCTTTGTTCACTGTCGCACTAAACGGTGGCTTAGAGACTGAAGAGTTCTCACACTTGTTTACATGGTTAATCATAGTGCTCAACAACTGCATCAAAGCGGAATTTGTCCAGGTCGCAGACAAAGCAATGATTTTGAGCCGCCCTGTGATTTTTCAACCATGAGCAGACCAAGGTTGGTTTGGACTTGGAAGGGGTACATGTACATAGCATGCACCGTACTAAAGGCGCCTACCATGGGGAAGTGAAGTTTGACTTAATTAATGTTTAATTGTACGTTAAAATATAACTTTCAGTACCTGATTAAATGCCCAAATGTGAACACGTCACTCATTGAATGAACCCTGTTACATGTACTTCACTGAGGCTTCTTCAAGCTCCACAAATCTACCCAAAGTGCCCTCTGGTGACCATTATCATGTGACCTCCTAATAATGAGCCAGTTCGTTATCTCAAAGGTCAAAGGTTACATGGGATAAAATTGCTGACACAAATATCACGCCATGTATGATGTTACGTGAACACCCATTCTGATTTAATTTAACACGTGTGCGTTGTGCGATCACCTTTTTTGCATTCACACGCGTGAGTTGGGTCACGTGGATCATTCGGGCAAAAATGTCATTGTGCGCATGCGCAGTTGAAATACCGAACTGGCTTATTGTCCACAAAAAACATACTACATTGTAGGAAAAAACATAATTGGTGTGCATTGTAATGTTCACTGTACATGTACGTGTATCTTCCAAATGATTGTACGTGTCAAATTAGTGTACATGTGTAATTTACACAGTTCTCCACTTCAGTGGTGTAGAGATGTGTTAGGTTGACACCAGGGAGTTACTGGTTAAAATACCTGTAGATTCCTGATTTAATCATTATTTAACCCCTTGCGTACGGATGACGCCTGTGGGCGCAAAAAATAGTGTCACCAGGCCAGATGACGCCACTGGCCGCTGTTTGTGCAGTTTCAATCCATTGTTGGATTATTGTTTATGATACGCTTGACTGCACAAACACATTGTAGCGGTTCGATTTGGCTGCCAGAACCGCCGCGACACCCCGACGTCTCCCGTAAAATAACGTGCCCAAGGGGTTAATTGATAAGCAATATCGAACTATGACCACCCTCCCTCAGACCTGCATGTATACATCTTTACCTACAGGGTACAAATGTTCATGTGCCAGTTTGTTCATGCACATGATCATGGTCGAATAATTTTGTTTTTCAATATCTAATATAAAATCAATTTAGCCAGTAATCATGTGTGCGATTATTTATTCCACATGATGATTTGATAACTTTTAATGGCAGTTGTCAGTGCAAAGGGATTCTTTCTGTATAATTTACTTTCCACTCAAACCATTAAAAAATAATCCACAAAGGGCACATTTCAAATTATACATTTTTGTTTACATTGGTGTGCCCTGTACCCTGTACAGCTGAAAGATACATTTATCACAAAACACCTGTGACCCAAGAAAAAAAAATTGACAGCTTTATTTCGGATCACTTGCTATTGGCATAGCCTTGCTATTCATTGCTTGCTCTTCAGTGTTTGTTCTCTGAGAAACTTTGGACTATTTTGAATAGTTGTGATTGATGGAATGGTTTTACTGCAGTGATTGAATTGTCAGTTTGTGATCCATGTATCTAAGAATGATTAACTGGCGAGTTGATAACTCGATACAGCTATTGGAATGCAAGTTAATAATGTAAAAATTAAGTAGATACACGTATCCACCGTGGTCGTGTTACTCAAGGCGCTACATTATTACCCCTGCTCATCAGGCCTGTTAATCATTTCTGAAACCACATTACATTGTAGCTCCGTGGAGAGTACCCAGCTACAAGTTAAATGCACATGGGCTAATGTATACATGTAACAATCACTGCCCTCACAGGTGCCCATTTACTCCTTGGTGAAGAGAAGCATCTTGTGGAAAAGTGTCTTGCTCAAGGACACAGACATCATGACCCCTGCTGTTGTGATTTCTTACAAATATACCAGAAATTAACCTTCTTTTTTTTTTTTTCGTTTTTTTTTCTTTATTGAGTGATGGCTTGCCTTAATTTGCATTTTTTATCCCCATCCGTCCTCCCACACCCCCACACAACCATACATCTTTTCACATTTATTTCAACTTAACCCTGGGTGAAGTTTAACCTCAGCGAGAGTTTCAACATTTGCGAGGGGGGAGGGGGGGGGGGAGAGAGAGAAATCTCTGTCAAAGTTTAGAGCAGGGTTGAGTTCAACCCAGGGCGAAATCAATATTGGGGTTGACGCAGTGTTGAAGGGTGAAACATCTCTTGACTTTCAACCCTGCGTCGACCCCACGATTTGTCTAATGTGGAAAGGCCTAATGAAGTTTAAGCTCTGGAGATGACATTGCCCAAACACTAGGATGCTCCATTATCCATAATCCATATGATGGTCCAACTATGGTCAATAAACAAACTCCCTCTGTCTTTATGAATGGGATGTAATTATAGATCACATACCATCCTACACACAGCCCATATGGGCCGTTTTCAGTAAGAAGATTATTATCTGATGATGAAGGGAGATATTTATTGACACCAGACCTTGCTCAGCTCTCCCCCATTCATGACCATGTCCTGATGATATGATTCTTCCTCATACTCCAAACATTCTCCCCAGCCTCCACTGACTTGCAGTCCTGGTATGCCAGGTATTTCCCTACTCCACAAATGGTTGGAGGATACTTAGGGATGTTCTCAAAAAAGATCGGAGTGGTACACAAAACCAGGGCATGGTCGGGTCTGGAACTTCGGTAGAAAATTTAATTTTGTGCGGGAAATACCTGAAGTTGCTCATTAACCCTAACGTTCATAAATCCATAAAATTCCTTCCCCTGTTTTGGAGGATTTCGGCGGATTCAGGATACCTCCATATTGAAACCTGGGGGATTTTGATGGATTGAGGATTGTAAGCCTAGCGTTACTGCAGGATTTTGATGGATTCAAGATACCTCCATATTGAGCAGTCACCAAAACCAACTTTTTGTGCATGAACAAAATAGGTGGATTTTGGCGGATTCAGGATACTTTCTAGTAAAGTTACCCAAGGGGTTAGGGTTAACCCTAAACCCCTTTTGGGTTTCTATAGGCACCCTGCTGAATTCAATGGAATCCAATAACGGGAAACGTGTCAAGCCTGCTAAATCCAACAAAATCAGGCAGCTATAACAAAAGATCTTTTGTTCGAGGCCCACATCAACAAAAGTCAACAGAAAGTACCCATTGTATGGTTTAGGGTTAAGGTGAAGACCCAGGGTCTGCAGAGCCAGTTCCCAGAGTGTGAAATTACAGGCCTGCATGGTTTTTGTGTAAAATGTTTTTGATCAAGCTACATTTATGTTGATTGTAGTAAATGTGCTAATCTCCATTGACTTTGATATTATACATGTACAGTATGTTTGTTTTATATTTAACAATCTCCACAGATGATTAAAATACAATACAATAAATATCAAATTTAAAGAAAAAAACAGACTAAAATTCCATGCAATATGCATTATTTTCACAGACATAAAAGCCAAATTTTCCACACAAAAAATATTTTTAAAACATAGACCATTAACCAGTTCGCGTCGGAGGACGTGTTAACACGATCTGGCTGTTTTTATACACGGGCACGGCTGACGGGTTAAAACGTCAAGCTTGCCTCGACTCACCTCCGGGTGACGTCTTAACACGCTAATCCCTCATTTGTTTTGTATACACACACACACAAAGTCCGAGAAATCTGTGGAGGCGGACCGTGTGTTGAACTTGGCCGCTGTGCACGGCCTGTTGTTCTACAATTTACGCTCCGGTGGGCACACCCGGAGTATTGAAATATATGAGGTTTCGGCAAGAAATATTGTACAAATACTGTTGAAATGACTCTTGCAAATCAATATTTGTGGCGTTTGACTGTATATCAGAAGTTGGCTGCTATATTTTGCCTTTTTTGAAAATAAAACATTTTCGGCAAAAATAATTCCGGCGCGGACTGGTTAAATGTGGAGCCAGAAGTGTTACCTGTTCAAGAAACAAGTTTTTTGTTCCTCTGAGGTTTAAGACAGAGTTTTTAAAATAAATATTCTTTTAATTTCCGTTCAGGTGCACTGTAGTTCTTGGAATACTGGTTGTGTCTCATTAATTGCAACTACATGTACATTGTACATGTCGTACAATTTACTTTGAACATTGACAAGATCTACCCATTGGAAATTTACTCTTGGTCCAGTTGAAGAACCATGGTTGAACCATCTCAAGTTACTCTATAAATCAGTGTGGGGACAGCCATTACTGTGTGACATTTAGTTGAATGGGTTTGCCGTTGCTGTATAATGGGCCATATATCCGCAATCCTGACCGAAGTCAGATATTTTAATTGCATTCTGATACCTACTGAGTTTTGACACAAAAACAAATGTACTAACTGCTGCCAGCTCCAGTGATAATCATGACTCTGACCTTTCATCTGTGGATCATATGTACATGTACATGTAACTTTGATGATACAAGCTTTCATAGGCCTACATATTATATACATGCACCACATTGTTTATTGGTTTATCTTTCCCCAGTACCACATTCTTTGTTCAGTCAAGCATAAAGCACTCAAGCAGAAAAAGCAGCCGACTGCTTGGGGAATGGCTAAAGATTTCTCCCTCAAGAGTTGATTGAAAAGGAAAATGTTGTGTTTAAAGTTTGTTCCATGAAAATTACTCTTTTTATATGGTGTAAAAATGAGTTATAACTGCTAAAATAGCAAAGTTACGGCTGTGTTCTCTTTTAGCAAACTTTATGAAACAGGAAACCATTTTTGTTTTGAAGTGAACTACATGTAATGACATTCCATACACACAACTAACTGTACAGGAAAAGTTTGGATAGAGTTTTCTCAAACAAGCTCTTTCTGTTGGTATAACTATAAGGATCTTGTATGAAAGCACCACAGGTTGTTAAAACATGGTGAATATCTATTGTTTGGATGCTCTTGTGTGTGGTTTCCTTGTCAAGTAAACTCTGACTTGGGTAAGCAGCAGGGTTGCTGTACGGCCCGTCAGTAAAATTCCACATTGGTTAGGAAAGGATTAATGTGTCCGTGTTATCACTACTTGGCTTTTTTTTCTTCAAGAAGTTGAAAAGTTGACACCCATCTTGAAAACATAGGGGGGGGGGAATGTGAAATCTAGTGCAAAATTTGAAGAAAAAAATTGGGAAAGTGCAATAAAGTTTTTCTACTTGTTAACTTTTCCTGATCATGTTGGACTCGGTGTCGTCCCTTCCCCCATGGAGTCATGTGCAATTTTTAGCAATACAGGTTACATGTACAGTGTAAGGGCAGTCGTAGTAATAGGGTGGATTAGCCCATTGGGTTTTGGCTGTGTATTGGGGAGAACTGAGAAATTGAGAATGTTTGAAGAATGATTGATAGGGGTATTAATGAATGTACATGTAGCACCTTGTGTGCCATGATACAACTTGTGAATGTGTATGTTATATCGTTTCGGTTTGCTTGGCTTGGCACATAAAGATACACATATGCAGTACAAGCATTGCATTGCAATGTACTTGCACAAAGATTTGTCATAATGTATGTATCTTAACCCCTTGGGCACGGTATTTTACGGGAGACGTCGGGGTGTCGCGGCGGTTCTGGCAGCTAAAATCGAACCGCTACAATGTGTTTGTGCAGTCAAGCGTATCATAAACAATAATCCAACAATGGATTGAAACTGCACAAACGGCGGCCAATGGCGTCATCCGGCCTGGTGGCACGTTTTTTTTTTTGCGTCCACAGACGTCATCCGTACGCAAAGGGTTAAATGTAAAAAGCAAAGTTTGCTTTATAAAAAATAGATGACAACCGGCCAGGTGGTCTTTTCCAAATCATGACTATGGCTGTTGTCTGTATACAGAAATAAAAATTATACAAAAAAATCAAATCAGTTCAATCAACATTTGTATAGCTATCAAACCAACAGTTTATGAAAAGCACACATAATAGACAAACATTGTAGATAAAAAATTACACAAAGATGTGAACTTGTAAAGTTAGGCACAAAGTAAGATTTATTGCATTTGAAATGGCAAACAACATCGGCAATACTGACAGTTGAGAGGAGAAAATTACGGAGCTGTTTATAAAAGGTGAGGCTTGTTGAGAAAAGTCTGCAAGGCAACTGGAGAAAGACAGCTTTTAAATGAACAAGGAAAAAACAACGAAATTGAAAAATGACAAATTAAAACGTGTATCCATTCCTTTAGGGTGCTTGATGTAATCCAGTGTCTGACTTTGTGGATGTGTGTGTTTGTGTTTGTGTTTTGTAGTTGAAGGCCCAGCACACTCTCAAACATGGAGACGGAAGAAATGGACGAGCGGGCACGCCGCAGGGAGGAGAGAAGGAAGAAGAGGGAGTCCGAACGGTAAATGGAACAGCCATGCTATGCCATGCACATGTATATGAAATCTTGGTTTGTGTTTATAGAGAATGTTCTCAAACCCTTAAACTGTTGGCAAGGTGTGGGCCATCAAGTTCATTTGAACGGCCCGTTCAAACATTTTCTAAACGTAAATGTGTCATCATTTGTCAAACCAGCACATCTCGCAAGAAACCAAATGACTGGAAAGTTTTGCTGTGTGTTCCTTGTTACTTCTCTAACCCTAACCCTCCAGGGTATTTTGGCTAGAAACCCTGCCAGACGCATCAGATTGCATACTTTGTCACATTGACTTGTGTGCAGAGTGCAGCAAGGTAAAGCTGTCACCACAGATGCACTGTGCTGTGTCTGGCAGGGTTAGGGTTAACGTCTGACAAAAACTTAATTATTTTGTGGACGGTTTACACATTAACAGTATGTCTGCACTTCATTATCTTGGTTTATACAGTGGATTTTTGACCCCAAATAACCACACTTACTTTGTATCCCCCTTGTCTGGTATGTTTGCACTTGTCCCTGTAAACTGTCCATCATCAAATTTGTCATAGTTGGTAGCCTATTATCAGTCTGATAATTTGGCCCAGCAGGTTGACTTAAAGGTGGTGTACCAGTTGGTAATCCTCCAATTTTGTTTTACTGAATTATTATGAAATACCATACTAGACTGTAAGTTAATAGTAGTCTCAATCATCCTGTGAAATGATGGCACCAGGTGTGCTGTCGTCAAGAAAACTGGAAATTTATATCGTTTTCCTAACGATTTCCAGCTGGAAATCGTTGGAAAGCTGCCCTGTAGCCTTTAGTCAAGGCACGCGTGGCTACCCGGGACGAGTGGCGCGCCCCGGTCATGCTGCCATTCGGGGTGCGTCACACGTCCAGGTAGCCACGCACGCCTTGACTTAAGGCTATCCGCCCAACGGTTGAAAACGAGCGCCGTTTTTCTCTCATTTCTTTGGCCATCCAACAACGCAAAACTTTGAACAGGTCATGCAGTGGAACGATATTTCCTATAAAATACTAACGCCCAAATCCGCCCATTTCTTAAAATTGCAACAAGGACCAATCATGTACACTGCCTTTAATATGAATCTCTGTACTTAGCGTTCAGAACTGTACAATGTATGATTGATTCCCCCATTGCTTGGGGAATTTTGTGTCAAAGGTCAACATGTAGGCCATAGCAAGGGAGCAGCTGAAAGTGTTCAGAGGAGAATAAAAAGCTTGAAAGATCCTCTGTCTAAAAAATGATATTGATTTCTAAGTCAAGTGGAACTTAAATGTAAGTTGCAAAAATGTCAGTTTATTGAGAAAAGTCTAGTTTTATTCTTTAATTTATAAAATAAAAATAGTTTGAATAAGTTTTATGCTTGATTTTCGTCAAGTTGGTCTGTCTGCCACACGTTCGTTAAATGTCCGCACAGATTTATTTGGTCAACTAAATGATTTGCGGTGATATTAACAGTGTGCACGTGTGTTTGTACCGTTTCCCTGTGTTTTTTTCCCTCACCATGTCCCCCATCCCCACTCTCACCCCCACCCCCACCCCCACCCCCACCCCCACCCCCACCCCCACCCCCACCCCCACCCCCACCCCCACCCCCACCCTCACCCTCACCCTCACTCCCCCATTAACCTGTTTAGATTGGCAGAGGAGAACGGGGAAATGGAGGAAGTAGACAGACAGCTGGAGGAACTACGCAAGAGACGGGAAGAGAGACGGCGGAAGAGGGAATTGTGCGTGCATGTATACACACCGTATTTTAACTTCATTTTTTTCTCACATCAGAATTTTCCATCAGGAATTTTTAAATTTTTAGTCTCTTCTCTTCCAGGGCAGATAATAAGTTGCCCGTCCTCTCGGCCAAATTTTGCCTACCGATAATCTTTTTGTATCGAACGATCTGTGTGTATTTTGTTCGTATTTTGGGAAATTGCTCTGAGTAAAATTATTCGGCAAAGTATGAGAAACAAAGACACGAATGTGGAGCTCCTTGCTGTGCATTAGTTCAAGCCTTGCTGTGCAATAGTTCAAGCTTCCCAGACAACTTGTCTGGTACAGTTTTTTTAATGTAGTGAAGCTATTCACAAAATGAAGTTTTTATTAGCGGTGGGAGAAAAGTGACGAGTGAGGTGCCGCATGAAAAGCCCTCCTAATGACTGGATATATAGTTTGCAGGATTCAATGACCACTGGGCCTTTACAAAATACTCCAGAACTGTAATGTTGAAGACAAAAACAGATAGGCAGGCTATACATGTACAAAGGAGACCACTACCGAATGAATACAGTAACAATCAGAGACCATGGAGCAAATTGGATGATGTTCCATATTTATTTTTAGCCCGTGTCACAAAAAATGAAAGCTTAATTTTTTTTAAGGTTGCTTTTGAATATCCAGTCTCTAAAATCGAAACTGAAATTAAACTGAATGCTAAAAAAATTGGATTCATATCCCACTGCACTTTTTATACCAACAAGCTGTAGATTCACATTAAAGTTTACACCGAGTGTAAAATATTGTCTGATTTATGTGAAAATAAATCTTTAATCCCTCACGCATATCCTGGATTGAATTTGCATGTAAGTTCTTGATTAAATACACATCTCGCAACACCATGAAATGTATTTGTTTCCTGTTTCACCCACAATGCATCATTGTTTCTCAAATTCTGGAGCGATCAGGGGTCGAATTTCAGATTAAAATCTACTAGACAGCTGGGCTAGTAGCACAAAAGATTTACTAGTCCAATGGTAAAAATAAGAACACACAATGTTTTAAATTAATGTGCTGTTTCAATTGTTTCCCCTTTGCCGACCTTGTTGGGGTAGGGGTTAGAAATGCCGTTTTGATAGAAACTCCCTGCCTCAAAACTAAAAATGACCATTCCAGAAATTATGGGGCTTTTTCAGTTCACCAGATTTAGTGGTAGCATTTCACACAGTTTGTGAAAAAAATCACTAGACCACTGGACTAGTTCGGTCAAGAGTTCACTAAACCAATGCTCAAATCACTGGACGAGGTCCAGCGGTCCAGTGGATATTTCGATCTCTGGATCACTCTGAAGTATTACGTGTTGGTTTTCAGTTGCTTGGCATTCGTCTTTCCACTTCCTCACCAAAGCATGAAATTTGAATTTAAAATTTGTGTAATGGGATATTTTTGTTTGGCACTGGGAGGTAGGCCATTGTAAAATGCAGCATGATCTGTGTTGGCATGTTAAAATTTGCCTTTTGTTTTTTTAGTGCATAGTTTCAGTGAAGAGTGTGAGTGTTTAACAGATTTTATTTTGCCTTGAAAGGTACATATATGTACAGTAGAGTCAGTGTAAATATGTAGAGGTCAGTTTCCTGAAGAACAACATTTCTGTTTCATTTTCACGTCCAGAAATGTACCGAGTGTTCATCTGTAGATATAAACAATTTTAGTTTTGTGGGTGTTTCATGCACTTTGTGTGGGGGGGGGGGGGGGGGGGGTAATCTGTCATACGGCATACATGTATGTCATTAGAATTTTTTCGGTTATTTCCTGGAAGACTCGGTTTGTTTGAGTTGCACTTTCGCCCTCTGTATTTTTCCACATCAGACATGTTTAGCGTAATAATTGCAGATTGATAGAATTGCATTCTTTACTATGTCAAACCATGTGGACCTTTCCCTTACAAGCCTTGTGAACAATATTTTGGTTTAATAAACGAAGCCAAAAAACTTTTTTTTTATTCTGACTGAGGAAGATTCGTTCAACTGTGGTGGGCAGTATCGTTTAACCCTAACCCTCCAGGGCATGTTTGCTAGAACCCTGCCAGACGCATCAGATTGCATACTTTGTCACATTGACTTGTGTGCAGAGTGCAGCAAAGTGGAGCTGTCAGCACAGATGCACTTTGTGCTGCGTCTGGCAGGGTTTAGGGTTAATACACCATGTTACGCTTGGGTCAGACATTGCCTGCCACGTCCCTATGCGGTTGCAGACAGCATGGGCGTAGCAATCCAGAAAGGGATTTTTTTGTGGGCGGGGCATGCCAATGATTGTTATAAGAAGTCTTTGTCAATAAGCCTGTTCAGTATCTCAAAGTTCAAAGGTTATTCGGGATAAAATTGCTGACGTAATGCCACGCCATGTTACGCGAACGCCCATTCTGATTTAATTTAATACGTGCGCGTTGTGCGATCACCTTTTGCATTTACACGCGCATGTTGGGTCACGCGGGTCATTCGGGATAAAATGTCATTGTGCACATGCGCAGTTGAAATACCGAACTGGCTTATTTACTAAATCACACCCAAACAAAAAAATACATCAAGATGTTGATTTCTTTAAGCCGTTAATTTGGTCCAAACAGACAATTAGCTGGTGAATCGGAGACGATTGAGACAATTGAGACAAATGGCCCCACTGAGGAGACGGACGCCGAGAAGAGGCGGCGAGAAAGACGTGAGAGACGACAACGGGACTCAGGGATGGTCAATGATGAGGTAATGAGATCAGAAGATCTACAAAAGAAGATATAAAGTCGTAGTCGTTTATAATTCTTGGCATGATTTTCTTATTTATCCTGGGTTTCCCGATTCGTGCCTTAGCACAGGTTTCCTTCAGATTTTTTCCTTTTTAAGCAAGTGAAGACGTTGAAGGAAATTTTCACGTTTAGTAGCAAAAGGAAAACCTCGGAAAATCGCAAGAGTTTCTGGGGTAAACTCACAATCGGGTATTCACTGAGAACCCAATCAACATGTCCGCCTCAGATGGGATTCGAACCTGGGTCACAGCATTGGTAGACGAGTTCAGTAACCTGATTTGTAATGTTCTCCGACAGACCGATAGCACACCTTCTCATACTGAAAGGACGGAAGAAAATAACAACGAAGAGGAAATAAGACGCAAGGTAAGAAAGAAAACGACGGTTGTGATTTTGATCAGTGCTGCCGTTTCTTACCGGCCCCACCATTGGAATGACACAATACTCATTATGCCCCAGAGACTTCTGGTACAATGCAGAATCTGATTTTTTTTTTATATTATTATTATTATTATTATTATTATTATTATCTTAGGAAGAGGAAGAGGCAGCCGCAAGAGCACAAGAAGAAGAGGAGGAACGCAGACGGCAAGAAGAGGAACAAGAACGTCTACGACAAGAAGAGGTTAGTCTTATGTCTTGCACGGGATGCCTTGCACGACAAAATCTCTGGAAATGATTGTCATTCGTAGAGCTATATTAACCCTAACCCACCTCAATCTTCCAAAATCCTCCTTGCAGATAAATGGTATTTAAAGAAAGAGGATTTTGGAGGATTGAGGATGAATGGTGTTTCAAACGAGGAGGATTTTGGAGGATTGAGGATGAATGGTGTTTAAAAAAAAAAAGAGGATTTTGGAGGATTGAGGATAAAAGGTGTTTAAAAAAGACGAGGATTTTGGAGGATTGAGGATGAATGGTGTTTCAAGCACAGGAGGATTTTGGAGGATTGAGGATGAATGCATTTCTTTGTGTGCAAAACATAGCTTTTTAGGTGACGTTGACTTTTTCCACAATACTCTGCGAAAAACAGCTTCTCTGCAGCAAACCTTTGGTAGTGAACTGTGTCGTAAATAAGCCAGTTCGGTATTTTAACTGTGCATGTGCACAATGACATTTTATCCCGAATGACCCACGTGACCTAACGCGCGTGTGTGAATGCAAAAGGTGGTCGCACAACGCGCAATAGAGTACCGAAGTGATGACGTCAATCAATGCAATGTTTGGAACCAGAATACATTCTAAACTGCATGTGTGTAGAACCATTGCCCCGGCAACTGACGTCAGACTTCGGTACTCTATTTTATCCCGAATAACCTTTGACCTTGATAGCCACATTAGGTGAACTAATCAACCATTTATTTCATGGGGAGGTGAGTTGGTCTCGGCCAACGGTGGAAGTTACCCCACCTGTCTCATTAGGTCTGAAAATTTGAATAATTTCTTTGGTATCTATTGAAGATTTATCCTCTATTTAGATCAGGACCCAGGAAAACCGTAAGGGTGGTGGGGGCTGGCAACCTAAAATGTGGCCAACCCCACCACCTCTGTTGTAGCACTTTATGTCGGGTGGTTCTTAGCCTTGTATTAGGCGACTTCCATAAAAATAATATTTATATATCTGAACGAGACACTTGTTTACAACTTGTAACTATCCCAGGAGGAGCGACGGCAACAGGAAGAAGAGGACGAGCGCCGTCGCCAAGAAGAGGAAGATGAAGGAGAACGTAGTCGGCAGGAAAAAGATGAGAGAAGACGTCAGGAGGAGGCAGAGGAGGAACAGAGACGTCGGGAGGAAGAAGCAGACAGAAAGAGGAAGGCAGACGAGAAGAAACGTAAACAAGATGAGGTGAGGTTTAGGAGAGGATGGCAAGGGGAGCGTGTGTGACCGGGCAGCACAAAATGAGCGGAACGTCACACTATGGTTTTCTGAGTTTACAAGCCCCAACAAATTTTTTCACTAGTTAGGGATTTTTCACTGAAAATTTGGGGATTTTAACAACTGTATATTTGAAAAACCCTGTCCTATCCTATCCCAAAGTTTTTAAACTGAATTCATTCGAAAGTATTTTTGTTTTGGTGATGATTTCTTTTTTAAAATTTGGGTTAAAGTGTGCACAGATCACAAACTTCGAGCTTCGTTTTGTCAAAACAAGGGGTCAAGACTGACAACTCCAAAAGGTTGTATCGGGGGCTAGGAATGAGATACCACAACACACAATATATCAAATTAAAGCTTTTAACCTGTACTTTCAGGAAATAACATCATCTTGATTTTCAAATGTTGCTACTTTACGCCTATTTTGTGGGAACAGGTCACATATTTTTGTCGTACAAAAAATTATTGCCTTGTGCAATGTGCGTGTGCAAATGAGTTATAAAGAGCAAGAGTTTGTCTGTGGCCATCACATGTTCTCCGCCAAACAAATTCCACCTCAACTTGTGTTTTCGTTGTGAAATCCTCTCAGGAAAAGTGTTTTTTAGGCCATATTTTGTGTGCAGATATCATTCGCAAAAACCAATAGCGGTGGCCGGATACGGAACTCTTTTTGAGGTCAATCGCAAAGCTAGTCGAGTGTTTCTTTGCTTTTCTGTGACCAATTGAGTTATGCTTTCAGGAATTTAAGAAAACCAGCTGACTTCATTTTGAGAAATCAGGCGACGGTTTAAACTTCCGCGTAACTCATTGAGTGTGCACAAAAAGTGACTGAAAGATTGCAAATTGTTACATTTAAAGTGAAGGAATTTTTAGATAATATTTCCGTGAATGATCATTTAGATAATAATAATTTAATTGGTAGCAGAAACTCAAATTGTCAAACAAAATAGTGGACTATTGTTGGCAATTTTTTCAATGCAGGTTCGCCGATATGTGGAGGGTTTTCTCAGATCACATCGCATTTTTCCCCCCTTGTTTTGTCACAGGAGAGAAAGAGACAAGAGGCTGAAGCAGAACGCAAGAAGCAACAAGAGGCTGAGGTAAGTTCAACAGGTGCAACGTCTCCACCAAGCAAAAGTAAACGGAATTGTCATCCTTGGCTATTCAGCACTGTGCATTTAAGATCCCATATTAGCATCCCCCGGACAAAGATATTGACAAATTCAGGGGGTGTGATTTCTCCAGATTTTTCCTGATTTCAGGATTTTTGGTAAGAAGTCTTTCAGATTTCCAGAATTTTGTTGGTCCTTAAATTGTTTTTATTATTTCAAAATGACCTCTGCAACTTGAAACGGTCTTTTCTTTTTTCGTTCTAATGACTATTTTTTTTGCAATTTTGAGCTTTATCTTTTTGGCAGAAAATGCAGTTTTCTTATGCATTTTTTCAGCAACACCACACAAAGTAAATGCTTCAAAATTGATTTTTTATTTTTCCACAAATCTTACCCCTGCGAATGGAGAGACCACCAACATAGGACTTCAGCCAGTTGATAGAGTGCTGATTCAGTAATCCGTTTCAGTCACAGGTTCAGTCATCAATTTTCTTTCTTCACTCTAAACATTAGAACAATTAAACCACCTGGTCAGTTTCCCTTGTTTATTTGGCGTCCGAAATATTTCACTGATTCTCAGGGGTGAGATTTGTCAGGTCTTTTCCTGATTTCAGGATTTTTTGTCGGGATTTCAGAATTGTTAAAGAATCTCTTTTGCAATCTCGAATTCCTGAGGTGTTGTCCTAAAGGTGTTTTACCTGTAAAAATGGATATAGACCAATAAAAATGAATGTTTTAAGGGGGTGCCTTTAGGCAAATACAAACTATATGTTGATCTAGGGTTGCCGTGGATATTTTTGTGGATTTTTTTGTGGATGTTTTTGTGGATTTTTCGTGATTTTTCGTGGATTTCTAATTGTTTTGCCATTCTCACCCCTGGATTATATTTTGTCTCGTTTGATGAACAGCGTAAGAAGAAAGAGGTGGCAGCCAAAGTCGCCGAGACGCCCAAGGAGAGCGGGGAAGCCCCTTCCGATAAGAAGTCATTGGCCTTCAAGATGAAGTCGGGACGTAAAATGAACATCAAGGTGAGCCAAATAGCTGTGGGTGTTTCGATGAAGGGTGGGGGGGGGGTCTATTGCCCGTTATGTTGTCGTGATGGATCCTGTGTAGCACTGTATTCATAAAACAGGAAATCAAGGGGCGGATCCAGAAATTTTTGTGGGGGGGGGGGGGGGGGTTCGGGCATAAAAGGTCTAAGAGTGCGAGACATAAAAGCAGGAATATTTACTAAGCCACATTTGTTAAAAAAAAGGCACCTCCTGAAATTGTGCTCTTTTTGACCGAATGTTACTTCACATCCTTTGGTGTGTGCCCCTAGAGCATGATGATGAAGAAGGCTGGCGAGGATCTGAAGAAAGAGGCCACGGAGACGGCAGTTGAGAAGAACCAGTTCATCAGCGACAATATCAAGACGGTCAGTGTGGAGGGCATGGGGCAACGAGATCTCAAGTCCCTTTGCGAGAGGCTCCATGACCAGCTCAAGCAGGCCGAGAGCGATAAGTACGACTTGGAGGTGGAAATCCGCGATAGAGATGTTGAAGTGAGTCTGTCGTCTGTCTCATGATCGGAGGAGAAATGTTCACATAAGTCTGGTGATCACATTCAAAATCTCCTGATTGCAATAGAGATATCGAAGTTAGTCTGTCGATCGCAGTCTAGAATCTCCTGATTGCAATAGCGACATTGACGTTAAGTTTTTTAATCGCAGTCCAAAATCTCACAGTAGAGAAATCGAAGTAAGTCTCTCGATTGCAGTTCAAAATTTTCAGTTAAGCCCCTTGATCGCAGTTCAAAGAGACATTGAAGTAAGTTTTGATCACAATTCTCTTAATCACGATAGATATAAAGTAAGCCTTAATCTGTCAAAAATCTCTTGATCACAGTTGAAACGTTGAAGTAAGTCTTTTCATCGCAGTCCAAAATCTCTTGATCGCAAAAGAGACAATGAACACAATTCAAAATCTCTTGATCCCAATGGAGACTTTGTTTTTTATTGTAGTCCAAAATCTCTTGACGGCAATAAAGGCAATGCAGTAAGGCCTCTTAATTGCAGTCCAAAAATCTCGTGATTGCTCTAGAGATGTGGAAATAAATCCTATAATTATTGTCGTGTTAATCTCACCGTTTGTTTCGCCTTTTCAGATTGAAGAATTGAACAGAAGGGCAATGGAGATCAAGGGTAAATTGTAAGTATCTATCCAGTTGTTGCCTTAAACTGCACACAGACTTTGTCTAACAAGTTTGTTCGTCCTTTTTCCCCTCCCGCTCTCTAAATTTTGGGTGTGCTTTTCTCTTCCTCAGCGTCAAGCCGACACTGAAGAAAGTGGAGAAGAAAGTGGAAACTAAAACAGACCAGGTGTGTGTTGAAAATGTTGTCACTTCTGGGAAAAAGTATTCTCAAAGATTTTAAAGTAATTTTAAGGTAGCTACATTAGTTTTAAAAAAAGTTGTGTTGCCCTCTGCGGCCGACCCTAAAAGTCACAAAAGTCAGTTTGTATTTATTTATTTATTTTTATTTTTTTTATTATTATTTTTTAAAGGGAATTTTTAAAAATCTCACCTTTTCCCACACAAAATTAACAAGTATTGTTAAAAATCATGGTCTTTAAATACAGCTACGACGGCACAATTGTGCATTTCGCCATCTCACTTTAAAATGGGCTTACTTTTTGCCTCCCGAATTCCGAGTTACAGGGCATGTAGTATTGTTTCGATGTTTTCATGGATGGTAAAAAAACAATAATACAAAATGGACCGACTGACCCTCCCTCCAGATTTTTTCCATTTAAGGGCAACAAAAGTGGTTTTTTTTGGGGGGGGGAGGGGTGGGCTTTAGTATGTTGGCTGTAGTACACATTCTGGAATTGGAGAAAGACAAAGTTTCGATGTTTTGGTTTCGATGTTTTGGTTATAAGATGTTTTGGTTAAGATGTTTTAGAAGATGACATTTAAGAAAAGGGTCGGCAGTGCCTGGTAACATCCCGATTGCTTGCACTAGAAATCGCAATTTGAATCTCAGCCGGGAAGGCCTGTCATATTTTTTTCTTAGTTTTCTAAGAAAGCAATGAGCATAACAGCGCTACACTAATCGGAAAGAGCAAAAAGTTTGTTCATAAAGAACGGAGGACTCGTCATTGCATAATTTCTTTGTCTCTTCTCCTAGCATGCGCATCAAGATTTCCGCGAGAGTCTTAAGAAGCACGAAGTCACCAACTAGAAGAGGCGTAACATCAGAAGGTAATGTATACGCCCTTCCACTCCTATTCCCCACGCCCCTCCTCCTCCCCTCCCCTCCCCTTGGGCGTCAAAGATATTCAAAATGAAGAACAAAAACAAGCTCACTCCTTGGTTGTTCATATTTTCAGTCAAGTAATTGAATATAAAAGTCACTTTTGCAGTATCGGACTCATTTTCCAGTTACAGGATCCCAGATGTTGAATTTTTGATAGCCAATGTCTGATATCAATAACTAACCAATAGTAGATTTAACCTGCTTGTAATTCGTAAAGTTGGGGCGTCATCCCTAACTATACGGCAGTGTGGGTTTATGACTTCAGACTTGCGTCCCGGAACAGCGTCATTTGGGCCCCAAGTTGCGTGGTGGGGGTCTCGGCTAGTCCTATTGTATAGCATGTGCAGTTATGCGGAAATGCAGAAAAATTTGTTCGAAAAACCTACTCGCTTATCTCGGCCACCATTCAGTTGAACTTGGGTCTGAGGAGCTGGATATTGGTCTGGATGTTGCTGAGAAGTCACTCTTTCCAACAGTATCAAGATTGTGCGCAATTTCGTTCAACATCAGGTCGAAAAACGACGTCATTTGGGGCCCAAGTTGCTTGGTGTTGACAAATTGGGTGGCTGCCAACATAGAGCAAGATAGCTCAGTACATTCAACCAGGGTGGCATGCTCAAATCCCACTCTTGCCAGTTTTCTTGGTTCGCTCAGGACAATAGTTCTCGTCTTGTGAATGACATTAACCCTATTACCCTGCTAAATGCAACAGAATGCACCAATGGTAAAAAGTTGTTGCATTTTAGCAGTCAAGGCATGTCTCCTGGTCTGATGCATTCTTTTGTATTTAGTATTATACATGTATAAGCCTCCAGCAACAAGGCTGGTACAGATGAGTTCACTGCACAGTGCAACATTGCATTTGCCAGGGTTCTTATTTCAGCTGTGTTGCATTCTGTTGCATTTGGCAGGGTGCTCAGAGAATACCTCGTGGGGGTTAGGGTTAATAAGTGTTTTCTCTTTGTTTTCTTTAATTGCAGGAGTGTGCTCTGCTTTCAGTATATTTCATCGATTACCCCCCGGCCTGTTGCTCCGATATCGTAAAAAAAAAAAATTATTTTGTTTCAAACTTGAAAGCTTGCCTTAGGCCTAGTATCCCTTTTTGTGGGTCTGTGTTGACGTTCGAGGTATGTTCGGAAGAGTCTTTTGTTTTGCTGGGTTTCTGCTGGCCCAAGAAATCCCACATATTTCTCATTTCTGTTTCGTAGAAATGTATTCATGGGAGAAAGAATGGGCTTGCTTGCTTGCTTGTAAGCCTTGTAAGTTAGTTTTCGACATGGAATGTTGTCAGTGAGTTTAAAATTTTAGTGTTTGAACTGCTACGCATTCTAACTCCACACGGTTTGTGGGATTGTGGTCAGTACTGCTCATGGGATTGCGCTCGTGGGACTGCGCTCGTGCGACTGCGCTCGTGGGACTGCGCTCGTGGGACTGCGCTCGTGGGACTGCGCTCGTGGGACTGCGCTCGTGGGACTGCGCTCGTGGGACTGCGCTCGTGGGATTGCGCTCGTACAGATTTTGCTCATGGTATAGTGTCATGGGGATTTTGCTTATGGTATTGTCATGGGGATTTTGCTTATGGTATTGTCATTGGGATTTTGCTTATGGTATTGTCATTGGGATTTTGCTTATGGTATTGTCATTGGGATTTTGCTCATGGTATAGTGTCATTGGGATTTTGCTCATGGTATAGTGTCATTGGGATTTTGCTCATGGTATTGTGCCATGGGATTGATGTGCCATGTGGTTTTGCCCATTTTTTTCATGGATGAGTTTGAGAGGGTTGTATTTTTTTGTTTATGCAAAATCTCCCATCACAAGGCCAAAAGCCACTTGAGGTGTGGGCTACAGAGGAAAGTGTGGAAGAACCAGCCCCTCACACTGAAACAAGACAAGATAATCTGATCTCTTAAGCAGTATGAATAGGGACGGGATGGGTAACTAGTCCACTGCAAGGCATTAATATTGCCTCTACGCATATTAAGCGTAGAAGTGCTATAGCCCAGGACTGGGCTCGAACCCACAACTTGCAGAATTACCCGCAGACCATGAATTCAATGCTCCAAACCACTAGGCCACAGCATTTCGACAGAAGTGTATTCCAGAAAAGAGGTGGGGTTACCGTTTACCCGCCCTCGTGTTGGACGTGTTCTACTTTTAGAAAGTTAAGTAACTATTTATATATAACCTATTTAATATTCATGAGACTCCTTAGGAGCGGCTGGTTGGGTTTTCTTTTGTTGTATGTTGGTTTAATATTGAATAGCTGTGTACTGTTGTAGCCTCAATTAGCATAATTACATATTCATGACTTAATGTTTCATTCTAACCAACAAGTATCCAGGTCATGAATATTTATAAGCGTCATGTGATAGCATATTGATCTTGTGAATTACGATTTACCAATGATATTTTTTACATTTTTAAATGCCGATTTTAAACAGCTCAGAATGTAACAAAAAATAAAGTGTGTGCATATACTTTCCTCTCGTATATACATTTACCTTTAATTTATTAGTACTTCATTCTGTTTATTTAAACATGTATTGTAGAATAATAGTGTTTTGTTTTTAGATATGATGTATAGATGTCTCTGTGTATACCTTTATGTGTGTTTCTGTAAACACAACGGTCAATTAATATAATTATGTTGTGATTTGAAAGAATTATTTACCCATCCCCAAATGGTACGCTAATAGACTAGTTTGCCTAGACTGTTTTCGAGGCTTTGAACAGAAATAGATTTCTGGCAAAGCAACAAATTAATCATGAGTAAATCAGACATTTTCTTGTTAAAAGAACCGTAGCTTAGAAAGAAAAAACTACAAGTATAAGAAATTATCTCAACTTTTTTTTTGAGAGAAGTTAGATTGCTTGTGGAATGAAGCATAACCGCCAATCTGTCAGACTCACTGATCTCTATGTAAACTGGATAGCGCATCGGCTGTTCGAGTTGAGGCCACCGTCCGCCATATTATCACTCCCAATACAACAGGTTTTCCAACCTTGTCCCCAGGGTCTCCTTTCATCCCCGTTCTCCTTACATAGCGATCAGTGGTAAATTGGGAGTGGTAATATGGCGGGTGGTGGATTCAGTTACTTGTACAGTGCGCAATGGCCAATGAGCTATCCAGTTTATATAGAGATCAGTGGTTAGACCCTAAGTATTGCAAGATGGAAAATTGTTTTCCACTGTTTGGTCAAAAACAGTTGGAATTCGACATCTGAACTTTGACTTGTGAACTTTGACATTTTACTAGGATCCAGACTCCTTTATTGCGTAGTGGCAGGCATAGTCTTTAGTCGGATTCCTACCAACGCTTCTTTCATTGTGGTCAAATCTATTTTTGTATTTTTTTTGCTGCCCTTCGGTCGTAATGTTTTCTCTTTCATTTGGCTTTTGATTTTATTATCGTATTCTAAATTATATTAGTTTCGCTCGTGAAATAGCACCATACTGTTTTAATCCAGATTTCAGATTCAAATAATCTAGATATACCATCTAAATATTGAGAAAATACCATGATCTGTATAACACATTATGCATTTAGTGCAGTAAGGGAAAATAGTACGAAGCTTTATTGTCCATTCTTATTTCTATTTATCCAACTGTATCATGATTATTTTTACCGCATGAATTATATTCTCTGATTGATTAGGTTGGTTAGAACTATTGGACTTTTTTCTCCCAGCGGAAATGGTCGAAACGGTCCTAGTTTAATATTTCATATAAGAGCAAGTTCGGTTGGGCGACTAGAGTGACTAGACTTAACCATAGTCAATCTAGATGTCACTCGAACGCAGCGTGGTTTGACTAGCTAGTCCAACTGGATCAACCTAGCTCCGGACCATGGTTTCTCTAGTCACTCGCGAGTTACGTCACGGTTTCAAGATGGAGGATAGGTACACTGTGAAAGTTTTGCAAACGTTTACAGGAAATTGTTAGTTTTTTCCAATGATAATGACTCTTTGCAATAAGATAATGAATTATTTATTGCACTAAAGTTAAGTAGAGAAAATAAAATAAATAAATAATAGAAAATGAAAATGACGTACCAACATTTGCTTCGTTAACAATTAGCAGACGACATTCTTTACAGTTTGTTTGTTGCTACACAAACTAGATTTGACGTAGTCGATCGACTAGATGCGTTCGAGTAAAAACAGACCACGCATGCGTGATTTAAATCGCAAAATTTACAAAAGGGACTAGACCAGCAGCACCCGAACTTGCTCTTAGTTAGCTGATTCTGTTAAATATGCATGAAGCTTGCTGGGTCCGATTGGTCGAAAGTGGTGTTAACCACGCCCACACAGCTTGTAACTACGAGTAAGAAATTTGGATGAGGTGTCTGTGAGACGTGCATTAATTTTGTAAATGCAAAGTTTTAAAACTACGATGTATCAAACGCCAGATTCCAAAGCTTTACGTGATATGGTGCTCGTCTAAAAAATGTCTTTAAAAGCATTATTTTCCAATGTTTGTTACTTTTTTTAAAGATGCAAGCTTGAATGTCGGCTCAGCTTGTGATCCAGTTTATGTATTTGATAAGGGCACGTCGTACGCATGTGTGAATTACACACATGCCTGTTAGCGACTGCAGCCACTTCCCATAGATTCGTGTGCATTATCAAGCCGTAGCCAAGTAATTCGGACACGGCCTGACTTAAAAACCGCACACCCATTGGTGTGAACCTGTGAATTTTTATTAAGTGACTTTATTGGTTAACAGGCATAGTTGCACGACTAACAACTTTACCCATTCATGTCAATTTTTTTTTTTATGTCCTTTGCATGTAACCACCCCAAAGCTTTTAAAGAAGTCATTTTAATAAGTTTGGACAGGAAGTGCACAGGATTGTTTTCAAGAGTGGTTGAAGATTGAATAAATCAAAATTAGAACTTCGTAGAAATGAATCGTGTGGACAAACAAAATAGCGATTGTTGAATAGTGTATCATTATGTTTAAGAGCAATAGAAAATAAACCATGCCTATTCAATGAAATTATGATTTTGTGATATTTTTAACCTTGTCGTCACCCTTTGATACAGGGGCCTTAGCATAAGTTACAGAATTAATTCATTGCAGGTACATTGTAATTTTCCAGGTGGTGTTCTGTGGGGGGGGGGGGGGTGGAGGTAGCGACATGTCGACGGCGAAAATCGGCGAAAATCTGAAAGTAACCAACTTTTATGGCTCGGGTTTTGACGACAGGAAATTTTTGAAGCTTATTTGTTTTAATTCTCAGGCCCCCTATTTATTTGTGTGTGTGTTTCCTCGTACTATATACAGTAGCTTGGACCCTACGTATCGCTTTTTAAACATTGGGACATGAGCTGCAGGCGTTACTCGGACTTCGAGCAAAGGCAAATTGACCTATATATAGCAATAGCAAATTCTATGATTAAAGAAAAAGAACACAATCGCACCAATAGGTAACTTATTACATGTAAGTGGATGGGCGACTCGGTGTCATGCCAAAAAGTGTCCGGTGCCAAATACTGTCCGCTCATTAGCATACTGTTTTTTGATTGGTCAAGTGGGTATTACGTCATCGCGATACCGAAAGCTTGCTAAATAATGTCCAGGCGTAGCGTGCATCCATCGCGTTCTTGCCGTCAAGCTATAATACTGCTGGGTGACGATAAGTTCTCATTCGCATCTTTTAATATCATCTTTTGGGGTTTATTTTACCTCTATTATATTTTGATTTTTATGAATTTGACGAAAGGGCAATTAGCAGCATTAAAATAAGAATTATTCTCACTTTTTGGAATGTTGATTTTTATATTCGGATGAAAACATTGCAAACTTTCAAATTAGAAACTACCCATTCATCATGTGAAAAATGTTTATAACTTGAAAATATTGTATTCTCCCCTGAATTGAAACGGGAACTAGCTGCTGATTGAACAGGGCATATCTTGTTTATGCATCTTCATAATGTTCTTAAATACATATAGGTATTTATAATAAATACAAAAAGGGGATTTTGGGGGAAATGTGATGGGGGAACATAAGTAACAAGCAGACAGTATGATAAAATTGAACGGGCTGTCAAGACAAAAAAGTGGATAAAAACTAATCCAACGATTCAAATAGTCGCTGGTACATGAATACGTATGAGGTATAGTAAAAAAAAAAAAGTATTTGGCAAGGAACGGACAGTATTTGGCAGCAATTTAGTTCATTATTGTGCTGTGCATAATGCACGTATGTTGCAACGCATGCATGAGTGGACACTTTTTAGCAGCGGACACTATTTGGCACGTAATACATGCCAAAATATTAGTGTCCGTGTCTTTTGCGCGTGTTCAGCGGCCAGTATTTGACCAATCCTGTATGCTAATGAGCGGACAGTATTTGGCACCGGACACTTTTTGGCATGACACCTGTCTCAATCAAATCGGCTCAAACATCGGATCAGTGTGGTGCCATTGTGAAGACGGGATCGACCATGAAAGCTCAAAGAAAAACGCGATTTTATTTAAGGATTTTCTCCAGTTCAAGGTGGCGTTCGGTAGTTACTTGCCTCTTCTTCGTGATTTTCATTAGCAACTGGATTTTCCTTTCGTGGAAGGTCGGAGCATTCCTGAGTCGGCAACTTTCCAACGCAACGTACCGGTGAGTATCCGCCGAATCGACTCCCGGCGTTGTAGAGTGAAGGCGCTCCGTATTGTGCGTTTTCAGTCGCCATACGTTTTATGCCCGTTGCGTTTTGAGACCTAATTACAATGTATAAACACACAACCTGTGTTTTGCTGTTTATTCGTCGGTTGTAAATTGTCTTCGTCCGCACGGGTATTTTTGGTTTTGGTTTTGGTTGTGTGGTTGTTTGTTTTGTCTGTGCTTGTTTATTGACGTAATTGGTAAGCCTTTTGAGAAGTTTTCGTTCGTAATTGCCTGTTTTGTGCAGAAGGGCCTGCACTCTAAAAAAAAAAAAAAATCTCGTATTTTTCGGTGAAAAGCATAAAGCAACATAATTATTCACGGTGAATAACCGTTAAAAATGGACTGTGCGTTGCATTTTACAGGGAAAACCCGTAAAGGGCCGCTCATTACTTAGCAATTGTGCACGACCAATCAGAAATGAAGAAATTTGTGTTCACAAAAGTCGGGTTAAATTGCCGTGTTTAGTCTAAAAATACACTTTCTTTACCATAATATGTTTTATTCAAACAATTTCACAATATATATTAGATTTTTGTTTTTTTTACAAACATAGGTGAAGAATCTTATTACATCTCCTATTCAAATATTGAAATTGTTCATGGGACGCCATGACTTTATTATGGGGGGCCGGATACGCTGAATATAAAGCTAAAGCACAATTTATTTTGTAGGCTATTATAGTCTTTAGTAGATTATCGTAGGATTTGTACACTCTACTATAGTAATGTGTTTAGTCGGGTTACCACTTCATTCTTTTCTGTTAATTTGCAGATAATTAATGGCAACCTACACTGCAAAAAATTTCTGTAAATTTACTGTGCACTTACCGTAATTTTTACAGTTTTCTACCATTTTTGCTTTAACTCTACTGTGAAGAAACGTTTTACGGAAATTCCCGTAACTGACCGTAATTTTACTGGGGTTTTTTGTTGGCAACCCGTTTTACTGGGAATTTACCGTAAAATTACGGGCAATTTTTTGTTACAGTGTATTAGGGTCTACATCGTTTTAAATTACCGGTACATATGTATTGATAGGCTTGCTAAATAATCTTTTAACTTAAAATTACATGATGCACATAGGAAGATGAAGTTTACGTGACGAGTAAATAATTTCATTTTCATTTTCATTTTCATTTTCATTTTCATTTTCATTTTCATTTTCATTTTCATTTTCATTTTCATTTTCATTTTCATTTTCATTTTCACTCTGCAAAAACTGTGGTGTTAAATTAACACCATGTGGTGTTTATATTGGACCACTCGCCCAATATAAACACCACATGGTGTTAGATTAACACGGCAGTTTTTGCAGTGTATAGATGATGATAGTGGTGGCGGCGGCGGCGGCGTGAAGACAATGGTGATAGCAACCAGCAAAATTATCTCCTCCACAGATTGGACCAGTTGAGGCCAGAATCTGCCAACATTCCTCAATGCCAGCCCAAACATCGCATCGTATTTATCAAGACACACAAGACCGGCAGCTCAACAGTCACGACGATACTTCAGCGCTACGGCTTCCGAAGAGGGCTCAACTTTGCAGTGCCGTGGAGGACTCACGCCTTTCGTGAGACCCGCCCGTTTGATTCCTCGCAGGTGTATCTCAAAAATCTCCGCGATGAGAACGGGACCCTGGTCTGGGCGGCCCGGGGAGGCTTCCACGTCTTGGCAAGTCACACGATGTATAACCGATCAGCCTTGGACGACTTCTTCCCTAATTCTGTCTACTTCACCATCCTCAGGGAACCAGTCGACCAATGGGAATCGGCCTTCGTTTATTTCAGACTGGACTCCGGAATTCCCCACAACAAAACAAAGGACACACTGGATATTTTCCTCTCAGATCCTGAGAAGTATTTCAGATCGAGCAAGATCTGGCGTATGCCAATGGGAAGAAACGGCCAGATTTATGACTTTGGATTGAGTCATGCCAAGCAGAACGATTTGAAATCTGTGAACGACACAATCAGAGCACTAAGCGAGGAGATGGACTTGGTGATGATTAATGAGTACTTCGACGAGTCCTTGATACTTCTGAAAAAGCTCCTTTGCTGGGACTTGGATGACATCGTCTACATCCCCAAAGCTGTCAGGCGCGCGGACGCCCGTAGAAACATCACAGCCGATAGGAGAGATAAGATCCAGCAATGGAACCGTGCAGATGTGATGTTGTACCAGCACTTCAACAAGACCTTTTGGGAGAAAGTCCAAAGGTATGGCCCGAACTTCCGACGTGACTTGGAGACCTTTCAGAAACACAAGGCTGTAGTCGCGGGAAAATGCCTTAAAGATGCATTTAGAAAGTACGATCAAAGCCACCCAGACATTAAGTACTATCTACCAACAAACGCAAGCGAGAAATGCCGAGAATTAGTGAGATACGATAATGAGTGGACGGCAATGATAAAAGAGCGCATGATAAATATCAGTTCTCCTTTCATGAATAGAAATAAAGACACGACCGGTAATTATAGGTCTTCAAGAAAGAAAAGACGACAGAAGAGGAGAAAGTCTAAACGCCGAGTTGTAAAGACTCGTTGAGTATTGTACCTCGAATCGAGTTCAGTCTTTAACACTTAAATTTCTAGCCCATAGTTTTGGGGCATGTATGGTATCTTTTACAATTCATAGGATTTATACAGTTACACTCATGTTATAATTTTGTAAACCGCTGTTGGCCGAGCCGTCTGGTAAACAGTGTTCGGTGGGCCACCAGTGTAAATGGTTTTGGCTGTCACCGGCGACCTGGGGCCAATTTCATAAAGCTGTTAAGCACAAAAATTAGCTTAGCATGAAAATGTCTTGCTTAATAAAAACAGGTTACTAGCCAAAAATCCATGTAATTTTCATGCTAAGCAATCAACAGCTGAATACCAGTCAAAAGCAATATTCCACACATGGAAATCTGGTTGGTAATCCAGTTTTTATCAAGGAAGCATTTGCATGCTAAGCAAATGTTTGTGCTTAACAGCTTTATGAAATTGGCCCCAGAGATGACCAGTTCCCTTATTTCGTGTTCGGTGGGCCACGAGTGGTAAATGGGTGGCAGTGGTAGGGATTCGTGGAGGTACTGGGTGGAGGTGGAGGAGGCCGAGGATGGTGCGGGGGGCCCGGGGGGGGGGGGGGAGGGGGGGAGAGAGAAGAGCAGGAGGGATTTCTGTCAATTTTCTAAAAATCCACTTTGGGGAAAGTGAGGTAGGCTTACATTTACTTTTTAAAGCAGCAGTATTGCCAACAAAATGCAGTTTTCTGCACCTTTGAATGAAACGTTCTCATTGGCCCTTTAATTAGAAGCTAATTAGTGAACGTAATCGGTCTTCTCTAAATTTTGAGCACGTAGAATATATTCGTTCGGAAGAAACATTTCATCGTATGCGTGCAAAAGCATAGCGGGTACCAGCAAATTTAAAGCGATCGTCGTGTTCTGAAGTAACATTTTTCAAAAAACGTTTGGACAGCGAAGTATTTTCATGTGTTTTGTGTGTCCAAAACATTTTTCGAACAAAGGTTTCCATCGTCTTTTCGATTGCACGAAAAATTGCACAGAATGCAGATTTTTTTTTTTTTTATTTAGCACGTGCGCTTTGTGGGACCACCTTTTGCGTTCACACGCGCGCGTTAAGTCACGCGGGTCATTCGGGATAAAATGTCATTGTGCACATGCACAGTTGAAATACCGAACTGGCCTTTTCTGACAAGTTTCGGTGCCTCATTTTGGTTTTAATCACTGCGAAAACTTGCTAAAATTAAAATTTAAAATTAATTTTTCTTTTTTTATCTATGATTCACAGCATCCAAAATTTAATTAAAAATGTATAAAATAAAATTGGAAATGATAAAATAGGGCATTTTTTAGTGCTGTAATAATTCCCCATGTTATACCGGTCCCAATATTTGGGGACGGTAACCTGCAGTAGCCTCATAAAAATACTGTGAAATATTTTTTTCACTTTCCAATCTAAATCACAAATAAACGCTATTATGTTTTTTTTCAGGTTTTGTTTTTTGAGCAGCGCCCTCTTTTGTTTATTTTTGCAATTTATTTCGTATATGATTGGCCTATTGTTTCTTTATTTACAGAACATTAATTTTGGTTTTCTAAAAGTTTCTAATTGTAGTCGTATGGTATACATGTAGTTAAGTTATGTTACATGCGCATGACATTAATTTTGCTTTTAATTTTCTTTATGAAGTTCTGCCTTTCCCAGGCCTTCCGTACTTTTTGTTATGTAAATTTAGAAACTTTTACGCAATTTCATTGGTTCTTCACGAAATTGACCTCTTGTGACCTTTGCAAATCGCGCGCGCGCGGGGCCAAATGGACAATTTACCAAAAATTGATTGAAAGGGCGCGCACACCAAAACGGAGCTGAAGTAGAATAAATCTTCTGAGTTAAATTCTCAACCATTCGACCGTTCTTTCTCATTATTAAGCTACAGTTCAACCACAAACAATAGCCCCGTTATAGCGGGATTTGTTGTTCATTTTGTTTCTGTCATTCGGGTTTACGTTTGTCCTACAAAAACATTAACGTTACTCGTTAGGCCCTACATTTTGTAGACTTTACGTCGAGTTATTTCACCAAAGTGGTTCTGGTTGATTTTGCTGCAAGAAAGTGCAAGTTGAAATGGCAAAAAAGAGTCGTTCAAGGTAAGTCCTTTTTCATTTATTTGGAAGCTGAGATGTCTGGATGTGTGGTGGTATCAGGGACATGGTATATGGGAGAGAAATGAGTTGCATAGGGGCTAAGATTAATAATTAAAAAAAACACTGGACTCTGCTTGCCTAACGTGTTAAACTTTAAACTTCGTTAGGCTAAGCCATTTTAGGGCTTGAAGTTGAAGAAGGGCCGCTTTTTCATATTGGAACTGGAAGTGGATATTTAATTGGGATAACAATTGATCTGTTGATTGGTACATATCTACTAACGTTAGGCCTAACGTTAGCCCGAGGCCTAGGACCCCTATAGGCCTATAATAGTATTTGCCATGTTTGCAGGCTAACGTTAGGCCTAACGTTGTCGTTGGTTACCCCTAGAACTATGGGGTTCCGACAGGAACCCCATAGTTCTAGGGGTAGTCGTTGGTTAGGCCCGTGACTTTTTGGCGTGAGTAACGTTCATTGGTTCATGACGTTAGACTCTAACCTGCTAACATTAGCCTAATTGCCCTTAGGCCTAACAGTTTAGCCCTCCTAGTCCTAGTCCTAGGCCTTATGTTAGTAACGTCGTTAGGCCTACTAATACTATACTAAACTTAAGTTAAACTAGCATAGGCTAGGCCTAGCTACCTAGGGCTAGGCTACATCATGTCATCATATTCTTTTTACTGTATAATTTTCAGTTAGCCTAACATTAGTTTTTATAGCAAATAAATAGCACACTGACCATGCTGACCTGTTTAAAGTTTTGCGTGCATAACGTGTTAGATCATGCCGGCAAAACAAAGAGAAAAAGCCTTTCTTTTTATAATAGTTTGATTCTCTGACCCTACTTCCTGACTTCAGACAAAACAGAGCAGTTTATTGACGGAGAATATCAGGTCAGGGAACTAGAGTAGACCATTTCCAATGATTGCCAGCCGACAATCGTTGAAAATTGGTACAAAAATTCAATTTTTTTTAAAATGACAGCACACCAGGTACAATTTCACAGGATACTTGAAACTATTGTTTACTTGGGTAGGCTTGGGCATTGCTAGGGCATACAGTCAAGTCAGGTAGGCCCTATTCATATTAATTCAGTAGGCCCTAGTTTGGTTTTTGATGTTTGACAGAGTTGGAGTCGAGTCCCTGCAAGTACTTTCACAAGTACTTTCGCAAGCCCAGTCAGAAGTCCTTTCATAAAGCCGGTCACAAGTAACTGGATGAACAATGACAAAGCAAGGAATGCCTTTGTCAAAGCTCATTTGAATAGCTTGTGATTGGGATTAGGACTGGAGGGTTTGTGATGGACTTGCAGGGACTTGCAGGGACTTGTGATGGTCTGGACTACATCTCTGATGTTTGCAAATGTTGTATAGGACCTTTTACAGGCATGCAACTTTTCCTTGGATCAGCTGATTTCCTCGTTTTTCACTTCACACTTATGCCATTGAAAAACACTGTAGGGCCTACAAAGTCTAAATATTGGAATTTCCTCACTTTTTGTTAATTCCAAGTTGCATGCCTGCTATTATACCTTTAACCGTTTTAGTACGCCAATGTTCAGTACACAGCAGGAAACATATTTACCCCGGGTAGGGCAGGCCTATGATGCCCAAACAGGAAAAAAAACTGGTTTTCATTTCCACTCTGCATAACGACCCATTGGCATTACAAATTAGGCCTGCATGTTAGTGCATGCATTACTGTACAGCTCATCAGTAGAAAGTTTCTCAATTCAGAACTGAAGTGGTCGGGCTTCCCCAAGATCCCGCCCCCATGGCAGAGCCGCCGGTTGGTGATCTGCCAGATGCTGCCAGCGAGGGTCCGTCAGAACCCAGCATGCCCGAAGCAGCCAAAGAGATCCCAGAGGAAGAGGCAGCACCAGCCACGGAGGACAAGGCCTCGTGCACAGAGGACAAGCCGGAGGCGGAGAAGAGTGAATCCGAATCTGACGACACAGTCAAAGGTAAGGAAAGATCTCACTTTAATACCCCCAACAGAATCGGTCAGGAACAACAAAATCTTGGCCGGAAAATACCCAACCCAAGTGTTTAAACATGTAGCACAACTTGTTATTTCAAGATTTATGTTCAAAAACATCCACAGAAGTCAACATGCGTGTGCCACTTTGAGTGACCATACACTGTGCCAAGAACATCTAATGCAGAAAACAAACTTTCTTCCCCTATATTTCACAGAAATATCATGACTTAAGTCTCTAAATTAAAGGTTGTGCCAAGTGTTTATACAATTCTAAAAGAAAATGGACAGTTATTTTCCAAGATTTTGCTGTTCCTGACAGCGGATTTTGGTGGGGTATTAAAGTGAAATCTTTCCGAAGGCAAAATAAGATTTGGCTATAAAGCTTGTCATTTGCATACACACTGCTTCCAAATTCAACCCATACCTAAACAGTTTGTTCAAAAGTTTCATTTTTTTTTACATTAAGCTTTACAAAAGATTCATGCGTCAATCTCAATTGTTTTCTCCTAAGACGATGCATCTCAAGAAAACCTGTCGGAGGATGGCATTCAGAAGGAAGAGGTGAAGTCATTGGACCATGACACCCAGGAGCTGGACGATGAGGCTGGAGACTTGCTGGAAACCACGGCACGAGTAGAGGAGGTCCAGGAACCAGACCGCAAACGCCAAGCTGAAGAGGTTGAGAATGACCAAGTCGGCCCAGCTAAGAAGGTCATGTCGGAGGTCGACACCCTGGCCCCGCCCAAGACCGTAGGATGCGAAGAATAACCAACCCAACCTTAAATCTATTTACGGTTGCAATCTTAGTTTTTAGTGCGACACCTTTTCCCAGTTGCACGTTTTGTTCGGAAGAGCCATTAATTATCACAGAGTACTAGAATAGGGGGTGGAGCAAGAAAGCCCCCCCCCCCTTTTTTCAAAACTAATTGAATCCTTACAAACCAGCGATTGACAAAATTACAGACTTGGCGTCCTGAAATGGATTCTTGTTTCACTTGGGCCACAAAATTAGTTTACTAAATTGATTCATGATCTAAATGTGGAAAGAATTCCTTTAATACAAGCTTTTTTAAGGCATTTTTACTAGGAGGCTTCCTCAACCTGTCAAAATCCAACACTGTGCAGTATACCTATGGCACATTCTTTGGACTTGGACAAATTGGGGCATCATAGCTCCATGTAAAGTAATGATGCCAAGGCCCTGCAGTACTGAACCCATCAAAACTTGACAAAACCTGCTGTTGGAGTTTGCAAGGCTTGGGTATTTAGGGTTTTACGCAAGTCCATAACAGGCATCTGGCAAATCAAATAAATATGTAATTTTTAGTTTACAAGAACTACTTTAAAACTATGTTGTGTATATGAACCCATTTTGTTTTAGGCACTGCATCACACAAATAGATGGAGGTATGTACACATTTTAGCATTGTATACTATTAAACATCTAATGTACGAGTTGTTTCTGTGAATTGTCTGATCACTTGTTTTGAAACTTGCCAACTTTGTACAGCATGCATCATCGTTTTAAAAAGTATGCTTTACGCAGTTTGATTTTTATATGTAATTATTGATTGGACAAAAATCTTACAAAGACAAACATTGATATAAATTGTTCTATAAATGTTATTTGATAATTGGAACAGATATTTCATTTTTGTCCATAAGAAATGTGGAAAAATCTTTTTTACCGTTCTATCATTCTGGTGTTTGAAATTATGCAAATTCTGCCATTTTTTTACTGTACATTTTAACAATCTATTCCTGGTTGTAAAGTTTTGTCAGGCATTTTAAAATATCTTGGAAGACCAATGAATTGTCGTTGTATTTACTGTTGAAATGTTATGCAATTCACATTCCTTAAATATTAACATTATCATTTGTTGCTAAACAGTGCTGATATCCAGGACAAAGTGGGTTTCGGAAATTGAAATTTTTCAACAATCTAGTAATTTTGAGATTTACAGTGGGGGGGGGGAGAGGTTCTGGACATAAGGAATTTAAATATTTTCAGTAGATTAAACACCCTGAATAATATAAAAGATGGACTAAGTTAAAACTATATTAAATGTGCTGCTTTATTAGTGAGTGCTGCATAGTACGTACAAATGCTATTACAATACTATGCTTTGTAGAGAGATATAAAATGATACAAAAACTACAAATTTCAAAAATATTTGTAAGAAATGCAGAAGTGGATTACAAAATCCGTAAGAAAAGATCCATTGTAACGAAACTATGGAATGCATTGTGATCTTTGGGTTTTCTAAGCATTATACATGTGGTTTCACTAATTTCAAAACGTTAAACACTTACAGAGTTGTTGAGAAATAAAGTAATATTCTATCAAATATGTTGACCTGTTTTTAGATGTAAAATAAATGTTACAATAAATGTTACAGTAAATGAAGTAAATGTTACAGCCAGTCATTCTCGGATTGTGTTATTAACCCTCCTGTTCTCAAGGCCAAAATGGACCCAGCTGCCCTATATATCAAAACCTATCAACTGTCAGAGTTGCTGTTTAGAGATTTTGATAGGCTGTGATAGTTATAAGTATAGGAGGGTTAAAGATTTTAAAACAGCTTCACGTTCAGACCAGGGGCCAATTTCACCTCGCTGCTTAGCACAAAAATTTGCTTAGCACTAAAAAGTCTTGCTTAGTTAAAACAGGGTACCAACCAAAAGGCCATGGGATTTTCATGCTAAGCAAACAGCTGAATACCAGTCATGGGCAATGTACATTACATGAACATTTGGCTGGTAAACCTGTTTTTTTATATTTTTTTTATTTATTTCATGCTAAGCAAATTTATGTGCTTAGCAGCTCCATGAAATTGGCACCAGAAGTCCACAGCACTGCTTAACTGTTAGCAGAAATGTTTTGCTAACCGTGGAGATATCACAGCCAAGTTTTATAACACCTTCTCATGCACTGTGATTTCTGCTGTTGCAAGATATTTCATGCAAAGTTTGCTATATGAAGTGAAGTTTCAACTCGTTAAATCTTTCGGTCCAAACTTTTAACCTAGATGTTAAGAAACCGACTATTTGAACTATTCATCAATTGCAAGTCTTGCTAAAAGTATACAAATGCTACCATACCGCGCAGCAGTACTTTTCTACGGACTATTAACATACAATTCATGAACAGTTCATGAATAGAAGATGCTCCCCACCCACACAGGATCATTTTTTTCCCACCCCCCCCAAAAAAGAAGCCATCGAATAAATATAAATAAATAAATCTAAAATATACATGATTGAAATTAATTTAAAAAAAAAAATACAGAAGAAAAAAATTGTTAATAAAAAATCACAAAAAAATAATAAAAAAAGAAAACTGAATAAAATAACAGTCTAACATTTACTTGGATTTGTTTTTTCAAGAAAGAAACTCATTTGAGAAGCCCAAACTTGTGGTAGATAAATACATCTGCATTCCCTTAAGTTATTCAAGCTATGCTGGTAATCAGAGAAAAACTTTCAGCGCTGGAAAGAAAGTTTTCAGAAACGTTGCATACAAGTTACTTCTAATCCAATAAATGTTTAGTTGGTGTCCAACTCTAGTTTGGAATGTAAAAATCCATCTTAAGACACGATTTTCATTATGAACTTGATCATTTCACGACAAACACGGATTAAACTCATCTCAGTCAATATGATTCAAGTTACAAATACTAAATTGAGCCTGCACCATGTATTGCATATCTACAATTTATGCTAATGCTAGTTTCTGTTAATACTATAAACGATAATTTCAATTTAATACGACAAAGAATACAAATCATGATGATAAACATTTGTTTACCTGAAAACAAATGCTAATTGTCCAACTTTTACTTGCTCTACAAAATAATAGCTTTGGTCCACTTTTTCAGCCGTTAATTAAGTAAATTAAATATAACTGCGCAAGTGCTATCTTGATCGCCAGGAAAAAACTTAAAGCGAGACTAAAACTCTTTTTTTTTCAGGGGTGAGATTTGAGGAAAACGAAAAATCCACCAAACATCTGGAGGCATTTGTAAGGCGTTGCTGAAAAATGCATAAGAAAACTGCATTTTCTACTAAAAGACACGGTACAAAATTGCAAAAAAATAGGGTCATTAGAATGAAAAGTAGACTGTTTCAGGTTGCAGAGGTCATTTTGGAAGGATGAAAATACATTTCAGGACCAAAACAAATATTCCTGGAAATCTGGAAGACGTCTCGGCAAAAATCCTGAAATCATGCAAAATCCGGGGAAATCTCACCCTGCTTTTTTTGAGTTGGTTTTCTTGGTGGGAGATGTTAACAAATAACAGAGATGCAAATTGCAATTAACAACAAAATGAGGAAATTCTAATCTTTACAAGATTGTGTAGTGTTTTATTAATTTTCAATGGCATAAATAAGTGTGAAGTGAAAAACGAGGAAATCAGCTGATCCGAGGAAAAGTTGCATGCCTGAAATAAACGTGCAGAATGTGGGGTTACACAGTGGGGGAAATGCTACGCTTTGTCAGCGTTCTCAACAGGGTGTGTGCATGCCTAACGACGAGCCGCGATGCCTTGCTGAAGACTCTCCCGTTCCACCTTCAGCTGATGCTGCTTGCAGTAAACCTTGCCTTGGAACAAGGCATAGTTGGACACACTAGGACGGAAAAAAGAAATTCAAATGTGATTACCAAAATTGAGAGGTTGCTGGCTTAGTTATGATTAGTGGCGTGCATTTACCGGTAGTACGGGAATCTGGTACCTGATTGAACAAATGTACGGGTTCCCGTCAAAGAATCTCGGAAATTGCTCGGTGCATCAATTAATTCGGTTACGGGTACTCGATTCCATAATCTGGAACCAGTTCCTGACAGCGGTCGGGTATCGGGTACCCGGTTCGGATGCACAGCCCTAGTTACGTTGCATTGTGGGCACTGATATGTGGTAATTTTTTTCTCTCACCTTGTAACCTTCTTGCAATATTCACACTTGAAACACTGCTTGTGGTACAACTTCTTGGCTACTTCTAGACGTTCCAGGGTGTAGACGTTCTTGTCGCAGACGCAGCACTTGTCGTACTCGGGGGCTTTCCAGCAGGAGCGGCCCGACTATGGGATAAAAAGCAAGCGAATGTAGCAACATTTGAAAACTTGAGATTGTGTTTCCTATAAGCACAGGTTATAAAGCTTGGATTTGATGTCAGGGGCGAGATCGGCGAAAAGTAAAAAATTCACGAAATTCACGAAAAATCCATGAGGACCCCAGATCATATAGTTTGTAATTGCCTAAAGGCACTCCCATAAAATATATTTTTTTTTATTGGTCTACATCCACTTTTACAAGTAAAAAGACCTTTACTTTAACTAGGACAACATCTCAGGAATTCCGGATTGCAAAATAAGATTCTTTACAAATTCTGATGAAATCCCAACAAAAAATCTCACCCCCGTGATTTACTGTGTGTTGCTGTAGCTCATTTCTAGCCCAGGCTATAACCTTTTAAAATTATGAGGGTCACGGCCCTTCATTTTGAGAAAACGAAGCTCAAAATTCAGTGAGCCAAGCAAACTATCCTCTCAGTTTACAGCACCATAATATCATCCGATTAACCCAATCTGTCCAGCTGTTATTATTGAGGTGCTGGTATGCCAAGACGGGCTTGTGCAGCCAAGCGTAAACACAAACAATAGGCAAACAATGGATTGAGTACGTGCAGGAATGTACCAGCCAGTCTTTTTCAAACCGCGGTTATGGCCGTCGTCTGTATTCAAGACGTGAAACACTGTTTTCTGTTTGGGATATTATAGTAAAGGTTTTATCGGTTGTCAGCATGTTAAAATGCAAAAATTTACTACCGAGAGGAAGAATGGTTTCTGCTTGTAACTAAGAATGCCATGGAGTGACTATCTGCTCACTCTAACGTGACAAGTCACAGTTATGTTCCCCTTACCCTTCTTATATCCGGCTGGTCTTTACCATGGCTCTTCTGGAACATGCTCAGACGACCTTGCACACCACCGCGGGATGCGATGCCCTCACTGCGTTCCTGCAGGAACGACTTCTTCACCGGCTAGTGAAAAAAAAACAAGAATAATATAATAATTACCTAATTTCCCCTGTAGTTCATACTACCTTAAGTCAACCGTTAGCAAGTTAGAGCAACAAACATTAGTTAATAGCGGTTGATTCTTGACGTACCTCACAATCGCCTATTTCTATCTTACCTTATCCTCAAGAAAGAAGCCCTTTTCCTTGATCTTGCTGACATGCCTACGTTACAAAGAAAGGAAATATTTTGTAGTGAGCCCTGGCAGAGAAATCTTGTCTTGTTAAAATCTTGTTTAAACAATATTCAGTTGCATGGCAAACAGCTGTCAGATTTACTTTCAAAGCATTTTCAATCTTGTGAAAAAATGGTAGTCGATGTTATGTGATTCAACCGGAAAACACAGACCAATGACGATCTGGAATTCCAACTTTGTATCAAGTTAAACCACACATCATTCAATGTACCATGCATTTATAAATGTGACCCTCCCCAACTTTTGAATTTACAGGCGCAAAATCTTACACAATGAAAATCAATTTGAACCCTTTGATGCTCATATTCATCAGGATGTCATTATGAGTGTTATAAACCGTATCGAATACCCACATCACCACAGCAACAACAATAGGCCTCCATTTTGTGGGACAGGCATATAACATCGGCACGTATTATTGTATGTGTGTCTAACAACATGGCTGCCGTGACGTCATATTCAATATGGTTTATTTCAAAATGAAAGGCTGAATAGCCTCTTTCTAATGCATATAAACAACTAATTATAAGAAATGAAGAAAACAAAATGTCCCGAAGAATCAGTTGGTATGATCCAGTCGGACAATGAAATTTCATTGGTTCAGAATAGTCACATGACAACTTATTTTTAAATCACTCACCCGGTATCAACAGTCAACGCGATGGGTTTCTTTGGAGTACTGTTAAAAAAAACCAAAAAACGAACTAAATAAAGAAATATTTTAATTACATATTTTTGCCGTGTTTTTGTGTATTTTATGTTTGAAGCCTGTGTCTTGTCGTACCACAGAGTTACATATTAAAAAAACTAGTGTGCACGAGTATGACATTCATCACCATCATCCACTTGGCATCATGGCAGATTTTATTAACATACTTTTTCCTTCATTTAAAGTTTGGGTAATTATTGACATAATCCTACCATAAATATCCCTTTGTTTTTCCCACATCTAACATCTGCGGCTCACTTTGTTCTTTTTACGTTTCAAATGTGGCACGTTTTAAGACACAGGCATGTAAGAGGTTCCTGTCCAGAGCCTGAAAACATGGCAATAGGAGCCCGAGTAGAAATGTTAATGCTGAAAACTAGCCCAACATTTTACATGAGAAAGCCTCATGTATTAAAGGCTTTTGCCTGAAAACTGCCGTATCTGGAGACAAATGTCTTGAAACTTCCTCACAATTCAGAGAATGACACTTACGTTACTTTGGACAGGTCCTGAATCCGTGCATTCAACTCGTTCAGCTACAGAACCAAAGAAAAAAATATGGAAAAATGCTGAAAATGACAACTTTGTTGTCTAAAACGTACAGCACCTACAACTTACAGCAATTAACCCTGCCAGTAATTTGTACATTTCATTTTTCCCTGCGGATGAAATACACTATTTTACACAATGTCGCTTCCCGGATTGTTTCGTAAAGTTGGACGTTATCCCTGGCTATACAGCATTCTGGGTTTATGACTTCTGACTAGCGCCCACCCGAACAGAGATACTGACAATTTGGGAGACCGCCAACATAGGACAAGATAGCCGAGTTAGTAGAGCGCAGTATGGTATTCTGGAGGTCGCAGGTTCAAATCCCACTCCTACCAGTTTTCTCTGTGCCCTCTGAAAATATTTCATATTAAAATGGCACATACCAATAAAATGAACAAAACAGAGTAACAAACTGTGTCGTCACTTTTCTTTATAGATTACTTGTCATCCCAGCATGACAGAACAGATCAGAATTTTAAAGGTGCACTTCCAGAGGTCAAGGGTTAAAGGTCAACTTACGTCATAATCCTGGCGCTGTCTGCGCTTCAGGAGGTCAAACTTCGCCTCGTACAGCTCCACAAGCTTTGCCTAGTGGGCGGAAAGAATGAAAACAGCATGACTCGGGTGAGATTAGCCAAAAATGAAAAATCAACGAAATCCACGAGGATTCCAGATCAACATATAGTTTGTATTCGCTTAAAGGCACCCCCTTAAAATATCCATTTTTATTGGTCTATATCTACTTTTACAGGTCAAAAACACCTTAAGGACAACACCTCCAGATTGCAAAAAAGATTCTTTAACAATTCTGAAATCCCGACAAATCCTGACAAATCTCACCCCTGGTGACTAATAGTACATTTGCGTCTGATTATAACTGACGCCGATTTCACAGAACTGCCTGGCACAAAATATTGCTTAGCAAATTCTCCAGCTCAGCAGAGGACCAGGCACCAGCAAGACAAGTCCAAATTGGCAGTTTGTGGAGGATGAAATTTGTCGACCAATCAGCGTAGAGATCATTACACAAATTTGCAAAATCGTACCACAAAGTGCAGTATACACCTGTCGTAAGAGGGCTAATAATGACTAGACAAGTTTTGTAGATTACCTGGAGGTTGAAAGCAAGCTCCTTAAGTTTCTCCACGCTGGTGGAGGAGGAGATGTTAAGAGGCGGGACACTCTCCTCCAGCATCTTGGCCTTGTACTCGGCACGTTCCTCAGGGGTCATTGTCTTCTGTTTCTCCGCTTGGAGGACACTGTCCTGGAAGACGAGACAGAGAAGAGGGAGGGCAATGCAGTGTTACCATGTTATTTTCCATCTTAAACTCCCGACCTTTTTCATACCAAGATTTCATTGTTTATCTTTTAACTGTTTCTACATTTGTCTCCTCACTGGGTACCGGGAAGAAAGGGTAACAATGGTACCCCACGAGGGAGTCTTTAGAAATTCAGGTACCCCACAAAGGTAACACTATGGAGTTTGAGATTTCAATAGGGACAAAGGAGAATAAAAGAAGGAAAGTAGAGTCTACAATAGAGGTACCCCATATGGGTGCATATGTGAGGATGTGTGTGCCCACAGTAGAAGGAAAATATGAGACTTGAATTCATAAAAAGCAAGATGTTGGACTACAGAATCTTCTCTGTTGCACTCAGCATGTACAATCTCTAGAACTGTTGCTGTAAGGCAGCTATGCTTTCATAGTTATCAAGAGTAAGATGCAAGGGTAGTTATGGCTATCGTCTTTCATATAAAGCTGCAACATTCATCTAAAGGTAATATACAACATTTGCAAACATAAAAAAACACCAAAACTACTGAATTATTATGAAATATCTGACTTGGCTGTAAGTAAATAATAGTCTCAAGCATCCTGTGAAATCATGGCACGTGGTGTGCTGTCATTTTTAAGAAAAGTGAAATTTTAAAATCAATTTCCAGCGATGGTCGGCCGACATCATTTGAAAAAGTCTAGTTCCCCGACCTGATAATTCCCCGATGTCTATAAATTGCTCTGTTTTGTCTGAAGTAGGGTCAGGGAGCCAGACTACAAGTACAGCATTTTTTCTCTGTTTTCCCAGCATCAATGTACGTGCACTGTATATATCTCCGAGGACAAGAGAAGAAAGAAAACACAAAGAAACCTTTCAGTCCTCGAACGTAGAGTCTTTTGTTGAAATCGGTCCTCGAACGTAAGGATACGTGCTTAGTCTATGGGGGTTGGTTATATTGAAGGAACAATAGGAAACACAAAGCATTGTCCTCGGACGCATTGGGGAAGTACGACTGTATGCACACAAAACATTAAACGGGTCAGTGTTACGGTATTTGCTATAAAATACTAACCCCCAAATCCATTCATTTCTGAAAATTACAGCAAAAGTAAATATTGTATTCTACCTTTAAGCCTTGAATCACTACAGCCAGGTATCTTCCTAACCCGTACTTCCAAAAATACCATGCCCATACCAGCTTAAAACTGCCTGATTACACTGTTACGGCCTGGTCTTCTGGACTTTGGTTCTTACCGAGATGCTATAGTTGGGATGGATGTAGCACAGAGAGTTCTGGATGTTGCGACGGCGTTCTTCTGCCTCCTGCCGTCGTTTCTGAATCTCCTCCTTCCGTTTCTTGGCTCCCTCCTGAAGACGAGACGGACGAAAAGGCAGTGAACCTTTAGCTCCAAGGCTAAATAATTTATTGTACTGTAATCCTTTCGTTCTTGTATTTTTTAACCAAAATCAAGAGTACTTTTAACCACAAAAATGGACGTGGGTAATAAACATAGCCATTGCAATGTATCACTATTAGGGGAGGTGAGTTGGTCTATAGGTCTGAAAATTGGGATAATTTCTCTGTTGTAGCCTAGAGTGGCTTTTAGCCTTGTATTGAGCGACTTCCATTTCAAGAGAAAAAAGAAACATAAATAATGTTGGAAAAAATTCTAATTTCTTAAATAAATCGCGACAAGAATAGGGCAATGTATTTCCTTACACAATGGTTGGATATCGGGCAACTTTACATAAGCCTGGTTTATATTATACATTGGTTTATATTATACATTCGCACGAGACTCAAGCTCTAGTTTAGTGGGATGAACTTACTGCTTCACGAGCCTCTTTTTCCTCTTGTTCCTGCTTCAAGCGTCTCTCCTCAGCTTCTAGCTTCAAGCGACGACGTTCCTGTTGGTTCAAGACAATAGAATGCCAATTTCATAAAGCTGTTAAGCACACAAATTTGCTTAGCATGCAAATGCTTCCTTGATAAAAACTGGATTACCAACCAGATTTCCATGTTTGGAATATTGCTTTTGACTGGCATTCAGCTGTTGTTTGCTTAGCATGAAAATTACATGGACTTTTGGCTGGTAACCTGTTTTTACTAAGCAAGACATTTTCATGCTAAGCAAATTTGTTTGCTTAACAGCTTTATGAAATTGGCCCCAGGATGCAGCTTAGTAACGGCAACAAGACATCTGATTGGCATATCACCGATTGCAAGTTTACCACACAAGAGTTGTAGTTGAGTCCCTGCAAGTCCTTTCACAAGTTCCTTTCACAAGTCCAGTCAGAAGTCCTTTCATAAAGCTGCTCACAAGTAACTGGATGAACAATGGCAAAGGAATGCCTTTGTCAAAGCTCATTTGAATAGCTTGTGATTGGGATTAGGACTGGAGGGCTTGTGATGGACTTGCAGGGACTTGTGATGGACTTGCAGGGACTTGTGATGGACTTGCGGGGACTTGTGATGGACTCGACTACTTCCTCATGGAACTTTGTGCAATCATTTCTTTAATCATTGGGGGGGGAGACGTACCTTCCTTTCTTCCAGTTCCATTTGTTGTTGATCGGCCTGCTCGCGAGCCAAGCGACGCTCTTCCATCTGCTCCCTGTAGCGTTTTGCTTGATCCTGCTCACGTTTCAGACGAATCGCCTGGACACAAAGTCAACACAAATAAGGTAAATGCAGTACAACGATGCTATAACGAACACCACTACACCAAACTTTTGCCTATAGCAAACATCCTCTTTCGCTGCCAATGAACGACCACTGTAGTGAACATTTTTTGTGAATCCCATGATGTTTGTGATAGTGGCATTTTAATGATTTTTCTGTCCCAAGTATCAATTAAATATTAAACATTGTTTATGGTACTTTTCCTACTGAAATTTCTGGGAAGCTTTAAGTTAAATGCCAACACAGAAATCCTGATAATTGACTTGTGTGTCAGGAATACATGTACCTCGGCTTTTTGTTCGGCCTCGTTCAGCTCTGCCTTATCTTCCGACTGTTCTCTGGACATCCTGTTGAACGAAAAGAAAAATTGAATGGAGCCGAGTCAATTCAATGTTCCGGTGGAAAAAAATCGGCCGATGGGATACGATGAGTCCATGTGACACCGAGTCTTCTATAAAATAACCAGCGGTTTATAGGATTCTAACAAACGCAATACAAGCCTTTAGTCACATTTGTTCCAACAAACTGACATGTAGTGTAGATGACAAAGTCAAATCTGCCACATTATGATCGCCGTTTGATTCTTTTTTTAACCCTAACTCCCTAGGATGTGTGCAAAATCCTATTGAAATTGGAGGATTTGGGACTGTTAGGGTTAAATAAAAACCGAAACTCACCTAGCAGGGGTCTTTTTCTGCAAAGGACAGATAATAACGTAAATAAAGATTTAGTTCCCGGTGCGTGAACACTTTGAATACATTGTAAGGTAATCTATTATGTTGGGTGATGTTGATTTCAGTTTCAGACTCCCATTTTCCAATAGCGGACCAGGAATTCCGTTCATGAGGAAGTGTGGGAATGTCAAAAGGGCACTTGCATTAGAAAATTCAGATGTATAGAAACCTTTTTCACACATGTGACCATGGACCACCATAGCGTGATCAACGTACATATATCGTATAAAAGGCCAATTTACACATATCTGACATAGTCGCGCGACAATTTTCTAAATTCACGCAAATCAACTGGTGCATTTTCACTTACGCGACAGAGTCGTGCGACGAGACACTCATCGGTTTGTGCATAGTTAGAAAAATGCGCGACAATATCGCACGACAAAGTCGCGTATGTGTAAATTGGCCTGACTGGTTTATTTTAATAGCACTTCATAAGAATCACTACACTATGTGGTCCACGACGAAAAAGGTCTATAGACGGGCGGGAGCATGGGGGGGGGGGGGGGGGGGGGGGCTGGGCTGGGCTGAGACACAGGCAAAAGTCACGGCCTCTGCATAATTCTAAGCGTGCAATTTTATTGTTAGTGAATGAGATAATGTCCGATGTTACAAAAACCGACTTTCCCGAGTTGATCACTTGATAGAACTTTCTGTTGTCTTGAGGTGAATGCTTGAAAAAAACACAAAATTGTGGAAAACACTTTTTACAGATTCAAAACAACTACAAATTAATATTTTGTAAAAAAACATTTCACACCATAACTTCTATTGCCAATTTCATGGCAACATGACACGCAACGTGGATCTCACTTTCACAAAAAAACATGCCGTTGGTTAAAAAATGTGGTTTAAACACAAAATGATGGTGTGAACAGAAACAAGGTTAGTATGTAAGAAACTCAATGGACAATCATTCAGCATAAACACAGCAAAACAATTTTCAGCAAAAATGCCCTGGAGGGTTAGGGTTAGGTATTTTACGGGAGACGTCGGGGTGTTGCAGCGGTTCTGGCAGCCAAATCGAACCGCTACAATGTGTTTGTGCAGTCAAGCATGACAAACAATAATCCAACAATGAATTGAAACTGCACAAACGGCAGCCAATTAATGGCGTCATCCGGCCTGGTAGCACTTATTTTTTTGATGCCATATGGCGTCATCCGTACGCAAGTGGTTAATACCTTCTACATGCCAAACAATTAAAAAATAGTGTGAAGTCAATTTTAATGATACTTGATGGGAAATTACACAGGTCAGGTGTAACAGGGACACCAAAAAATGTCACTTTTGGACCCAAATTTATGGAATGACTCAGATGCATGTGCAAATGTAGCCCACCACCATCTTGAAAATCCATGAATTTTACTGCCAATCTTAACGTGCCATTCACCCAAAATATCTTGCGTTCTCGTGTGTGTTGCATGTACGTCTATAGACGCCACAAAAGAACAAAAAGCACCAGGCCGGATGACGTCTAATTACACGCAATCTCTGCACTTTCAATCCATTGTTGGATTATTGTGTATGTTACGCTTGGCTGCACAAGCCTCTTGTGTCCGTTTCGCTTGGATGCACAGGCCGCCCCGGCGCCTCATTATAAATAACCGTACTCAAGGGGTTAAAAACATCCAATGACAATTAGTTATTTTCCAAACGTTTACATATGACCATGGAGGAAGAAAACACGATGTGACATAGTCAAAGGAATTAGTATCATGAGATTAGCAACACGTGATTAAAATGCACATCACACAACTTCAACTTTGACCTACAAGTAATATGGAACTTGTGCTACCAACTGATGCATCCTCCTCACTTGATTGGTCGTTGCTCTGCTGAGTCAATGAATATTGATGTTTCACATATGAATATTGATGGTTCACATATGAATATTGATGGTTACATATGAATATCGATGGTTCACATCTGAATATTGATGTTTACATATGAATATTGATGTTTCACATATGAATATTGATGGTCACATATGAATATTTATATTTTGGGTCAATTATCTTCGGGCAACATAATAATAAAGTATCCTTTTAATATCTCTTGATGTAATACACACTGCAAATTAAGTGCAAACAAATTGTAAATTTGACATTTTTATATTTCTTAGGATTTACCTAGTTTAAAGGGAATAAAAAAGTTGACATAAACTTGGACAGAGATAATTTAGTTCAATAAATTATTCCTTGCAATTTCTCTATTGTAATTTCTTAGTAAAATCAATAAAATCCTGATGACATCTACCTTCAATTTTAATTAATAAAATGGCGTTGGTTTATGACTTCTGTAACTGTGTGAAACGACAGCCATGATGTTTTCAATAGAGAAAACTACTGATCATCCAAGGTCAGGATTTTTCTGAAACTTACCAGTTTGATTTCAATTTCCGGGCCTGGGTCACGGGAACGGTGGACCGAAGTCACCTTGACAACAGTCTGTTTGGCTGCAGCTCTGTAGAAAAAAAAAGTTATTTCCGGGAGAAAATATATTTCTGGGCAAACTTTTTTTTTCTTTAAAATTTTTGAACAAAATTGTAGAAAAAATTGGTGAGCCCCCTTCCCCCATCCCAGGTGCGCCACCACACATGTACATAATTTACAGCGTGTGCCATTGTCTTAACGTAAACATTGAAGCATCCTTCAAATTAGAAAATGCAATGATTTCCAGCCCTCCAAAATATGGAAACTAAACCTTACTCTTCTCGCTCTTTCTCTTCTGCCCGCCGGCGACGACGCTCCTCGCGACGTCGGGCACGCTCATCAGAAGCATAATCATAGCCGACGTCACCCATCTTGATTTACTGTGTAGTCACAGTCCTAATGCCAAGACAATTCAAAATTAATTATGCCGATACGGATCCACTTATCACATTGATAACGTTTCATCAATCGGCTCAGAAGAGACAGGCTATTTTCTCTTTAACCCTAACCCTCCAGGGTATTTTGGCTAGAAACCCTGCCAGACGCATCAGATTGCATACTTTGTCACATTGACTTGTGTGCAGAGTGCTGCAAGGTCAAGCTGTCGCCACAGATGCACTGTGCTGCGTCTGGCAGGGTTAGGGTTAATGTGATGTGAAAATTGAGAAACTGCTCAAACTCAAGAACTGTAGCAAGTTTTTGTCTACTTCCAGATAACTATGCATCTTCATGCATTTGTTTGTGTGTGAACACAGCTCTGCCGTTCTGCAATTGGGGAAAGAGTTTACTTTAATTAATAGTAATAACCCCCGGCCCCACACCAAAATTGGTCAGGAACAGCAAAGTCTTGGAAAACAACCATCCATTTATGTTCAGGCAGGATTGCATAAACATTTAGCACAACCTTTAATTTTGAGACTTTAGTCATCCAGAATAGTTACCGAAATAGATTTCATTTATTCCGTGTACAAGTATTTGGAACTCGGAAAACTAAATAAAAATACAACTTAAAAAGCACAAAGGAGTTTCCTGACAAGTGACAGTAAATGCAACAATATTTTTTTTGGGGGGGGGGGGGGGGGTGGTGGGGGGGGCGGGTCAAAAGTTGTTTAAATATGAGCATTGGAGCAATGAGAAAAAGGCGCAATGTTTGCTCCTTTTTCCTTCCCACAATCCCTTGTGACCATTGTGCAGACTCAGCCAGGTGGTATTCGCCATGCCATACATAGACAGTAGGCCTATAGTATTACAATGAAGGTCTATTCTTTTAATCATATTTATTGCCTTTTCTCCAGTGTCAGTGTTTATGTAAAGCAAAGTACCTGCCAAACAAGTAAAACAATAGTGTGAAGTAAATTTTAATGATACTTGATGGGAAATTAGACAGGTCAGGTGTAACAGGGACACCAAAAAATGTCACACTTTTGTTGAAAGTTTTGGACCCCAAATTTATGGAATGACCCACACTGAGTGACTGACCCTCTAACAACATTCATTGGAGTAAAAACTATTACAACAGGGAAAACAACTGCAGTTCGAGTATTACCTATAGAACTAAACACATCTACCACGTGTACCAATCATTTCAGGGCTGAAAATCTTCTTCAAATACTGACCTTTCACGACAAAAACGCAAATTTGAGCGAAGACTCCACAAGTGGTAACGCGTACGAGACACAAATACAATTATGCTATGGCTGGTTCGCGTGCCTGCCTCTCTCCCCATTCCATGTATTGTGGATGGAACGAGAGGAGCGTCTGTTGGGAACCACGGAAGAGTTCACCGACCCCTTCCAAAAAAACTTGGAGAAACTTTAAATTCCATTGGTGTAAGGAATCGTCTCAACAGTGTATTTTATTTTATTATAGAAATCACATAGGTGTTAAAAAATCCACAATAAGAATAGCAACAGGTAGAAATTGTAAAAACATGAAGAAAACAGAGTTAATTTACTTAGCAGAATTATTTCGTGGCACTCACTAAATAAATTTATGATTAAAATTAAATTAAAATTGTTCCAGAAAGTGAACTAGCGTAGCAGGGGCGCGGCCTACGTACAACATTTGAGGCTTTGCATGGTGTATACGAAAGGAAATTTAAGGTAATACATTGTAAGTAAAATATCTCTTTTGTGTGATTATGAAAAGAACCGGGACAATTATTTTGACAATGTGGGCATTTTTACATGTTTTATGGGTGGGTGAGACTGCCTTGCACTTTATTAATTTCTTAGGGAAATCAACAGAGGGCGGTGTTTCAGCCGATCTGCAATGATTCTATTCAACAGAGGGCGGTAAATACCTTTTGTGGCGTCCGAAATACGCAATCCCGATATGCGGCCGCGACGACGGCCGGGAGGCTTTTTAGGAATTTGGAAAATGCAAAGATGATGATCATTATCAGCCTATGGGACGAGAAATTGGATCGTTGCTGCGTTGCGCTGTCCAGCTGGCGGAGGAAAAGACGGGGTCAAACTTCAAGAGCAAATCTCTGCAAAAGCGAGGCTATACCGTATATTTTGGTAAGTAAAAAACTAAAATATTGTTTGTAAAAATTATCCGCTGGATCGGAAAACCATGCCTTTTTTTATTCCAGCAAAAGTTCGCCTAATTTCATCCAGATAATTATAGGTTGTTAGATATTGTTGGCACCACCGAAAATAACTTGAACGGTCAAATGTTGCAGTCCAAATTTCTTTTTTACATTCACTGTTCAAATTTGCTGAAAATTGCAATGAAATTTACAATAATGAAATACTTCATTTGGAGAAAAAAATAATATCAAGTTTCTGTACCTACGGTAGTTATTATCAACGTAAAAACCCGAAATATGTCAAAGCTTTGTTTCAAATTAGTTATAATGCAAACTTACAAAAATTGTTTGATCATTCAATGCTGTTATTTCTATTTATAATTGATATTTATAATGAGCCTACAAAATTGTACAATTATATGTTTGAAATTTTAAGCAAGACCAATAAAGTACGTTTTTCTAAAGCGATTTACCAGATCTATGTTTTGCATTTACTATGCATCAACTTCGATTCAACACCGACATCTTGATTTTAAATTCCCTTAAAATAAATAACTATTCCTTTAACTGATCTGAAACATATCACAATCTCTGTACATTGAGCCTATAGGCGCTTATTCTGACTTTTAAAAAATTCCCTTGCTGGAATTTCAACAGCCGGCTTCTGACTCCCAGTGTGTACACTCTGTTGCCCAAATATGGTTGGTGATGCACGGCGCTCGCGCTCACTGCACACTTAACTTCTCTTTCATTACAGCGTCAACCTTGAACGAAACTAGAACGTTTCAACCCTTAATTTTTATTAACAAATTACTTGTTTGTATTTTATCTTGAAAAAATTTACATTTCGCACTATCTCGACGTTAAAACTGCTTCCAAAAGTAAAAGAAATTTATTCTTAAGCCTTTGAGAACAATTCTGTTAGGATCGAATTGTCAGGACGTCCAAACGTTTATCAGTTTATATTTGAGGTCAGTCAAATTTTGTGAAAATATTTATTTCGTTAATTTTTTTCTGTTTAAACTTTGTGAATTGTAAAATTGTCTTTCAAACTGTTTTACCTTTATGTTATCTTATACTTTTGGAATGTCTCAATACTGCTGCAATAATGAGTGCGAGTTTGTGATTTCGATTTTTGATTTTTGATCGTCATGATGATGATTATGACGGTACCAGTATAATTTGTATTTCATGATGAAATATTCAATCGGATATGTTTACATTTTTTACAACAAATTAACTTTGTTTATGCTTCGATCAAACAGCTCGTCGTTTTTTGAGTCGTACAAGAGCAAGCCAAGATGACCGAAAGGTATGAATAAATCAGGCGGGAAACCAAACCAAACCAAACCAAACCAAACCAAACCAAACCAAACCAAACCAAACCAAACCAAACCAAACCAAACCAAACCAAACAATACGCTGAACGATAACACTGCATGCGTGTTTGGGGCGGGGCCTGTAGGGCAACTGGCAAAGGGGACAGTGCATATGGCCCCCTGAAAAAAATGTGTTCATAAAAGTGTTTGCAGAATTTTAACCCAAAAATCGAACATTACCGACCATTTTCTGAAGGCCTGAAATTCAAGTCATCGGGGTCAGTCAGCCATATTGTTCATTTTAGCCTCCTACTAAGAAAAACTAAAACGACAAAAAGAAGTTGATCAAGATCCGCACCTGGTTTACAAAGAATTGTTAATTTTCCCCTCCCCTTCCCCAAAATAAGTAAATAGAAATCTTACTGCCTTTGTAACTTTTATACGAATTTATACACACTTGAAAAACCTGTCCATATTTGTCATTTTTCAGTTAATCGAGTTTTAGTTAAACTTCAAGTTTTACTTTTCTTCTTTTAGTGAAGAAACTGACGCACTGGCTATCATCAAGGTAAGTGTAGCTTTTACCCTGAAAACATCGTTGGAAAATATTGGATTCTGGATGCTCCGTGGTGCATTTCTGAGAACCATTTAGACGATTCAGTCAATGAAAAGAAATTAACCCTGCGTTTGATATTTTATGATTGTGTTTTTTTCCGGGTATTTTCTACCAGTCCGTGGAATGGCGGGGAATTTATATTCTGTCCCCTCCAAAAATTGGCTTGTGCCCCCTTCCCCATCCCCTCCCATTGACGATCCTTGAGTCCTATAAATAATGCGCAAAACGACAGAAAGCGGAAATAAAACATCATGCAACGAACATTTTGATTGGCCAACTGCAAGCTTCCTTTTTTTCTGTCCACTCATGTGAAGTGGTTCATGGCCGATGTAATGTCGTAAGAAACGATTGGTGGATTTTAACATTAGCCTCGTCCAGTCATAAACGACACAAGAAAGACAACACTAATTGGCCAGTTCGTTTGCGTATTCTGTCATTTCCACCAATCAGGAACAAGCTGAGAAGAGACGAGAGGAAGTGAACAAAGAACTTCACGAAGCTCGAGATGAATACCGCAAAAAGCGGGAAGAAAAGGAGAAAGAATTGGAAACTCTCCGCGCCAAAAGAGTGAGTCGATTATTCGTTATAATTCAGTTGCTGTTTTGGTAACTGACTCCCCAAATCTAATTAACTTTTCACCAGTTTGGCCACAGATATCACTCTAAAAGTCTACCATCATTTATACAGGAAATTTGTCTTAAGATGCGTCCGATTTTGTTACAAAAAGCGCTGGCTATAAAGATTTTATGGACGCAAGGACCTTTGAAAACAGAATAATGGTATTTACAAGTACTTCAGGTCCTCATCTTATTTTAGTAATTTGTAAGTCTCTGTCATAAGATCTTCATAATGATCTCTTGTTGAAATTATACATGCATGCATGCGGGGTTGTCCTCAAATTTGAATGGCTGAGATGCCAGGGCTTATCTAGTCTAGCCATCGCTTGTATAGTATCACTCATCAGCCTAGTATTATTCATTCACATGTTCCGTTTTGTTTTTTTAAATTAGTAGAGTGTCGAAAAGGCTTTGAGCCTCGACATTTTGACGCTCTATAAAGTCCTGGTTTGACGCACTACTACGTCACCTATTCAACATGTGCTTGCTTTGCTCATGAAGTTCAGGCTTATTACTTATTATATATATTTAAATTATGATTATAATTAAATACTTTAGGTGACACGCCGGAAGCAGCTGGAAGAGGAACGCAAGATGCTAGAGAAGTTCGCTGAGGAGAGAAAAGTCAAGGAGAAGGAGGAGAGAGAGAAGAGAAAGGAGTTAGCTGAGATGAAGAAGAAGGAACGAGAGGCGAGCAAGAGAGCTATGCACGACCCTAACGCCTTCAAGGCCATTATCATTGAGGTAATAGCTCCGTTTGGTATAGATATGATTAGAGGCTCCAGTACTCAAGAGTACAACTATACAGCTAGATACATGGATAGGCGAATTGTCTGTGTCTAAAAAGTTTCGTTCTTACGTGGTCACTGTCGGTTTGTATGCATTGTCCCTATTAAAGATTGTGCTGCCGGCAATATTAGGGGCGTGAATCAGTCAAAAGTTCAGTGAGTAATGAATTCAATACGTCCGTTCCAAGACAAGTTCTTTTTTCTCTAATAAAATTGGACAATGTCAGTGACAGAATTTGCCCAAATACTTGTGTTTCTTTATTTCTTGGTTTTGTCTTCTTTTTTTCTTTCTTTTTTAGAAAGAAGAGCCACAGAAAAAACCGAAGAAGTCCAAGGAGGAACTGGAGCATGAGAAGGAAGAAGCGATGAAGGAACGCATCCAGCCACTGTCTATCGGTAAGAAGTATCTGTTGTTGTTGTTGTTGTTGTTGTTGTTGTTGTTGTTGTTGTTGTTGTTGTTGTTGTTGTTGTTGTTGTTGTTGTTGTTGTTGTTGTTGTTGTTGTTGTTGTTGTTGTTGTTGTTGTTGTTGTTGTTGTTGTTGTTGCTGCTGCTGCGCGTTTTGCCAGACCAATTCATGCTTTTTGTGTACATCTTGATCAGGGGCCAGCACAGCCGAGGATAAGATACGGGAGATTGCACGCAACCTACTGCAGCGTCTCCAAACAGTGTACTCTGAAATCTTCGACATGAAAGTGCGTCGCAAACGCCAGGAATACGACGTAAGTCGATCTTATTAAAGGGAGTCTTCTGGAAATAATGTCGAAAACTGTCATGGGCCATCCCTGATATTATTTTTTATGCCTTGTGTATTTTGTTACTAGGAATGTATTTGACGCATAAAGAAACTTCAGATCGATTCAACATAAATTATGTTGCAGTATACCAAAGCATTAGGCCACGCCCCTTGGCTAAGTTGACCAATCACAGCCGTGACTACGCGTTAAAAAGTCCGACATGCCGGTGCGTACGTGTGGCGTGCGCGGCAGTGATTGGTCAATATTTCTGCATGGAGGCGGGGCTTTAATGGATCCGTCTACAGACTTTTCACTCATTAGCGCGTAGCCACGCCCCGTGGACAACTATTGAAGTATGTGTGGTAATTTGGTGCTCTTATAGTGTTATTGTTTTTTTCCCCACAAAACTACGCTTACGCGATTCTATAGTTGCTGGTCAATAACGGAACATAATTATGAGATGCTCTTTGTTGTAGGCATATTGTGTTGCTTTTTGTATCCATTCAGATTTTGGCTTGATATCTTCATTTGCATATTCATATCCAATACGATTTTTTTTCTTTTATCTTAGCATATGGAGCTGCTTCAGCGTATTAAGGACCTGACAAAGGTTCAGGAGTAAGTGAAAATGCAGTTATTTTGAATGAGCCCCGAAAGTATTTATGGAGATTGTTTGGAGTGCACGAGTTCCAATACCCTTTTGGCAATAATATTGTCTTTCATTCACAAACCACGCCATTATTCTGAAAACAAAAATCAGTACTGCAGTCGGTTTGCATACAAATCACAAGATTTTGACGTTTTTTCCCCCCGAGAATAATATCCTGATGTGATAATTAATGTATACGAAGCAGACGCCAGCTTGGAGGGGGGGGGGGGGGGGGGGAGGGTGGCGTGGGGGGCTCACAATTTTTCCACAAAAACCAAAATAAGAGTTTCTTTGATCGCTTCATGTTCTCTTTTTCCCTCCTTCTTTTCCTTAAAGACCAGTGGCCGCTGACGCTGCTGGCACGTAAGTATACAGCGTGCAAGTTTCACGTTTTTCGTTTACGTTCACTTTAATTTTCAGTTTTTTAATGACGGTGGATGCAAACATCTAATAGTACCAAACAGCAGAGTTGTCATCACAAGTTAATCACAAGTTAGCCTACATCGTATTGCAAGTCGGGCCTATATATTAGACCAAGCCACAAGCTATTAAAATGAATTGTAATAAACGTATTCCTTAGTCATTGATCCCTGTGGCTTGCGATCTGACTTGTGATTGACCAGTTATTGACCTATGACTGAAGTTGTAATTGACTCGACTCTTTATAGCTTCTGTAGGTGTTGCCAGACGCACCGTACCCTAATTCTCGGAATTTCTCCCTTAAGTGTTTTAGGTACGGTACTTGCGCGATCTACCGAGAATTGGTAGTGACAGGGGGAAAAAGATGTTACAATGATGCAGTTTTAACATTGACGTTAATTCTGACAAAAACCCAATGACAGAAGCGTTTTCGCAAACTTGATAGTGGAGTATGTGAACAATTTATGATTCTCTGCTTTTATTTTTAGCGTGCATAAGCTGAAAAAAGGAGGAGTGTTCAAACCGCAGGTAAATACATTTTCAAAAATACTATAATTTGAAATTAAGGATCATTTTAGTTCGGAGGATTACAGAAGCCCAAATAAAAACAAAATAGTTCGTTTCGTTAAATAAAACACAGTTAATTTGAACATTTGTCAGAATTAATTTATTGAAGGGCGCGGACAGTATATCTTTAACGGTAGACATTTTTGTTACACATTTGCGTTGACTGAATATTATTCATAGCGTTTAAAATCATAATAATCCCACGATAGATCGGTCCATTAGGCCTCGCCCACTTGACGTATTGATCAATCACAGCCGCGACTATGATTTGACAAAAGTGACAGACGCGTGGCGCACAGGGCTGTAATTGATCAATGCTCCAATGGGCGGTCCTAATGGATCGGTGTACTGAATGAATTGAGTTGCTTTGAATAATGAAGGCATTTCCTGATCATCAACTATAGGAACATGAACATCAGTCTAGGATGGAAAAGGAGAGAGAGGCGGGGTCTATAATCTCGTCCGGGGGCGTGGCCGGTCGGGCGGGGATGTTCGGAGGCGGCTCTGCCAAGAAAGCACCTGTGAGTATTCCTCATTTTCAAGGTGGAAATATACCTAAATCGTGGCTATTTATAGCAGTGGTCCACAAACAAACGAAGGTGCCTTGACAACTCACCGTATACTATAATTTGCATCAGACACTCCATCCACAAGACTTAATTAAAATCTGGTGCTTGGGCACTTAATTGCTATTCGAATCGTCTCAAATCTTTTAGAGCGTAGGTTTTACAACTCAAACATTCCAAATCAGATCGATAATTTCTCCCTTTTTAAGCTTCAAGGCAGGCCCAAAAAACAACAACTAACGGTTATAGGCTAATATTAATGATAATGGCCATAATGGCAGCTCTCAAAACTCGCGAGTTCTTAAGCTTCCTGCATGGTTTTTATTCCGCACAAATTGCTGATCGCGGCTGAGCCCTTTCTAAACAAAAATTGCCACTTAAATGATTCTTACTAGACCCACTAGAATCCTATTTTTTGGATTACGTAAAAAGCACGTCACCTCCCGCTGAACACAAAACCCTATCCCCTTTAAGCCAAGATGGTATGCACCCGAAAAATAATAAACTTACCTTTTCTTCAAGAAGTTGCACTACGAAAGTGGAAACCCATCAGTATGATGCATGAAATACGATCCCCAAAAGCAACGTGAGAAAAGTGCAGTTTTAATTAATCAGGGGTCCCTCTAACGATTAAACAAACTTTATAACAGTATGTCTACTTCCGTTTTGTACCCTGATCTTAGTGTTATTAACGCCCTTTTGGAGTTCATTACAAGGCCGTTGGACCGCCATTTATAGAAGCTGAATGAAAACCGCAAACATGGACGTGTATAAGTACCGTATTCAAGTCCATGGAGTTGAAGCCGCTCTCCGCCATCTTACCGTGCCGAAAACAATACGTTTAACAACCCTGTCCACATATGGCCCAATTTCATAAAGCTGTTAAGCACACAAATTTGCTTAGCATGAAAATGTCTTGCTAATAAAAACAAGTTACCAGCCAAAAATCAATGTCATTTTCATGCTAAGCCAACAACAGCTGAATATCAGTCAAATGCAATATTCCACACATGGAAATCTGGTTGGTAATCCAGTTTTTATCAAGGAAGCATTTACATGCTAAGCAAATTTTTGTGCTTAACAGCTTTATGAAATTGGCCATGGTCTACTGACATCCTCGTCCACAATAGTACACGTTAATCACTGTGTCGGCCTATAGCATGGTAAGATGGCGGCTGCTGGCTTCAGTATATTATATACGGCTGTACATAGATGCATTTCGAGTCCAGGTTATTTATACACGTCCGTGATTGCAAACAATGCAAGCATTTCAAACGCTGGGTGGCAGCAAACATACTGCGGCCATGCGCATGCTCGGAATGACGGGTTTGAAAAGCCAACGTGTTTGCTGCCACCAAGCATTTGGCAAGCCCCCATTGTAAATGAATACTGGCTTAACAAGCATGTAACAATCTGCCTGTATTCAATTCCACCCCCCTGCAGGACGAGGGCTAAAAAAAATAACAAATCGCCGGACGATCACCGGTGGGAGTTGTTGTCATGCACGTTGAGAGACCTACGGATTGCGATTGGAGAAAATGGCGCCAAAACTTTGTTTAATTGCATTTCCTGCCATAATTAACCTGCCGATCGTCTGCATGATATTCCATATCTAAAAGTAGATTTAGACTGTAGCTGAGCTGCTTTAGGAATGTTAAGTGACTGGATGAATCATTTGTTTCTCCTCTTCGATAGCGTTAACTTCCGGTTCCAAAATACGCGGGGCTCTATGGAAAATGCGTACGTGAAGCAACACGAGTGGCTTAACCATTCGTTTGTACTGCACTTCCGGCCCAAATGACGTCACACTTAAGAAGGGGATTGTAATGTCTGTATTGCAGTACTGCGTTATGCTTAAGTCAACAAGCTGTTTCTCATTATTTGCAAACAATTACTATTTATTTGAGTGCAACGTCTCTGGATTTGATTCTTTTGCGGAGGAGTGGGGTTAATTGAGAGGGATCGGGAGAAGAAATTCTTAGCTAAAATAAAAAAAAATTAAAAATTATATTTGTTGGTTTATTTGTTTGTTGCCTTATTTTCTGTTGCTATTTCCATTTTTAAGTAAGGCAGGAGCAATTCTTAACTTGAACTTTAACTCCCTGGGATGTCTGGAAAATTATATTAAAATTGCAGGATCAAGACCGTGTTAGGGTTAACTGAACCGTACTTGTGCTAACATTGAGTGGATATCTGCAATTTTGTAGGCCCAATACAAAACATCCTGTGAATAACTGTAGCCGATGGGTGCGTTCGATTAGCTTACACGCGATTGTAAGTGAAACTTATACAACACTGTTCGATTATTCATTACGTGATACTCGTGTCTTTTTCGGTGTCAACCACCACTACCCCAGCTATGGCGGGGAACTCGAATTCGAATGTACAGACTGACACATTAGAAAGCAAAGAGTGTATTTTCCTGATTGACAACAGTTGGCGAACTTGGTTACTAGACTGTGTGCAAATTGTGAATTTTTATAATTATGTCGGCCATGGTGGTCACGATTTTGTCGGCAGAGCAGACGACAGTGAGCCTGTGTTAACATTTCACACTTTTTAAAGTTCCCGTCCCAAACGACATTTGACCTTAATTTTCCCAGAATGCCTAGGCAAGCGGCAGCGTTCGATATGGACTCTTAGCTGTGCAACTCTGTGTTCAAGTGTAAGTTAATCGAACGCAACCATTATAATAAACTACTCTTGATAAATATACAGTGTAATCGTACTGTACACATACCCTACTGCATGATTTTAGATGTACAATTAATTTCTGTTGTCATATTTTGTTTTAAACATAACTTTTAGTTCTACACCCCTACACCCCCACCCCCACATGCGCCCATTTATCCATTTTCAGGGCTTGGAGCGAGCTCCAACCATTGACCTAACCAAGTAGCACAGGTCAAATCGACATCCTCCACTGGTGGGCTCGGATGTGTGTCACGTGATGCCATTCTCATCCAATTAACGAGCACAACTCATATCACCATGGCAACTCCCGCCAGTGCCAGTTGGCACATTTCATCGGTACTTATATAATGCAATTTGTAGTCAAAGCTCATTGTAGTGTAGTGTAGCGTTCACCTTGAAGTAGAATGCGTTTCATTTCCGTACTTTGTTCTTCAAATTCATTATGCAGACATAATTCACCGTCATATTTCAAAAGAAATTAGCCATCTTTTGTACACAAATGTCTAATTTAGAATTCTGCTTAAACAAAACAAAACAAAACAATTCAAGCGTTTTAACCATAATTCATAATTATCAAGCATTTTTAGCTAGCCCTTCAGAGTTTGTATGGTAGCAACGAAACTTCTGTAGTGGGCTCTAATGAGAAGTTACGAATTGGTAAAATGTGACTCGAGAAAAACAGTGTCAACGATTTTGGAATACCAGGTAACTCAACAGTGCGTACGAAAAAGGTAATATTGGATTATAATGGATTGTTAGGCTAAAAGGTTGTGAACTTGATATTGTGACTGAGCAAGTCGGCAGCTACAGGAAATTGACCCCTGTTAATGCGTGTGCGTCATAAAGGGTGGCATGTCAACTTTACATCAAAATCTTCCGGTCATGACAATGAACCATTGATTTCAATAGCTCTAATTAGCTACATTCAATAGCTAAAACCCCGCTTTTTCAAGTTGGGCTGATGCCCAAACTTTTTTGAAGGCATTCTAGCACAGGATAGCTAACTTTATTGCGATTATTCCCATTAGGGACATGGGGAAGGTTCATATGTTTACACCGAGGACAGGGAACAAAAGAATGACACGAGGACGAAGGGGCCTCGACTGGCAAGCTGTCCTCGACTGGCAAAGCGTGTACAAAACCAATGAGAGCGGTTGCACACAAAAAATGCACTCAGCAGGACAAGTCCTCAGTGTACAGCATAGTCCTCTGTGTACAGCATAGTCCTCTGTGTACAGCATAAGCACACGTGGGTGTTGCTTCACAAAACGGTTACATCATAATGCTTCTTCAAATCATTGGTTTATCAAGTTAGCAATGCCTGTGTTTTAAATGTATTCTGCCTGCCGTGAGGCCCTAGAAAACCTCTGAGGGACTTGGAAGGTATCGTTGGCAAGCCAAAGGTCTGTGTCGAAATCGCAAATGTTTAAAGGAATTATGCAATAGGATTTGTGTCACTTAGGAAAGCATTTTCCAGATTACTAGGCCCTATAATGGATTTTTGTACCATTTCTGGAGAGTACTTTCAAAGAAAACGAGCATTTATATCGGGTCATAACAAGCGTGAAAACAACTATGGAAGGACGTTAATAAGCCAGTTCGGTATTTCAACTGTGCATGTGCACAATGACATTTTATCCCGTATGACCTAATGCGCGCGTGTGAACGCAAAAGGTGGTCACACAACGTGCACGTGTTCAATTCAATCAGAATGGGCATTCGCGTAACATCGCGTGACATTACATCCCGAATAACCTTTGAGATACCGAACTGGTTAATTGTTTTGGTGTACTGAGCAATAAAAAAACAATTCCATTTAGGTTAAATTAATAATTGTTGTGTGCTTCATTCACTTTAGCATGGACTTGTAGTGGTAGGCTCAGTGTTGTAGCCTTTGAGGCAAAACTGACGGTTTTACTTAATTAATTAAATGGACATACATTTTAATTGGTTCTAGCTTCTACCGAATGGACACAAAGCCATTTTTCTACGATCAATTCCCTTCTTACAAGAAATACATCCAGGACAAAATAACACGAAACAAACAAAAACGTAACCAACTGACTGACCAACAGATCAAATGCCAAGCCGACTCTGCATGGAGGTTTAAATACTAAATTGTTTCGAATGGAGGCCTTTCGGGGCTAGTACCCAGTTTAAAAAAATTGTCCCAAAAGGGGAGGGGAGTAGGCACTCCTAGACCATAAATGGGGGGGGGGGGGCGAAAAATAGCTTTCAGACCCTCAGTCAATTTTAGAAATTTTCAGGAAAAAATGGAGAAGGGTGGGAGGGAGGCAAAAAATTAAAGTCCTTTACTCGGGGTTTGTGAATACGTTTAGAAACCTACAATTGTTTTGTTGGAGTATCAAAAATATTTTTTGACTAAGAAAAGAAGGCAAACATATTGGAGGTACCGGTAATAAGACTGTTTTGGGCGGTCCGAGGTCTCCCCCCAAAAAAGCAGCACCCAGAGGACTTGAACCCCTCCCCAAGAGGTTTCAATTGTTCGTTTTCGTTCCCTTTTCACTTGTGTAGCTTTATGGGTGACAGCGGTCAAAATACTTGCCGCAAATGACCGCACACAAGAATGCTGGTATACATTATACACTTCATCATACTGTTTAATTACTGGGCGACAGAGACACCACATCACTGATTACTCTCCCATCTTCAAGGGCTTTCTTGAATGATCAATATCTTTAACGGCAGTTTAACCCCTTGTGTCTGGCTGTTATATTGATGGGATGCCAAGAACGGGCTGTGCAGCCAAGCATAAACGCAAACAATAGAGTGGTCCTATTCGTCACACTTGAAGCCCCCTTTCGTGTGAATGAAATATTTCTTTGAAAAAGCTCTATCTATTCATTACACTCCCATTCAAGAACAATACAGTTGAAACATGAATGGATTGAGTATGTGCAGAAATGCGCATGCAGAGGGCAACTGGCCAGGTGGTCTTTTTCAAACCGTAGCTATGGCCGTCATCCGTATTCAAGAGGTTAATTAAGTATATAATATCTACACCACCATTGGCGACAAAAGCTACTATGGATTGGGGGGTGGCCTATATACTGTCCAAAAATTGGGGGGAGGGGCTTCAGCTCATAAGCTTCACAATTCTGCCACTTATGACCACTGATGAGAATCCAGACTAGCCTCTATGTCTGGTGGTCCGTTGTTCGAATCCCATCTTTCTTTTTTCTCCAAATAAGTACATTCAGCATTCCCTCACTGACTGGACTTTCAGTCTGGCAACAGGTGGTTCAAGTCCAACCTTCCCTGGTCTCATTGCAATAAAATCCTCGTGCAGCGAAAAGGGCTATAGGCACAACCCTATACAGCAATCATTGACCAGGCATCCATCCCGGTGGTCTGTGGTTCGAGTCCCATTTGGGTGTCAGCACAACATTATCATAATCAAAATCAGTATCGAGGGAAAAGGGCTTAACATCATCACTGGAAACCTGGCAATGAAAGGGACAAAAAGAATTCTGGAGTAGTACTGAACGAAGAAATAATAGCAACCTTTTCCAATACAGTCACATTACTATCCAATGAGGCAAAGTTAAAATAAAATATATATATCGAAACAGGGATGTTCATATCCTCTTAGGAATATTCCTTTAACCCCTTGAGTACGGTATTTTACGGGAGACGTCGGGGTAACGCGGCGGCTCTGGCAGCCAAGCGAACCGCTACAATGTGTTTGTGCAGTCAAGCGTAACTTATACACAATAATCCAACAATGAATTGAAACTGCACAAACAGCGACCAATGGCGTCATCCGGCCTGGTGGCACTGTTTAATCCAACAATGGATTGAAACTGCACAAACGGCGGCCAATTGCGTCATCCGGCCTGGTGGCACTGTTTTTTTGCGCATATTTGGGTCATCCGTACGCAAGGGGTTAAAGGAAAAACTCTTTTTTTGGTCAGTGTCCTAACTGAGTAAATATGCAAGGATGAAGCCTGTATGCAGGATTTTTAAGGGTTTGTATTCAAATTTTCCTAACAAATGTACCCCCAAAAATTTGTTGCTGTTTTTACAAAGTGACGAATCGCATATGCTTAATTCCCGAATTATGTAATGCGATTAGCCACTTTGTGAGCATGGCAATGATTTGTTGCTCCTACAAAATATTTTAAAAAGTAGGGGTGGGGGGTCAGGGTCTACTTTTTCAATGTCGCCACTTTAATAGCCGTTACACATAAAAAGTGGTGACAAAAGGATCCAGAAATCACGAGACTCGCAAACTCTGTTACCTGTAAACTTGTTCCTGGCTCTAAGTCCGCTTCTGTGGGTGCAAAGTCATGACTTCTCCTCGTTGACATATTGAGTTCCGTCCGATGCACTGCATCATCTGGCAGTGACAAGGCTCTACCTCCCATCTTCCCATCTTCCTCCTCTGCTTCCCCGGGAAGTGTCCTCATCTCGCATCCTCTTTCAGGTACAGGATGACCTCCTGATGAAGTGTCTCTGTTGTCATCTGCCCCTTCTATCCTTTCCATCAGGTCCTTGGAGAGCTTGAGCGGAGAGGTGGTGGAGCTGTCCAAAACTCCAAATGAGGACTCGTACTTTGAAGATGCAAATTCCTCATCATCGTCGTTTGCTCCCGGGTCGTCTCTAAGGAGCTCAGCATCATCTACGAAGTTGTCCATCTGTTGTGAGAAAGAGTATTTGCAGTTTTTATTGTGAAATGTTTGCACCCGTGAGACAAGAAATAGACTAGCGGAAACGCTAGGGAAGCAGTAATAGGGGTGATTCTCCTAGCCGCTCCATTAATGCAAACTCTAAAATATGACTCTAGTCCAACCCCAAACCCAGACGCATGGTGGATGAAGGATTTTTTGCAGAGGTGGGGGCAGGCCCCACAGATTTTGATTTCTTTTACCTGTAAAACTAACAAAACAGGGGGGAAAGATCACGCTATTGGCCTGGTATGTGACTGTTACCTGTAATTCAAAGAAAAAGAAAAATGAAAAGAAACGGGTGGAGGGGGAGGGGGGAGGGGGGAGGGGGGAGTGGGGTGGGGGGTGGGGGGTTGATCCCCACCCCTTCTGGATCCACTCTCAATCTCAATTTTATCTCCTCTGCTTGTCCTACCTGGATAAATCGATGTCCAGCAGGTAAATCTGTTTTGCTTTGTGTTGGTGCTGAATGTCCCTCACGAAGCTCCTGATTAAAAACGCAAAAGCAAATGAAAATATTTGAAACAAACGAAAGAAGGAAAACAAAATAGGGGTGCCCGTCTTCTTGTAATTCATGAGAATGTAAGCAAAATATCAAATAAATCTTATTCTCGATCTTACTAGGAGCAATTTTGCAATGTTGTGTCTGACACCATCAGACTTTTTCAGGCAACTGGTAAGTGGTAACGTAGGGCTGATCATGTGACAGACGGCTAGGAATTTATTGAATGGCTCAGTGTCAGGCGTGTAATAAGTTCAAACATAGAACAAGTTTGATCAACGGCTATAGCTCAATACCATAGTTGACAATAGGTGAACTCACGTTGCCTGAATGCTGGCTAATCGACCACGTCTAGTCGACTAGATAGAACCAGCCGACAGGGCATGTTTACGCTGGTTATCAGGAGTAACATTTGTCGTGCTCAACTTTGACAAGTGAAGTAGGGGACTAGTGACACCATAGTTCGACTAGCAATCGTTCGCACTTGATTGTCATGCGCAGGTGTACTAATTAACCAATGTTCCCTGATCGAACATACTCATGGGTAACCCCCCCCCCCCTCATTCATTTGAAATGAATCACAATCCTGTGACTTACCTCAGTTTCAATCTCATCCTTTACGCTATCATTTCTTGATGGTTTGGGATCCTCAAGTTCATCAGTCCCCTCGTCTGACCTTTGACCTTTGGTCGGGTCGTTCTCCTGCTTCCTCAGCGTTTTTTGCAGCTGGTGTGCTTGGTGGGCCACTACATCCTCTGACAGGTAACACACAGAATTGACAAAGTTCTATGAAAGTGAATTGGTCAACAATGTAATATATGTTCCATATCATTTCAAGTAGTAAAGTAAAACATTTTAGCATTAGGACAGTTAGGTTTTTGCATGGATAATTTAAGTGATCTTGGGCTGTTACGAAGGCCTCCAGATCTCCGGATTACTGTTTATGCTGAAATTCATTTTGTTCGTTAGTTGGAGTCGGGGTATTAGAGGGTGTTGAAAAAATAATGACATGTACACCCTTTGGTTTTCTTAGATTCAAAATTTCTCTTTCAAGTGCGACACTTGATTACATGAAGCATAGGCTTGGGCGACTGCATGATTCCATTTCTTTGTGGAGTTGACTCCTTGAAGTAGCCAATTCTAGCTTCCATGCAGTAGATTGCAGGCACCGGGCGACGATTCTGAAACTCACTGACTCTAAAAAAACAAAAGCTTTAAAGATTGCTGGTTCCCAGAAAAGACCACACACGGTACTTGAGAAAGTTATTTGTTTCGTCCGTGAAATCAATTACTCTGCGTGGATTCAAACGATGCACCTGTTTGACACCCGTTTTGTGCATGATGTATAGAGTTGATTCTGAATGGATTTGTGACTTGTGCTCAGAGTCATCAGAGTCAACTCTAAAATGTTGGAGTTGCTCAATCTAATGAGAAGATCGAATCAGTATATATATATTCTACCTTTCTTAAGACCAACGAAGCAGCTCATAAACTCCTCATAACTCTGTTCAGTGTTGCTGAGGACAGTCTCTATGGCACTCCTCGTGTCTTGTTCAGTTACGGCATTGGTTACATTTTCCTGGTCATGATTGCCAGCAGCCATTGCCAATATTAAGCATTGCCTGTCTCTCCGACGGAATCAATTTTGTTGTTGATGTGTCCATAGGATGAGTTTGTAGGACTACAATTTCTTTTGATCCAGCACTCTCCAATTTGAGCCCGCGGAAATTACACTACAGGCGGGATTTAAGCATGGCGCCCTCTGGTGGATGTTTCTGGAGTTGCGTCTATGTTTATCAACACCTTTTCAAATATCTGTGTGAAAAACAAAGAAAGGACCATGAACATGCTATACCACACTAAACTTTCTGGCACCAAACAATGGCAGTTAAAGTGTATAACATTTTAGATTTGTTCATTTCTAACGTGGAGGTCAGACCACTCAACCGCTGACCAACTGGCAGGGCTTGAGACAACTCGGTCGAGTTGTCACACAGTCGAGCTGTCCGGTCATACCATTTCTCCATGGTCATACTAATCACCGTCAAGATGCAAAACACCGTCAACACACCGTCAACACCTTCAAAACACATTCTTAACTGACAAATGCGGTACAAAACCGTAAAGTATTGGTCAATACGAGATTTGGGCTTAAAAATGGGAGGTTAAACGTCTGAAAATGCGATTGCTTTCTTCAAGAAAACGGACCTCTCCATGCAGCTCCGAAATCAGCCGTGACTCCATCGGCGGGCAGCGCGTGGGAATGCAAGATGGCGGCCAATGGCCGTGCTGCTTAACGTTAGAGATAATTTTTCGTGTGAAAAAAAATTCCATTTTCATAAATGAAATGTGACTTTTAACCGACCAAAATTCTAATTTGGCTTATGCATTACCTTCCTATGCCTCTTTTGTTCATTCAGAATGTGTTTTGGAGGTGTTGACAGTGAGTTTGTATAGCTATTCAAACCGTGGACCTTTGGAGGAATAAACACAAAGAGGACAATAGGGTCCACGATTGAGTCAAGGTCCACGATTGAAAATCATGTACAAAACATGGGAGGCCTTCCAAAAAAAGTATGAACAAAAGAGGAACAATGGGAGGTCCGCGATTGCCGATGTTTACACACTTGGGTGTGTTGACGTTGCCGATGTGTGTTGACGGTGATTATGACCCGAGCTAGCTGTCTGACAGTTGTCACAAGTCAGAAGTCCGAGCTGTCTGACTGATCGAAAGGAGAATTAGGCCTAGTACTAGTACTACTGGGTTAGGCAAGGTGTCTTATTTCTCCATGGGCAAGGTTAATACAATTTTTAAAAATAGTTCTCACACTATGACCTAGTAATACAAACGAACCAGATTTTGAGCTTTTGAGGCTGTATGCCCCTATGCGGTGTGCACTGTACTCAATGCATTACGCGTACGATGTCAGAATGAAATGTCAGCCGGTCATGGACGCCGCCATATTGTGGTCTCAGTCGCTAATATAAAAATATTAAGATGTAAAAATAAAATTATTTACTTTATTTAATATATTTAAAATTTGTTTAATATATATTTTCTATTTATTAATTTTTTAAATTCCTAATTATGTCCATTTAAGAAGATTTTCGCTAATAACATAAATTATGAAAATCTAACTTCAGGAGAAGTTGCCAATACGCATGAGTACTTCAATTTGCCATGCAACCAAAGACGCTCGTCTGACATGTCTGATGATACATGTAAAACTCAAAAAAGCAGCAAAAGTCGGCCTTGTCAAAAGGCTTTACTTGTACTTGTAGGCCTATGTCGATGTTTACACTTCCAGTCCTCAGTTGTAATCATCATTGGATCCCAACTTTGTCTTCCAAAGTCGACTTTGAGCCTGGGGAGGACGAAATTGGAATTTCTTGCCTCGCTCAGGGCTCAGCTCAGTCAGTGCCCCTGGGCCCTGCCTGCTGGCTAACGTTTTGAATAGAAAGAAGTTGGATGATGTTTTTTGTTGCTGACAAAAAGCTGAAAACCCACGAACAGAAGTTCTGAGGCTGAAAAGTTGTGTTGTAAAAACAAAATGATTATTTGCCTTTTTGAACAAAATTCAACTGATGCCCAAACTCACAAACTATGAATGAGCAGTTGAGTTGACCACCGGACTCGTAAACCAGAGTGGTTCAGATTAAAGTTTAGCTGTTTTCTGAAGACGTCAGAAAGCTAGACGAAAATACCAAGACAAGTCGGGAAATGTTCATCTGTTTATTCCAATCCCACATCCTTTTTAATTCAGTGGAATAGGAAAATAGGCCTACGTGTATCTCAGGCTGAATGAAAAAAAAAATTATGTCTTCCAAAGAACTGCAAATATGTGTGATTGACACAGAAAACATCTCGCACCCGAGATAAAGTTGATCAAAATTGCCGCTAACTTTGAACACATTGTGACTGGAAATTGGCAAGTGAGTTTGTCATTCCGTGGGTGAGGACCGATTGATGCCAGCTATGTCTCTACGGACCAAGATCAATGGCTTCACGTCGTGGGTGAACCTGCGACTCGAGCCCTATGACATGCTGATGAACAATGTGATCATGGATCTGCTGAAGGGAACTAACCTGAAGATACTGCTGCAGAGTGAGTGACTCTGACGAAAATCTCAGGAAAAATTAAATCTTGGCACAACCTGTTATTTTACAATTTATGTCGGCAAAATCTGTAAAAAAACAAAGAGGCAGAAATCAACATGAGAACTAACAAAAAAGAAGGGCATTACAGTCTAACAAATGATTTGAACGTCTCCCTCAGCAAACCTGTAGAAGTGCACCTGATGAGGGTTTAAGATCGACCGACCCCCCCCCCCACCCATCCCTGCCAGGATATTGTATATGATGTTTTTCTATGTGCTTCCCTTCTTTCTCAATTTATTTCTCCAATTTGGAAAAATTTGTGCACTTTATTTACTTAAAGGTATGACGGGAATTGACAACAAAAAGTTACAGAACTTTGACGGCATGACCCAGCAGCAGAAGACGACCAGGGTCGAGTGGATCGTCAAAGAATTGAAAGAATCGTAAGTTAATCCTGTTACGCCCCAATTATGGCAATGCTTGAGTCAGTCCCAACTACAGTTGGAAGCATTGCCATAATAAGCCAGTTCGGTATCTCAAAGGTCAAAGGTTATTCGGGATAAAATTGCTGACGTAATGTCACGCCATGTTACGCAGACACCCATACTCATTGAATTTAACACATGCGCATTGTGCGACTACCTTTTGCGTTCACACGCGCGTTAGGTCACACGGGTCATTCGGGATAAAATGTCATTGTGCACATGCGCAGTTGAAATACCGAACTGACTTATTGGGACATAACAACCCTAACCATGCTGAGTCCATTAAATTCCAACGTCAGACAAAAGTTCCGTTGGATCCTGAAAAGTGAACAAAAGATTTTTGTTCAGCCTGTCAGATTCTGTTGGATTCATATTTCACTAGCTTTGAAATATTGTTGCACCTAGCATGGTCCTAGTACTATTAAATCGTTGCAAGTTTTTGTAGTTTTTTTGTTAGTTTCTGTAGTAAAATATTTAATATTTTATCGGCTGGGAGTAGAAACAACTTATACAACATAAGTTGACTATGGCATATAACAGAGCTGTAGTCGAGTCCCTGCAAGTCCTTTTACAAGTCCTTTCGCAAGTCCAGTCAGAAGTCCTTTCATAAAACCAGTCACAAGTAACTGGATGAACAATGACAAAGGAATTCCTTTGTCAAAGCTCATTTGAATAGCTTGTGATTGGGATTAGGACTGGAGTGCTTGTGATGGACTTGTGATGGACTGGACTACAGCCCTGGCATATAAGCCCTTTCTTTTCTGAGGCATGTGAATTAAAATACTTTGCGCATTTGATTTGTTGCCCGCAGAGAGGTCATACCGGACGATGTGTTCGTGGATTGCAGACTCTTTGCCATGAGACATGCTGATCATGTGAGTTTAACCATTGCCAGTCGTAGCTCATCTGTTGAATGTCACGTGATTTTCTTAATCTTAGCCAAATAGAAAAACTTTCAAACACGTACAAGCAAACTTACGCAAAGTAAGTCGTACAAACCAGGCAAATATGAAAAAGTGGATTTGTATTGATGTTTACGTACCTACTAAACAGGGTTTCCCCTTAACTTTTAGTTTCACTGGCCGGCCGGACTTGTTAGTTGGACTTTAAACTAGTCCACCAGCATTTTCACTGGTCCACTTTTTTCAAGTACTTTTTTAATTATGAGGTGGTAGAAAAAGCTCCATAAAAAATGATACTTGAAATAAATGGAACAGCCTCAGCTGGCATAATTTTCTGCGCGCGTTCATTTGGCTATGCATGCACTATACCATGGAGGATTTTAACTGGCCCGCTGGACTTTTTAGAGAGGGTTTTAAGTAGTCCGCCACCGTTTTAACTGGCATTTGGCCAGCGGACCAGTGTTAAGGGCGAACCCTGCTAAACATCTTTTTCTCCTGTTTCTAGGTGTTTCAGTTGCTATGGAGACTGTCCACACATGACATCTGGTTCACGTGGGAACGGCTGGAGTACTTGATGCACAGTGATGATAAGATTCTGTGTGAAGTGCCCTTCGAGGTTGGTCAGTCTCTAAACATACACTGAACTGGGACGTTTTGAGCGGTAGTGACCACCATGCCGTTTTGACCTTTAATTTGTCATTTTCTTTGGTTTTAGTGGACACCAAGACCACCTCCGCAGAAGAAGAAAAAGAAAAAAGTCAAGTACAACCAGTCGCTGCTGTCTGGCTTTGGAGGAGCGTCGCTGGTCGCCGAAGTGCTACCACCGTCAACTGTAAGTTCGCATCTCAGTTGACTGAGGTGCATGACAGAAAGTAAGGAGGCATTTTCACACTAGACAAATCTTGGGGTTGACGCGGGGCTGGAAACAAGCAATGGTACACACTTGACAATTTTCAACCCCAATTTTCAACAGTGCTGGGTTTTGGCGGTCAGAACCGAGAACTGGTTCTGTTGTTTCTCTTTGGTTAATCATTTTCAGTGATGTAGTCGAGACCAGGCACAAGACCATGCACAAGACCATTCGCAAGACCATTCGCAAGACCATTCGCAAGACCATTCGCAAGACCATTCGCAAGACCATTCGCAAGACCATTCGCAAGACCATTCGCAAGACCATTCGCAAGACCATTCGCAAGGCCATTCGCAAGGCCATTCACAAGGCCATTCGCAAGGCCATTCGCAAGGCCATTCGCAAGACCATTCGCAAGACCATTCGCAAGACCATTCGCAAGACCATTCACAAGACCATACACAAGACCATTCACAAGACCAGCTTGTTACAGGCACAAGTAACGGGCATAAACCATGACAAAGGAATGCTTTTATTAGAGTTAATTTGAATAGCTTGAGATTTGAATTAAGACTGAAGGTCTTGTGTTGGTTCTGCAGGGTCTCGCAGGGTCTTGTGATGGTCTTGCAGGGTCTTGTGATGGTCTTGACTACATCGCTGATCATTTTGGGTGTTTGAATATTTCATTACGGTGCGTTATTATGTAAAATTCCCAATTCACTGATAAGAAACAAGCAAACGAAATTCTTGGTTTTGACTGTTTTTGACCGCCAATGCACCCCGGTTGTGTAAAATGAGCAGGGGTGAGTTTCCCCAAGTTGAACTCAAAACAGATGTGACTGAAACGATGCAGGGTTGAGTCTCAACCAAGGGCGGCCCCTGGGTTTTCCCGGGTCGACTTCAACCCGGGCTGAGCGGCTCTAGTGTGAACATTTCCCAATGATTATGGGGACAACAATGACAATTTTTGTTCAAAGTAAACGGCCCGAAATCTACCCATACTCTGATTTCCAGGAGCCGGCAGAGTCAGTAAAGCCCATCAAGGAGCCTCCTCACATCAAATACCCCGGTGAGGACTTCTGCAAGAAGTTCAAGTCCAGCAAGAGGTCCTGGCCGGTGCCTAGTCCGGAGGGTTGTATCATAGAGATGGTCAACGCTCTCCTGAAGGTACTTGACCCATGTAATTACCATCACAACTCGGCATAATTTTCCAGTCTACGTATTCTGTCCGGCTGTTATTAATGGGGTGCTTATATGCCAATTCAGGCTTGTGCAGCCAAGCGTAATGCACACAATAGACAAACAATGGATTGAGTATGCGCAGGAATGTTCATATTGATGACAACCGGCCAGGTGGTCTTTCTCAAACCGCGGCTATGGCCGTCGTCTGTAATCAATAGGCAGGGCTGTAGTCGAGTCCATCACAAGTCCCTGCAAGTCCATCACAAGCCCTCCAGTCCTAATCCCAATCGCAAGCTATTCAAATGAGCTTGGATATAATATGGGGGGGCGCCGGGATGCCAGGCCGGCTTGTGCAGCCAAGCGAAATGGAAACAAGAGGCTTGTGCAGCCAAGCATAATGTACACAATACCCCAATAATGGATTGAACTGCAGAGATTAGCACAAATAGAAGTCAACCGGCCAGGTGGCAATTTTCAATCTGCACATATTTGTGTCAACCGGTGGCAAGGGATTAATAAGATTTTGTGTACATAATTAAGCATCAAATGTCCCACAATGGCAGCGCAACATATATATTCAGTGCACACTTATGAATTTTTTAAGGTGTAGGCACTGAATATAACACTAAAGGGCCGGTCACACTGTAACGATAAACGATAACGAAAACGAAAACGATGTGAATAAACGCTCTCTATTGGTGGGTGGAACGCGCGCGTATTACCGCACGTTCCACCCACCAATAGAGAGCGTTTATTCACATCGTTTTCGTTTTCGTTATCGTTTATCGTTGCAGTGTGACCGGCCCTTAACAGTAGTGTCCACCCTCAAACCATGCTTAACCCATTGACAGAGTTGTAGTCGAGTCCCTGCTAGTCCTTTCACAAGTCCTTTCGCAAGTCCTGTCAGAAGTCCTTTCATAAAGCCAGTCACAAGTAACTGGATGAACAATGACAAAGGAATGCTTCTGTCAAGGGGTTAAGTTGGGAATGACGTTGATCTCGTTGGTGTACAGTTTTTTGGTTTGCTACCTGATTCTGTCGGTTTCCCTGTGATCTTTGGAGGCCATTTAAATCTGAACTCTACGAGAGTTATGCGACTCGCTTTGTATTAAATCTTCTGGTTTTATTCTTTTAATTCCTTTTTCAGACTTCCAGAGAAGGAAGAAAGTTGAATGTGGAGGTATGTTTTAATTTTGTAGTTGTCTGTGAAACTGCATCTGTCAGTTGGTCGTGTTGTTTATTTGTATCAGTTGTCAGATTTCTCTGGATTTTTCCCGATTTCAGGATTTTTGGTGAGATGTTTTCTGGATGATTTTTTTTTATCCTGAAATTGTTTCTGTCATTGGAAAATGATCTCTACAGCATGAAACAGTCTTCTTTTCATTCTAATGACCCTAGTTTTTGCAATTATGAACCGTATCTTTTGGTAGAAAATGCAGTGTTCATATGCATTTTTTCAGCGATGCCATACAAATTTATTTCCTCTGAAACTTTCGTGGATTGTTTCATTTTCCACAAATCTCACCTCTGTTGTATTCATTCATGCTTAGCATGCTTTCCATTGGAATAAGCATTTACCAGTTTGTCATTTTGATACAGTTTTTCCAGTCAGAATACGGCAGTAGGTAACTGACGATCAGGGCCCAATTTTATAGAATCCGTAACTCGAATTCTGTGCTAAAGGCACCAGGTGACCATTTTATGAATGTCTTCCCCTGCACAGAGTCTGGACGACTTGGTGGACAGTCGCGTCCTGTGCGCTGTGGTCAATGCCTTTGTCCCAGGGACCTTCACCACCGAGGTCATGCTGAATGACCGCTGGACGGTCAACCTTGCTCTCAGGACCTTTGACAAGTTGGTGCGCATCAGCACGCCCGTGGACTCTCAAGATCTTGTGGAGGTATCGAAGACGCGTGAAATGTTTCTGTCCCAATAACCGCAGCCTAAAGTTAAAGAACTTAAATATTGATGATGGATTGATGAAATAATTATTTTTATGTGATTGGACAATGTTTTGATGAGATGCGTTTACGCCATTCTACGACGATTGGTCAATTCTGTGGTTTATCTATAATAATAAAAACGTGATCAGATTTGTTTTGTGAGACTTGACTTTCCACCTGTTCCCACCAATATAGTTCAGTTGTACCTAAATTTAGAACGAAAAGCTATGCCAATAGCTTTTTCCCTCGTTCTGTATCTCTATGGAATTCTTTGCCTGGTGCATGTTTCCCTTCATCTTACGATCTTTCCTGCTTCAAGAGGAATATTATTTCCCACCTCTCGTATCTCTGATTCTTCTTTTTTTTCCTTTTTTAGTTCCGTACCTCAAGTGGATTTTAGCCTTGTTCGAGTGAACTTACATACAAAAAGAAGAATGATTCTGTATTAAAAGTGTAAATCCTGTTGAGAAAACAAGATTTCAAGTCTTGACATGAATCGATGTCTTATTTTTCAGGCAGACACTATGGCCGTATGCACATACATGGCTGTGTTTTTCATGTGTGGATTCAAGCTACGACAATCAAAGGCTGTACGTAGCAGACTGGTAAGGATTGCTGCTTTTAAGAGATTCCTGTGTCCAAGATTTTTGGGTGTGGTACCCTGAAAAAAAATTCAAATTAAAAAAGTTGTGAGCTTTCCATTGAGGATTAACCTCACAAGAGCAGGGTAAAAATTTGTTAAGAAATTTGATATTCCAGAAAAAGCGCACTGTAAAGCCTGAATATGTGACCCGCTCTACAAAAAAGGGTATTATGTCGCACTATGTGAAAACACACACAGGGCTGTTCTATGTGAAGCAGGCGAAAACAATCTTCACATAAGTGATTCTTTTTGTTGGTTTGTTGGCTTCTGTTATATCTATATTTTCATAATTTATTTTCAGAAACATTGAAATTGATGAATAAATATGAAAAAAATATATGTTGATAGAAATTACTTCTATCTTATTTCTTTGCACTTTTTGTGTTTAAAGGCTATTATCTCCAAACACACTTCCGTTAAATTTGGAAAAATATGACTATACAAATGTCAAGATATCTCAAGAACACAAAATGCCACAGGAGTCAAACCTACACCAAATTTAAGTTTAGGATACATGTAACAAATTCAACTATGTATATAACTAATTTTTCAAATTTTGCGACATAATACCAATTTCTGTAGAGCCGGTCACATAGAGCATTGTTTTTTCCTTGCAGAAAGAGCTGGAGCATTTGACCCGAGCTGCCAAGCATGAGCTGGATGCCTTGCCCGAGATTCTTAGCGACCTGGATATGATCCAGAAACGCTCGAAACTAAACGACAGCCTGCAGAGCTATGACCAAGGTGAGTAAACATTCAGGGCATTCTAGACACCCCCCCCCCCAAAAATCATTCAAGCGAAAACATGATTGTTGATCCAATAATAAGGTTTTTCTCTTTCCCAGAGGTGGCAAAAATCCGGAGCAAGTTTGATGTTAAGGCCTGTGAGGATTGGTGGAAACACATAGCCGAAGTTCAGCAAGAGGTAAGACACACAAACTATTAAACTCGGAGAAGAGTGTCACAAGACCGAAGTTGCCTAACTCGAAGTATGCCTCATTTCAGAGTGTACGTTGTGCAATGTTTACGATGTTATTAAGGATGACTTACCCCTTTCTGTCTGGCCGTTATTTACGGAGTGCAGCCAAGCGTAATGCAAACAATAGGCAAACAATGGATTGAGTACGTGTAGGAATGCGTGTATAGACAAAACCGGCTAGGTAGTCTTTTTCAAACCACGGCTATGGCCGTTGTCCGTCAAGAGGTTAACTAGCTGAGTGTGAGCAATGTAGAACTGTCTGCACTAGTAAGCAGGAAGTCGTGGGTTCGAATCCCGCCCGAGTAAGCCTGTGAATTTTTTTACACAGGCTCTCGGAAAACACTGAGCATACAGTGCTTCATATATTCTAATTAACATCATCATCCCCGACGCAAAAAATAAAATAACAAATTCCATCTTCACATCAATGTAGAACCATTGAAATTTGGCAATTGTGTGTGTATCCTCAACATACTGCAGTTAAAACACCTGAATTAGTTACATTGTTTCCTTGATTGTTTTTAGACTCGAGAGATCGTTTCTAAGAAAATGAAGGAAAGATTTGACACACTGACCGTACCGAGGTGAGAAGACTTGGTGAATATTCATCAACCATCCTTTGTTTGCGCTGAGAGTCATTTTAGACTGTGGACAAAGGAAGTTTTTCAAGAGGGTTTCGTTATTGCCTTCGCAGTTCTTGTGATGGTATTTTTCTTAATTACCCTGTAGGTTTCGGTAAGGCTACTCTTGGGGATCGAGCCTTTGAGCATAGTGCACCATATCTCTGGAACAGACTTCCACTTAACGTTAGAAATGCAACTAGCCTTGGTATTTTTAAATCTGTGCTGAAGACTCACCTTTTTAAGCAAGCTTTTTATTAAATTTTTGGTTTATAATTTACATTTCTATTTGTGTTTAGTTATTTAGTTATTTAATTTTTTCTTATCATTTATATGTAATTCGGTATTTATCTGTAATTTGCCAATGTTTTTTTTTTCTAATAATCTATATTTGTTATCAATTTTTTGCTTTTTATTAGATTATTTATTTATGGTCAACAATTTTAATGTTTAAGTGATTATTCCATGTCCTTCTAATATAATTGCTATTCATCTGTATTTTACCAATGAGCTTTTAATTTATGTCTTTTAATAGATTTTTTTTTTTTTTAATGGTTTCATGTTTGTTATGCGCCGGTGTACATTGTATGGAATTGGCGCAATATAAATAAATACATTATTATTATTATTATTATTTAGAAGGAAGTATCAAATGTGGCTTGGGATAAAGTGCCACATCTTCCGGCCAGCATCCGACAATATTTTTTTCAAAAGAATTTCCACCTTAAGAAATTTCTTAATTTAATAACCTACATTTACAAAGCTATTTTTAGTTAGTTACAGCATATACGATTATTATTACCCCTGCTCATCAGGCCTATTAATCATTCCTGAAACCTCAGCTCCCTGGGGAGTATACAGCCCCGGCTGCAAGTTAAGCGCACATGGGCTTATCAAACACATAACCATCGCTGCCCTCACAGGTACCCATTTACTCCTGGGTGGGGAGAATCAACTTGTGACAAAGTGTCTTCCTGAAGGACACAAGCACCATGACCCCTGCTGAACTCGAACCCACAATCTGTAGTATCAAAGATCTTGAGTCCGTACACTAGACCGCAAGACCACAGAACTCTACTATTGCCATCAGATTTTTTTTTTTAAATTGAAATCACCCAATACAAGGCTTAAAAGGTAAAGGGTTACGATCAGAGGTGGTAGCTAGGGTTGGCAACTTTTTGTAATTGCCAGCCCTACCACCCTTATTGTTTTCCTGGGCCCAGATCTAAATAGAATATAAATCTTCAACAGATTTTAGAGAAATTATCTCAATTTTCAGACCTATAGACCCAGGCAGGGTAACTTCCACCGTCGGTGAGACAAACTCACAATTTAGTACTGTTCTTATGCTCTTTACGAAACTAAAACAGCACTCCCTTGCGTAAACTGATGGAAGAGTTTTCTTAGAATTTAAAAATCACTGCTTTCGATTCCGCTAAATATTTAAATTTAAGTTTGTATTTGTATTTTTGTTACACATGGTAATATGCATGAAAATGAGTTTAACTGAATATTCGATCATTGTACGGCTCCTTCAAAAAATGTAAAACATCGTGTGTAGGTTGTGTCACGTCAAAACTGCATTTGAAAATTATTCTTGTCTTTTTTCTTTTGTCAGGGGAGCGACCATCAATGATCTCTGCCTATCCCTTGTCGTCAACCTCAATCTGACCAACGGCTCAGGCTTTTACCTTTCCAGAGGGAGGGAGATGGTGACGCCCGATCGGCACATAATCCTGCGAGACCTGAGCTCCGGAGAGTTCATTGATGACTTCACCCACGGCAAGGGCGTCAGTAAATGTAAGAAATGATTTAAATTTGATATACCCAACTGGGCCACAACAAATCATTCATGCTAAAATTACTGCGGTTGGAAAGATCATAAAATGTGATGCGGTCAAGCCAAATCAGTCTGAAGTAGGCCCTGGTCAATTATGGGATTTTTACATATTCATTTGTGGCGTACTTCAAGCTCCATATTTAATAGTGAAAACCCCATGTGAATACGACCTTTGGTTAAAAAGTTACAAATATTTGAACACCGGCACATTAAAAAGAAAGAAACTGAGAAAATCAAGTTTAAAGTTAACCCTAACCTTCCCAAATCCTCCAAAATCCTCTTTGAAAAATGGAGGAATTTGGAGGATTGAGGGCACTTGGAAGTTGATGCATCGGAGGATTTTGCAGGATTGAGGTTACTAGGGGTTTTTGCCCCTGCAGGAATATGGAGGATCCAGGTTATCAGGCTCAATGTGATACATGAGGATTTTGGAGGATTGAGGTTACTAGGGGTATGCAAAAAACCCCTAGAGGATTTTGGAGGATTCGTGCTATGGTCCCCATAAGAGGATTTTGGAGGATTCAGGTTATATGGAGTTTTAACACTTTGAAATCAGAGGATGTTGGAGGATTCAGGTTACATGGGGGGAAAATGATGTAGGGAGTTAGGGTTAATTGAGTCATTTTTAGCACGTTTATAATACATGTCATATTTTCATGTGAAAGAAGAATGTTTTTCCCCTTCTGTTTCCCCTTCTTGCCGAAACCTCATATATTTCAATACTCCGGGTGCACCCACCGGTGCGTAAATTGTAGAACTACAGGCCAAGTTCAAGTTCAACACATGGTCCGCCTCCACAGACTTCTCGGACTTTGTGTGTGTGTACAAAACAAATGAGGGATTAGCGTGTTGAGACGTCACCTGGAGGTGAGTCGAGGCAAGCTTGACGTTTTTACCCGTCAGCCGTGCCCGTGTATAAAAACAGCCAGATCGTGTAAACACGTCCTCCGACGCGAACTGGTTTAAACTGTGAAAGTTTTCAGTCAGGGCCTCAAACGTTGGTCAGCTTGAAAAAAAATTCAACTCACATACTTATAAAATCAATAATGAATAGATACTTTATGCTAATAGTTTTTTTCTTTTTTCTTCTTCTTTAGTCAACATCCGGAAGATGCTAGGCGTTGCATCTTTTGATGTCGTGGAGATTAATCCAGGCAACCACCCCCAGTTTGAAGTAAGTTACGTGTTCCATGCAGAAATCGTAGTCAGTGGGGTGACTAGGGTGCATTTTTTTTTTGGGGGGGGGGATGGGGTAATAGGACTTCGAGGAGCACCAATTTTTCCAGTGAGGCACTTCAAAATATAGTTGAATTGGATCTAGGATTAATCCCAGAAGCAAATTGTTCATTGTTCTCTTTTTACTTTGATCAGATTTTTCTCGAGAGTCCGTCAAAGAACAAACTTCTGAAGACAGGAGCAGTGTAAGTTTGTTTTCCTTTGTTCATCTTTTTCTCAACCTTCTCTTCTTAATGATCAGTTTTATATTAAACACCGTATTCATAGATTCTGCCTCTTGATTGGCTTAGACCATGTCACCTGATTGGCTCAGAGCTAGCAAAAAGGATCGGTATATCTGCTGCCATCCGATGTCTTAAAAGTGTCCCATTCAGGTTCATCATCTTATCCTCGTTTCATCACAGCTTCTTGTACCAAGTCTTTCCCGGCAACTTCTCCCAGTGGGAGGGGCTTTTCTTCAAGGCTTGCAAAGTGGGAGAGCTGGACATCGTCCAGAAGATGGTGGTCTTCTTCCGAGACAAGAGGCCAGGCTTCATCAATGCCAAGGAGAAAAAGACCGGCAACACGGCATTGCATATGGCCGCTAGGAACGGATTCTATGTAAGGGCCTTGATGAAAACGGAAGTTATGCACGGAAATAACAAAAGCAGAATTTAGGGTTGAGAGAAGTGCACATTCAGTACTTTCTTTGTTTGTTTGTTTTGTTCTTTCTTTCTATCTGTCTTTGTTTTTGGTTGCTTGGTTTTTTGAGGGAGGGGTGGGAAGGGGGGGGGGTGGTGGGAAGTAGGATTGTGGGTACACCGTGGAAGTCTCTTTTGTGAGAAAGTGTACGCTCTGAAAGAGCCGGCAGTGAGAGAAGATTTGACATTTTGAATACAGTAGAACACCACTATATATCCCTAACCCTCCAGGGCATGTTTGCTAGAACCCTGTCAGACGCATCAGATTGCATACTTTGTCACATTGACTTGTGTGGAGAGTGCAGCAAAGTGGAGCTGTCAGCACAGATGCACTGTGCTGCATCTGGCAGGGTTAGGGTTAATGAACATCATGGGGTCCACAAAAAATGTTCACTATGGTGGTCATTCATTATAGTGAATAATGGTATGTAATAAATACATAAATCTCGGGCCGAAGGGGTGTTCGTTATAGACAGATGTTCGGTATAGCGGTGTTCGTCGTCAGTAATGCTCATATTGTCTTTTTTCCACATTGGATATCTAAAAGGATGATAAAGCTTGGCTCGTCCCGATTTCAGTTCAACTGATCGCACTAAATGTCTTTGAATATACAGGATATCCTTCTGTTTCTGCTTGAGAACGGCGCCTACATCGATGCGAGGAACGCTAACCTGGCGACTGCCTTCTTCAACGCAGTGGAGGGACTGAACCGAGGAATAAGCCAGGTTAGTTCCCCCTCCAAAACATTTTTTTGTTTATGAAATCAAGGGTACATATCACACTGTAGCTCAAAAAGCCTGAAGAAACCTGCAGGGAAAAAGACACAGAAATGTTCAATTTTAGAGGTTGGAGGAAACCCCAGAATGATATTCCGGGGGGAAAACCCACGGAATCAGGCAGGGACTGAAAACCCAATCCACATGTCGGCCCTGGTGGGATTCGAACCCGGGTCACAGCGGTGGAAGGCGAGGAAAGTACCACAAAGCCAACCTGACTAAGTCATGTCACTGGCCAGAAAATATCTCTCACTCGGTGTGTTGAATAGATAAATATTGTAAAGTGAATCCATTTGTGTCAACTCACATTTTCTTTTTTGGCTCTATCTAAGTAGAAGTAGAATGCCACTATAAAGAATATCGTGGGATTCATGTAAAATATTAGTTGTTTTTCGGTATAGTGAGTAACAACGTTTGGAATATGACAATTTGGAGCCAAAGAGGATGTTCGTTATAATGCTTGGTATTAGTGGTGTTCGGTATAGCAAAGTTCTACTTTAGCACTATATATTAAAATAGCAAACTCAGGGGCGGATCCAGGATTGTTTGCGGGGGGGGGGGGGGGGGGGGGTTCTGAATTTGTTTCTGTACATTTGCCCCAAAAGTTTCTCAACGTTGGTGGCGCCATTTGTTTTGTTCTTACCCGTACATGCAAAATAAGACCTTTACAAGTTTTTTTTTCTGATTTGCTACGGTACCTAGGCGTAGGCCCTTACAAGCAAAAACAAAAAAAATTGGCAACGACCAGGGCGGGGGTTTTCACCCCCAAAACCCCCTCTGGATCTGCGCCTCAAACTGTTGAGATAAAGCCTACCCCTGGTCAAAGAAGATCAATATTAATTATGCTATATTTTAAATTTATTTTTTAATGTTTAATTTTAGTTAGTCTTTAAAGTTCTGCCTTTAATATTTATATGTATCTAACTGACTAACACAACTGTAAACAACTTTGGTCAAAAAATAGAAACTCCTCAACCCCAATCTTTTTAAGTCTCTTAAAGGACACAAGCACCGTGATCCTCTGACTGGGTTGAAATCCACATTTGAGTGTCAAACTCATTTTCTGTACTTTCAGATGTATGTCATCATGTATATTGATTCTTTATCATTTAAACATTTTAATCAATGATGCTAATTGCTTGGCTTTTGGCTAATAGTATAACTAACCAAATTGTTTGCTTTTCCCTGGTGTTAATTGCTTCCATTGCTTTGCAGCTTTTCCAAGTTATTGATGAGACAGGGAATGCAGTCTTCGCTCGCAGGATGGTACTTATGCTTTGCACAGACACCTTGGCCCCACCCCTAACCCCACCCCTAACCCCGCCCCTAACCCCACCCCTAACCCTGCCCATAACCCCACCCCTAACCCCGCCCATAACCCCGCCCCTAACCCCACCCCTAACCCCACCCCTAACCCCACCCCTAACCCCACCCCTAACCCCACCCCTAACCCCACCCCTAACCCCACCCTAACCCCACCCCTAACCCCACCCCTAACCCCACCCCTAACCCCGCCCCCTAACCCCGCCCCCTAACCCCGCCCCTAACCCCGCCCCTAACCCCGCCCCTAACCCCGCCCCTAACCCCGCCCCTAACTTGGATGTTTTTGTGCAGGTATAAGATAAGTCACGAATTAACCATGGGTTAACCAAACTTGTTCAATGCTGTTGACAGTGTGTAAATTAATGGTGATCATTTAAATACTAACCCATTTGTTTTATTGTGTTGTAGCTTCCATAAATCTTCTACTTCTTAAAATTTCCACTTGTCTCAACGAGTAACACCTTCTGAAATGATTGGCCACATACTGAATAATACTGGTATGAATTAAGCACCGTGTACTGTTATATATGTTGATAAACTTGATATGAATTGGACAAATTGAAGGACAGAACATTTTCGGTTTAATGGTGAAACATGACTCGGACTGCAACAAAGACCGTGTATTTTATTGGATCAAAAAATTTCTGGCCTGACGTTTCGAACTTAAGCAAGTTCTTTCTCAAAGGCAAATGACAGAGGACAAGAAACAAACATGTAGGGAACACACATGCATGAGGGGGTGGGTGGAGAAACACAAAAGAGGGATGCAAAGGAGCTTGGCAGTGGGTAAACATCAAAGGGAGAGGAAAGGGCAGCCAGGAAGACAGGAACAAAGAAGTGTGGTTAGGGTAAGGATGAAGGAGGGGAGGGATTAAGATGAGAGGGATGAAGCTGGGGAAATGGGACAATTCATTTTATGAATTCATTTTCATATTTTATTGGATGGAAAATCTTCATGTATTTTTCTGCCATTGTTTAGGGCTGTTCATTTTCGAATAATTCAGTATTCGATTATTCAAAACTGGGTTTGACCGAATATTCGATACTCGCTGATCAAGTTTTTCACACCTCAGCTGCAACTGCTTCAGTGCTGGTAAAAAGTTGCACGCAATTAGCACGCCGATATTTTACTTGCAGCGATAGATATTATGGACTGCCCGATCGACATTTTGTTTGCAGGCGCCTGATAATTACGGGTTTGTATAATGTTATGATTGAACTCCATCCTGCGTTTTTGAAGTAATTTTCTTAACTTGGTTTTACCGGACGGGAACAATAAACCTCCGTCCATAAAAAGTAACTGTCGACAAAATTATGGCATTTGACACCGCTAAGCGTGGTAACTTTTCTATTCAAATAGCAACAGAGTCCTATCTGTACGTGCATATATATTTTTTCGGATATTCGAACCTGCCAAAAGTATTCAAATATTCGGTTGACTATCGAATATTCAGTATATTTGGGACAGCCCTACCATTGTTGGCCATAAGGTGTCCGTATTCTGTAAAATGTTATGTGAATTTGATATGCTGGTTATGGAGAGTTATTCTTAACCCTAACCCCTTAGGGTGCATTTGGGACTGTTTGGGTTTATTAAAGTTTGACAAAAAGCAGCGAAACCGTGTTCGAGGCTTTTTGGGTCAAAATTTTAAAAAACATACAAAGTGCCAGTTTTTATTTATTTTTTTTTTTTTTAAACCTTGTTCTAAATCCATAAAAAATTTTTTACAGAAGGTAAGATAAAAACGTAAAGATCAAAAGTCAAAGGTCAAAAGTCAAAGGGGGGGGGGGGATGACTTGGTCTCACAGGTGTTCCTGGGGGATATTCAAAGCATTCCTAGTTTTGAAACGGTCCCTGTGTGTTTGTTGTAGGTGGTGGTGAATTTATTTTAATCTCCACATAACATCACTTCCATAATAGAAATTTTTTTGTTATTTGTTAGCAAAACAACTATTCACCACGTTTTGAAGGAATGTAATCTTGATGCATATTTGATTGTTTTCTGTTATTTTCTCCAATGATCAGAGTCACCGTAATAATTCTGTCGAGGTGAGCTATTCCCCAAAAAATCGCTGTGTATTCTCCGTTTTGTAAAACTGGTAAAACATTTGTGGTCAGTTGGGAGAGATTCGGCATTTGTTGTCATTGTTGAGTGTTTTTGTTTTTTTGCCTCTAAATGTTCTAGAAAGTTTTCTTATTGTTTTTATCTTACCAATTCTTTACTTTATAGTAGTCCAGGTCAAAGGTTATTTGGGATAAAGATGCACGAATGCCCATTCTGATTGAATTTAACACGAGCGCGTTGTGCGACCACCTTGCGCGTTCATACGTCCGCATTAGTTATCCCGAATGGCCCGTGACCCATGTCATTGTGCACATGCGCAGTTGAAATACCGCACTGGCTTATTTGCATATTGGTATAGCTTCCTTACCGTGCATATCTCAATGTTTTGTTCAGGATAGTTTGTATTGTATTGTATTGACTTGTTTTGTTCTATTCTATAGCACCGTTTTTATGCTATTATTTCCTATGTACACTTTGTCTTTATCTGCATTAATTGAAAAACCTGTTGATTTTTTATTTTATTTCTGTAATTCACTTTGTACGTTGTATTACTCTTTTGTTTGTATTTTAAAAAGTCGTTTTGATTAAGAGATTCTTCTTGTAACAGGACACTAACTCGCAAGGGATATTTCCAAAGATTGCTCACAGACTTGTATAAATATGCCAGAAACTAGCGTAAAAGGCACGCATCCTGAATGACTTATTTGAAATAGTTTTGTCCTATTGAACATCTCACTGAAGGCAACATGACAACAAGCTGAAGTTTTAACCATTTACCCCCCCCCCCACAATTTGACACCCAGTGTGGAATCTGGATCAGCTTGGCAGGGGTGAATCTTTGGGTGACAAAGTACCCCCCACCCTCCCCCACCCCAAACAAAAACCAAAAACAACACCACTCTCAAAATACTGTATTTATTGGGGGTGAGAATTGTCAGGATTTTTCATGATGTCAGGATTTTTTGTCGGGATTTCAGAATATTTAAAGAATCTCTTTTGCAGTCTGGAATTCCTGAGGTGTTGTCCTAAAGGTGTTTTCCTGTAAAAATGGATATAGACTAATAAAAACGGATAATTAATACAAACTATATGTTGATCTGGAGTCCTCATAGATTTTGCGTGGATTTTTCGTGGATTTGTTTTTGGATTTCGTGGAATTTTCATTTTTGGCTAATCTCACAGCTGATTCATAATCCCGAAAATTCTCTTAAAAAATTTCCCAGAATGGAGTTGAAAGTATCTAGATTTCAATATTTTCCAAGGGAGCAAGCATGCCATCAGCATGTTTCCATCTGACCCCCCCCCCCCCCCCCCCCCCCCCCGAACCCAACCTTGCCCCGTCCCTACTGAGAGAAATCGTACCGTACAAACTTAATTTTGTAGCTTTCCCATTGTTTGCACACAGCTCTTAGTTGAATGGGGCACCAACATCTACATTAAGAACAAGCAGAATAGAACAGCATTTGACGTCGTGAGGAGTGACGAGATCAAGAACAGTATCGTCGGTAAGTCTTCATCAGGAGATAAAGTGAATGTTAATCTTGTGGACTCCTTAGGCCATCAGTTAACTATTTAATATAAACACGTGGGAACTTTGGCAGTCGTATGTGACTCCATGGGCAGTCTGGTTGGCGTAGTGGTTCTTTCCTCGTCTTCCATCTCTGGTGACCCTGGTTCGATTCCTGTCCTGGTGCACTGTGTGGGTTGGGTTTTCAGTCCCTACCTGATTGCGTGGGTTTTCCCCAGGAATAATTGTTCTGGGGTTTTCCTCCCGTTACTAAAACCGAAACTTCCTTTATCATCATCACTCTCTGAAAACTTGGAACCCAAGGAAAAACTGCTATTGCTTTTGGCCGGCTGTTATTTATAGAGAGCGTGTATGGCAATAGGCAAACAATGGATTGAGTACGCGCAGGAATCCTCGTATGGACGAGAGCCAGTCAGAAGGTCTTTTTCAAACCTCAGCCATGGCCGTCGTCCGTATTCAGGTTAAGAGATAAATACATTTTTCATGTACTGCTAGAATTCTCAAGGTCGCTGTCGTAATAACCTTAGGATGTCCCCAGATAATGTCTTGAATCTGGTATGTCTTGTTCCCAGACTACTATGACCATCTTCAGGTATGCATCCCCAAGCTGATGCGGGGAGACACCCAGCTACTCAAGAAGCTCGTGGAGGACCACGTGACGGGAGTCATGAGGTTTGCTAGCCTGAGGAGCAGGTGAGGATGACGTAAATTTTTGTTTTTAATTGAAATCACCCAATACAAGGCTAAAAGCCACTCCAGGTAAAGGGTTACAATCAGGGGTGGTAGGGTTGGCGACATTTTGAATTGCCAACCCCATCATCCTTATAGTTTTCCTGCAGTGGGCCCAGATCTAAGTAGAGCATAATTCTTCAACAGATTCCAGAGAAATTATCCCAATCTTCGGACCTAGAGAAGAAACATTTCAGTGGACAGCTCAAAACAAATTTGTGGAGGAAAATTGAACCTTTTTATGCCACCTGTGTATTCCTGAGTGAAGTTGTAAACATTTTTCGGGTTGACTAGAGCAGTCCCTGTAAATATGTCCTTGTCATCAGGTGCATCAACGGGAGCACATTGTTGCACACTGCAGCCTACTTTGGAGTCATCCCTGTCATTAAGGAGCTGCTTAAAGAGAGAGTGGAGGTCAACCTGTTGGACTACAAAGGGGCTACGGCACTGCACAGGGCCCGAGACCAAAAGACCATCAGGGTGGGTTTGCACCTTTAAGCCTTTTGCGGAAACACTACAGAAAAAATCCCTCGCTGCTGCTCGTCGAGTATGAACTTAGTTTGACACCCTAGTGTTAAAAATAACAGGCTTGCAAGTATTCCTACTTTTCCTTCATTGTCCTAATTTGTTTACCTTGCTCCTACGTTTTCTATAAATCAGGGTTTAGAGTCGGGAAAACAACCCAACCCAACCCAACCCAACCCAACCCAACCCAGACAGTCATGTAAACGGGTGCAATCGTGGACCTCCCATTGTTCCTCTTTTGTTTATACTCTAACTTTTTCGGAAGACCTCCCATTGGTTTTGTACACGATTTTCAATCGTGGACGTTCGGTCAAACGTGGACCCCTTTGTCTACGCCTGAATTTTGTTGTCCTAGGTCCACGATTGCCGGCATATACAAACCCAACCCAACCCAACCCAACCCAACCCAACCCAACCCAACCCAACCCAACCCAACCCAACCCAACCCAACCCAACCCAACCCAACCCAACCCAACCCAACCCAACCCAACCCAACCCAACCCAACCCAACCCAACCCAACCCAACCCAACCCAACCCAACCCAACCCAACCCAACCCAACCCAACCCAACCCAACCCAACCCAACCCAACCCAACCCAACCCAACCCAACCCAACCCAACCCAACCCAACCCAACCCAACCCAACCCAACCCAACCCAACCCAACCCAACCCAACCCAACCCAACCCAACCCAACCCAACCCAACCCAACCCAACCCAACCCAACCCAACCCAACCCAACCCAACCCAACCCAACCCAACCCAACCCAACCCAACCCACCTCTCTTATAGGTCCCTTATTGAATGCAGAAACAAACTCGCCTTGACCACTTAATAGAAAATATCTCTCAGTTCAAAAGACTGTAAATAATAAAAATTGTGTCATTTTAAGGAAAAAAAATTCATTGGAAAATTAATTCAATCCCATTCCGAAAATAAATAATGGCAGGGAATAGACCATTTAATTTGCCAAAAAAATGATTGCATGATTTAATTTCCCTGCATGATGCTCGAGACATTTGAAAATAATAAAGTGTAAAATGTATTGTTTACGATTTTGAAGCTTTTACTGGATAGCGGTGCTGAATTGAATGCGATAGATTCCGAGGGGAACACGCCACTGCATGTCAAGTGCTACGGCGAGGCGGGCAAAGCGACATCCACCGACTGCATCAAGGAACTCGTAGGAATGCTTCTGAGCAATTTCAACTGACTTTTATCTTAGGGTGGAGTGGTTAATCTGTGATCAGGCCAGGCCCCTGGAACGCCCGGGTCTTTGGGCTTTTATAGTCCCCTGATTGTACACAATAAACTGCCCATTAATTCTGGAGTCCAGCTGGCTCCCATTGTTCACCCAGACTTGACTGACAGCTGAGGCATCTTTTGATCCAGCCGTGAATGGGTACAGATTAGTGTGGGAGGGGCTACAACCAGGCTTGGCCTGGCAGAGGCCGGGCTTTATTGATTAGCTGATGATCTATTGTTAGGTGATTTGTGGCTCACAATAGCAAGAGTAAAAGCCTGAAGGCCCGGGCATGGCTGGGCTTTTCAAAGGCCTGGCCCGACCACAGATTAACCACTCCTCCCTTAGTTTGATAGGTTTTTGCCCTTCGCAACAAAGTAGTAGTACTGTATGTAAGCCAGGGATGTAGTCGAGTCCATCACAAAGTCCCTGCAAGTCCCTGCAAGTCCCTGCAAGTCCCTGCAAGTCCCTGCAAGTCCCTGCAAGTACCTGCAAGTCCCTGCAAGTCCCTGCAAGTCCCTGCAAGTCCATCACAAGCCCTCCAGTCCTAATCCCAATCACAAGCTATTCAAATGAACTTTGACAAAGGCATTCCTTTGTCATTGTTTATCCAGTTACTTGTGACTGGCTTTATGAAAGGACTTCTAAATGGACTTGCGAAAGGACTTGTGAAAGGACTTCCAGGGACTCGACTACAGCTCTTCATTTGAACCCTAACCTCACCTAAAGCTACTAAATACTACTAGTAGTAAACTGTCGTATGCAGAACTCTTGAATATTAGAAATTATGTCGTACTTTGTAGTATATTGTACTTTACCACAAATGAATTCCTAGGACGTTAGGGTTAATACACGGGTCAACTCATGAAACTGAATTTTTTAAGGATTGTTTGTGGAGTAAACTCTGTTGTGGAGTAAAATCTCTCCGCTTCTTCCCACCAGCTAGCAGAGAGCATCAACCTCGTCCACCGCAACAACAAGGAGCTTCTGGCCATCCATTGCTGCGCCATGCAGGGGCGTGTTGATGCCATCCAACTCCTCCTAGACTCCGACCCTGACGGGACGATCCGAGACGCCCTGGAGAAGGAAGACCCCAAGTCCCCGCCCAGCCTGCTACACCTGGCCTTGGCTAACGACTTCCTTGATTGCGGGGTCTGGCTCGTGGAACAAGGTTTCAACTTCAAGGAGCATGAGCAAGACATACTGGTCCACCGGATACTGAATGAGCAGATCAAGAGGTATTAACAGATAAAGAGATTAACTATTACAGATAAAGATATTAACAGATTGAGAGATTTAATAGCAGAAGATATCGGTCCACCGGTTACTAACTGAGTAGATCAAGAAGTATTAACAAAAAGATGTAGTTGAGACCATCACAGCACCCTGCAACACCCTACAAGACCAACACAAGACCTTCAGCCTTAATTCAAGTCTTAAGATATTCAAATGAACTGTAATGGTGGTATGCCTGTAATTGTCTTGTGCCTGGTCTTGTGCCTGGTCTTGTGCCTGGTCTTGTGCCTGGTCTTGTGCCTGGTCTTGTGCCTGGTCTTGTGCCTGGTCTTGTGCCTGGTCTTGTGCCTGGTCTTGTGCCTGGTCTTGTGCCTGGTCTTGTGCCTGGTCTTGTGCCTGGTCTTGTGCCTGGTCTTGTGCCTGGTCTTGTGCCTGGTCTTGTGCCTGGTCTTGTGCCTGGTCTTGTGCCTGGTCTTGTGCCTGGTCTTGTGCCTGGTCTTGTGCCTGGTCTTGTGCCTGGTCTTGTGCCTGGTCTTGTGCCTGGTCTTGTGCCTGGTCTTGTGCCTGGTCTTGTGCCTGGTCTTGTGCCTGGTCTTGTGCCTGGTCTTGTGCCTGGTCTTGTGCCTGGTCTTGTGCCTGGTCTCGACTACATCACTGCTTTATACTACATGTACTTGTAAACAATCCTGCAGCCTCTCTGCGGTAAAGGAAGGCCTAATTGTGGCCCTAGTAATAAAAAAGCAAGATCAATTTGAAGAAAGGTGTTTTCCCCTTGTTTCTAGTACGCAGAGACTAGACATGATGCGATTCTTGTTTGAGCATGGAGCGGACTTGGACCAACGATACACAGGCGGAAACACGTAAGTGAAACCCACGTTCTCTCAGATTCTATTCTTGTGAAATAATATACTTCTATAAACTGCAAAATAACTGGGGTGATCTGAAATATATAACTGATATGATATAAAATATATAATTAATATGATCTGAAAAATATATCTGATATGATCTGAAATATATAAAACTGATACTACGACCCCCTTTTTCATTCCGCATCCCACTGCAAACTGTCTCTTTTTTAATTTGAATTTAAAATTAAAATGGTTTATTACCATTCGACCATAGTAGCCAAAAGCTAATTTGCGGACAAATTACAAGGGAAATGTTAACAAATGTGCACATAGTTAACAAAAATTTGACATTATAAAGCAAACAGTGAAATCTTCTTTTAAAACAAGATTATGGGACAATTTTAAGGAAAATTGACAGGTTCGTAGAAAACAACCGGGTGCAGTCGGAGGGCGCCATCATAGGCCATTTCTCAAACCCTGGCTTCATCATTGGCTTTGGCTTCTCGTAATTTTAGGTCCCCAGATTCGGCAAGATCGGGGACACTGTTTTTGCTACATGTACCTCAAAGTCTGATGTTTTAACCCCAGAGCCAGAGCCTGTTCATTTATTTACGTATTCAAGGCTTCAGATTGGCAGTGGAGCTGGGGAATAGCTGGAGACGAAGCCCAAGCCAAAGCCAGGGTTTGAGAATAGACCGTAGTCTCTTTCTATCCTTTGCAGACCTCTGCATTACGCCGCCGGAATGACAGGCCCAACGGATATCCTAGAGCTGTTGATTGAGTACGGTGCTGACGTGGACGCCTTTAACGAAGACATCTGCTCGCCGCTGTTCTTTGCTACGCAGGCCAACAACTACTACGGCGCCAGCATGCTGCTGCAGGCAGGTCAGATCATCAAATCAGGGACTAGAATACTGGGGTGTGTTTTGGCAGGCATAAGCTGCGTTCGTATTGGACTAACTATTGTCAAAAGTTACCGTGCAAGATTGTTAACATTCCACTGTGGTTATTCTTCCGTGCGTCCGCACTTGGATTACACGGCTCGCGGAAAGTCCTCAGTGGCCACGTAAAAAGCACATGATCAAAATGCACGTTTTACATTACAGTCGCTGTCTGTGTCCGCACTAAACTTTTCAGCGATGTAAAACTGCCATGTAACTCTTCCCCTACACGGTTGGCCCTGTAAAAGTTCCCGCTGCGGAGGGATAAATGGACAACCGATGGTCGACACTTGACAATTTGGAAAGTTTACCGGCTGTCCGCACTGGACTTTATAATTTGGACAAATTGACAACAGTCTCCGTACGTTTTACCAAAAAAAGTCCAATGCAGACACGGCTATAACTGAAAACTGGTTCATCATGTAGGGTATTTGAGTATTTCATTATTGTGCGTAATTCTCGCCTATTTCAAATCCCAAAGAAATTCACCGACAAGAAACTACTGAACCAATTTTTGGTTATGACTGTTTATGACTGCAGAAACACCCCCCTGACTCCTGCCAAAAGCAGTATAACCCCTCCCGTCCGGCTTTTATTGATGAGGTACTGTATGCCAGGATCGGGGCGGTGCAGCCGAGCGACGAACGCAAACAACCGAATAGAGTGATCCTGTTCATCGCACTCGGAGCCCCCCTCTTTGTGTGAACGAAAGCTTTGTTTGCAAAGCTCCATCTGTTTATTACACTCCCATTCAAGAACATGAATGGATTGAGTATGTGCAGGAATGTGCCTATAGACGTCAACCGGCCAGGTGGTCTTTTTTAAACCGCAGCTATGGCCGTCATCCGGATTCAAGGGGTTAAGTTGCTACACTCGCTGTTGAAAGTTCTGCTGTCTTTTTTATTTTTATTTAAAAATTTTTTTTTTTTTTATTTGTTTAATTTTTTTTTAATTAAAAGACTATTTTTAAAATGATTTTATTGATGAACTGGGAATTTCTAAGAAATTTTATGACATTTTTACATTTTTTTTTTCTTCACAATTTGTCAGGAGCCAACGTAAGGCATAAGAATCTTCAGGGGCTGACGGCATTTGACTGCATCTTGGATTTCGATGAGTGGTTGGAGTGTGGCTTCTTCACCGATGAGATCAAGGCAAGACTAAAAGGTGCAGAGGAAGTGACTCATGACTAAGACCCCAAATCAGTGTCTTAGCTAGGATTTGAAATAATGTCTAAATTTGCAATAGATTGGGTGTCCAAACATTGGGAGTCTCATTGTCTGATTATAATCCTTGTACATGTAACTTCCAAATTTGCAAAAGGGTGTCCAGATGCAAAACTGGGTGTCTTTTACGCCTTGTGCCCGACTGTTATTGATTGGGGGCTGGTATACCAAGAACCGGCTGTGCTACCAAGGGTAAACGTAAACAATAGGCACCACACTGAATAGAGTGGTCCTACTCATCGCACTTGGAGCCCCCCTATTCCTATCGTGAAAGCTTTGTATAGAAAAGCTCCATCTATTCATTACACTCCCATTCAAGAACATTATAGTTGAAACATGGATTGAGTATGTGCAGGAATGCGCATATAGATGAGAACCAGCCATGTAGTCTTTTTCAAACCGCGGCTATGGCCGTTGTCCATATTCAGGAGGTTGAGATACCGGGACACCCTTCTGGCTAAAACCTTGCCCCAAATCCTTCAGTAACTTTTTAGTTAACTTTTTTTCACATTAATCTCATGTTTTTCACATTAGTCTCATTGATCTCATACCCGCAGCATACAGTCTCAAGCACGCCAGGGACCTCGTCCGCGCCATCACCCAGAAGGTCAAAGGTGACCATGGGAAGGGCCTGTATGCCCAGGTCTCGGCCCTCTCCCTGGGTGGGGGAAGGGGAGGGGGAAGGGCCTCCCACCAGCGAAGCCCCGCCCTCTCTGCATCTCTGAGTCAACGGAAGCTCAACAACAGCCCAAGCACCAAGATGCAGAGGGGCGGGAGCTCGGGAACGCTGCCACCGCTACGACCCAGAGGCTTTCTCACAAAATGAGATGCAGGCATGTGCCACGCCCAAGACCACACCCTTTTTAGTCCCTGGGGTGAAAAGACAATGAAAGGCTGTATATAGTGAGTGTGGGGAATGGGTAAACTGCCACCGCTACAACCCAGGGGTTTGACACAAAATGAGTACAGTCATTTACCACTCCCAAACAAAACCACACCCTTTTTAGTCCAACAGGGCCCCACCCTTTTTAGTCCTAGAGGTAAAAATAACCAGTGAAAGTCAGCTGTGAAAAGAACACCATCGCCACTAAATACCACCCAAGGGAGTCCTCACAAAATGAAATGGCTTCATGTGCCACGCCCAACAGTGCCACACCCTTTTTAGTCTCAGGGGTAATACAGTGAAAGTGTAGAGTGAGGGTCAAAAGAGGAAAAATGGGGAACCTGCTACTGCAACCACCTGGCAGACTCCCCACGAAATAAGTGCAGTCACGTGCCACGCCCCCACAGAACCACGCCCTTTTGTTGGTCCCAGATATAATAATACAATGAAAGTCCACAGTGAGGGTAAAACTCGGGTAAGGCCCGAATTCCATTTAGGGCCAGTCTGTATATACTGGCTCCCGGTATCAGACCGGTTTAAACCGCGGACGGTATTATACCCCTTCCCGGACGGTACAAGTCCACTTGCTCGTCGGCATTTCAAAGCCATCTTAATGAATAGACTTGCGGTTGAGCTTGACTAGCCTGCTGCCTGATGGCCCTGCAGAGTGTTGACAATAGGGAGTTTATTGACTGATGACTGACTGAGTATACGTGTATGTGTAGTGATTACCGAAGTGTGAATACTGAGTGGTCAGATCTGTCCAGCGGCAAACTCTTTGAAACTGAGCAAACGTTTCGGGCCTTTAACCTGTGGAAGATTATTATCGGATTAAAGTCACCCCATTGTCTGCATTTAAAAGGATTTCACCAGCCCAGGAATTGGACACAATGGACTCTTAAACAGGGCCAGCCTTCCAGTAGAGGCTCAGATGGTATCCAACCTGGTTTGTGAGGATTAAAATGAACCGGTTTGCGTACCGGGAGACGGTATACATACCGGCCCTATTTGGACCGGGGCCTAAACTGCCACTGCTACGACCCATGGAACTACATTACTCTTCTGAACAAAGTTTTGTCAAACACATTTTGGCCGTACGGTTCAGGAGCTTGGTATACAGGCATACATGGGCTCATGTATGTATTTCATTTTATTTTTCATTTTCAAAGTGAACAAAGAAAACTGGCAGGAGCGGGATTCGAACCTGCGACCTCTAGAATACTGTACCGGCGCTCAACCAACTGAGCTATCTTGCCCTATGTTGGTGGTCTCCCAAATTGTCAGTTTCTTTGTTCGGGCGGGCGCTAGTCAGAAGTCAATTGTTTTTCATTTTGATAACATTTATTTTATCTTGATAGCATTTGTAATAAATGATATTTAAATGGACAGAATTACAATTGTACATCATTAAATTGGTACATCATTAATTGATAATCTCGTTTCATTTTAACTTGACCAGATTTTCACGTTAAATGTATCAATTCAGTCTCTTGTTGTTATTATTATGGATTTTCGAGGTTTGTATTTCATAGATTATTGAACTTTGAACAAAGACTTCGTAAAGGTCTTTGGTACATTGTGCACATTTTATGCTTCTCAGAGATTTTTTTATTCAGTTTGTTCATGTATGGAAATAAATATTTTTTTAATTGAATGGAATCATGGTTTTCACATTGTGCCATTCATTGTTGATAATAAGGGGGGGGGAAGTTGGGAGTGGAAGCTCGGAGTAGCTGGTAGGGAACGAGGAGGAACAGTAAAAATTCATGAGGAGGTTCCCTCCCCCTTCTCAGCTTTTCAAAAAGTATACTGGTGAACAGGATTGGAACATTTTTACCAGCATGGGCCCCACTTATTTGGGGCAGAACCCTTTTTTTTATATCTTACATAAAAATGCATATACCCAAAACACAATAGTAAGTAATCAGTACAAAATTTAAGGAACGTTCCTTACAAGACAAATGTCAATCCCGAACAAGGCCCCAACTTATTTTCTTTCTATTTTTTTCACAATTTGTCAGGATATTATGTCACAGAATATGCTTCCATAAATCACAGATTTAAAAAAGAAATATCAAATGACATTACTAGTAATAGGGAAAATAATAAAATTACCAGTTCTCAGTTCTGTTAGAAAAAGATCCCCCAACCGTGACCTCAATATTTCTCCATGCCTCAATTAAGTCCACAAATCTAAATAAAGTTACACTGGAGGGACTGTGTCAAGTTTACCTTGGGCCTTTTATGTAACCGAACGACCAAGTTCATGCAACCTTTTATCTGATGTCGATACCAGAAAAAGGCGAGATTTTACAACGAAATGCAGGATTTGTGAGTGAGGAGCAATGAGTGAAAGATTCTTGAGACGGAGGGGAGAACATCTTGAATGAATTGCAGTTGCTCAGGTTTGGAAGAGTTGCAGATATCGTTGTCTGAAACTGAAATTTGAACAACATGTCAAGGGATATGGATTACGTAGAGCATGGAGGTATATTACATTGTTTATTAAAAAGGATATGCGCAGATATATCAAAAATATCAACATATGCCACAATGTTGACTAACAAAGCCTATTATATTGGCAATTGTATAGTGTAGGGCCTCTCTTTAGTTTTGAGCAAATTGGAGTTAAGGGAATTTTTTCTCATTGACAAAATGACTTTTTCAACCTCCAGGGCTAGCTGTCTCCATGGGGAGGGGGGGGGGGGGGCTCACAGTGTTTTTTCTTCTATTATTTTCTGCGTTTGCAAAATTTTCAGTGGGGAGGGGGGGGGGGGGGGTGACTGGGGGGGTTTAACAGTTTATTGTGGTAGAAAATGCAATTTTCTTACGTGCTTTACGGCAGTTGATAAGTGGATCAACACGATTTTGCATGTTTCTTGTGCACCGTGATTTGTCGTCTTCATCGTCGCTTTACCCCAAAATTTCCCTCAAAAAACTAAAACCCTGCCCTTTATCTTCGACATACCTGTTGGTTTGTAATGTCGCTAACTAGTTTGGCAGTTTCAATAACCTAAAAGTGGTTTTTTGAGCGATTGTGTAGTGTAGGGCCCCTCTTTAGTTTTGATGAAATTAGAGTCAAGGGTATTTTTTCTCATTCCAAAATGACTTTTCCAACCTAAAGTAGACTTCTCTTAATTCTATTGACATCGTTTTTTGTAATTTTGAACAGTTTATTTCGGTAGAAAATGCAATTTTATTACGCGCTTTACGGCAGTTGCCATGCGAATGAACGCGGTTTTGCGTGTTTACTGTGCGTCGCGATTATAGCCATCTTTATTTTCGCGTTGCGTTTGTTGTCCTCATCACCGCTTTACCCCAGAATTTCTCTCAAAAACTAAAACCCTGCCTTTTATGACTACGGCATACCTGTGGTTTGTAATGTCGCTAACTAGTTTGGCAATTCCAATAACCTAAAAGTGGATTTTTGTTCCCTTATAACAGGGCCCTACACTACACAATCGCCTATATATGACGTAACTGCAGGAAGTAAACATTTTCTGTGTTGTTGTGTTTCCTACCTCCATGGTCCTATGGACGTGTTCAGTTGTACTGAAGAATTCTTTGTGAAGCATCGATACTATGTCATCAGTATACTGAACGACCTCCATAGGCCGGAGCCACAGCCCCTCTAAAGCGAAAACAGAACTGTAATTTTTTTTTAATTGCAGTGTTTTTGAAAAAGCAGTTGCCAAATATCTGGAACGGTGTTTAGTCTGGTAAATATCCACGAAAGATTTTCCTTTAAAAAGCTTCCAAAAACCACAAATAACATGGAGAAAAGAAAATACTTTTAAGAAAAAAAAATTCCAAAGAAAACTATAGACGGATTTTACATTAGCCCCGATGTGCAATTCTTGGTTGAAAGCGAGGCTCTCCGTGCTAAACAAATACAAATATCTTTTCCATTCCCCTGTGTCATTTCTGCAGGTGTCAGAGAGTGTGTATCAGTATCAGGGTGTTTGATCTGACTGTTTGATCTGAGTTTTTGACTGCGGTCTCTCCATGGAAGGCTTTCACAAGACACAGAAACAATCCAATGATTATGGAATGGAGAGCTCGGACTTTTTTGGGTAAGGACTTCATGTTATTAATTGACTGCATCCATCATTTAAAGGGATGTGCCTAATTGGGCTGCAACAAGCATTTGTCCTAAAAATGCTACAGTTGTAAAAACATTCAAAGTTGAATGTAATAATGTAATTGACAATCCCTTGAAAATGTGGCATTTCGTCCATCAATCATCGACGAAAATCATTTCGAGGATGCCAGGTTGGTTTGGAAAAGTTGGACCGTTGGAATTCAGAGTGGTGCCTGTGGCAATGCGGTTGCGTACAGGCTACACTATGCATAAAGCAGTGCCTTAGCACTTTGTTGGTTTTTTTTTCTTATTTTTTCTTTCTTTATTCTTCACGTAGAGAGGAGAGTGACGATGACCTCAACAGTGAGAGATACACATCCGAGGAAGACAAGAGGTACGCACTTCTTTAACAAGCAGCATTATAGAGTTGGAGGAAACTCAAAAAGAAGGGCCACTGTGAGGAAACGTTTTTATTTTTGATTTGTTGAAAAGCAAGGTTTAAGCATGCCGACTTGTTTCTCCGGCAGGCAAAATCACAGTGAGATAGAGAAGCGGCGTCGGGAGAAGATGAATGCTTACATCCAGGAGCTTTGCGCCATGGTGCCCACTTGCAACTCCATGAAGTCCAAGCTAGACAAGCTCACTATCCTTAGGATGGCTGTGCAGCATGTCAAGTCCCTCAGAGGTCAGAGGTTACCAGCAACAACTCCCCCAGCCCCTTGCCCCTCCTCTCCCCAAAACCCTCACTATAGCCCTTCGTATGTGACCCTAACCTTAACTCCATGCAGTCCAAAGCTGTGTCTGCATTGGATTTTTTTGGTAAAACGTACGGAGACTGCTGTCAACTTTACCAAATTATGTCCAGTGCGGACAGCTGGTAAACTGTCCAAATTGTCAAGTGTTGATCGTCTGTTGTCCGTTTATCACTCCGCATTGGGAACTTTAACAGGGCCAACCGTGCAGCGGAAGAGTTACGTGGCCAGTTCTACGTCGCTGAAAGTCCAGTGCGGACAGCCACTGTAAATGTAAAACGTGCATTTTGAACACTGCAAAGTTTACGTGCCAAGGACTTTCTGCGAGCATTGTAATCCAAGTGCGGCCGCACGGAAGAATAACCACAGTGGAATGTTAACAATTTCGCACGGTAACTTTTTACAATTGTAAGTCCAATGCGAACGCGGCTCAAGCTTGACAAACTTACCATCTTGAAATGGCTGTAGAGCATCTCAAGTCCCGTAGAGGTCAGAGGTTACTAGCTGCAGTACGTCTTCCACCCCACCTTCCACCCCTCCTCTCCCACCGTTCCTCTCCCATCCCTCCTCCCCCAAACCATAATCCTTACCATAACTCATCAAGTCCAAGTTTGACAAACTTAACATCCCCAAGAAGGCAGGACAGCTTGTCAAGCCCCCTCCAAGATCAGAGGTTAACTACTAGCAGCAGTGCCTCCCCCATGTCCTTCAGCCCCTCCCCCTCCAAAAATCTTAACATTTATCAAATGTAAAATTTTACCTGTGGGTCCCACAAACCTTTCCCAAATTAACATTTGATAAACATGTAGAGGGCGAGTAAAAGGAGTGAACGGTTCCAGAAATTCACGTGAATATTTTTGATTTATTAACTTAAAATTTATGATAATTTTCCTAGGATCGGTGAGCTCAATCAATGAAACCAACATGAAGCCGGCCTTCCTGGCGGAAGATGAATTAAAGAGGCTTATACTGGAGGTAAGAAAACTCATCAACAACTGGCAGATTCAAGTCCAGGGGGGGGGGGGGGGAGAGAATGTTTGGGTAATAAACTTTCTTTGAAAAAAATATGTAGGGTTTGTGTTGTTTGGTGGATTTGTTTGTTAGATTTTTATTTTAGGGCAAAGCTTTCCTCAATTTCAAATTGGGATTTGATTTTTTTTTTCTTTCAGGCTGCCGAGGGCTTTCTTTTTGTTGTGAGCTGTGATCGGGGTCGGATGAATTACGTGTCCGAGTCGGTTAGCCATATACTTCACATTAACAGGGTAAAGTATTGAGCTTTTTTCTATATTTGAATTTGTGATAGAAGGGCTGTAAACAAGAAAGCCACTCTGGTCAAATCTCAAGTCACTCTGGTCAAGTCTCAAATCACTCTGGTTAAGTCTCAGGTCACTCTGGACAAGTCCCGAGTCACTCGGGTCAAATCTCATTTCACCATCAAGTCGCAAATGACTCTTATATTTAAGTCCCAAGTCCTCCCATTTGAGTCACCATCACATCTTATTAAGTCCCTTACCCCTGAGATTGAGGAATATATTCTTTGTTCCTGTCGAAAATTTACATGTATACCTCCGTCCCAAACTCACCTTGTAACAGGTTTTTGTACATTTAAATACAACCTCTCGTTTCTTGTTTAGGAACACCTGATTGGCCAAAGCCTGTTTGACCTCATGCACCCCAAGGACGTGTCAAAGGTCAAAGAGCAACTCTCATCCCCCGACCTTGTTCCAAGGCAGAGGTACATCGATGCCAAAAGTGAGTGAGCCTTTCCTGAGGTACATCAGGAATCAACCAGTTTACCTCTTGAATACAGACAACGGCCATAGCCGTGGTTTGAAAAAGACCACCTGGCCGGTTGTCATCTATGTGCGCATTCCTGCACGTACTCAATCCATTTATGTTTCAACTATATTATTCATGAATGGGAGTGTAATGAATAGATGGAGCTTTTTCAAACGAAGCTTTCATTCTTTATGAAATCTGACTTCTGACTAGCGCCCACCCGAACAAACATACTGACATTTTGGGAGACCGCCAACATAGGGCAAGATAGCAAAGTTGGTAGAGCACCGGTACGATATTCCAGAGGTCGCAGGTTCAAATCCCGCTCCTGCCAGTTTTCTTTGTTCACTTTGAAAAAGCTTTCATTCACACGAAAGGGGGGCTCCGAGTGCGATGAATAGGACCGCTCTTTTCAGTGAGGTGCCTATAATTGTTTGCATTTACGCTTGGCTGCACAGCCCGTTCTTGGCATACCAGCCCCCCATCAATAACAACCGGACACGTCCTTGCTTGAACTTGTTCCTGGTTCATGAAATTCCGTCTTCCCATCTCGTTGCCTTGGCAGCCGGTCTTCCTCTCAAGTCGGAAGTTGTCCCGTCCCCGCCGCAGCTCCTCTCTGGCGCCCGGCGGTCATTCTTCTGTCGGATGAAGATCTTCAACCAGGTACTGATGGCCAATCTGGAAGACGACCAGATGTGTCCCAAGAAGCGCCTAAAGCAGGGATCAGGTACGAAGTAGGAAACAAATTGCTAATTCCATAAGAGGCAATTCCACAGCAATAGGGACAAAAAATTCAAAAAGATTGTATTGCATTCTCATATACAGGAATTCGGCGACGCCATTTTTACAGTGGTGCCGCGCTCGCGTGCAGGCTGCCCGCGTTCTTTAATTTGAGTCGCGTGCGCATTTTGGCAAGTTGTAAACACCCTGTTGGTCGAAGCTGCGTCGAGCGCGTGCGTAAAACACACACGCGAGCGTGGTGCCACCGCAGTATTAAAATGCTTCTAATCTTGGTCGCCAGATTAGTCTATACTGTGGATAACAAATCTCTATGTTTTACTAAATTACCTCCCAATGTTTTGTAAAGTAATGTTTTTGAACGTGATTTCTCCAATGTTAGTGACGTAACGTAAGTGACGTCACCTAGTACCGATTGGATGCAAGTCCTGCCTAGATTGCTAATTATAAAACTAATGTTCATTTAAATGTTCAGCTCTGACCCCGATGTGTTTAAAAAGACGGGTACTTTTAAAGTGAGTTCAACCAGTTTAGAAGACAATCGGTGTTAACAGTACCCTTAAATACACCATGTCCTTTTTTGGTAACATTAGTGACGACCAATAAACTGAATGTTCAGAAAACAGGAACCAAAGTTCTGAGTTGTTCTTTGTGTCTCTTGGTAGGCATCACCACCATTTTGTGTCGTGGCAGTTTTGCCTTAGATTGGCCAATAGGCTTTGAAGCTGTGAGGGATGAAAGTGACATGACAGTCTATAAATGTAACATTAGTGATGGTGGAATAGTGCCCTAAGGGAGCACTGCCTAACCCATGGTCGGGCCAGGCCGTTGAAAAGCCTGGCCAAGCCCGGGGAACGCCCGGGCCTTCAGGCTTCTATAATCCCCTGGTTGTACACAATAAACTGCCCACTAATGCTGGAGTCCAGCCAGCTCCCATTATTCACCCAGACTTGATCTCCGGCCCGTGAATGGAATGACAACAAAAGCAATCACTAGTAGTAGATGCTCTTTTGTTTGGTGATTTGTGGCTTACAATAGCAAGACTAAAAGCCAGAAGGCCCAGGCGTGGCCAGGCTTTTTAACGGCCTGGCCTGACCATGGGTTAGGCAGTGCTCCCTAAGCTATGCTAGCGTGAGTCTGACCGAGGTCTGAATCTAGACAATAGAGCAGTTTATTGGGGAAGGAGGTAATGGTGCAGGTGGTGTTCTCACCCGAGAGCCACCGAGATTGCATGCTGATGAATTCATCCAGGGGTATATCGAATGGATAGATAAAATTGCCTTATGAGCAATTGCAAGGAGTAATTTTTCCAATCACAACATTTGTTTAGTTGGGATTAGTAATTCAGGAGCAGTGAAACAAAAAGGAAAACAGTAGTGTTATCTGCCATTCCGTGTCAATGTCCGTCTCGCCTGTAGATCGTAAGAACTACATCACCATCCACTGCACGGGCTACATCAAAAGCTGGCCGTTGGCCAACTTCAGCAGCGGGGTCGACAACGAGAACGAGAACAATGGTTGCAACCTGAGCTGCCTGGTGGCAGTAGCCAGGGTGAGCTGAAAAAAAAAAATGGGTTTAAATTAGTTCAGTGCTGATAATATGTACATATTATGATTACGAAATATTGATTGACCTCTTCGATATGGACCGCGGCCACCTGGCTGGTTGTCATCTATATGCGCATTCCTGCGCATACTCAACCTATTGTTTGCCTATTGTTTGCATTACGTTTGGCTGCACAAGCCCGTCTTGGCATAAACTGGTTTAAATTCATAATTTCAACATGTTCACGGTCATGATGGTTACAACTGTTTTGTTATCACTAACACAAAGCAACAATGGGAAAATCTTTACAGAATATTGAGCAAAAATATAATTGTGTAAGCCAAAAAAAGGGAATGTCACACTAGTAATAATTGTAGACTTACCGCATAATACAAACAGCTTGTGAGCGTGTTGTTGCTTGTTCTTTATCCATCAGCAATTGTCCATTCCAAAGACTAGTCCATTCATCCAGCAAGTGTATTTTTTACACGTCATGTACAAGTTGAGTGTGTACATGAGCAGTAATATGTCCACAGGTATGAATGCCATGCAAATATCCATGATTTTGACCCGTTTTTATAAAAGTTCTGCCATCGAATTTCAAGCCAGTTCAACTGACTGCAGTGCAGATTTCAAATTTCCCACACTGACCGTTTATCTCTGGTATGCAAGCAACAAGGTCACTGTGTCATGTGACTTGTGACTGGTGCTTAATAACACTGTGAGTCTATGAGGAAATCAGAAAATTGGGGAGCAATCTTATAAGAAATCCATTAAGTGTGACATTTTACCTACTGCATTAGAAATCTTATAAGAATTGTTCACATTTCTTATGCCTTGTGTGTTCTTATAAGAATCTTACCTGATTTTCTTACTTCGAATTAACAATTTCTTACTTGCTGTGCATTCTTATAAGAATCTTATCAGATTCTCACCCACTTATAAGAATCTTATAAGATCTTATAAGTTGAAATCGTACGGGCAGCACCCCATTAATAATAGCCGGCCAGAAGGGGTTATAAATTGAGTCACAGAATAAAAAAAAAACTAAGAAAATATAACCCTTGTGGTTTCCAAACGCTGTATAATTGCATGTGATTTCCCAAGCTTATGTCTCAGTGTGTAGAACTTGGGACGATTTTTTTAATTGAAATATTTGCCGATTTTGGTTGTGCCCTGGACCGCCCATTCAGATGCTGCATTCGTCCAACAAGGAAGCTAGCTTCATCCAGCCGGCCGAGTTTGTATCCAGACACGCAGTAGACGGCAAGTACACCTTTGTAGACCAGAGGTATGTACAGGGAGAACACAAGATCCCCGGCGAGGCATGGGAGGGGGAGGTGGGGGGGGGGGGGGGGGGCATGAGGGGTATTGTAGTGATGGAAAGGCCGAGATTGTGATGTGGTAGTCCGAGACCAAGACCTGGTGGTCCGAGACCGAGATGTCAAAGACTAAAACCTGATTGTCCATTATTAAAATTACTCTTTTAGTTTTAATATTAAAAACTTAAATCAAGGCCAAAATAAATTGTTTTCAAAATAAAAAAAAACACTAAAACATAGAGAATTCACTAAACATATTAACATAACAGTTGTTATAAAAAAATAATACAAATAAAAAAGTCAATTAAAAAAAAACAGCCTTGGATTGTGGAAAGGTAAATAAAAGGAAATGTATGCCAAACATTTCATTAAAAAAAATGTATAGTAGTTGGTGACATACATTATTTAATAATCGTTAGACAAGAAGGTAAACTTACAAATAAACATTAAAATGTTATTACTGTAAAATTCCAGCTGGTACAGAAATCATGGATTTTTTTGTAATTTTTGTGACATTTGGAACAACCAAACCAGACACAATGTTCAATCTCCAGGTTTTAGAATAAGCTTTTTTAGGATAAGTAAGTAATGCTGCGTTGGGTAGTTTATCATCAATTTGATGTTTTGTTTGTTTGTAGAGCAACAGCAGTACTAGGCTACCTCCCTCAAGAGCTTCTGGGCACATCAAGCTACGAATACTTCCACTCCGATGATATCCAGCACATGGCAGAAAGCCACAAAGCTGGTATGACCTCTTCAGAGTTAGACGTGCTTTTAACCGTCGTCCTCTTAAGCCGTGTCCGCACTGGACTTTGTTTTTTTAAGGTTTTATCGAGACGATGGTAAAATGAAAAATGGTAAAATGTGACCACTGTCCGCACTTGGACTTTAGACACGGGAAAATTTTACCGAGACCGTGGGAGAAGAACCGACCTGTCAACATAACGACTCATGAGGGCGCTTTGTGTGACCTTTCTACATTGACGCGATTGACCCAAATCACGCGTGCCTTTTCATTTTTCCGGCCGATGTGTACACGCAGACCTACGTCTTTAGCACCAATCAAACTTCCGACTGTATGAATAATAAAATCTGCCATGATTGCGACCAAAAGAGGAACAACGCACTGGAATTTGGAAACTTCCCACATATGCACTGCACCGCGGTGAAACAATGCAAAGCGCATGCGTGGTTTCCCTGTGAAGCATGACCTTGCGCTTGGGCCGGATGTACGCTTTCCTGAGCCGCTTTTACTGACTCGCACTGTCCGCACTGGACTTATCGTCTCGGGAAAAGTTACCTGGTCAGTTTTCCTGGGCAGCAGTTGCCCGGTAGAAGTAACTGCTGGACTAAGGAAAAGTAACTGAGAGGAAAACGTCCTAGGCTGTTTGACTGGACTTAAAATGGGAAAAGTACCATCGTCTCGGTAAGTTTTACCAAAAAAAAGTCCAGTGTGGACAGGGCTTTAGTCTTTTACCGTCCTGAATCTTCCAAAATCCACCACTGCTGCAGGCCTGTGGCACATTCTTTGTACTTGACCCTTGTGTCTGGCTGTTATTGATGGGGTGCTGGTATGCCAAGAACAGGCTGTGCAGCCAAGCGTAAACACAAACAATAGGCACCACACTGAATAGAGTGGTCCTATTCATCACACCTGGAGCCCCTTTGTACGAATGAAAGCTTTGTTTGAAAAAGCTCCGTGTATTCATTACACTCCCATTCAAGAACAATACAGTTGAAACATGAATGGATTGAGTATGTGCAGGAATGTGCATATTAGACGACAAGAGGTTAAACTTTCAAGTGCCCGCAAGTCCAACGGTTGGGCTCTATTGTCCTCAATCTTGATATCCATTAAAACCTCCTGGTGGATTTTGAAGGGTTTCGAAGGGTTAGGGTTAATGTTGCACATTGTTTATTTGCCTGACAAACTTTAATGTTTGATAAACGTTCACAGATTATTTATTTTGTATGCGCTGCAGTTGTGAAACGGTGAACACAAAGACCTGAATGTCAACCTGAAGAGAGAATTGTTTGCGTCCGGGATGATGTAAATCTTTTAGCTCCTCTTGACATGGTGTTAAGAAGAGCTATTAAAATACATACTCGGGCTGGAATCGAACCCGCAACCTCCTGCCTACGAGTGCAGACGTACAACCTGGGTAGCAGTGTAGGGATAATGCAGCGATTACACCAACTTTATCATCAAAAAGCCACAAGGGAAACCGACTGGAAATTTAATGACCTTTAAAAATATACAAAAATAATTTAACCATTTTTTTTTTTGCTGGAATAACAGTTTTGGTTGCTAAAGAGAAGATCACGACCAACGTGTATCGTCTACGGGCCAAGAGCGGTGTCTTCGTTCAGCTGCGGAGCAAGATGTTTTGCTTCCGCAACCCCTGGACCAAGGATGTAGAGTACATCGTCTGCACTAATACTGTGGTCAAGTGAGTCCTGGTTTTCAAATATTATTTCTGCTAAGCACGGAAAAATTCGCTTAATAGCAAAAACAGTTACCAGCCAAAATACTGGTTCCCAGCGTGTCTCAATCAATGTTGTTTGTTGTTTCTGAATTGTTTCTGAATTCTATACAACACTTTTACTTTGATTAATTAAAGTTTGTGGTAGAGTGTAACAAATTTCCTGTTTAATTTCTCATGTCTTTCAATTCAGCTATTCCTTCATGAAACGATCAATCAGCCGGCGGGATTCTTTGCCCCCATATGCTAATTTTCTCCGGTCGAGAACCATAACAAAAATTACATGCAGGAATTGATTTGATTTTAGATTTGAGATCAATCCTTTTGTTTCATTTTTCAATTTTTTTTTTTATAAAATATTTCCTGTTATGTTTCACAGGCCTGATACTATTAACAAGACGGCAGATATTGGAAGTACAAGCAATCGGGTGGACAGCATCATCCATGAAGTCGGTGAGTAAAGCACCAGTGTAGAGTGACACAAGACGCGGAACTCACGACTTTTTTGTTGTAATTTGGAGGCGAACTATAACAATATTAAATTTTGTGGTAAGTGTGGATAAGTAATAATAAATGTGTTGTGCTGGATGCTTGTTTGTTGGTAGGTTCATCTAAGAATGTATCGATCCCCGGAGTGAGCGTCAACACCCATCTTGGAGCCGGGAGGATCGGACGCATGATTGCCGAGGAGATACTTGAAAATGAGAAGTAATAAAGATAAAAATGTTTTTCAAAGTGAACAAAGAAACTGGCAGGAGCTGGATTCGAACCTGCGACCTCCGGGTTACTGTACCGGTACGGTAACCCGGAGGTCGCAGGTTCGAATCCCGCTCCTGCCAGTTTCTTTGTTCACTTTGAAAATGTATTCAAATTTACCTAGTCAGTTTCCCTTGTGGATTGCTTGACGAAAGATAAAAATGATTAGTTTTCATCTATTCCACAATTGATCTTTTTAGGGTGGGGGAGCGTGGGGGTAGGGTTGCCCTTTTCAATGTAATATTAAGAACTGTGTGCTCAGTGCTTGCTAAGTTTCTGTTGGGAAATGCGTACTCGGGTTGGACTCGAACCCACGACCTCCTGCTTACTAGTGCAGATGTCCTAATCACTCGACCACCGACGGATTCAAATTGAACAGCTGGCCCCGGCATGCTTGGTGGTCGAATGCTAGGCCTGCACTAGTCAGCAGTTCGAATCCCACCCGAGTAGGCCTGTGAATGTTTTCCCAGATGCTCTCGGAAAGCACTGAGCACACAGTGCATGATACACTGTCAGTCAGAGGCAAATATCTCTCTCTTCTAATAGACTCATGTTGGATTCGGTCACATTTGCACTCGTCACTAATGACTTTTGTGATTTGCTGTGTTTCCATTTAATTAGGAACGATTCATCCTGCGGTATGAACAGTCCAAGCGATGTCATGCTGAATGGATCCCGCGCACCAACGCCAAGAACGGACAAAACCGTCGAACCATTACAAGGTAGGCCTCACAGATCATGGACAAAAGAAAAAATAAGAAAAAATTATGACATCTGTCAAAATCACAAATGTTTGCTTGCTGAATGTAATAGGACTTGCAGAAAAAAGGACTTGGTCTATGTAAAAAAAAAAACTGCTAGGCTTGAGCTTTTTATTGGGATTTTTTCTTTGGGTGAGTCTGAGTTTCAAGCCACTCGATTTGAGTCCCAAGTGTCAAATCAGTCAAGTCAAAGAGTCAAATCACTTGCTTTGAGGCCGAGTATCCAGCCAGATTTTGGACATAACAAAACGGATGAGTCACGTACTGACTGTGTATCACAAACATGGTTGAAGGCTATCCCCCCCCCCTTTCCTTCACTCCCTCCCCTTTTTCTCTTATGAAACCACACCCCTTCAGTCCATAATCCATGCTTTTCTTGCCCTTTTCTTACCATCAGTCCACCAAACTGAAAAGGTCAACTTCTTTGGCACCTCATCCTCTGGCCAGTCCATGATGCCCAACGCCTCCACCTTGACGTCACCTCCGGACAACACTCTGGCCGGTCAGATGTCCCCCCTGCTAGCTATGACCTCTGCCAGCAACACCACAGCTGGTAGCATGCCGTCAGCTAACGGTAACACCACGGACAGTAACGGCAGCGGGGGAGGGGTTAGGGATGGCCTAGGTCCGCCCATGCCAGCGGGCGGAGACGACGAGGCCACGATGGCTTTCATCATGAGCCTGCTTCAAGCCGACGCCGGGCTGGGTGGATCCGTGGACTTCACTGATCTTCCCTGGCCGTTATGAGGTATTAAGCACTGGGTAAATGTGCTGGGTGGACCTTGGGAACAATAAGCCAGTTCGGTATTTCAACTGCGCATTTTATCTCGAATGACGCGCGTGTGAAGCAGAATTACAAATCAAATACATATGATTTATATTGCTCGCTTGGCATGAAAATCACATTGAGTTTTGGCTGGTAACCTGTTTTACTAAGCCCAATGGCTACTTTCATAGCCTTGCTGTTAGTTTTCCATTAACAAAACTTTTGTCCACTGAAAAGGTCCGGGAAAGCAGGATAAATTTCGGAAGCAGGATTTTCTTAAAATTGCAACACCAAAATAGAAATGTGAGACCATTCGCACAACTTTGGCTGTGAAGTATGTTATGTTCATGCTTAAGGGGGCCTTTCACTTGCCATAGGAATAAGACTATTTATTATAAAAGGGCATAATAAGCGAATTGGATTTGGAATTGTTCACATCTGTCGTGTAGTTGACAAAAACTATAATTGTGAAATAACTGTACAATGTGAAATAAAAGGTATATATTTTATGTGGAGGAAAGGTGCTTCTTTATGTGTGTGACAAGTAAAGAAAAAAAAACGTAAAATGTAGAATTTGTACCCAAAAAATTGCCACGTAAGTGCTGAATGCCTGGACATTCCATCGACATTCCAGATTGTATGTACATCCCTTTTTTTAAATATGATTTGAAGCTTCGCATGGTGGAAACGATGAGAGAAAAAAAATGAAAGATTGCGGGTAACAATATGTGAAAATAACGTGTTGGGAGGCAAAAGGGAATTGTCGTAAAAAATGTAGTCTTGGTGTTTGCCCCCAAAACAGGCTCCAATTCAGTCGATTCACAACTCAAGGCCAATTACCCACTTCCGGGATCGACATCGCGTCTGTCGCATTGTAAAGATGGTGGACAGTACAGCAGTATGGATTTCACGCGAATGCGAGTGGATGAGTTAAAGCAATTGACTAATCGGGGAATACCTTGTGCGGGAAAGAAGAGTGAGGAGTTGATAGATTTAGCGGTGAAAGAAGTATTTGATAGAACCGATGTCGACTTTTTCACACGATGCATTGTGTAATTTGGCCTCTCCCCGGGTTGCCGCTGGCGGCGCACTGAGTTGTGAATCGACCGAATTGACATGTACTTGTACAGGCTAAAATGCATGCCGTCATACCACAGTGTACTGTTCCGTCCCACCTAACTTCACCAACGCCACAAGGTATAAACACAGTGTGACGTCATTGCACCTCGGGTCTATGACTGAAGCTAGATCTGTTGCTTACATTAAGTTAAATGTCTGACAAACCTGGTCTTTTGAAAGCAAAATTTCAGTCACGTGTTTGGCTATTCATTTTTAGGGATTTGTGAGATCTACGTGTCTCACTATCTGTTAACTTATTTTAAAAATGTTTTGGAAAGATCCTTAATTTTTTTTTATTCAAAAAAGGATCTTCTGTCGGTGTCCATATTAAAAAACCATATACACGCGTACAATAGCTAGTTGGTTCCCAGCACTTCGTACATGCTTTGTACACGCACAGTTTTATATTTTTACTGGTTTGCACGATGCACTGGTGTGCGTTGATTAAGTTGTCCAGTTCTCACTGGTACCCACCAATACAAGGTAGATTTTCTTTTCATTCAATAAGAAACCATCAGGGTGTTTTCTCTATCCAAAAAAGGAGAGAAAAATTGTCACAGGTCCGTCCTCGCAATGTGGAGCTATTAGCCTGTTACTTCACATTTTTAAAAATGGCTTTTAACCCCTTGAGTACGGTATTTTACGGGAGACGTCGGGGTGCCGCAGCGGTTATGGCAGCCAAGCGAACTGCTACAATGTGTTTGTGCAGTCAAGCGTAACCTATACACAATAATCCAACAATGGATTGAAACTGCACAAACGGCGGACAATTGCGTCATCCGGCCTGTTGGCACTGTTTTTTTTGCGCATATTTGCGGCATCTGTACGCAAGGGGTTAATGACATTTCTTGAAAGGAATGAGCCAAGAAATTACATGCAAGTAAGGGTGTATGCAGGACACGTGTCTTTCAAAAGGATGCAAAATTTAATCAGAAAAAAAAAATATTCTTAAAATTGCAACCAAATTGATCAGCGTATTTGTGTATTTTGAGTAAGTGCTTTCAGAAAAAAGTATTCTATATTTATGGGCAGGGCAGACGAGAAAGCGTATATTTTTGAAATTGTTAGTATTCAGGCGTGTGTATTGTGACATACAGGTTTGTATATCTTATTTAGGATACAAATGTGCAGTGTACTTATCTTCTGTTCGTAAATCCCGTTAGTGATAGTGGTGTGGTGTCTTTACTAAAAACTGTATTACAGGGTATGTGTGATTGTACATGTATTTGTGTTCATTCCACTCTACACAAAAAGAAAACAGTATTACTAAACATTAACAAGGCAAATCATAGGTTGAATATTTGTAATATGAATATGAAACATTTTATCGGGAAAAGGAAAATATGCATTCTAAATTTGTTATATACAGCCAAGGTTTTAGAGAGTGGGCTGTCCAGGCAACAATTTCTGAACAGGGAACTCTCAATCTAGTTTGATCTTTTTCGGTCAAGTTGCAGGTGAGCATTTCAGGCGGAAACATTATTTGTTTCAGTGTAATGTAAGTCTCTCTCGGTTAAGAATTGAAATGTAAACAGTACACAAAGACAAGTGCATTGGCTGTCCCGCTGACACTTCATTTATTATTTTGCTTTTAAAAAGAGATCTGGCACAATTCACGGTCGAACAACTTGTCTGTTTTATAAAGTTTTCACCCATTCAAATTAACAACTTGCCTATAGAAAGGTTAAAGGTCGTTCACATGACAAGTGACCTTTGACCATATATAGTATGCGTGTCTCACTGTCTACATTACAATGAAAATTACCATCCAAAGAAATTGTTCAGTTAACGATGTTATCTTGTATTAGGGGGTATTCACTGACTAGTACTGAAAACGGCATCCTCTGGGGTATTGGCTATTCTCATCCAGAGGTTACATTAGATTGATTTTAAAAGTGTGGCCCTGTGTTGGCAAAAGGGTGTATCTCAAATTTTATAATTTTTGAGATACACCCAACACAGGGCCGAGTGGGCAATTTCTGCTGGATTTTGTTCTAGCTTTGAAATTCTGTAGGATTCCTTCAGAAAACCTGAAGTAGTTTAAACAATAGAGCAATTTGGCGAGTTAATTATTTTTTTTTGGGGGGGGGGGGGGGGGGGGTGTCTAATGCAGAAAAGGATTCTCCAATGTCCCTGACCTACAGCTTTAGAAACTCTCGAGACTACTTTAATGACATTGCATTTGCAAGTATAATATACATGCATTTTATATTGAATGTAAACTGAACCAATGGCAGTAACAGACAACATTGCGAATACCGCCTGGTTGAGACGTCACGATGGTCAAAGGGCATTGTTGGAAGGAATAAGCAGTCTTTTTCCTTCCCACAATTCCTTTTGAGCATTGTGACGTACGTCTCAACCTGGCAGTATTTGCGATAAGGTCTTTGTACACCCGAGTGTTCCATGCACAGCCATTGATCACACTCTTACTTTCTACATGTATTTCTGATGTTCACAAGGTTATTGACTTGCATTCACTGGTGTGAATTCAAGGAGTAAACTTTCACGCGCCCAGTTTCATGGAATCTGTAATTGCCACATTCTGTGCCAACCGAGATAAAATACATTCTAAACTTATAAGCACAAAATCGCATTCATGTTTTAACTACACTGTACATTGGAGTGTCATGAACAGAGTCCTTTCACACAAAGGGGGCTCCAAGTGCGATGAATAGGACCACTCTATTCAGTGTGGTGCCTATTGTTTGCATTTACGCTTGGCTGCACAGTCCGTTCTTAGCATAACGGCTGGCACAAGGGGTTAACCCATGATATATGCAATTTTTTGCCAACTGTTACTGCACAGTGCTCAATAAAAAGAAGCCCAAACTTGTTAAAGGAAACTTCAAGTCTTGGTACTCCAATTCTTTATCAGCCATCAGTCCTTTCATTGTGCTACTCGTACTTCGGACAACAAGAGAATGATCGTTTTTCTGTGACCAATGTTAGGAAATTCCACAGTGCAGTAAATTAAAAAATAAGTAACTCTTCTGGGGGTAAGAAAACCTTTCAGGTGTTTTGGATTATTTTTAACAAAGCATATTAAATATTCTTCGACTTGAAATGTTCCCTATTAATCTAGAAAATTAACTGTATTTCCAGTATTGTGATTCCGTAAGCTGTAAAGACATATTAAGAGCAGAGGGAAAAATTATATGAATATTAACAGAATGTTATATAAAAGCACAGATATATTTTAAAACCACCTTGCATTTTTGTATTAAAATAGGATCGTGAGTCCTTTGTCTACCAGTGTCAATGTTACAATAAATGGCAACAAACGACTTCTTGCGTCTGCTATGATTCAGTTTCTGTTTAACAAGAGTCAATTAGGCACCGTCCCTCGATATAATAACCAATCACAGCTGTGGCTACGGTCCGACAAAAGTGACGGATGTATGGCGTGCAGTTGTGTTTGGTCTGATCGTCAAGAGGTGATGCGTAACAGTACACAAATAATGAATGTTTATGAGTGCAATGGTAAGAATAATTTCATGAGGGGACAGATTGAATGTTCCATTCCATCTGTCACCGAATGAAATTATTCTTACCATTGCATGAATGTGAAACATTCATTATTTGTTTTATACATTGCCTGAATAAATCCTCGTCGGATTGCATGCATGGATTTCTTTGTGTACAACGTACCGTTTTCCCTTCTCAGTCCCGCATAAAACCGCGACAAAAAGTTGTCCAGTTCCGAATCAAATAAAGCTTTAATTGTTGTTCCTGCATGTCTTGCAAATTCCTCTAATTGTTTGACTGCATATTTCATTTGTCTCTTTGTGTTAGCAGCGTCAGCATGACCTACGAGTTCCAACATTTCATCGTATGTTAGGAGAACAAAACGGTAATTCGCGAACATCGTCTGCCATTTTGTGTGAATGACAGCCATGGTGTAGCGCCACCAGTTGTGTGACCGTGGAATGGAACTTCTATTCACCATTGAATAGAACTTCTATTTTTGCAGTGCGGCCGCGCTGTGACGAATAATTCAATGACACGTGATAAACGATCCAACAATCAGATGATGGGGATTTATTCAGGTGTTGTATAATTGGTTTCTAGTCGCTCTCTTCGTCACTCGCTATAGCCTCGTTCTCAGAGGCTGCTCCTCCCGATTCTACCTCTTCACCTGACCCCTCTCTTTCCCCACCAGACTCCACGTCTTCCCTGGCTGACTCCGCCCCCTCTTCGGACCCTGCCTCTTCGCCACCAGACTCCGCCCCTTCGCCCCTTGACCCTGCCTCTTCACCACCAGACTCCACCCTTTCCTCACCAGACTCAACATCTGACTTCTGACCTTCACTTCCTGATCTCTGACCTTCACTTCCTGATCTCTGACCTTCATCGCCTGACCCTTGGCCTTCACTTCCTGATCTCTGACCTTCAGCGCCTGACCCTTGACCTTCACTTCCTGATTTCTGGCCTTCAGCGCCTGACCCTTGACCTTCACTTCCTGATCTCTGGCCTTCAGCGTCTGACCCTTGGCCTTCACTTCCTGATCTCTGACCTTCATCGCCTGACCCTTGACCAGCCGACTCCTCGTTGCTGTCGGACTGGAGCACCTTGCGCTTTCGCGGTTTCTTCTCGGCCTCAGACTCCGATCCAGATGAGCGATCTGCCGCCTCTGCCTCGGAACCTGATTGGTCAGGCCTGTTGTCATCCGAGTCCGAATCGGAGGCGATACGACGGATGCGACCTCTACCTTTGGAAGGCATGGCCTTGCTACTGCCAGGTGCTTCATTATCGCTGTAAAGAACAATCATTAAAACCAATTACGTCTATGATCTTGGCTACCTCCAAAAAGTCAATTTATAGCAGCGACCTGTTTGTAAAGCTTGGACCTGAAATATACAAATCAAAAAATTAGCTGGCCTGACGTTTTGAACTTAAGCAAGTTCTTTCTCAAAGGCAAATGGAGAAAAAAATGGGGGGGAAAAATTGAAAAAAATAACTAAAATATAATAAAATAAAGATGAAAAAAAATCTTTAAAAAATCAAGACAAACCAATCAGATGAAATGACTGATTCAACAAAAATGCAAAACCAATCAAATCAAATTAATCTAGTGCATCAATTGACCCAAATCATCTCAATCACACAAATCAAATCAATCAATAATCCAAACGAATCCAAACCATTGCAACCTGAAAACCAACCTTGCTTCATTGATGCGTAGCCTCTCGCCTTCCGAGTCCGAGTCGCTGGATGAGACGATGGCCTTGGACTTGAACTTGCCCGGTTTCTCCTCATCATGCCTGGATTCTCGCATCCCTCGGCGCTTCCTGCCCCCGCCTCCTTCCTTGCGTTTACGGGGAGCTGACTCCTCCCCCTCTGCCTTCCTGCGGGATCTAATCGGGATATCAAAACAACCTTCGTGTATTCAGTCTTGAAATATTTTTAAGTATTCTTTGCCAAAGGGTATAACGGCGATATTAATTGATTAGAGCAATAACTCTCTGTACAGAGCAAAGCCATGGCCGCAGTTTGAAAGCTTAACTGCCTGGTTGTCATTTATATGCGCATTCCTGCACGTACTCAATCCATTGCATGCCTGCACAAGCCCGTATTGACGCACCAGCACCACATTAATTACAGAAAGGGTTTAACGACAGATATATGGAGCAGATGTGACCCGCTCTACAAAAATGAGTCGGGATGTGTTAAAAATACATTTTTTAAGCTTTACAGTTGGTCTGAAAGAGCATGAAATAAGCTTTCATTTCATATATGGCACAACTCTGTAGTGTAATGCATTTTTTGTTGTAGATTTGTTTTAGTGCATGATTTCTTATAGTAATATTAAAGTCTGCGACATTAAACCACCCCGTACGTGAAAGTGTAATGCGTGACATCCGACTCATTTTTGCAGAGCGGGTCACATATTGTTTGGGTCCCATGATATTTGTTTATTTATAGTAGCTTTCTACTACACAAGTCTGCTGATGAGTATCGTGACTGACCTTCTCTTCTTGGCCTTGGGTTTACCCTCGCTGTCTCCCTCCTCATCGCTGCGTTGCTTCCTGCGTTTCTTTCTGGGCTTGCCCTCGGCAGTCTCCATCTCGCTGTCGCTGCCCTCACTGTAGATCTCATCCCGGGATTTCTGCATTGGATCAAGAGGATAAGCTACCGTGAGTTTCTATTACTCTGTTACATCAGGGGTGAGATTAGCCAAAAATGAAAAATCCACGACGATCCCAAGATCAACATAGAGTCTATAGTTTGTATTTGCCCCAGTAAAGGAACCCCCTTAAAATATCCCTTTTTATTGGTCTATATCCACTTTTACAGATAAAAACACCTTTAGGAAAATGCCTCAGGAATTCCAGATTGCAAAAGAGATTCTTTAAATATTCTAAAATCCCGACAAAAAATCCTGAAATGTGGCTACTATAATTTTCTATTATTTGTAAAGGAATATGAGTGGCCTTTCCCCACCGGCCACCAGGGCCTCATTTTCTGGCCAGTTTCGGCACTGTACTGGCCACCATGATTTCCTATTTAGGATTATGACCGACTTTTTCATGCCGGCCAACACCACCTGATTTTCTGGCCAGTTCAGACTCACTTCTGGCTACCATAATTTGAGTTGTAAAGGAATATGATTGGCCTTTCCCCACCGGCCACCGTTGCCTAATTTTCTGGCCGGTTCAAGCTCACCGTAGCCTACCATAATTTTCTACTACGATGACTGACCTTTCCCCGCCGGCCACCACCACCGGACTTTCTGGCCGGTTCAAGCTCACCGTAGCCTACCATAATTTTCTACTACGATGACTGACCTTTCCCCGTCGGCCACCACCGGACTTTCTGGGTTCCGGCACGCTGCTGACCACCATGATATTCTTGTTCTTCTCGATGTACTGAGCTCTCTTCTCCACGAGTTCCTTGCTTCGTTGCTCCACCTTCTGTCGTTTGGCATGCTGGTTATCCAGAAAAACAGAGCAATAAAACTGAATCAACATCCAGCGCTGTAACCAGTCGCTAAATTTGGGAAAGCGAGCAGTTTGACTTTATTCAAGTCCCTGTTAAAATGCATCTTTTCAGGTCAGTATTTTACTGGTGGATGGGTGGACGTTTGTACTCATCTTTATTTTTGTGTGCAAATTCTAGTTGCCATTTTTGAATAGTTCAACATCCCTAGATTACGTTTTGATATGATAACCCTTCCAGAGTGGCAGCTTATTAGTGGTTATCATGTGTTGAATGGACAGACCCTCTGGGCAAACCCTAAAAAAGGCACTTTGTCCAGGCATCATCTATTACAGCATTACTACCTTCCCAGGGAGTCTGATTTTCCCCCCTGATGAACATGTGCCCTGCATGTAGAATAAACCTAGATTGAATGAAAAAAATGCATCCCAACATGTTTATTTGCTGGCCTTCAAACTCATACAACATATACTGATAATGTGTATAATGGAAACAAATTATACAATTTCAGTCAATTGTGCATAGGTACGAAAACACTAACATCCAGATTAAATGGCTTAAGCTGCTCGTGTGGCAAGGTTATCACATATTAATTTACTTGTACTGGCCTTACAAATATTTTAGTACCACTAAAGTTTTGCACCCAAGATGGTACCGATTTTTTGTCTGACCCATGGACTGATTTCAGCAGTAAATTTTGATGTAATTTTTGTGTGGATGATGTTTGATCTGACTGGATCAAACTTTGGATAGTTTTCAATATTTATTTATTGAATTTAATTTCCTGCATTAAACTTTTTTGTTTGTTTCATTGTGACCCCATAAAGTATTTGAACCTTTCGAGTATTCACTGGAAGTTGCACTTAGTATGAATAAATTCCAATTTATTATTTTATCAGAAGTCCATTTTAAGTCATTTTGCTTTAATATTCCAGGTAGACTCAGCAACATGCCAAGACGAAAACCGCGTTATCACAATATCTGCTTGTGTTTATGATGACAAAAATCTATTATGATCGAGTCAACTTTGGTAACTAAATTTTGAATTTGTTTAACACTGATATTACATATTCACAGAATAGATTTTGAATTTCTGAGTTAATTTCTAAACGGATAATTAGCGAATAAAGTGTTTTTACATGTAGCATAAATGACAAGTGAAGATAAAAAATACAAAAACCTGGAGATTAGAGATTTGTACTGTAAAAACAAAAAATCTTGAAAGCTGTCAAAATGTAAAGTCATCACTGGCCCTAAGTCATAGCCACAACCCTTTCCATTTTTGTTGGTGTGAATAAGCCAGTTCGGTATTTCAACTGCGCATGTACACAATGACATTTTATCCCGAATGACCCGCGTGACCTAACGCGCTCGTGTAAACGCAACAGGTGGTTGCACAATGCGCACGTGTTAAATTCAATCAGAATGGGAGTTTGCGCACCATGGCGTGACATTACGTCAGCAATTTTATCCCGAATAACCTTTGACCTTTGAGATACTGAACTGGCTTATTCCTGAGGTGGTCGGTACCTGTTCATCCAACTGCTTCTGTCGGAGAGCGTCCCTCTCGTGATCCTGCCGCTGCCTCAGGACGCGTTCCTCTTCGTCCTGACGACGAGCCCTAGCCACGTGGTACTGGGCCTGGCTTAGCAAGTCAGAACATTGCCTGCAGGAAATAAGAATCGGAATTTATAACATACAATACGGTAACTAGGTACTTGGGGAATCCGATTGGCCTTGTGGTACTTTCCTCGCCTTCCACTGCTGTGACCCGGGTTCGAATCCCACCAGGGCCGACATGTGGATTGGGTTTTCAGTCCCCGTCTGATTCCGTGGGTTTTCCCTCAGAATATCATTCTGGGGTTTTCCTCCCACTTCTAAACTGAACATTTCTTCGTCGTCTTCTTACAGGTTTCTTCAGGCTTTCAAGCTACAGTGCGATATACCTCGAGTGGCTTTTAGCTTGTTTGGGGCGAACTTTCATTGGTTTCATTACCAGAAAAAAATCAAAGAAATAAATACATTCTTACTACATCTGAGCTCCGTTTCATGGCGCTGACAGCTATAAACGCTGTTAATAATGGCCATGGAGCAGGCTTAGGGAACGGACGATTGATCGTGCATGAGCGACCTGCCTGGTGTAGGTCATAGACCACCAATGCTACTTGCTGGGTTTGTTTGTTTGTTGTCGTTTGTTTGTTTGTTGTTTTACTCACCTAGCCTCAACTACCGCCTGGGCCAGGTCAAAGCGCATCCTGTCTCCGTGCTTGCTGAGATAGGTGAAGTACCGCTGAGCCGTCTCCAGCTCCGACACAGCGCTCAGTACCGTCTTAAGATTACTCTTCTCGTCCTTGAGTACTGCCATGGCGATGCGCTGCAGTACCAGAGCGATGTTGTACAGGATCAGCGTGTCATGGGGTGCCACGCGACGAGCCTTCGTCAAGAAAAAATAATACAAATTGTTCATTTAAGAACTACTTTTCATAAACAGCCAAAATATATATCTCTGAAGTGATTTTTAATACATTCCTTTTCACGCTACTTATTTTCCTATTTATTGAGAAAGGGAACTTTTAATTTTCCATGCAATAGGATATTTTACATGAAAAAAAATTATAGGAAAGGGGTTTTCACTGTTACTATAAATGTACAGGTCCTTTGTACAATTCTGTGGAGTAATTGGAAAAGTTTGATTGGTTATGTTATTGCAAATGTTCATATTCGCGAGCAAAAGCATGATTTTATCAGAGGTACAGCAATGGCACCTCTCAATATAAGTATAACTTTGACAATATCTAAATGAATAAAATTTAAACTAACAGACCATTTCCGGCATTTCTTAGACTTTTCCCATAGGTTTTCCTTGACTTTCCGGGTGTTTTCCTTGACTTTCCGGGTGTTTTCCTACCTTGAGTAATGACTGCTTGCACTCCTTGAGTTTGCCGGCCTTCAGGTACGCCCTGGCTAGGTACGTCAAGACTTCCGTGTTGTGGTGCTTGAAAAATTTCTTGATGCAGTTCTCGTACTGTTAGTTTTTTGTGAAAAAACATTTTTTGTGAAAAACAATTTTTGTAATGAAAAGCTTCTTCGAGGCTCGAAGTCAAATAGGCAAACAAGGATATCTGGTCACAGCCCTGATCTTAAATTTCTTTTTAAATTTCCAAGTAATGAATACTTTCCCTGTTATTGAACAACTGACGGCAATTATAAGCAAAATTGTGAAAGAGATAATCAAGTATGACAACAAAAATTCTGGGTTTGTCACAATAGCCAACCCTATGACACGTCTCACAGCTGGTCCAGTTAAGAATTATCGACCGTAAATATTTTTGACATTAATTAAGGCAAGTTTTGATAATTTATTTTGGCAATTTTTTGTTATAGCTTTCGTAGCGTAAACGGAAATAGTTTAGGCTGAAATTCACATATAATTGAATACCCATGTGATCGGAAGCAGTATGTTTTTGGCCTCATAGTCTCATTCTTTTACTCTTAGTTAAATACGTTTTGAACGGAAAAAAAATCAACAGTGCCGCGCCCTCCGTGCCCTTTCTGCAGATATAATTTGGCCTTGGTGCCCTACTTACTGGCCTTGGTGCCCTCCATAATTTTGCTTTATTCAAGGCCAAAGTGGCCTTGCCCTAAAAATTACCAAATTCAAGGCCTGCAATGGCATTATCCCTAGGGCATTATCCCTATGGCATTATCCCATGGTATTATCCCATGCCCTATCCCATGGCATTATCCCATGGTATTATCCCATGCCCTATCCCATGACTGAATGTTCACAATATCTTACCATTTGAATGGCGCTGATGTACTGCCTCTGTTCGACGTAGATATGAGCCAGATTCAGCCACACGTCACACATGTCTGCAGTGGCCTCACGCACCTGTCCATGAGAATAATAAACACACAATGGCACATTTTTGCAAAGGTAGCAATTTGCTTTAAAAAACAACTCCATGAAAATCCCAATAAAACCAAAAAATATAAAATGAAACATGAAAACTCTAAAAACACAACAAGAAGAGAGAAGATACCAGCAAGCAAAAAGACAGACAGCCCGACAGACACAGACAGACAGAAAACCTCCAACCAAACCACCGACCTGCGAGAAGACATCCCTGGACTCTCTGATGTAGCCCTTCATGGCCAGGATAGCACCGATGCCGTTGGCTGCAAACAGGTTGCGGCCATCGTTGCGTAGGACTTGCTTGTACATGGCCAGGGCACGATCTTGGTGACGCTTTTCCTGGGTGGAAAAAAATAAATTTGTTTTAAAAGTCTGCAATTATTGAGCTATGTACCTAATTGCACCTATGGACGTACCTGCTGTACCCTTGTATGAACCCACCAGCACTCCTGCACTTACTCAGCTACACCTCTGTACTTAAGTTGTACCCATGCATGTACCCTACTGCACCCCTGCATGTACCCAACTGCACCCCCGCATGTACCCAACTGCACCCCCGCATGTACCCAACTGCACCCCCGCATGTACCCAACTGCACCCCCGCATGTACCCAACTGCACCCCTGCCTACCTTTTCCTTGTCCCTGGTGGGTTGATACAGGGTCTGCAGCCAGACGTTACCCAGCGAGAGCAGGGAGTAGGAGTCGTTGGCCGTGGCGGGCTGCTTCAGGATGCGCTCAAACTTCTTCTGGCCGGGCCCCCACTCCTGCTTGGCGAGATGGAGGTTGCCAATCAGAGACCAGGCATCCGGATGATCCTATGGATGCAGACAAAGGAGAATATTCCATGAAGGTGGCTTCTTATTTGTAACCCAATGACACGAGCAAAAAGGTGCACTGTGGCATTTTGAGTTACATGCAGAACAAATCTTTGGGAAGTCGATTTTGTGATTTTAAGATTTTTACATCTGGAAACCCAGATTCTATAACTGAATTCAATTTCAAAATATCGTTCTGGGGTGATTTTATTTTTGCACCGAGTATGATCTGCACATTTCACTGAAATTACGATAACAACTTTTGACATCCTGCTACTTCATGAATTTTACGCACCTGGTTAATCTGCAATGCTTCTTTGAACCAATCAGAAGCCTCGTAGATCTGGCCCCTGTCACGAGCCATACATCCCAATCGCAGATAGCCTAATGAAACATTCAAGACAACATTCCGAGTACATGTATTTACAAAAATTTACATTCAGTAAAGGGCACATTGCACTTCGACTTTTGTCCGAGATCTTCAGGACTTCCATGTTTCCCAAAGTTTTCCCACAACTTCTAAAAGATATTTAGGGCTTTTTCTGGGCTATCCATGAAATGTCAAGGATTTCATGGCTTTATCTACGATCTCCATGACTACTCGGATTAGGTGACTTATCCATCATGGTTATTTTATCCATGTTTTAAAACAAGATTCCCATATTTGTTTTCCCTGCTGTTGTGCAAGATATCTATGACTTTTTCTAAGGATTTCCATGACATTGTAAGGATTTTCATGGCTTTTTCTAGGATGTCCAAGCCTTTTCCAGCATTCTTCAGGAGGACTTCTGTAGGATTCTCATTTCATCCATTATTTTTCCATGATTCGCAATTTTTATTTCTGCATTAATTTTAAAAGTTTTGTGGGAGCCAAAGTTTTCCAGAGTTTCCCTGCTTTTTCCATGATTTCAACGACTTCCCAAATTTCCCGTCCTTTCCGATTTTTTTGTACGAAACCGGGAACCTCCCATGAGAAAGCTACTTACAATCCACGTAGTTGGGATGTTCTCTGAGCACGTCTTTGTACAGCTTCTCAGCCTTGTCAAATTGGAACATGCTCTCATAGAGGCGGGCCAGGTTGTAGGACACGGAGACCGAGATAGCACCATAGTACGTCTCATCGTGCTCGGCTTCGGATTTTGAGTGCAGGAGAGATGCCTCGTAGTAGCGCTGTGGAGGACATTTTGAAACGGGGGCGGAGAAAGGAAAATAATCATATCGTTAAAGGGGGACAATGCCTCGGAGATGCCAACTTGGGCTACAAAAAAGGGACGGTTCTAAAATTACTGAAGCAAGCTTCGTTTCCTACCTTTGCTTCTTGCTGATTGCCAAGGCGGAAATGCAAAGCGCCGACGTTGTTGAGAATTTCGGGCGGGACTTCCGCTTGCACTTTTTCCTTCAGAATACGGGTGGCTGTTCCATAAGCTGCCAGCGCTCCCTGAAATCAACGAGAAAATTCAACATTTTGGAATGAGTTGGTTTCTGTGATCATTTGGGGGTAAGTGGTACAAATAACTTGTCTTGCAATCCCCAAACTGTAGAATACCATCTTGAAATTTAGTCCATTAAGTTTAAGAGGTTGTCTCCAGAAATTGAGTACAAATTCGGGATGAGGGTCTTTTAACATGGGGCACTTAAATTTCAAAAATGTTTTTGAAGTAGAAAACTATGATTATACCGTTCATACAACCCAACTTCACACTTGCTATAAAATTACTTAGGGTTTATATCAAAAACAACACTTCAAAACAAAATCAAGAAATTGTGTCAAACATTTTACTAACGCTTTTGAAATGGGTCAGTAAACTCCAGATTTATGAACAGGGAGTTGTCAGAATCCTTCTTTCTGTGCAATTTGGGCTATTAGCAAGGTGCTACAGGAAAAAACTCAAAGCATTCCATGAATAACCCTAACCTCCTAGGCATTCTTACTAGGAGGCTTCCTCAACCTGTCAAAATCTAACACTGTGCAGTAAACCAATGGCACATTCTTTGGACTTGGACAAATTGGGGCATAGCACAGCTCCATGTAAAGTTTCAAGGCCCTGCAGCACTGAACCCATCAAAACTTGACAAAACTTGCTGTTGGAGTTTGTAAGGCTTGGGGTAGTTAGAGTTAAAGGACGTTCCACGTTAAGTTCCATCAATAATACAAACCTGGACGTCAGTGAGCTCTAGGATCTGTGCCAGCTCGATCCACGCTTCCACGTCATCCGGGAACTGATCCACGACCTTTTGTAGGTGACCCTTGGCCGTCTCTCTCTTGGTCTCATCCAGCGACGTAGCATACAGGGATCCTAGGATCTTCATGGTTTCGTAGTTTCCTGGTTGAGCTTTCAAGACCTTCTCAAAGCACTGAGCCGCCTGGGAAATAATGGCATGTGTGGATAATAATGTAGATTTGTAAAGCGCGCATATGTGAACGGATCCTACGAAATGAGTCTTAAGGTCATTTTTTGACTTGTTAGTGTTTTACTTGGCTCTTCATTCTGATATATCACTCAGTTTGACATCCTGATGAATATGGACATTATGTGGGTGAAAACCTCGACAGTTCCTATTGATTTCCACTGTATAAGTCATGTTTAAGGGCCTGTAACTCCAAAGTAACTCTGGCGACTTGTGACTAATTTTATTAGGTTACATATCCATATTGAGTTACATATCCATCATGATCACTGTGCTACAGGCGTTACATTATTACCCCTGCTCAGCAGGCCTATTAATCATATCTGAAATCTCAGCTCCCTGGGGAGTATACAGCCCCGGTTGCAAGTTAAGCGCACATGGGCTAATCAAACACATAACCATCACTGCCCTCACAGGTACCCATTTACTCCTGGGTGGAGAGAAGCAACTTGTGACAAAGTGTCTTGCTAAAGGACACAAGCGCCATGACCCCTGCTGAACTCGAACCCACAATCTGTATATCACCACGATCACGAGGTTACTAGTAATATCATTTTTCCAATTTCCTGGCAAATAAACTCTGGTTCGTTCGTCTTTTCTGTTGTCGTCATCTCCGTGTCTGTTAACTCTTGTATCCCCTCGTGCCGAGCTTGGCAATGATTGGATCTTGTAACTGGTCGTCAGGCTCATCAACAGGCACTCTTCCGAACGGTTTAAACCCCCCTTCCCCACGGGATCCGTCTGATCGTCTGGCGTATCGCAAGGTACGTTAGGGATTGCTGTAGACTTTAGGTTTATAGCTTGGTAGACTTTTGGTTTATAGCTTGGTAGACTTTTGGTAAACAGGTCAGAAGTTTTTTAACCAGTTCGCGTCGGAGGACGTGTTAACACGATCTGGCTGTTTCTATACATGGGCACGGCTGACGGGTTAAAACGTCAAGCTTGCCTCGACTCACCTCCGGGTGACGTCTCAACACGATAATCCCTCATTTGTTTTGTACACACACACACACAAAGTCCGAGAAGTCTGTAGAGGCGGACCGTGTGTTGAACTTGAACTTGGCTGCTGTGCACGGCCTGTTGTTCTACAATTTACGCTCCGGTGGGCGCACCCGGAGTATTGAAATATATGAGGTTTCGGCAAGAAATATTGTACAAATACTGTTGAAATGACTCTTGCAAATCAGTATTTGTGGCGTTTGGCGGTATATCAGAAGTTGGCTGCTATAATTTTGTCTCTTTTTTAAAATAGAAATTTTCGGCAAAAATAATCCCGGCGCGAACTGGTTAAAAAGGAATACGCTCCCCATCAGATACTCACGTTTTCACTGTCCCCCCGGTGAATGTACATCTGTCCGAGGCCAAAGTGGGGTAGTACAAAGGCAGTGGAGGCAAACTGGGTGGCTTGGTAATAGTACTGGAATGCTTGGTCATAGTCGTTCTAGGAGAGAGGAACAGAAGGACCATTAGAACCCTTGTTCTCCCACAAGACAAATTCCACGTTAGAGTTTGGAATCGGCGGATATTGGAGGATTCAGGTTACATGTAGGAAAAATGACGTAGGGAGTTAGTGTTAAAGGTAGTGTACATGATTGGTCATTGTTGCAATTTTCAGAAATGGGCGGATTTGGGGGTTAGTATTTTATTGGTAATATCGAATGCAGAATGCAGAAATACAGAATGCAACACAGCTGAAATAAGAACCCTGCCAAATGCAATGTTGCACTGTGCAGTGAACTCATCTGTACCAGCCTTGTTGCTGGAGGCTTATACATGTATAATACTAAATACAAAAGAATGCATCAGACCAGGAGACATGCCTTGACTGCTAAATGCAACCACTTTTTACCATTGGTGCATTCTGTTGCATTTAGCAGGGTAAGGGTTAATGGGCGAAATCACACTGGGGATAGTGTGAGAGAAGGATGGGTAGGAATCGCACCTGTACGTGGAACGCCCTCGCTAGCTGGTAGCAGCTCTCCGCCTGTATCGCTTCGTTGTCGGTACCATGGAAGGCATGTAGGGCCAGATGCTGCACCTTAGTGTAATCCTAGTGACCAGAAGGGGGTTCAAATAATTACACTGATTTCAATCAATATCTGAAGCGGCTTTGCAAACAATGAAAAGTCGCTCCGTGGCATTCCGAGTTATGAGCAGAAACAACCATTTTTCCCCACTGGGAAGTTGATTTTGGGGTTTTAACATTTTTACATACAAAAACGTTTCTCTATCACTTCCCAGAATTTAGAATGAAAAAGGAAACTTAGTTTTTGCTGGGATGATTTTGTGTTGTGCCATGCCTTTATAGTTCCTATGATTTACTGATCTTAAGCTAAATTTTCTAAAAACTAGGGGTCATGACTCTAACTTCAAAAGGTTATAGCGTGGACTAGTGATGAGCTACAACAATACATCAAGTTAAAGCTTATAATCTGTACTTTCAGGAAATACCATAATCTCATTTTTCAAACTTTGCTGCATTTTACCTTTTTTTGTGGGCCAGATCACAAATAGGACAATGTATAGTATCCAATATAATTTGTTAATGGAAGTCCCCCAATACACGGCTAAAAGCCACTCGAGGTAAAAAGCTATAACAGAGGTGGTGGGGTTGGCCACATTTTAGGTTGCCAGCCCTACCACATTTTTCCTGGGTCCAGATCTAAATAGAGGATAAATCTTCAATAGATACCCAAAAAATGATCCAATTATCAGACCTATAGACCCAGGCGGGGTAACTTCTACCGTTGGTGAGACAAACTTGCCTCCCCCATGAAACTTGATTACCAGATTTGATAATGCAGACTTAATTGCCTACCTTCTTGAAGAAGAAATGATTAGCCAGGTGGTTTAACACCATGGGGTTGCTGGAATCGATGGTGTAAGCCTTGGAGAGGAGCTGTACCCCGGTCCGTATAGAGTCGGCTGCCTTGCTGTTGATCTCCAAGATTGCCAGGCCCACGATGGCTCCGACGCACTTGGGGTCTAGATCCAGGGCCCGCTCAAAGGCCATGCGAGACTTCTCCGGACGGTTCAGCTTGTTGAAGCAGTGGCCCATGCCCAGACGAACGGCGGCTGAGTAGAAGGAACAAGATGATGACTGAAAATTTAAACACTATCTTACCAAGGAAGCAGGCCGGAAGATTCAAGGGCAAATTTATTTGCACCACTTACACACCTTTGTGAAACGAGAAAATGTACTGACATGAATATGGCACTGAAGGCTCCTTTGCTTTGACAGGACAACAATGTGAAATAATTTGGGCATATTCAATTGAAAACCATATACTTTCTGACCTCAATCTAATTTGAACTTCGTTAAACTTGATTGCCAAAGGAATTTGGTGTGGCATGGGAATTTTCCCCCTTTCTATTTTCTAAAAAAGGTGGGTGTTTTCTTTAGGGATTTTGCCTTTCCCGTAGCTGGGGAATCAGGTTGGCGCAGTGGTTACTGTCCCCGCCTTTCACCGCTGTGGTCCGGGTTCGATTCCTGCCCTGGTCCACATGTGGATTGGGTTTTCAGTCCCTACCTGATTCCGTGGGTTTTCCCCAGAATATTCTTCTGGGGTTTTCCTCCCACCTCTAAAACTGTAACTTCTTCTCATTGTCTCTCTACAGGTTTCTTCAGGCTTTCGGGCTACAGTGCCCAGGGCGCTTTTGAGGAATCCTTGGTTTCATTACCAGAAAGAATTAATAATAATAATAACTCACTTTGTTCTATACCACTGAGGTAAAACTTGGACAGATAAAACAAAACATTATATAACAAATCAAATTTTAGTTTGGACGTAATATCTTTGTGACAACAACCTTCCTTTTGGTTTCCTGTTTCGTTGTTGATGGGAGGAAACACAACTTTTGTTCCGTGCTGTTTATGTTTATTATTTACTAGGTCCTGAGGCACTTTGAAAAACAATGCCATCACTGAAAGATCTCCCAGGTTTAAGAAACAAAATCAAAATATGCAGGTTGACAGGAAACTTTAGTTTTTGACAGTTTACGCCTCAGGGGCTCTTTACCTGGGCAGCCGGGGTTTGTCCGGAGTGCTTTCTTGTAGAATGCCAGAGCGCCTCGGTAATCTTTCTTGTTGAATGATATGCAGGCTTTCCCTAGAAAAAATAAGGGGAAAAATGTATGGGTTTTCAAAGTGAACAAAGAAAACTGGCAGGAGTGGGATTCGAACCTGCGACCTCCGGAATATCATACCGGTGCTCTACCAACTGAGCTATCTTGCCCTATGTTGACGGTCTCCCAAATTATCAGTGTCTATTTTCAGTGGGCGCTAGTCAGAAGTCATAAGCCCAGAATGCCGTATAGCCAGGGAACACCCCCAATTTTACAATACAACCTGGGAAGCGACATTGTGGGGATCACTCAAGGAGGATACAACTTAATTTATAATTTTTCAAACATACGGCAAGGGTTTGGTTCGGGTATGAGGTCTAAAATGAAAAAAATATCTTTGAAAAAGAAACTGGACTCGTTATTTCTAAACGTTTAAATGGCTGTTAGAAAAAAATGCCATTATTCTCTAAACATTTTACGAAAACCAAACATCAAAATCGGGACCATCCTTTCTGCAATTTCCTTTCTGTAATTTCCTTAACTTTCTAATTCCTCTGAAACTGGAGGAATATTAACATGGCAATAGGATACTAATGGGAGGGTTGATTTTAGTTTCAATTTTTTTTCTGTTTTTTTTTAACCAGAAATCAATATATAAAAAAACAGAAAAAATATAAAACTGTTCACACCGTGTTGCATGAGCAGCTTAGTGTAAATGGAGTGTAAATCATAGTCTTGATTGTGTTAATCTGCAACGTTCCAATAAAATGGTGTCAAAAGACATATTTGAAACATTTCAAAAATTGAATGGAAAGTCACAAGTCGTCCTTACAGCTCACCGTAATAATTTTTATTGCTAGCAACCCACAAATCATCATGCTCCCGTATTTGTGATCCGGACTGTGACATATTAGCTCACCTAGTAATGCAGGGATGTTGTTTTGTGATTGGTTGAGGACAAAGTTGAACTGTGCATCTGCCTGGTCCATCTTATCGCCCTCCAGTAGACAAAAACAAGCTCTGCCAAGCAAGTGATTCTGGAAAACGGATAAGCAATTAGAATTCATGACATAATTTCGTTTTTTTCTTTCACTTCACAAGATCATCCTTGTACTTCACAAGATCATCTAAAATACTTATATTTAAGTAGAATAAAATGATATACAACCACCCTTTGAAAAAAATGTCTGTCTGACGCACCTGATGAAAAGACTTCTAAGCATTAAAATGTTGTGGTGCCAACGGATGCACGCAAGGAATGACAAATACCTTTCCTTACTACGCCCTAACATAATTATCTAATTTAACCCTAACCCTCCAGGGTATTTTGGCTAGAAACCCTGCCAGACGCATCAGATTGCATACTTTGTCACATTGACTTGTGTGCAGAGTGCAGCAAAGTGAAGCTGTCAGCACAGATGCACTGTGCTGCGTCTGGCAGGGTTAGGGTTAAGGGATAGGTGAGTTGGTCTCGCTAACGATGGAAGTTATCCCGCCTGGGGCTATAGGTCTGAAAACTGGGATAATTTATCTGGAATATGTTGAAGATTGACCCTCTATTTAGATCTGGGCCAGGAAAACCGTAAGGGTGGTAGGGTTGGCAATTCAAAATGTCGCAAACCCTACCAACTACCTCTGATCGTAACCCTTTACAGAGAGTGGCTTTTAGCCTTGTATTTGGTGATTTTAATAAAATAACAACAAAAATCACGGTTGAATGTAATCAGCAAAGATTGTTCTGTTCAAAATACCTTCACTTGTATTTGTCTGGTTCCTAACACATGAAGTCAGTGTACAAACTTTTTCAAATAAAGAAGCCTGACTAGTATAAGACTAAGCACTGATAAAATGTCACATCGTGACCCGATATGTGATGCGATCAAGCAAAATCAGTCGGAACTCGGCAATCCTTGTTTTGAGATATGGGCCAAAATATGTTTGCAGTGGAAAAATCAAAATTGATTTTTTGTACAAAAACAGAAGTGAAAAACATTCTTCTTTCACATGAAAATATGACATGTATTATAAATGTGCTAAAAATGACTCAATTAAAGTACTGTAACTTTAAAATTGATTTTCTCAGTTTCTTTCTTTTTAATGTGCCGGTGTTCAAATATTTGTACCTTTTTAACCAAAGGTCGTATTCACATGAGGTTTTCACTAATATGGAACTTGAAGTACGCTACAAATGAATATGTAAAAATCCCAAAATTGACCAGGGCCTACTTCAGACTGATTTTGCTTGATCGCATGATCGCATCACATATTAGACTTGTGTAAGTCTTCTGGTTACAATAAAGACTGTTCGGTTTGGCCTACCTGATCGTACATGATGATCTTGTCGGCCATAGTGTACAGCAGCGTGGCCCGGGTGAACAGATCCTTCTTAGAGTCCTTGTTCTTCTCTTTGCGTGCCTGCTGGACGTAGTAAGCGGCCAGCGTGTCCAGGGCGGTCATCTGGTCCTTCTCGTTGCCTTGGTATTCCAGGTTGGCGTCTGATTGCCAGGAGGCGAAGATCTTGATGAAGTCGTCCACCTGGTTCTGCTTGTAGTATTCCAGCTGCGAGGGGAAACGGAGTGGGGGGGAGGGAGCGTTGAAATGATAAGGAAAATTGCACCTTTCTAAATTTAATTTAAACAGGGCAAGATAGATCAGTTTGTATAGCACATGTACGGTAATCCTAAGTTGCAGGTTCAAGTCCAATTTGTTTTGTTCATGATGAGCTCAGTTGGTAGAGCACCAGTATGGTAAATGAGAGGTCACTAGTTCAAATCCCGCTCACGCCACTTTTTTGGGGGGTTCACTCTGAATATTGAACAAAAAATGTGCTTGACATACTGAACAAAGTATTAACTCTTACTTAGGTACAACCGTACTCATTCGTCATTGAATCTAATGAAGTAGTTGCAGTTACGAAAGCTTATGCCATATTTTTAATTATAGTTAGTGCTACCTTCAATATTTATCTGGAAAAAAAATAGGGGCCTTTAATGTTCAAAATGAAACATGACAATCTTGAAAACAAGACAAAATCCTCCAAAACTCAGACGGATTTTGAGAGGTCTGGGAGGGGTAGGGTTAATGCAAAAAGACTGACGACATCATAGCCACTAATAGTTGGTGCTATGCTAAACGACTGTGACCGAAACCCCCGCATTATGGGGATGTGGTTGATCAAGCCAACATTAGAGAACGTTGATGGCCTGAGACTAGAGCGACGGCTTAGTGATCTTACCCCGAGAGCCAGCCATGTATGAAGCGGAGCATTCTCCTGCTTTAGAATACTCAGAACCTCTTCCCCCTCTGGTAGCTGGTCCAAGTCCAACTCGATCACCTGCATGCAGAGGAAAACATTTTGTGGAATAGAACATGGAAACATTTTACTTTAATACCCCCCCTCCCCCACCAAAATCTTTGAGAGAACCATCCATTGGTGTTCAGCGATATAAAGGAACAAATTTTGTGTTTACTGTGTTCGATGTTCTTTGCACGGCGATTGTGTAGTGTATGTAGGGCCCCTCTTTAGTTTTGATGAAATTAGATTCAAGGGTATTTTTTCTCATTTTAAAATGACTTTTTCAACCTAAAGCAGACTTCACTTAATTCTATTGACATCGTTTTTTAAAATTTTGAACAGTTTATTTCGGTAGAAAATGCAATTTTCTTACGCGCTTTACGGCAGTTGCTATGCGAATGAACGCGATTTTGCAGGTTTACTGTGCATCGCTGTGATCGCCATCTTTATTTTCGCATTGCGTTTTGTCGTCCTCATCGCCGCTTTACCGCAAAATTTCCCTCAAAACTAAAACCCTGCCCTTTATCTACGGCATACCTGTTGGTTTGTAATGTCGCTAACTAGTTTAGCAATTCCAATAAAATAAAAGTGGATATTTTGTTTCCTTATAGGGAACAGGGCCCTACACTACACAATCGCCCTTTGCACAGTGTACGGTCACTCAAAGTGTTCACATACATATTGATTTCTGCCTCAATTTTCATGGATTCTGCTGACATTTTATTAGAAAACCCATTAACCCTAACAGCCCAAGGCTTTTTACTAGAATCCTTCCCTAACCACACAAACTCCAACACTGTGTAGTAAACCAATGGCACATTCTTTGTACTTAGACAAAATCAGGGCATCATGTCCCATGCAAAGTGATGGTGCCAAGGCTCTACAGTACCCAATCACACAAAATTCAACACAAATGGGGTGTTTGATTTTGGCAGGTTAGGGATGGTTAGGGTTAATTAACAGATTGTGCCACATGTTTAGACACTTGTTATCAAGGTCAGGAGGGTTGGTTATTTCCCAAGATTTTACTGTTCCTGACTGATTTTGGTGGGGGTATTAAAGTAAAATCTTTCCCTAGTATTGGCTATTATTAGGCCTAAATGTTAAACTGCTGCAGTAAACATGGTAAAATCGTTTGTCCGGAAAGTGGACAACTTTTACAAACACTGGATACCCGCCAGTTTTATCATTTTAAACTCTTTTGGGTGGCATAGTTTCGGACAGTGACATGTCCTATGCTTAACCCAACACGAAACTCATTCAAATGGATCAAATTTGATTTAAAAATGTAACAAACCTCGTCCGTATCCCGGAGAGGGATCTCCACGAAACGCAATCCCGCAGCGGCCATCTTGGAATAAAACATGCAAGAAAAATTAGACTGGTCCCCACCCCCCGGAGAAGTCCGAAGGACAATGGAGGGACCGGCAACCAGTCTAGCAAGAAAAAAGAGACTCGCGCATCCCCCCGTCGCGTCGACGAACAAAAGAGGTTGTACGTGTCGGCCTACTTCGGGACGCTTCGCCAAGATTCGGGGACTTCGGCGCCAAATTAATTTGCCTCGATGACCTTCGATTTCCAATGACATAATCCTTGACAGGCCAAAACATGAAACCGCATTTATTTTGAAGAAAAAAAAGTTATCAAGTATATTTAGAAAAAAGGTATTAAATTTATAGCTATATAGACCTATCCGTACTTTTGGTGTTTATCGCCCTGAAAAATAAATTTGTTATGACCACAGAGATATTGCTAAACAAAATCTACCAACGAGAAGTAACAGATTTAGTAAGTTTGTAATAAGGAGCGGGCGCTCTTAATTCCTATGCATAGTTTTTGTAGGCCTTTATTTGTGCAACACATACTAAAATATAAAAATATAGGCCCTATAATGATCAAATAGAGTGTACATGTACACTCTACTAGTTTGGTTATTAAAACATAGTAAGTACCTTTTCGTCCAAATAAAATTCGTTAAGGGGGAAAATCCACAAAATTAAGTTAAATGTTCAATCCCCTCCCCCCCCCCCCCCCCCCCCCCCCCCCGCTTCCCGACCACTACAAATCCTGCACCAGTACCATTGATGAAAAGGCCAGTTTAAAGATCATGCCGTGTCCGCACTTTTAGGGAGTGGCACCCCGAAAATTAACTTTTCAAAGTGACTCGCTAATGTATGAGTTATGAGATTTCCAATGAGAAAGTCCACCGTCAGACTCGACAGACGATAAATGGCATAATAAGTTTTAATTTAATGTGCACATTGTATAAATCTTCGCGCGTAGCACATATCCGGCACCATTTGTAATAAAAGGCAGATAAACATGGATAGTAGAGTGTAGTCCGTGCTTTTTTAGAAATAGGTTTCCTCCATAATTCGTTTGTAGGGGAAAATCCACCGAATTGAGATTTTCATTTAAAGCATTGACGTAGCAGCTTGAAATTTTACAGAAAATTAAGTTGGCCAGCGCTCAGCTTTATGTCCCCCCACAAGTGTGTAAATACCGGCAATCGCGGACCTCCTATTGTCCCTCTTTTGTTTGTACTTTAACTTTTCGGAAGGCCTCCCATATGTTTTGTACAGCGATTTTCAATCGTGGACGTTCGGTCAAACGTGGACCCTTTGTCCACGCCCTAACCCTTTTGACACTAGTCCATGATTGCGGGTACGTAAATACTCACACATACTCACACACACACACAGTCAGATTTTCCTATACTACTGAGGACAATGCTTTGTGTTTCTTGTGTTTCCTATTGTTCCCTGTAGACTATAAGCACGTATTTTTACGTCCTAGGACCGATTTCAACAAAAGACCGACTCCCAAGGACAAGAAAGGTTCCTTTGTATTTTCTCTTTCGCCTCGAACGCATATATATGCACAAGAAAACATAGAAAAGGGCAGCTGCTCTCCCCCCCCCCCCCCCGAACCCCCCTCCCCCAACTTTCAAGTGTTTCGCCGCACCCGTTTCTGTCAAAGTCTGGGGTCATCAAACTATTAAAACAGTAGAAACTAACTAATATCAGACGGTAACGTAAATCGGCAACACCATGCTTTAAAATGTTCCAGTTCACCGAGACTGGTTCTCGGCTATTTTTTTTGCTTAGCAGAAAAATCTACAGAGCATATTTTGTGCTAAACAGCTTCATGAAATAAGCCAGTTTGGTATCTCAAAGGTCAATGATTATTCGGGATACAATTGGTGACGTATGTCATGCGAACGCCCATCATTCTGATTGGATTTAACACGTGCGCATTGTGCGACCACTTTTTGCGTCCACGCGCGCGCGTTGGGTCACGCGGGTCATTCGGGATAAAATGTCATTGCTCATTGGCCAAGAATGATATTTTATATAATCAGTCAACAGGAATGCAAAATACAATGTAGTTAAATGAAACAAATTATATTTGCGAATAAACAAATTTAAGTACACATTGATAATAGAAACAGAACGTTCTTTGCATTATGTGCGTACAACTGATTTACTTCATGTTACAAAACATTATTTATACTGAACTTTGTTTGACATAAAATGAAACAAAAATATCTAAATTTTCATGATTAATATAATTACCTCTTTTCATAATAGTTTACTATTAAATTTATGTAAATTTTGTACAACCAAGGAAACGCATGCAAATAATCAATTTATTCAATTTCAGTGAGGGAACTTATTGTTGTTTTATGATATGCATAACGGGGTACAATTGATAGCTAATTTTTGATTTGAGGGGGGGACACTGGAGGGTACATTCCTGTACATTCCCGAGGCCTTAATGATCATGTGTACCAAAAAATATAGAGGACTTTCTCTGTACTTAAGAAATTACAGGGGTCGTCGTAAATAAGTACGTATGTAACAAAGACAGAATGTTTACTACAAATTGACAGGACACTAATTATCATGTGCATGAATCTACCCAAATGTCATCTCATTCATATTAATAACCCATTTAGGAGAGCTAACAGCCACAATAAACACAATTTTGTTGGTCTTTAAGACACTTATAGGTAACGTACGTAACGTGAACAGAAAATGTTGTGACAAATTTCTGTCTACATTACATACGTAGTATACTGTACATAATAACCTGTAACATCTGAAATATACAGTAGATTGTCTTGGTTTTTACAGGTAACAATGCTGTAGGGATAAGAATAAAAAGGCACAATATTTGATAAAGACATTAATTGTAATTATAACTTTCTATCATTAACAAACTTTCTGTCCATGTTACATATGTAGCATTGTATCTTGTCAAATTTGCCTGGAAAGTCTTAAATTCTTGGTGAGCACAATCCTCAAAGATGGGGTGGGAATGTACAAGGGAAAAAGAGGACAAACAACTGGATATTATTATCCTGCTTCATTTCCCAATCCCATGTCACACTTTTGTACCCCTTTAACTGTGGAAATGCCAATATATATTTAAACTTCTAAAGCAACATGCAATATAGCAAACATTTAATGCGCTACAGGGTCAACAATAAACATTCCCAAACTATTTCCCAAAACATGAAGAAAATGTCAGACAGTAAATCTATGGTCATCAATGTCTGCAACCAGACATGATACAAGAAGCAGATTTTGGCCAAATCACTTTGAAGAAAACCACCCGCAAGCCATTTGATAGCTTAAAAAGTTAGCCAACCAGGGTCCAATTTCACATCTCTGCTTACCGCGGAATTCCGTGCTTAGAATGATCATTCTGTGCTTAGAGCGCTAGCGGAGACATTTTCGCTAAAACCTGTATAAGCACGGAATCCTCAGTTATGGGATGTGCAGGCCAAAAAGCGCATGCTCATCCCTGGAATGAACTAGCCGTTAGCGGATAACTTTTGGCTATAGTTAGCAGAGTCGTGAAATTGGGACCCACTGTGCGTGCCGTATCCTGGCAACAGAGCTCATGATGGTTCTGTTGGTTTCCACGGCAACGGTGAAAACAACGATGCAGCTCAGCCAGGTATACATCCACTGTAGTCGTCGTCGATCGCAAAGAAGTACATGGACAAGAGCATGAAGTACACGATACACAACATCGCTCCTGGTGAGAAAATGCAGAAATAAAAAAACAAGGTATAAATCGTTGGAAAAGTGGGAAATCTTTTACAGATTGTTGAGACTATTCAGAAGTACAAGAGAAAAGCAGAGAAATCAGAAAAATCATCAGAAAAAATGTTCATCAGAAAAGCTTTTATCTTCTCATTGAGAAGATGGAATTTGCATGAGGGATGATGTAAATTAAAAGAGGGATTTTTGCCCCTTTTCCGACTTAGTGTATGAAGCACTGTATGCTTCGAATCGGCCAGCCGACCCATCTAAGTTCACGGTTGAGTGGTTAAGATGTCTGCACTAGTAAGAGGAAGTCGTGGGTTCGAGTCCCACCCAAGTAAGCCTGTGATTTTTTGGCCACAGGCTCTCGGAAAGCACTACACAATGTTGGGAAAAGGTAAAAATAATCTCTTAAATTTGACTTTATTGAAATACTCAGGTGTCCGTAATTTGTTCGTAATTTGGAAAGGGGGGGGGCAAAATTTGACTTGTGACTGTCACATGACAATGTTGCGCATTTTGATAAATACATACAAATCACAGAGCGTGACACGACAGGCACTGATTTGTGTACATTTAGAAAAAAAAGTGATATTATCGAGCGACAAAGATGCGTATGTGTCACTGATCCCTATGTAAACTGGATAGCGCATCCGCTGTATAAGTTGAAGCTGCCATCCGCCATGATACCACTCCCAAAACAATACGTTTTCCAACCTTGTCCCCAGGGTCTATATTTATCTTCATTCTTCTTACATAAAGTGGGAGTCGTAATATGGCGGCTACTGGCTACAGTTGTTTGTGCAGCACGCAATGGCCAATGAGCTATCCAGTTTATATAGAGATCAGTGGTATGTGTAAAGTGTCTTTTTACCTTGGAAGTAGTTACTCTTTCCATCTATGAAGATGTAGTTCATGATGATGGCGCTGATGATTACCGACCACATATGAACGTCCGAGAAGATCATGTAGAAATGCAATGGCTGTTGGGGGGAAATATAAATATTTGTAAATATTATAACATCTGCTCATAAAGTGGTGTAACTAGGGGTGGAGGTGGGGGTTAGGGGGATGGGAGATGGGGTGGTGAGGGTGGGGTGGGAGGGTGGTGAGGGTGGGGTGGGGGGGGGGGGGGGGAAGGTGGTGGTGGGGATAGTGGGTGGGATAGGGGTTGGTGATAAAGGTAGGGGCGGGGGTGAGAGTAGGTGTGGGGTACAGGGAGGTGGGTATGGGTATGGGTGGGGTTAAGGGCAAGGCCTGTACCTCCGCAGATGCACTCACGCTGGAAAAAGCAGTTGTATACAATTTTTTTTAAAGGAACCCTTACATAAGCACCCAGAATATTAGCATGAACTAAATGCCTGTTTTCTAATATATTTTTTCTAATTCAGTCATTCAAAAGAATGCTACTTTTGTATAACAGAAGGAACTTTTGTCAAAAGAGTGTACTAAGTGTACATATTTTCATTCCTTTAAAATCATCAATTGACAATCTTTAAAAGAAAGAAATGTTAGATAGAAATGCATTCAAAATGAGCTATTTACCGTAGAAATCAACTGAAACACAAAACCCTCGCAAAGAAAATAATGTAAATGCAAGACTCAAGATGCTAGCACGAGTGACCTCGGGGGAAGGTCATCGAAAAATGAGGCGTCTGGTTAAACCTCAAGGAATACGTACATAAATGGCGTCGGCCAAGATCAGGATAGGAACCTGTAGGAGTGTAACCTGCACAGCCACTGAACTGCCAATCTCAATACTGAAAACACCAGAAAAATAAACATGGCAGCTCATTGGGCATTACATGCTGTACAAGCAACTGAAGCCATCGGCGGCCATATTACCACTCCCATTTTACCACTGATCTTTAGTAAGGAGAACAACACTGCCAAAAATGATTTTCTTACATTTCTTAATATAAGAAAATATTTCTTATTTCAAGAAAAATGTTCCTGTGTCACTCCCTAGAAAAGTTTTCTAAGCAGTGAGACAAGAAAATTGTTCTTGAAATAAGAACATTTTAAGAAAACCATTTTTGGGAGTGAAGGATGAAAGCAGACGCTGGGGACAAAGTTGGAAACTCCTCCCATTGTTTTGGGAGTGGTAATATGGCGGACGGTGGCTTCAACTCGAAAAGCTGATCTAGTTTACATAGAGATCAGTGGTTTGTTGCCACATTTTTCAGCAAACGAAGGCGAACTATGTCATTATGGGGTACAAATAGAACCATATTTACTGTCATTGAAATAACTTTACACAATGCTTTCATTTAAAACTTGCATTTTTATCCATTTAATTGAAGTGAAGTTACTAAATCACTATATATTTACTGGGAAAAAAAATGGTTTGGAAATCTCAAAATAGGATTACAAGATCTGTAGAACTCTGAGTCATGGGGGCGTTTCAGTATACAAACACGAACATGCTACAAAATCTTGTACATTAGTTGGAAATTAGACAGCCAGCCAGACAGCCAGATGGATGGACAAACTAACCTGAGATTGATGTTGTTCTTCATGGCAAACTGGACTCCGTTGATTATCTCTGGGATATCTGGAACGATGGCAAGAAGGGTGACACCAAAGAAGACCTAATATAAAGCAAAGAAAAAAATAAGTCAAACTTAATACAAGTCTCTTCTTACAAATGAAGTTAAATTTACAAATCTTGAGGATCGTAGCCCCAATATACTTTACAGCCACAGCATCAAACAAACACAGTCGTACTTTCCTAAACACGTGAGGACAATGCTTTGTGTTTCCTATTCTTCCTTTAATATAACCCAACCCCATAGACTAAGCACGTATCTTTACGTTCGAGGACCGATTTTAACAAAAGACCGTCTCTCGAGGACAAGAAAGATTCTTTTGTATATTCTTTCTCCTCTTGTCCTCGAACGTAGTACAATAAAAGAGCACGAGCACGAGCACAGCCACAGCCACAGCCACAGCCACAGCCACAGCCACAGCCAGCTTCTAGTTGTCTCAGACAAGTCAGCGATACCAGCAGCGATTGCTTTAGGATAGGGGTGAAATTTGAGGAAAATGGAAAAATTGGAGAAGTTTCATTTGTACGGCATTGCTGAAAAATGCATAAGAAAACTGCATTTTCTACCAAAAGATACGGTCGTAAGAATTAAAAGACTGTTTTAGGTAGCAGAGGTTAAACTTGGAATGACTCAAAACAATTTCAGGAACAAAAATAATCTTCCAGAAATCTGGAAGACGTGTCACCAAAAATCCTGAAATCTGGAAAAATCTGGAAAAAATCCCACCCCTGTTAACGAGCGTTTGTGCATACACTGATCCATTGTATGCGCGTGCTGCATATGTGCAAAGCTATCTAAAACGCGCAAAGAGTGACAAGTCAACTGGACTCAGCGTTTCAGGTTGTGGGAAAAGTTGAAACTTTTTTTCTCTTACATCCGGTATATTGATACTGCTCAGAACGGGCTCGATGTTCCCAACAACGACCTCGGCACACAGCGACATCATGACGACGGCGCAAAGCAAGATGACGGTGCTCTTGATGCGACCCCAGTGCATCATGGCGTGCTCCTGGGCGCCCGCTGCAGTCAACGACAACCAGGGAAGAGAGATCAAGAAAAGAAAAAGTACCGAGATGTGTTTTCAGAAGAGCACCAGTAGTATTTGCTAACCAGCGAGTGACATAGATGAGATTAGTTTTGTGAAATCAAGGGCTTGTCTATGTTCATAATCAATGGAGAACGTCAATATTGTAACCAAGTTGAGTCACAAGTCAAGTTCTTTCAAGTCAAGTCCCAAGTCAATTTTTTTCCCAAGTCAAGTCAAGTCTCAAGTCGAAAAAAATCACGACTCGAGTCCGACTCGAGTCTGAGTCAGCAAGTCAAGTCAATTATTTTGAAGAACTATATTTTCACTTGTGACAAAGTAAAACTAGCATCATTTTGATGATTCTCGGATCGCGGAGCGTTCAAAGTCTTGACCTCTTGTTTTGATAAGAGAATGAAGTTCAACGTTAGTGTACTGTGCACACTTTAACCAGAGTTAAAAAAAAATTGCCCCCAAAAATATTTCAAGATTAAACTCAGTTTCAAAACTTTGGGATATGATAGAACAGGGCTAAAGATGTTGACATCCCAAAACCTGTTGTTTCTGCTTTTAACACAGAATGCCATAATGCAAACTTTTTACTTATTTCGTGTTGTCAGGTCACAATTGTACACTGTCGGTCAGTGAGTCTATAGCTGTGTGTCTGTCACCCTGGGGTGTCCGGTAGAGGTTCGTGTCTACCTGGTAAGTGTATTTTATCTTCCAGGATGTGCGAGTGGGTCTTCAGAGTGAAAATCAGCCCGACGGCGTATGCTATAAGCTGCAACGTGGCACAGATGTAGACAATCGGCCGGACCTTGGCCGTGTAGAAGGAAGACGCCGGGTCAAACTGAAATGGTAAGAAAACAAGTGATAGGAAAGCCTGGAGGAAACACTATTTCACTTCAGGAATCGAACAAAAATACCCCATTCTCATGAGCAAAACAGGCAACGGCCACAGCTCAAATTTCACACTTGGCCAGTGGACCGCATCCAGTAAGTTTTAGGCAATGGTCAGACTCCAAGACCAAACTAGGCCAGTGGGCTGGTGATTTTTTCTTTACAGACTTTGAATGAGGGAAGCTGGACTTTTACATTTTAATTCACTTGAGAAATTTTCAATTCTCAACCCAGGCATGCAACTTGGAATTAACAAACAACCAAGAAAATTCCAATCTTTACAAGATTTTGTAGTGTTTTTCAATTTTCAATGGCATAAAGTGTGAAGTGAAAAACGACTAAATCAGCTGATCCGAGGAAAAGTTGCATGCCTGTCAACCCCTTCCAAGATCTAAATAGAGGATCAATCTTCAGTAGATACCAAGGAAATTATCCTATAGACCCAGGCGGGGTAACTTCCACCGTTGTTGAGACAACTCACCTCCCCCAGATAAATATACAATGTATCAGTGACCACAATTTGGACTGTAGAGGACGGGCAGGTTTTTGTTTTTTATCTTAACCTTAAACAGGCAGAATTTTAACCTTTAATGAAAACCTAGTTTTCTGATCGGAATAAAACCGACACGTACCGTTTGGGTGCATTCGCTGCACTGAAATCCCTCTTCCGTTGTCATATTCCGAATACTAGAGGTGCAGTTCTGCAAGGTAAAATGAAGACATATTTGCACACTGCCCCAGACACCAGGGGGTATAACAAGTAATGGTTTTGCCACCGACGACATCGCTGGCAGAAAGAGGTTTTTTTCTAAAACACAAAAATCCAAAAATTGTATTTCCAATGTGCAATACATTGGAAATGAAAATTTTGGATTTTGGATTTCAAAACCATTAATAGCATTTCTTTCTACTTTGATTTCTCTAAACTTTTAACCCTAACAGAGATGTTATTGGCATTTTTGGGACACTTTGACACCAGGGAGGGTGGGGCGGGCGGCTCCATCCCCCTGCCAGATCTCGACCAAACAGTGACAGATTATTAAAATAAAATTAGCTATGGAAATGAGGAAACTACGATCATTGTCCGCCGTGTGTAAACTTTCATTTAAACTATCACAGCATATCAAAAAAACTACCCACCAACTCTCACAGCTTGTGTGTGTTTCAACCGGTCACTTGATAGGTTTTGATATATGGGGTAGTTGGCTCCATTTTGGCACCGAGAGAGGGAGGGTTAATCAAAGAATTTTGTAGTTGCACTACAGATACACTTTTTTTATACACAGAGTCAATGAAGCAATCACTGCAGTTACAACCCAGTGTCGGCAAATTGCATTGCAAAAGAACGGTGCGTCGGAATTACATATATTCAGTGTCAAAATGTGCCTCGGACATCAGCCTCAAGTCAAAAAGGTTAGCATGGAGAAAAAAATGTACTGTGCACTATCATGACAGAACTAGAGGGGGTGCCCCCACCCGACCCCCTCTACTTTTTGAGGGCTAAGAAGAGGTTCTTACCCGACAGCTGAAGATACCATAGACAGTGTTGAAGATGGTCGGGGAGAACATGCCGGCAATGGAAATGAAGAGAAGTGTGGAGCTAATGGAAGCGGACTTCATGTTGAACCGCTGAACGCTGTGCTTAATCCCGCCCACCACCATGCTTATACCCTGGCAATATGTCAAGAAAATCACGGGACGTAAGGTGTGAGCGTTTAATTGCGCTCTCAACATGTACCCCTTGCGTACGGCTGTTATTAATGGGAAGACAGTATGCCAATACTGTATGCAGTATAAGGCGTTACCTACACAATAGGCAAACAATGGATTTTAGTTCTAACCAGAATTGAAAGTGGTTCAAAGTAGTTCTAACCAGAATTGAAAGTGGTTCAAAGTAGTTCTAACCAGAATTGAAAGCTGTTCAAACTAGTTCTAACCGGAATGGAAAGTGGCTCAAACTTGTTCCATTTAACCAGAATGGAAAGTGGCTCAAACTAGTTCTATTTAACCAGAATGGAAAGTGGCTCAAACTAGTTCTATTTAACCAGAATGGAAAGTGGTTTAAACTAGTTCTATTTAACCAGAATGGAAAGTGGTTCAAACTAGTTCTATTTAACCAGAATGGAAAGTGGTTCAAACTAGTTCTATTTAACCAGAATGGAAAGTGGCTCAAACTAGTTCTATTTAACCAGAATGGAAAGTGGTTCAAACTAGTTCTAACTGGAATGGAAAGTGGTTCTTACTGGAATAAACAGCATTGTGACCAGCAGAGTGCCAACGAGTGCCGACTTGACGAGAGTATTGTAGCAGGTTGTCGAATCAGATTTCATCTTCAACAGCATGGAGATGTACAGAATCAGCTCAACGATGGACCCAAACGTTGCATTAAGGACTGCCCCAACAGCATTGGTGCTCTGCGCTGATATGCTACAGGAAAAAACAAAACAAAGCTGTATGTGTGTGAAGCCACAATTTTGTTCATGAAAGTCATCCAATACAAGGCTAAAAGCCACTCTAGGTAAAGGGCTGCAACAGAGGTGGTGGGGTTGGCCACATTTTAGGTTGCCAACCCTACCACCCTTACGGTTTTCCTGGGTCCAGATCTGAATAGAGGATAAATCTTCAATAGATACCCAAAAAATGATCCAATTCTCAGACCTATAGACCCAGGCGGGGTAACTTCTACCGTTGGTCAGACCAACTCACCTCCCCCAATGTTAAGATGAGTCTTAGTGTATGTCTTTTTGGTTTGTTGGCTCTGTCACAAGCCTTAACAAAGTACCATAGTCCACTGGCTTCGGTCCGATTCATGAGTGGTGGTATGTGGGTTCGAACCCAGCCGAGGGGATTATGGCGTATGTGTTCCTGGACAACTAAAGCACTTGACTACAATTAGCTCTCCCTACCCAGGAGTATAAATGGGTACCTGTGAGAGTAGAGAACGGATTGCGCTGATCTCGAACTGCTGCGTAACTGATCTCATGGCCTGATGATCAGGGGTAATAATCGTGAAGCGGTTTTAAGACATTTGTATAAAGTGCTATTATAAGCACTACTATTATTACTATGATAAATCTTGGACTCGTCAGCAACAGATAGTGTTTGTCAATGCAAACCTGATATTATCAAAAAGTAATGGGAGATGTGTAGAGGGATATTATATCCAGTCTGTCGTCCTTGCAGGTTGAAAATGAATAACCTGCTGAAAACTGCTAGCAGGTTGTTACTCAGTTTGGTTCGGAAGCGGCCACATTTCACAATCAATCATAGAAAATGGTCAACATCTGTTATTAATGTAAGAAACTGGCGCCTTTACCTTGTGATTCCCATTCCTATGTAGTAGGCAAGCGGGATGATGGCTACCAGACCCATCACAAATTTCTGTGGAAAGAAAAGAAACATGAATGAATAAATACTTATTCCAAGTTTTTATACAACACCCACGATGTTCTGTTACCGCTTGAAGAGGATATGGCTTTATTTTCTTCCGAGGATACAGTATATGTTCGAGGGGGAGGAGAAGGCTTAAATAATGTGTTTTTAACTTTTTGGAACATCCATCCATTGATCAATTGTTAATTTATCAATCATTAATCAGTCAATAAATTAACTGACTGATGGAGCAATCAATCAATCTTTCAATCAATCAAACAAGTGTTGGTCATCCACATTTTTCCTGTAACAACAACAACAAAAAACACAAAAAATGAGTTACTTACAACAATCGGGTCAGCAACGACGTTCTTTGTATCTGCATAGCCAAGAACTATGGTAAACGCAACAAATATTAGCAAATCTGTACAAGAAAACATATTCAGGAAAAACACTAATTTCAACAATTGAATCTAGAAATTGAAATACAAATAAAACTTGCAAATACTTATAAATGGAACTCGGCCGACAAAAACAGCAACATGAAAAACACACAAAATGACCAGTAAAGAAAGAAAAGCCACTGTTTGAAAAAGAAAACCATCTGGCCGGTTGACTTCTATAGGCACATTCCTGCATGTACTCAATCCATTCATTTTTTAACTATGTTGTTCTCGAATGGGAGTGTAATGAATAGATGGAGCTTTTTCAAACAAAGCTTTCATTCACACGAAAGGGGGCTCCAAGTGTGATGAATAGGACCACTCTATTCAGTGTGGTGCCTATTGTTTGCATTTACGCTTGGCTGCACAGCCCGTTCTTGGCATACCAGCACCTCATCAATCACAGCTGGACACAAATCAGAAAACACAAACTCACCTCTCCAAAGAATTTGTCAGATCAGCCTACATATAAGAACTCACCCAAGTGAGTAAATACCGGCAATCGCGGATCTCCTATTGTCCCTCTTTAATTAGGCCTCCCATATGTTTGTAAACGATTTTCAATCGTGGACGTTCGGTCAATCGTGGACCCTTTGTCTACGCCCTAACTCTTTTGTCCCTAGTCCACGATTGCCGGTATTTACACACGCAATATGTACATAAGTGCCATGGCCTAGTGGTTACGGTGTTCGACTCATGTACGATGGTACGTGGGTTCGAACCCTGCCAAGAACATGGTGTTTGTGCATTTGGGAAAGACACTTAACTACAATTTCCTCTCTCCACCCAGGAGTATAAATGGGTACCTGAGAGGGTCGAGGCCAACTGAGCGCTGATATCGGCTGCCGCGTGGTCCAGGGCCTGATGAACGGGGTAATAATTGTAAAGCGCTTTGAGATCATTGATACGATGGAAAGCGCTATATAAGCATAACAATTATTTATAAGTAAATAGTGCAGATGAACAACCAACACACACAAATAGACAGCAGAAAAACTTTTTATAGAAAACACGAAGTCAAAGTCTATGCTAATGAGCATACGCAAACCAATTTTGCTTGCCCAGGACCCCACAAGGATACTGACAAGGATGACGTTCATTCCGTCCACTGTGTATTTGTAGTAGTAGACGTTGACCGCTTGATAAGAACACATGATAACCTCTAGAGAATAGGTATGGTCGTCACTCTGTATTTAAAAAAAAAAAATGGAAAAGTGGTCGGAACGAACATGTGCAACTGACCTATCATGGTAGAATGGCCTAAATTCAGCTTGTGAAATTTCGTCCAATCACATTCGATATAATTTGATGTGCAACATCGGGGGCATACTCAAATTACTGCACACAATTCCATTGGGTAGTTTAAGAGGGCGTGGTTAACTCGCAAATAGCGATGTCAATAGACCATTCCACTAATTAATTCAAATGTATGCAAGTATGGGCATTGTGCTGCAGTTACGCAATTTATTAGTGAACTGGTCTATTGTAATGTACTTCCGGGATAGAAATATCTGAAGAATTAATTATACAAAACAAAAACAAAAGCTGTTAGGGCTGGTCTGCCAAAGCACTGATAAGCCCTTCCAATACTGCATTGTTTGCGGACTTTGCTCTCTCAGATACCCCATTCGAAGAAATGCTGACTGCTTGTATAATTATGTGTTTCAACCAAACACAATCTCGAGAGTTGGTCAAAACCAAAGGAAAATATTGTATGAAAACTCTTCTCTCACACAGTATGAGACTGAAACTCCCCCGAGCTCAAAATAGAAAAAGTTTTGCCTATTTGCCGTTCTGTATCCAACAGGAAACCATCATCAGCACTTCATTTTGCAGATGAAAAACCTGTAACACAGCTTTCATGCACCCAGGTGCTCCACACTGACTAATGATTTTTTTTATGGAAGTCACCCAATACAAGGCGAAAAGCAACTCTAGGTAAAGGGTTACAACAGAGGTGGTGGGGTTGGCCACATTTTAGGTTGCCAGCCCTACCACCCTTACAGATTTCCTGGATCCAGGTCTATAGAGGATTAATCTTTAATAGATACCCAAGAAATTATCCCAATCTTCAGATCTATAGACCCAGGTGGGGTAACTTCCACCGTTGGTGAGACATACTCAGTCATCTCACCCCTTTACATAATAACAAGACCGTGACACTCACCTTGAAGTCGCTCGTCTTGTTTATTCTGAGTTTTTCCGGTGGCAGAAGCAACAATTTCCTGACGGCGATAATGTTCAGCTGAAGTGAGACACACAGAATGTTTCAAATCAGAATTTGAAAAAAAGAAACACCCACAACTAATGGTACATGTTTTTTTCAGATTGGCACACTTCAATGCCTCTCACCTGTGTGATCCAGGTTCGAATCCCACCCAGTCCCTGCCTAATTCCGTAGGTTTCCTCCAAATATCATTCTAGGGGTTTTCCTCCAACAATTTCCAACAAAAACGGAAATGATCTACTAGAAGCCTGCTAAATACAACAAAATCCAACGGTAAATTTGGTTGGATTCTGCAGTGTACCACCTACAACACCTGCCTTGGCATTTTGCAGCTACCCTGCTGAATCCAACAAAATACAACAGGTATTTGTTTGTATGAGCCCTGCCAAATCCAACAAAATCCAACTGAAATTTATAGAAGTCTGCTTCCACCCTCCTAAATATGACAAAATCCAACAGGTACATTAAGCTGCGACTCTACGTCATTTGGCAAATGCTAATTTTACAAAGAGTTATTCGACATTGCTTTGTTATTCATAATGGTATTTTTATAACGAAAAGCGTACCTATGATCGTGACTGTTCACATTTACCTTTGAGATTGGGATGAAGACAACTGCAAGCCACGTCACAACGATGACGATGGCATGAACCAGGAGTAGGATAGGGCACCCCAGGACCAACCAGACATACGTAGACGGTCTCTTCTGCAAATCAGATACGAGGTTTCAAATGAGAATCAAAAGACACCGCGCGTGATTGGCCGAGTGTAAACTGGTAGCCTGCAAGCACCGGCAACATCAAAGTCAACTTGACTTCACTGCAGTGAGCCAATGCAAATACACAAACTTACAAGACTGGTAACCAAGACTTGCGGCATGTATTATGACACTAACCAACTACCAGCAAACTGACCTCAAGGTCAATCTGCAACAAGACACAACTCTCTTAGAATCTCACTGAATGCGATGACATTTCTTTTTTCTTTACAGATTTCACATGAAATGCTTCACAGTAAAACTGTCTGGTTCCTTGCAGCTAAACCAGTAGGACTTTGTCCCTATACTTAAGATGTCCTTTAAAGACATAGCGAGTTTCACCCGCAAAATACTTTAAATTGCTATTTCTCAAGCAATACAGAACTTGAGTCACTTTTGAATGAGATATCCAATGAAGAACCTTCCAATATTTTTAACCAATGTTAAATTTGTGGCCCCACAGTAATTCAGTTCCCGATGAGCAGATCTTTTTGTGCTTTAGAGGTGCAAAAACAACCGAGAATAAAAGCCTTTTTTATAGAGGGTTGCAGATGTCCAGGATAAAAAAATAATTATTTTTTTGTAAAAAAAAACATACAATATGGAAATTTGTTAGAAGAAAAAAAATGTATTTTGTTGAAAAGCACGGACAGTCTATCTCTTATATTAGATTCAACCTGACATGCAAGGGCTTGGATTGTATAAAATAGGTGCAACACCACAGTAATAATCAATAGTATTGGATAAGCCCATCAAAATGATTTGTCGGCACTTGTTTCTTTTTTATGAAAGTCGCCCAATACAAGGCTAAAAGAGGTGGTGGGGTTGGCCACATTTTAGGTTACCAAGCCCACCACCCTTACAGTTTTCCTGGGTCCAGATCTAAATTGAGGATAAATCTTCAATACATACCTAAGAAATTATCCCAATTTTTCGACCTATAGACCCAGGCGGGGTAACTTCCACCGTTGGTGAGATCAACACCCCTCCCCTTTTTACTGGTCACACTGTCCATTGTACTAATGTCAGCTTGTCTTCAGTAAGTGGATTTTCCAACTCAAAGATTTGTTGGACTTTTTTTTTGCCCCTCATGCATCAGTGCTCCTACCTCTGCAGAAATTGTACAGGGGATGGAGGGCATATGTGGTCGAATCTGTGATGACATGTTTTTCTTACCCAATATCCGGAGTCCCTCCTGGGAGCCCTAAAGTCGAAAGTAATCAAATTGTCCGAGGAGGCCCCGGATTCACCAGCGTCCTATGCAGCACATGGGAGATGGGATGGGATGAAGATAACATGGAGGCGTGGCAAAATGATCATTTGTGAGATGACGAAATATGCAGGGAATGGATACCAGTGGGGTTTCTGTACAGAGCTTGAAAATAGGTCAGGCTTTGCCTAATAACTGACATCCCTAAATATGAATGTTCAAATGATAAATATGTTTTCTTTATGAAAGCACGAGCACTTAAATATGCCATGCGCATAATCATAACGACTGGTGGAAACAATTGAGTAGTACCACAAAAACATGCATTTGATTTTTTTCTCAAAATGAGTTATTGACATTAACATTTTTACTTTCATCCAATTCTTCAGTTTCACAGACTTTTATTCTGATAAGAGTAACATTTAAGGAACACTGACATTGCCTCGGAGATGGAAAAAGTGTTTGTCCTATTCATGGTTGGAGAGATCATCCTTCACAATGCAATTAGATAAAAACTACGTGTGCTATCCAGTTTGCGATGGCTTGGCTCTTTCACACTCAACTTGGGGTTGACAGGCATACAACTTTTCCTCAGATCAGCTGATTTCCTCACTTCATAATTATGCCATTGAAAATTGAAAAACACTACAAAATCTTGTAAAGATTGGAATTTCCTCGTTTTTTGTTAATTCCAACTTTCATCCCCAGAAGTATTGTTCTCCGATGATTTTCAGACAAACGGCGCATTTTCAAGGGATGGTCGTGTACAAAAACACAGGCTTGAGTTTGGTTTCTTGTTATACGTCCTGTAATGATCTTGAAACAACAGGCGCATGCAAAAAATGATGATCGGGCAGTTTTTGATATCGATCACCGCACATAAAACACTTTTTACCGGCGCGGCATGCAATAAGCCAGGTCGCCATTTCAACTGCGCATGTGCACAATGCCATTTTATCCCGAATGACCCGCGTGACCTAACGCACGCGTGTGAACTCAACAAATTGTCGCACAGCGCCCACGTGTTAAATTCAATCGGAATGGGCATTCCCGTAACATGGCGTGACATTACGTCAGCAATTTTATCCCGAATAACCTTTGACCTTTGAGATACCGAACTGGCTTATTGCAGCCGACAAGTGAAAAACTTGATCGGCGAGTATCAAATATTTAAATATTCGGTCAAACCTAGTTTTGAATAATTGAATACTTAATTATTTGAAAATGAACAGCCCTACAATGCACAGTTTGTCTAAAAATCATTTGACAAAAACTACGAGCGCTACCCAGCTTCCAATGGCTTGGCTCTTTCACACTCAACTTTCATCCCCAGAAGTCTTGTTCTCTGATGAGTTTCAGACAAACGGAGCATTTTCAAGGGAAGGTCGTGTACATTACTATATTCTACTTTTTAATGACCTTTCTAACCACGGCAAATTTAGGAAAAATACTTTTTGCAGCCCATTTTGGTGCCTGCAAGGCATGTGGCCCTTTAAGCAGGAAATCACTAATCCAGAATACCAGATTGCTGATGTAAAAAAAAAGCACATTTTACACAATTTGTTAAAATTATAATTATAATTTGGGAGGCTAATCATCCTTACTCGCAGCTGGGATGCTGAATTGTGAAGGACGCGGCTACAACGTGGTCGAGTCGCTGGCACGTAAAGGCGCCTCTGGCAGCCGGCCACATCGACCCATATATGACCACGGAGCACAGCCAAAGATTGAAAGTGTTTGATTTTTCCGGAAGGAGGAAAGCCGGAGGACCCGGAGAAAAACCCTCGTGGCACAGGAGAGAACCAACGCACAACTCTACTCACATATGGTCCGAGCCGGGAATCGAACCCGGGCCACATTAGTGAGAGGCGATCGCTTTACGCACAAGCCACCCATGCCACCAAATCTGAAGTAAAATAATGCCTTCACCACAGCAACAATGGATGCAATGGAGTGAATGTGATGGTGATTTTCGAACCACTCTGCGCTGGTCATGACGGGTTCTGACTGGATAAAACCGGTACTGTACAATAACATACCACCAAATGTATACGTGTGAGTGAAATGGATTTTGGGGTGAAGGTTTCAATTTTTGGAGCTAGAACGAATAAAATCTGAACTGGCTGAAACTGGTTCGGACTGGACTTACCCAGCGCTCGTTGCTGTGTTTCTTCACGTAGATCGGCAGTGATGAGGACCATCTCCTCCGTGAAGACGGATCGGGGTCTTGACAGGCGCAGTCGCCGTTGCCAATGAGAGGCTGTGCCTCCCCCCTTTGTTCCTGGTTATCCTCCAGCTCGTAGCACGTCTTCTCCTTGACGAACTTGCCGAAGGGCCAGAGGAAGTACTGGGACAGGGCAAGGCAGAATTTCGCTAAATATCAAAAAGAGAGTTGCAGGCCAGTTTTGAGTAGTTTTGATAACATTTTACCATTTATTTGGTAGCGTCACACATCAGGGCATGAACGCACCCCTTCCATCCCTCCTCCCATCTCCTACGATGGTATCAATACAAGCCTTTTAATAGAGGGTTGCAGATGTTCAGGATAGAAAAAAAGTTGTGTTTTTGTTTTGTTAAAATAAGACCTACAATTTGGAAGTTCATTTGAAGACAAAATTTGTTGAGGAGCACAGACAGTATACTTTTTTTATAGTAGATTCAACCTGACATGCTCATGCTTTTTTTTATACTACCTGGGCTGTATAAAATAGGGGGCATCAGTACAGTAATAATCAACAGTATTGGATAAGCCCATCACAATAAGATTTGTTTTGATAAAATTTCACAATTAATTTTCGAAGCGTCACAGGTCAGGGCTTGAAAGCACCCCCCCTCCTACCACACCCACCAACCCCGCCCTCCCACCACACCCACCAACCCAATCCCTCTATGACAGTAATAATATCATACCATGGTGTCTCCCTATGATGGTAATCAGCATCAAGACGGCAACCAGCAGATAGACGAGGGCCAGCCACCAACCGATCAAGATGGCATAGAGGACGTTGCCGACGGACAGGGTGGAGTCTGCAAAATGGACGAGGAAAACCGAGTGCACCGTGAGGATGTCAGTGGGAACATAGGGGATGATGGGGTTTCAAAATAGATTTTAGAGCTTGGTAGCTAATTTTGTTTAAGCATGGCAGGGGACACGCCAAGCTTGGCCGGGCACCGGGATCATTTCACAGGCTGGAGAACACTGCATTCTGAACTATTTTCCAGATGGGAAAAAGTCTGGTCTTTTAAAAATATTTTCCAGTCAGAAACTTTCATATGGGGTATAATTTCAGGTATTTCGGCTGTTGACCCCCAAAAATCGTCACTGTAAAATCAATGCCACTGGGCCCCGGATTTTTATATATTTTGAAATACCGTAATACTGACAAAGTCGGTTTCCCATTTCAACACCATTGTGTTTCAATGTTGTGTTGATGAAATTTTAGAAATTGAAAAAAGAAATTGTGGTAAATTCAGTCATTTTAAAGACACTGGTAGCATGTTGACATCTAAACACCATTTACTTGATCAGTCAGGCTGTTTAGATTGCCATATATAGTGCAAAACTACCATTACTTTAGTCAATATATTTTATGTTTTGCCAAATCAATTTGTTATATATTTCTGGGAATAAAATGCATGTTAACTTGTGTTTCCATGCGCACTGGAAATGTTTTAAACCGAAAGTACTAGTTAAAGTTACTTCACTGGATATAAAAGACTTCAAAAAAACATGCACAAAATGAAACCTCATTGACTTCACAATATCTGATTACACCAAATGTAACACTCGAATGTCCCACAAATAACGCTATGAAATTATAATTTTTGTGATAATTTCCAACAAATGATGAGCATTAAATATTTTAGAATACTTTTTTCTTATACTTTTCTACACCATGTTATCCTGGATGCATTTTTATTGGAGTCCAGAGGTTGTGTACACAAGATAACTTGTATTGTGGGGAATAAATATGCAGGCCAGGCTTCCTGTGTATTCACACAAAGGTCAGAGGTCAACCAGTCACAAAACCCAGAAATTTGCAGAGCACTGATAGAAAAATCAGGTATTGCCAAAACAACACTGTCAAAACATGACACGCATGCAGGAGTTTTGGTAGGGGGTGGCTATTCAAATTTTCTAGGCCGAATTATGAAATTATAAAAAGTAAGTCCATTTTTGGGGGGGTCCGGCAAAATATTTTTTAAATCTGTTTTACGACAGATGACAGGCCGTTCTACTTCATCGATTAAAAAAAAAAAAAAAACATAAACAAAAACACAGAAACAAGTAAACCTTTTGGAAAATCATTGTCATGACAGAAGAAAAATATATTGAAAACGGTTTGCAGGCACATGAAACGCGATACATGACGCCAGCACCCTTCTTATCTTTTGGACCCCCAAAAAGAAAAGATAAATTTAAATCACGACAGAAATCCACTCAATCTATGATTGCACAAAAACTTAAAACAGTCATACAGACAATTAACTTCTTACTCGTGTATTCAGAGTGCAGGTATAGAGGAATCCCACAACGACGAGTTTAGCGCCGATCTGCGACGAGTTTAGCGCCGATCTGCAACGAGTTTAGCGCCGATCTGCGACGAGTTTAGCGCCGATCTGCGACGAGTTTAGCGCCGATCTGCGCACTTCCGCGTTTGAAAACGAGGATCTCAATGTCACAGTAAACAACTTTATGCTGATCGTGCGCCTGCGCTTCCTTTTATGGTATGATTAATTCATGCATGAATGAATGTACTGAAAAAGGGTTGTTTTGTTTGCCACTGACATTCTCGCTTTAATTCAACCCGGAAGTGCGCAGAAGGGGCTAATGTGAAATTCCTCTATTGTTCAGATAATCACAGCATTTTATAGGGTCTTAAATAAAAAAAATATTAAAAAAACAGAAAGGAGGACAATTAAAAGAACAGGCCAGGAGCCAATACGGAAATTTATGTAAATTTTATGTAAAATTACCAGTAGAATTCTCGGTAAGAGGGTTACATGTGGGTATAAATAAATAATCCACAATGTGTAATAAATAGCCCCCTCTTTTGTTAGACAATTTCTGATGCCCCCGCCCCCCCCCCCCCCCCCCTGAAAACTGAAGTATTTTGTTAACTCCTTGTGCCTGGTGTTATAATTGGGTGCCTGTATGCCAGACGGGATTGTGCAGCCAAGCAAAATGCAAACAAGAGGCTTGTGCAGCCAAGCGTAATGACCACGATAACCAAACAATGGATTGAATATGCAAAAAAATGCAGGTATAGCTGTCAACCCGACAGATGGTCTTTTTCAAACCACAGCTATAGCCGTCATCCGGGCTCAAGGGGTGTAGTTCCCAGAACATATTGATAATGATTGATGTTGATGGTTCTTTTTTACTTACGTATAAACGGTTTGACCTTCTTGGGTTGTTCATAAAGCGTCTTGACGATCTCCGAACGCTCATCCAGAGGGCGCTTTGTCACATGACTTTTCCATTTTTTGAACCCAAACTGAAAAAGTAAACAAATTTTTTATTTAATTTCAGTTTCGATTCAAAGTTTCAAAAGTACTAACTCTGGTCAGGTCACTAACAACTTTAAAGGTCACACAAAAATGAAAATCGTTTTCAAAGACGTTTTGCGCAAATATCAATGCTTCTGAACTGTGTATACAAATTAACTCCCTTTTTAGAATTGAAAGGATTAAGTTTTTCTTTCTCATATTTGAAAATGTTCAAGCAAATTTCTGACATTTGAGGGCGCTGTTGCTATGGCGTCAATCAAGGTACCACCCATACAGCTTAGTCACAGTTTAAAAATGAAGTCAAAATTTGTTTTAAAGATCGTTTCGAATATGACATCCTTGCAGCTATGTTGTGGACACAGGCATACAATGATACATGCTGATATCATACGCCTGTCCAACAATATGGCGGCATATTGACATTATGGTGACGTGCGTTTGATATGGCCTACTCTGTTTGTATATTAACCCTAACCCCCCAGGCATTTTTACGAGGAGGCTTCCTCAACCTGTCAAAATCCAACACTGTGCAGTATACCTCTGTCACATTCTTTGGACAAATTGGGGCATCATAGTTCCAATGGTACCAAGGCCCTGCAGTACTGAACCCATCAAAATTAGACAAAACCTGCTGTTGAAGTTTGTAAGGCTTGGGGAAGTTTGTAAGGCTTGGGGTAGTTTGTGTTCAATTCGTTTACGGACTGCCTACTAATTGAGCATTTAAATGACCCTAAACATGCTTTATATTTCATTTTGCCTTACTATTACTAACCATGTAATTTTGCTCCATCTTGTGAGCCTCGATTTCGTTGTCCAGAGCAACATTCAGGAAGACAAAGTCATCTTCTGTTACCGAGGGGTTTGGTCGTTTTCTCTGCCGCACGCCGTCCGATCCATCACTAGCCTCGGAGAAAGCACCTGAGGTGATTAACACCTTTTCTCTGTCTTTTAGTGAATCCACAATTGTGTGGGGTGTGGACCGGCCTGGTGCCGGGTCATCTGGTTGAAACAAGAAGGCCGCAGATATCGTTATGGTAACCATAACACATTTCTCAATAGCTATAATTACAACATTGTTTTTTGTTTTTGTTTTTTTTTTACCCTAAAATCTATTTTTTTTAAAGTCAGTGTTATATAAAGGAAGTGGATATTTCGCCGGTATTAGCAACACGTCCTGAAATGATGTTTTGCCGGTAGTCGTCTCTGATTGGTTCATATAAATAGCACACACATTTGTTCGATTTGCATCTTTTCTTGCTAGTTTTCTTTGGCCATTTTTCTTTAAAATATTTTTCTTTTTCTAATTCATGGCTTTGGAGGATTTGTTATGGGGGAAAAAAGACTAAGAACCTTTCAACCACATGTAAGTTTCATTTCAAATACTTGCATAGTTTTGTAGTTATGTTTTCATATATTTGTTTGTCATGTTCAAATTCATTGTTACGTCTTTTCCTGGAAAATTTGAAAATCCCTTGATCCAACATAGGAGTACTACTACGAAAGGCCCCGTTAATTACGCCGGGTCTAGCATAAAACTCACACTGATTGTGTAGTTTAGGAATAGGACACCTTTCTGTCATGTGTGTCTGTTGGCAAGTGTTGGAACGAAAATCCATGTTTATCATGTTTATAAATAGCGGGTAATATTAAGAAAATTGCATTTTATCACAATTTGTTTTCGAAATTATTAAAACTAGAGTTAAGTTGTTAAAATGTTAGGATTGAGGAAAGATCTTCTCAAGGGTTGCAAATGTCAATTTATTTTGGAATATTCATAAATTTGGTGGTAATCCGAAACTACACAAATGAAATTCCAAACTCACCGTCGCTCTTTCGAAATGTGGACTCTGCTTCATCTGTCATTTCTGTTGACGACAAGCGAACTGTCTGTGGGAGATTCGGTAAGTCCGTGACTTTAGAATCCGTCATTTCAAACTAGTGTTTACCGTTTACATGGATGGAAAATTGGTGCACTTCGAAGACAAACTGGCAAATATCTGCAGCTATCGGGGGTTTAGTCTGCTATATGTAGCTGTGTGTAGTGTGCACAGTAATTGGCGGGTTACCAGACCCAAAGTTTGTTTATCACGTGCACGAGCGTTCGAGTTTCTAAGCGCATGCGCATACTAGGAAGTTCTAAAATTAGCCGAATCACGTGACCAATCACCTGACACATATACATGTCGCATTTCACTGCAGTTGAGTCGAGGCGGTGTTTTTGCAAATATAATGCCGAAAAATGTCCCTGATTTGCAAGAAACTTGCCAACAATATCGGTCAGATCATTTACCAAAATTTCCCTAAATCCACCAGCAATGCTCCTTTGAAGACTTTGTGCCGATCCTTTCGGCAGGGTGTTGTTCTTTGTCAAAATACGACTGAAGAAAACCAAAGTCAAAGACCAAAATTGAATGTGGACGCTCGGCAAGTGGAACTTCCAGACTACAACACGAGTGTGAATGTACACGAACACCGACTGAAGCGGCCTGAAAAACCACCGCCATCGAGGAAGAAATGGGAGGGCCTGGAGGAACTGAAAGAAAGAACAAAGGCAAGATATTTGTAGCGTACCTTTGCTCTTGAAAATGTGTAGGAAAGTGAAATTAAACTGAACTTTATTTCCAACTACTATGACTGAAAAAAGATACATATCATGTGCATGAACAAATGAGAAGTAGGCCTTTTAGGCCAAAAACGTGTTAAACGTCATGTTATCTTAAAATAGTTTGAACCTTAAAAAGGCCCTTTTTAAATTATATTTTTACTCATGCTGGGTGGTATTTTCCAAAGTGGATTCCCCCTCCGATCCCCTCCCCTTTTTTTTTTTTTGAAGATGGCTTTTGCTGACATTGTACATTTGTAGCTCCCTGGAGTGGAATCAAATCAGAATGTGTGATATATGGACAAGGAGGTATTTTGTCTCTTCTCTTTACATTTTTATGGATTTTTAATTTTTTCTTAACCCTACGAAAAAAAGAAGAAGAAGAAGACATCATCTTAAAAGAATCAGACGGGATGCTAAACATGTTTTCTTTTTTACCACATGTCCAGAACAAACTTATGAGAGTTTGAGCTTCAGATTTTTATCAAAGATGTTTTCCTTGTACCAGGGCTCGCTCATTCCAGAGACGCTCAGAGAAATGGAGCAGAACGAAGACTTCCAGATCACAGCCGCCAACCTCCGTAAAATGGGGCAGGCAAAATTGACCAGGGAGGAGCGGAAGAAACGGCAGAGGGCGCTAGACAAGCTCGACATTCCTGACTTCCGAGAGTTCATCACCAAATGGAGCAAGCAGCCTGGCCAGGGTAAACACAAATGTACATGGGCGTTGATCAATGGAGATGGTGTAACAGTTTACCAATTACTCCATCTCCCTACCCCTACCCCCCTCCCCTTTCCCTTCCCCTTCCCCTTCCCCTTCCCCTTCCCCTTCCCCTCCCCCTCCCCCACCCACTTTTTTGGCTGGCTACCGGGCCAGCAGCAAAAGAATAAAACTTGACACTTGACATCTTTTTGCCCGAATCACCTTAACACTAAATATCAGTGCTCAGTACCAATTTGTCAGTATCTTCTTTTTTTTGTGGGGGGGGGGGGGGGGGGGGCTTGTCAGAAGTCATGAACCCATAATGCCATATAGCCAGGGATCACACCTCTCTCAATTAGGATATGACTTTTTAACCATTAGGAAAACTGACTCGGTAATTTTGCTCAATTTTCAAGGTGAACTAACTGTCACGAGCAGGATTTGAACCTGCGACCTCCATATTATCATACTGGTGCTCTACCTACTGAGCTATCTTGCCCTACGGTCTCCTAGTTTGTCAGTGTCTTTGTTCGGTGGGTGCTAGTCAGAAGTCATAAACCAATAATGCCATATAGCCAGGGATCACGCCCCAACTTTACGATACAACTAGGAAGTATCAATGTGGAAATCACTCAATGAGAATATAACTTTTAATTTTTAATCAGAACACTTGAAGAAACAACTGAAGAAGATTGAAATCGGGGTGTTGCAGCTGAACATTGGGCTGTACTGCAATCAGGCTTGCAACCATTGCCACGTGGAGTCATCGCCGAAGAGAACAGAGATGATGAACAGGGAGACTGCAGCGAGATGTCTGGAGGTATTGGGCAACAGTCCATCAGTACACACCCTGGATCTCACAGGTGAGGTTGAGAAAAATCTTGTAGAAAGGGGAAACAAAATGGCATGATGAAGGAAATCTCAGAATGGCTGACAGTTGATGAACTTGGAGATGACAAAGATAACTGAGGGGAACACCCTCTGTTGTCAAAGGTGTATGAGAAAGAGAGTTGAGGAAAGGGTTAAGAGTAGGGGAGAACCTTATGAGAGAAACTAATTAAGTTTGTGGCAGTGGTACAGATATATCTAGAATTGTTAATTGTTAGAAGCACATTGATAATTTGGTTGGAGAAGAGTTGGGCTCATCCTTACAATCAATCTCTCGCCGGAGGTCCGTTTCATGGTAAATGTTCCACTGGCTTGTCTAGCTTGGTTCCTCCAGTTAGGGTGTTTGAGCATAAAACTCTGCTTTTAACTTGTCAAAATTAAGTCCAGTACAAACAGCCGGTAAACTTTCCAAATTGTCAAGTGCTGATCGTCGGTTGTCTGTTTATCCCTCCGCAGCGGCAACTTTTACAGGGCCAACCGTGTAGCGGAAGAGTTACGTGGCAGTTTTATGTCGCTGAAAAGTCCAGTGCGGACAGCCACTGTAATGTAAAACGTGCATTTTGATCACATGTTTTTCGTGTTTGACCACTGCAAAGATTACGTGACCAAGGACTTTCCGCGAGCCGTGTGCAATCCAAGTGTGGACGCACGGAAGAATAACCACAGTGGAATGTTAACAATCCCGCACGGTAACTTTTGACAATAGTTAGTCCAATGCGAACGTGGCTTATGTCTCATTTCGTAGGATCTGGTAACAAATTGGCTTGAACGACAGTCATATTAGTTCCCGAAATAAACTGGTACCTGTGACTAGAACCCAAGAGACTAATTTATTTACAGGAGGAGCCCCAGAGCTTGCCAGTGAGTTTCGGTTCTTGGTCCGGGGAGGTCGTGACCTTGGAAGGGAGGTTATTGACCGTTGCAATCTCACGGCGTTACTGGAGCCCGGTCAGGAAGACACGGCAGAGTTTCTGGCCGAGAATAAAATAATCGTTGTAGCGTCTCTGCCCTGCTACAGGTTGGTACAGAATCACATGGGGTTGTGTTCCGCTGCTTTCCATCATTTTTTTGGCCCAGGTTTATTTTAGGTCTCTCCAGGCAACCCTCTGCCTCCCGGGGGAAAAATTGCAGAAAGTTCCAATAGAGTGACCCCCAAATTGTTGTCCTGTCTAGAAAAATATTTTAAAAGTGTGGTGGAGGGTTAGTGCCAGTTATGATGTGGTGGCACTTTGGGATGTGGAGTAGAGGTGGGGGGGGGGGGGGGTTTCCCCTGTCCCACTACTGGATTCATTTGTAATACCCCCTATGTGAATTAGGGCTGTTCATTTTCGAATAATTAGGTATTTGATTATTCGAAACTGGGTTTGACCGAATATTCGAATATTCGATACCGGTACGGCGCCGATCAAGTTTTTCACGGGTCAGCTGCAATTGAATGCCGCGCCGGTAAAAAGTTGCACTAAAAGCACGCCGGTGTTTTATGTGCACAATTACTGTGTTTTTGCAGTAAATTATTTATAAGCATTAGAGGTTTTACGGACGGGAACAATAAACTTTCCACACAAAAATACCGGCAACAAAAATGCGGCACTTGACACTAAGCGCCGTACTTTTTCTATTAAAATAGCATCAGAGTCGTATGTGTACTTGCATATTTTTTTCTTGAATATTCGAACCGGCAAAAAGGTATTCGGTATATTCTGGACAGCCCTGATTCACAAGGGAACAGTCTGCTCCAGTTTAGAAAGTTGAGAACACAGAACGTTCCATCAGGAACAAAACAATACTCATAAAATGACCAAGTTCCTCGGAGTCGCCCCTCAAACACCAAGAACCAAGACTGCATCTCTTTCATGCCCTGCAGTGCAAAGAACGTCAACACCCAACGTGGAAGCGGCGTGTTTGATAAGAGCATCCAGGCCCTACTCATGCTGAATCAACTCGGCTATGGGAAAAGTGATCAAGGGCTGAGACTCGACTTGGTGTACAATCCACTCGGTAAGTTGAAAACTGTTTAATGACATCAGAGCTATTACCAGGCAGGGGCAGAGCCAGAATTTTTCTTAGGGGAGTGATAGACCTAGGAATGTTTATGTCTTCCTGTAAAAACTTTTAAATAAATGGTTGTTGGACAGGCCTGGGCCTAATTTTATAGGGTTGCTGAACCGTTAGCATAAAAAAAAATTCTAACTACCGCAGAAATTACATTTTCAGTTGCATTATGATTTTTTATAGGTGGGTTTTTGCCGCCGTCCCAGGGGGAGCTGGAGGCCAAGTACAAGGAGGAATTGTGGGATACGTTCGGGATTGAGTTCAACAACTTGTACACCATCACCAACATGCCGATCAAGAGATTTGCAGATTTCTTGTACCGACGGTATTAAAGTCTGATGTCTGCAGAGGCCCTTGAATTTAATTGATTTTGTGTCGAATACAAGGGCTGGCAGTTATGTGGGTGGGGAATTGGGAGAGGTGAGGCTAGCCAAGAAGCGAGTTGGCAATTTTTTTTTTAACTTTTGTTTTCTGACGTCTATCAAACTTTTGACTGACAATCATTTTTTTGGGGGGGTGAGGGAGCTAGACCTACTTTTGGGGGCTGTAGCCCTCCCTCTCTGAAACCTTCCCGAACTGCCCCTGATCTATAAAAACCCTGGGCCAAAGCATGCTCCGATTTCCTCTGTCCAAAGCTTGCCACATCAACAGCCTGAGGTGTTTGTATATCGCTGAGCAATAGATGCAGAAACGATCAATCTTTTTTTCCAGTTAGAAAAAGTTATAGAATTTAAATTTTGTTTTCATGTTTTTTCTTTCTGATCAGGAATGAACTGGAAGACTACATGCAGTTGCTGGTGAGGAATTTCAACCCTGCCTCAGTGGAGGGTCTGATGTGTCGTAACCATCTCAACGTCAACTGGGATGGACAACTCTTTGATTGCGACTTTAACCAGCAGTTGGACATGGGCATGCGCAGGGTCAGCGGAGCAAGTGGTAGGCCTTTGTGCATTATTTCACTGGCTTACTACCAATTTTACATCCGGCCGTCCGATTATTCAATTCTCCTGTGAAATGTCTCATTGGAAATCAGCATATCAATTTTTAAATGTATTTTTCGGGGTGCCACGCCCATAAAGCACGGACACAGCATCGTTAATAAGCCAGTTCGGTATCTCAAAGGTCAAAGGTTATTCGGGATAAAATTGCTGACGTAATGCCACGCCTTGTTATGCGAACGCCCATCCCATTCTGATTGAATTTAACACGTGCGCGTTGTGCGCCACCTTCTGCGTTCACATGCACGCAATAGGTCACGCGGGTCATTCGGGATAAAAAGTCATTGTGCACATGCGCATTTGAAATACTGAACTGGCTGGCTTATTAAATTTAAAGTTCATTGTCTGTAATTTTATGTAAAAGCCAATTGAATTTCCTGTTAGGGAATTATACATTTTTTATAATTTTTGCAGACCACGCCCCAGACAAGTCTAAGGCTTCCTCCGCCCCCTCTGTCTGGGATATTGCATCAACCGATGACCTTGTTGACTTACGCATCGTCACTGACAACCACTGCTTTGGTTGTACGTCGGGCATGGGCTCCAGCTGCCAAGGCACCACAGCTTAATGGGCTCTGTGCAACACCAATCGAGGGCGCTATACTGCACCTAGCTACCAAGATATACAGCTGTAAAAACTGCATATTTAGTTTTAGACGGGGGTATAGAGGGCATCAAATTAAAACTTATACTCTTTACATTCAGGAAATACCATAATCGCAATTTTCACAATGTTGTGGTTCCAAAGTCACGTATATTTGCTTGCTTATAGATAAAAACTTTATTTTGGAATTACTAGCCTTATCTCTTTAAAACAATTTGTTTTTATCAAACAAAACAGCATTGATAGTCACGGTGTTAATTACATTTGTTGCCGTTACCATTCTTTAATAATATATGTTGGCCTGAGCAGTGGCATATCCAGCGACGGGGGCAGGGGGAGGGGAAACTTCCCCCCTGGCGGCATTTGAGGCGTCATAAAAAAAAGAAGGGAATAGTGTTTTGTGACAGTTTTAAGATGTTCAGACGTTGTTTGCCCTCCCTGGAACAAAAAGCTGGATACGCTACTGGGCCTGAGTTTAAAAGGCCGCTCAAGATGAGGGCTCACACAGCACAATATGGGCTCCGTGCGCCACCAAAAAAGGGCGCTGTCCACATAGCAACCGCACTTCCATGGGGAGTACGTCGCTGGTATTACGCACTGCGCGCCTCATTAATTTTATACTCGTATACCAGTGGGATTGCTTTGTCTGTTTGCCGACTCTTGATAATTGCTTTTTTAATAAGAATATCATAGCTGGAACCAGACACTTAAATTGAAGTCGGGTAAGATGACGTCGATATTGACCCCCCAACTCGCCTTTTCTTTCCGCTGAGGGGGTAGTTGTGCACGGAGCCATAAAAGATTGCAACGAATGGAATAGCTATAGGAAGTTAAAGAAATTTGACAGATTAGTGCATGGTGTCCTCGAAAGCAAACGGAGAGGAAAAGGGAGTCAAGAAAGATTAGAGTAAAACATTATTTAAGTAAAATTGCTTGAAATTTTATTTTACTTGCCATCTCAAATGTTACTCAGTTTATTTCGTTTTGAATACCAGGGTTTACTCTTGTAAGTTTCTCGCATTATGATTTAGATAATGGAAATTTATTTTAGAAAAAGCATGTTTATAATGTGAAATGAAGATCATAGTGGTTTTCTACCATATGAAAAAAATGCATTTAATATTGTTGTGCAGTATTCAGTCAGTGCAAATAGCCCTCGTAAAAACCCAAAGGTATTTAAAACATTCTTTTTAAATTCTTGCATAGAATTTTTTGACCTTGAATATTTGCCGACAAGGTCATGCTATATATAACATAAAAGCAAAATATATATATATATTTTACTGAAACTACTTATCGTCTTTTGCAAATTAAAAAAAATTGGAATAAAGACTAGCCTACAGTAAATTCAGTCCAAGGTTTCTGGGTTTTTGTATTCGCTTTTATCGTGTCAGTGTATGCCAAACGTAATTTTCTATACGTGTGGCCCTTGACAGATGTTATTGGTTAAAAGGCCTCTCTGTGTCACAAAAGGTCATTTCACTGGAAATGTGGGAGGGCTTCGAAATTCGGAGGGACATTTTATTGACCAACTTGTCCCAAACTCAAAAGACTATTTGCAGTTTGCAAGTGCGCAGCAGGTTCACGGTTAATGCGTTGGTATCGTGAACAGGGCTGGGCATCCTTACGGCCGTAATTAGGAGGATAATTCGTGCCACAACCTGTTGATCACGCGTTATCTGTGTACCGTCTACCCCTAGGAAAAGAATGGTCGAGTCGGAATCGGACTGCGGAAAAACATGTTGGGATCTCATCGCGATTGTGCAGAAAGTGAAAATATATAACAACTTCCTGTCGATGTGTCTCTAGTGATTGTATACAACACTCGGGTCGAAACAGGAAGTACGTTCAGCAATCCGTCTTGGGAGGTTTTTATTCCTGAAAAAAAGTACATTCATTCACGATTTGCGTGCTGCCAACCCTCTGATACTGCGGCGTGGTGTGTCATGTCCAAGCCTTGCTACACGAGGTTGCTGTCATTCGTGGTAATTCGTCCTTTTCCCATTAAAGAACCTGTTGAATATTGGATCCGAAGATCGATGCGTGGAAAAGATTGATTATGTTTGAGAAATTCGGGCTATGGAGTTCCCACTGATGTTTGACCCTATGGTGTGACCAACGTGGTGAGTATCCATTTCCTGTATGTATTTTGGTTGGTTTTGAGGCCAAGTATAGCTTTTTTCTTCCATTATTGCGTAATTATTGACCGCTGGACGACGTAAATGACGCACCCACCCGTGCCCCACTTGGCTTAGTCTTAAACCATTTCCTTCCATAAATTCGCTTGCCACCATATTTTCGCCAGTGAGATGTTTAGCTGCTTTCCTGTGTACAAATTATTAGTCCTTGAAAAATAATGACAGAACTGACGTTTTTAAACGCAATACGAGCTTGTTTTGTTTTGCTATCACCTCAAACGGCGGCTAAAATGTCTTGCGCCCTACCCCCGACAACACCCTACGCCACGCCCCTAGTGTTTCAGTGATGTTTTATTGTTAAATCTGACAATTCAGCCACGTGCTCTGAAGGGATTTCAAATTAACAATTCAATGGAATAAACATCGTGTTTTTGTGTGTTAAATTCTTTCCACACTCAGATCCATGGAGTAAAATAAACACGCGTCACGCCGTTTTCTGGCAAGATTGTTTATTTGCTATAAATTATGTCAACATAAAGTTTCTAGTACCAGCGCGAAGTTTTGTCCATCCGTTGATCATCAACAAGAGTTTCATCATTACCTACAGTTAATATAAACAGTGCTGAAACGATGTCATTAACCTGCATTTTCCATCACTCGGTTTTATCTTGAAAATCTGACATTGTTCAAGAAAAATGAAGACGTGAATTCCCAAGTTTTCGATAACATCCAGGAAAAGTGCAGACAATTGATCTCCACTGCCAAGTAAAAAAAAAATCGAAAACTTTAGAGCAAGAGTTTTGAAGACTTCGTTGAATCATCCAACCGAGACTTCAGGCGCCCAAGATGGACGCTACCATAGGAGATCAGCTGCGCAAGCACGCTGCCATGGTAACCAGAGTGACGTCAAAGGATCACGAGGGAGGACAACAAGTGGATCCTAATGGGTAATTTGCATTTCTTTTTAAATAATGAGTTGTATTTTAGGCCTACATTAAGCTATAATTTTCGCACTCTTGAACGATCGGTACTCGACAATACCTTAATATTAAATACAACAGTACTAGTGATTTCTGTAGGGACCACTTGTTTCTAAATGAGTAGTGCGCCTATACAATTTTTATATAGGGACACTATAGAGTACCGAAGTAATGACGTCAATCAATGTTTGGAACCAGAATACATTCTAAACTGCATGTGTGTAGAACCATTGCCCCGGCAACTGACGTCAGACTTCGGTACACTATTATAATTTAAACACAACAGACCATGCACGTTGACCTCAATATCCACAATCCAACGAGATTTGAATTTGTTAACATATCGTGAATGTTAAACGGTTCCATTGTTCATAACCAGTCACAAAAACACGTTACCCTCTAGAATTTCGGTACTACTAAAATTTATGGCATCGCCACTTATACCATGGAGGCCTACCTCCATGCTTATACATACCTATACTGCCATATAACCATAACACTTGTGCGCATAATGATTTATTGCACGTTGCGGTCAGCACAAACATCTACTTGAACACCCCAAGTCGAGCAAAAAGTGTCTTGCAGATTTTGCAGTGGAAAGTTCATACACCTTTAGTACTCGCTACTCGATCTGATTTTAGCTCATTTATATTTTAAACATGTCTGATGTCTTGAGTGTTGTATTACAAAGAAAGGTGTCATATTTCTGACTATAATCTAAGAGGTTTTAACATTTAAGATGTCCGTTGTTGTTAGGCGTATCACCCCGAAAAATTAATTTTCAAATTGAATCGCTAATTTGTTAGCATTAGATTAGTTTTGAGCTTGCTAATAAGACATTCCACAAAACAAATCGATTGAAGATAGGTAACAATAAGTAAAATTGTTTTGCAACATAAGCGGACGCTTTTATTCTCACGCACAGTGTTATGCACAGGGCAATCATCGCGCGTAAAATTAAGACCAATATAGATTGTAGTAAGCGTTTTTTTTTTTTTTTTCATAAATTACAATTTTCCTTCATTCTTCGTTTGTGGGAGGAAATCCATTGAATTGAAATTTTCAGCAATAAATTACGGGAAGTACTGACGCAGTATTCTTTTTTTTGGTTATGCAAGTTTCAGAGCACGAAACGAATAGTTTGTTGTAATAATGCTAAGACCCAAATTGCTATGCATAGTTTATCATTCCTCCATGCTATAATAAATCAATTATACAAGCGCTCCACAACAGCTTATCATTAACAAGCGATTTATCACAACCAAGGCTGGTTATCTGAAGGAATATGGTTCGTCAGCAGACGGGAAAGTCCGTTTCTATTTTGCCCGAGTAGTTCACGCAAATGCGGTCAGCACTGTGCAGCTATTTTAGTTTCTCAGTGCCTGCATGCGCATGCGCGCGTCCTCCATAACGTATCTTGTAACAGATTATAACATGTGTGCCACACTGATAAAACACTTGGGGAAACTTGTACGGTCGCGCCAAGGATAAACCAATTTATGTTTAAGTTTCTCGTGGTCTAACACTTGAAAAAATCTCGTTCTATATGATTTTTTAAGAGGATGATGGCGTTAGTATGTGGCGTAGGGGTGAGGGCGCATTTTGCACTTTTTATTCAGCTTCATAGCCTTGTAATTTGTGCATGTATGTTTGAGCATGGAGGAATAAGAACACGTACAGTGACCTTATGTCTGATGACTGTCGATGTGATTTTAAAATTGTCAGGCTTTGCATTGTCGAGACTGCAGGCTATTGTTTTTGCGGACGCACCGTGTGAACTTTTTGTATTGAAATCACCCAATACAAGGCTAAAAGCCACTCTAGATAAAGGGTTATATCAGAGGTAGGTTGTAAGTTTGGCAACATTTTGAATTGCCAACCCTACCACCCTTACGGTTTTCCAAGAAATTCAGGTTTGTTTTTTACTATAAACCTGCAGTGACGTCACTGACGTGAAATAATGATGATTTGGACCAATTTCATGGAGCCGCTCAGCACAAAAATTTGCATAGCACAAAAAAGTGTTGCTTCCTAAAGACAGATCACCAGTCAAAACTCCATTTTCATGCTAAGTAAGAAACAGCTGGATACCAGCCACATGTAGTATACGTGACATGAACATTTGGTTGGTAATCTTGTTTTCACCAAGGAAGACTTTTCATACTAAACAAATTGTTGTGCAAAAATTTAATGGCGTCATGATGACGTCATCGGATATCAAATTACAAGCCATTTAAGATTAATATTTTCAATCTTCGAACTCGGTATAAAATCAACAGTGAGAGACCTTAATATCTTGATTTTTGTGGGAATACATGAACTACGGTGTGCTCCATGAAATTTCCTAGGTTAGGGCTGTCCAAATATACCGAATATTCCAATATTCGAGTCAACCGAATATTCGAATATATGTTTACCAGCACTGATGCAGTTGCAGCTGACGCGTGAAAAACTTGATCGGCGAGTATCGAATATTCGGTCAAACCCAGGTTCGAATAACCGAACACTAAATTTACCGAAAATGAACAGCCCTAAAATTCAATTTCCCCCTGATCCTCACCTCGGCTTTTGCAGGGAAACGGTGGACGAGGTTTTGAACGTCCACCCGTCCTTCTTGGAGTGTTCAGGCTGCAGTGAGTCCATACGAGACCGCTACTTCCTCAGAGCTATGGACAAATACTGGCACGAGGACTGCCTGGCTTGCGACCTATGTCAGTGCCGACTTGGAGAGGTGGACTGTTACATGTACACCAAGATGGGAAGGAAGCTATGCAAGAGGGATTACCTCAGGTAAGATATAGACCCCTTGTTCCTGACTGGTCACACATGCCACGATAAACGATACCGAAAACGGTGAGAATGAACGCCATTGATTGGTGGAATTATCGCGCGTGTTATACGCGCGCGCCCCATCCACCAATGGAGAACGCTTATTCACTTCGTTTTCGTTTTCATCTTCGTTATCGTGGTCCGTGCATGGAGGAAGGAAAAGACCTTCTGTGTGACCGGTGTAGCGTGAAATTTTGTCACCATGAAATAATGCTAGTATCGCACACGCCTTAATAAGTGATCGATGAATCGATTATTGGAAGAGTGGCCGTTCACGTGAAAGGGTTTAACCAATAATAGGGAAGAGGAGTCGGATATTCATATGACACCGGCACTTTAAGCTGGTTTCCCATAAAACGCGTTTTCTGTCCGTTCTGTGTCCGTTACGCTTAGGTCTATGGGTAAAGCCTGGCTTTCGTTGCTTTTTGTGTCCGTAGCGTTTTAGGCATATGGTAAAACTATAGGAAAAATACGCATCTTAAAACGCATTAAAGACATTCCGCTGTATTCCACGTTTCTGTTAGGCAGAACGAGGACCCTCGCGCAGTCAGGACGAAAACCCCAGAGGAATAAGAACAAAGTTTTTGATTTGTGATCGCATGGGGCGCATATCTAACAGTCGCCGCTCCCTCTCCCATCCCCTCCCTCTCCCATCCCCTCCCTCTCCCATCCCCTCCCTGTGTCCACCCTCAAAGATGTTGACAGGACACTGTTTCTAAAATTAGTTGGCATAACGCCAAACATATTGTATTCGTTCTTATTTTTTTGCTTTTTTCCCTCTTACCCTTAGACTTTTCGCACCAAGCGGCGTGTGCTCCGCCTGCAACCGTTCTATACCGGCTTACGAGATGGTTATGACGGTCTCCCCCGGACGAGTCTTCCACCTCGAATGCTTTAAGTGCTCGCAATGCGACAAGCACTTCTGCGTGGGAGACAAGTATTACCTGATGGGCACCAGCATCGTGTGCGAGGACCACTGATCGGACTGACCAATCAGGAGACTGGAAACTGGGTCAATGAAGGACATGCACCAATCGTATCGCTGGATTCTGTCATTGGCGTGACCATACCGTGGTTGGTTCGCACATATTCCTGTACTTGTTTCACTTGGGAAAACAGGCTACCAGGCAATTTTCCCAATATCGATACTTCAATGAAGAAGTCGTCAAATGGAGTTTGGTATCTGTTCAGTGATAATAATCCCCAATACCATTAAGCTCCGCCCCTTAAAGTTCCGGCCAATCACAGCCGCGCTATGATCCGGTTAAAGTGACGGAGTTATGGCGCGCGCTGCTGTGATTGGTCAAGAAGTCGGGGCCGGGGCTCAGTGAATCGGTTTATTGTTTTAGTTGCTGGGCGCCTGATTTAAATGCCTCGTTTCATTGGTCGACAGAGTTGAATACGGAAATTTCTCGACAATCGACTGATAATTTAAAGCATGTCTGCACCCGTTCTGCAAGACCGTTTCCTAAATGACTTCAGCTTCGGCTCTAGATACATTGTATTACCCCAGTGCAACAAGCCTTGAATACTTGAACAAAATCAACAGGCTTCGCCCGGGTTCAAATATGAGACTTTGATATACATTTAGAAAAGAAGCCCTAGAAGCTAGCCACATGTTAGGACCTAAAATGAGGAGAAGGCGAAGCCAGAGCCGAAGCAGTTCTTGCCCAATTAATCCTGGGTAACAAAATCGATCTGGAACGCGATATGAAGAGGCAGAAACTTCAAGTTGATAATTATTGTTCGAAACGATGATTGATGATAAACACGACAGTGCCGTTTCGTATTGCCAAGATGGAAAAAAACCAAGATAAATACAGGGGGGGGGGTGTCACGGTCCCCGCCCCCAGATCTGCCTACGGTTGAGGATGGAACTCGAATTTGAGAGCGCCCCTCCCAAACCACGAAAGTATCCGCGACACATTAGAATTTTGGCATGAAACTGTTGTCGGGTAAGATTGAGGTTTCGCAAAGGTTGACTTTGAGCGCCCTCTATTGTCAGGTTTGACACAGTGAGAGACGACTTTTTAGGCGGGAAAACGGATTTGTCTGCACTGCAGTTGTACAAAAGTTTTGGACAAATTTCTCTATAATGTTGTGGCAAGTTTTATCAGTTTTTGCCGCTCAGTGCTTGTCCGCACGTTTAGTCGCGATTTATGTTTGATCATAATAAAGAACGTGCCGCATAATTAAGTTTCTATGAATATTAAAAGTTCATTCAGTGTCCGATCAGATTAATAAACAAATTGTTGACACCTTTACCAAGATACTTCACGATGTTCGTAGGAATACGAATGCAATTTTGTTTGGCGAACTTGCGTGACTGATATGAAGTGATAGCGCCCTCTATGTTTTATCATATTTTCGCACATACTCGATGTAATGTTACTTGTCGTTGCATCATGAGAGGGGTCAAAGGTGGGCACTAAGTAACATCGCGTATTACGCATCGGTGCACAATGGACCACACGCTCAGCACTTCACATATAAAATACCAAGGACTCAATAATAGGCCAACTGGCCTATATAGCGAACGACAATCTTTTTGCAAAGTCTGAATTTTACTTCGGCTGCCGTGGAAGTAGCAAGAGCGCCCTCATTTGTTGTCAAATTATACATTGATGGGACAACGTTCAAGAATTCCTTACTTGCGTCCACGGTCCCCTGTGCTTTGGGTGGGGGCAGTGGCGTATCCTGGGGGGGGGGGGGGGCGGACAACTTTTCCACCTGGCGACATTTGTGGCGTCATAAAAAAACAAAAAGAAATAGTGTTTTTAAGACGGTTCAGACGGTTTGTATATACTTTTCCCACATTGGGTTATGGGGACATCCCATAGGGTTCGTGTGCTTAAGGAAAATCTCTCTATACTCAAACCCTGATAATTCTTTAGACCCAAAATTTTCAACATCAGCCTAATATGTATTCCTCTCCATTTTCTTTCATATACCCTAACCCCAATTTACCTCAAGACCCCAGTATTGGACACCCAAAACGTTATGGGGACAGGAAATGTCCCCACAACTCGCTCAGATTTTTTCAAACAAAAGAAATTGTCCCCATAACGAGGTGTATGCGTAAATGCCCTCCCTGGCACAAAAAAATTGATACGCTGCTGGGTGGGGGTTATATTCCCCTTCCTCTCCCCCACCCAGAACCCTGCTTGCTGTACAGGATATTCTGCGAATGTCCCTTGCTCGCGTGTTTAACTCGAGTGACTTACGACCAAGCTAAGCCGTCTGTAGCTCGGCTCCCCCATCAGCGAAGCGGCGGATTTGTACGCCGGCTTTAACACCCATTAACGGCCGGCCAACACAAGGAGCCGTTTGCACAAGGGATAACGGTTTACTCGGGCTACTGAAATGAGGACTGAAAGAATTTGGCAGGGGGACAATGGAGGGTTATTTGGGATGGGGTGGGCTGGCGAATGTATAAATACATACGGAGTAAGGAAAGCGCAATTATATCGAGTTATTTTCCTCGAGACGGGAAACGGACATTTTTTTTATAGGCCTAATAATCAGTTGACATTTTTTTTGGGGGGGGGGGGGGGGGGGTTGAAAGCCTATGGATGTAGACAACGAGGAAAATAAAGGATAAATCTATCATTACCTTCCAACAAAACATTTTTTAATGACTTCAGCTTTTCAGTACCAATGTATTACTGATTATCACACAATGCTTTGCCACACAAATGCCAAACTATAGCTGGGAGAACATTATAGAAAATAGTACATGTACATGTATATGCAACATTTGACTATCGTTGAATAATTGTCCTGGACGTTCACCACGCTAAGTTGAGGATCAGGAAAGGAACATGCTTTTCATTTATGTCACCGTAATTCTTGGCAGTTCTTTGCCAACTTTGACATTGGCACTTTATCTTGATACGCTCCTATGTGATAAAGCATTATACTGCGTATAATCTTTTGTTTCAATATCTATTCTGTTTTCCACATATCATTTGAAGGCTTCGACTAATGTCCTTTGAACGCGCAAGTAAGACCATATTCAGAAAATCAAATAGGCTCTACCAATTTGGAAATCCATCGAATTGAATCATGCTCCTTATCGCAATCAATAAAAAGAGTGAACATTTTGGCCTGCTGACGTCATTGGTTCACTATCAGCCTCGTCCCAGACAGATTGCGATAGACCTCTTGATAGCTGTCGACGTTCTTACAAAAAATTCCTTCTTCAAATGGAAAGCAAAACAGGGCGCATTTTGCCACCTTCCTGGTATCACAATGCGAAATCTCAACAAGTTACCAATGAAAACGTTGTTATACGTGTGCACACAATGGCACGAAAACCCACTGTTATGTACGAACGAGACTGTTCAAACACTGGGCCGCGCCGTTGCTAAGAACTTTCCTCGTCCAACTCCGGAAAAATTCACGGCCTTTCAATTCGGTAAATTCCCGCTTTCTTTTGTATCACAGCGCTAAAGTTTACCGAAGTCGTCAATTTGATAACTATAGTGCACGATTAAGTGTGTCATTGCAATAATATCGGCGTGCCTTTTTCCGGCTGATCGGTTGTTTGTTTGTTCGAGGTTTTTGTGTGCTGCTCGCTTTTCAAGAATTATGAGGGCGCGTTTTTTCTATAGTGAATGGCTTGTTGCTGCAATATTATTGTTATCATTAGAGCAGAGGCCATGCCAGTAGATTGTTTGCTCTCTGCGTCTTGATATGCTATTAACCTAAAATATGACAGGGTCACAACTTCACTTTACCCAACCGATGTGGGGATTGAATTACCTATTGAACTTTAGTGGAGAAACACTTTCTATGGTATGGAAGCTTAAAGTGACCATACATTTTTCCACGTTTCCGAGCTAAATAATCGTGGATTGATGGAAAGTTCACACATCTTTCTCACTTCTCAAATTTAAAACACGTCTTCCAGTTTTAACAATGGCCTTGTTTCACTCGTAGATTGTCTTGGAAAGATAGAATACTGAGATAATCTTCTATAAGAGAACAGATTCAATAAATGGGAAAGACGTCTTTTTTGCGAAATGCTATAATGGCAAACGGTCTTCAGTATTGCAGTAAGCCATTTTTCCAAGACCATCTTTGAAACTAGACAAGTGTAGAGTGTGATTTCTCCCTTTGCTGCTTTCTGGTGAGTGCTCCCCCCGCCCCCCCCCCCCCCCGAAAAAATCCTGGCAACGTCTATTACTGTCGGTTGTTATTTTGTATGAAATTATGCCCCGGCACTCAATTCATGCGAGACATGGCATTCAATTTCAGAAAGTACCTTCGGAGTTTAATGCAGATTATCCTGTGGCTTCATGAAACAACAGCTGACGTTTTTGTTTACAGTTCGCTGAATTCAAAACGATGCAAAACGGATTTTTTTTCGTATCGAACCAACGGCTGTTTTATGTGATGCACAAACAGCCGTCGGGTGATGGCCAATCTTAAATTAACCATTAGCCAAATATTCAGATAGATTAGGCCAAATGTTGAAGTCACAGAATACTAATGCTCTTTGGTCATAAACGCGCCACACAATTGACTTTCAGTTGAGGATGCATATATTTCTATTTTTGAAGCAGATAATTGTTTCATTCAAGTTGAATTAAAATACAGGGGAGAGAGAACATTTGAGGGGAAATAAAATTTGTTTGCTTAAAATTATATTAAAGCAGTTATTTTTTTAAATGACGGGGTAATTATTTGACGTGAACGGTTATAGTAATAGAACCAAACATAATTAAAGGTATTCTATATACAGCTTCAGTATGATCAAAAATATAGTTGATTAGTTTCAATCTGAAAGCTTACTGTTTATAAAGATGGTACCAGTATCAATCCTGAAAAATATTTCCTTAAAAAAAACCAGGTTTTTTTTTTTTCAATATTTTCTCCTGACTCGGATGACGAATTGAGCTGAAATGTTCACAGGTTTGTTATTTCATGTATATGTTGAATCACACAAAGTATGAACACTGTCTGGAACTGCGTTGTTCTCCATCTCTGTATAAATAATATGAGATTCTTTTAAAAACAATTATGGTTGTGCATGCGACCATATGATGCACGATATGGGGCAGAGCGAACCCCCCCCCCCCCCCCCCCCCCTCTTTTGTGTTGGTCATTGTGTTCCCGGAATCTCAGGAATCCTTTTCAGAAGTCTAGGGGGGATGTGTTGGGTAACAATAGTCTGGAGAGTGTATAGGGTATAGGGACAAAAAGGGGGGTACCCCTCTGCCCCATGTCGTGCTGGGTATACATGCGACCAATGGTCGTGCAATGCGGCCTATCACTTTGAGTGTTAGCTTAGTCTAGTTTCCAGACCCGACGAATCTGACTATTCTCATAAGAGAGAATGGTCCGATGTAGCGTGAATTTCAGTCGCTATGAAATTAATAGGGAAAAGAGTCCGATTTTCGTAGCAGTCTGATGTCACGCGATGTCGCGCGATAAAAAAAGGAGGAAATACTCCTTTTTTCCAGAATAAATCCGAAGTTTTCCAAACTCGCTTATCGTGAACATTATGACGTTGAGGGCGCCATTAAATTTGTGACACATTTTTAATATACCGTGCACTTTGCCGACCGCGATACGAATTTTCCTTTTCCGACAGAATTAACTAATGGCATGAATGGAGGTGTCACAACCCCCCCCCCCCCCCCCCCCCCCAGCGACGCCCGTGGTAGTCGTCTTTGGTTACCCTCCAATAGAAAGTGAAAGATTAAGTTTTATTTGGAAAAGCTTGTTACCCTTGGGAGTTGTTAGTGCTTCTCTTTAAGGGTGGGGCCTATTTAAGTTTATTTAAAGATGCGTCCCTATATGGTGTGATGGTTTTGTACAACAATCTGTATTTGTCTATACAATGTTGACAATGACAGCGACAAAAACGACAAACTTGGTAAGCTCCGTTTGTATTCTTTATTTCAAATTTCACCCCAAAATGTCGCCCAGTTGTAAATGAAGCTGTAAATTACATGAGAAACTCGCTTAGGCCACATGAAATTAACATACACAATTTCGACTTGCATCACGTTCAGCATGCCTGAATTCGTTAAAAATGCTGTTCCCTCCGTAGCTTATATCGACCCACAACCGATGTTGCCATTTTTTTTGAAGTCATCAATACATCGCGCGCCAAACGGAATGGCATTAATAGTAATAAGATTCCGTGTTTACTACAGCTGCCGGAGAGTGAATATCTTTTGTATTAATGAATCTTTGCTATGATTGCAGGGGCTTTCGTGCCGTGGGTTTTCAAACGGTTTAGCGCGCGCGTAACGGAGTTGTCAACGGTAGTAATGAAGAGAAAGTGGGCGAGAATAATGGAGTTGGGATGAGTCGATACAAAGTGGTCCCGCGCACTTTCTTTTCGACTTCTGTGTTCGTGTTAGGTTTTTGGATTTTTTAGGCATTCCCCCAAACAGGGCTATAAGCCACTCGAGGTATGGGGGCTACAAAAAGGGGGGAAAAGCCATTGGCATAGCTTTTCATTCTACATTCTAGGCACAGCTAGAGTATATTTGTGGAACGGGAATAGGTGGAAATCCGAGTTTCACGCGTAAACACCCTAACTGGAGGATCCAATTTGGACAAGCCGGTGGAACAGTTACCATGCATGAAAAGGCTGTAGAACAGACTAAGAGTAGCAACAGATCTCCGGTGAGAGAGTGATTGTAAGGATGAGCCCAACTCTTCTCCAATCAAATTTACAATGCACTCATGACAAGCAAAAGTACAAGGCAGTCCAGGTGTGGGAACAATACTCCATAAGACTTTAGTTGTCTTTTAAAGGTAAATGATAGCAGCAGATGGTAGATACACTCGCAGATTCACCAACTGTAACCATACATTTTGGTGTAAACAATTGACTTAGATCGGACACAAAAGGAAATACATAAGTCCTATACCTAACACTTTCCGGACAGAATTTTTAAAACAACACAAAAGTTGAATCAATCCCCTCTCCTATCTCAATCGATTCATCAGATGCAAATTCACTCTTCCGGGCTGGAATAAGCAGAAATTAATCAATGATAGGAAACCTCACGAGCAAATAGTGGCTGCCACATTTTTATATACAGTTGTACAAAATTTTCATCGATCAAGCGCGCTCCCTTACACGCCTTTGCAAAAAATTTTCATCGTCTTCACTTCTTTTTTATCTCCCCAGGAATCGATTTTTGTCGTTCACGCGCTTCGGCGTATGGTGTTAAAGTCACACAGGGCAAATATGGACAGGAAACGTACACCCTTGTAGGGTAAACAAAATCACGCATCTATGAGGAAAGAGAACTGGATGAAGGGGAAGTTAGGGTAAAGGAGAGCGGAAAATATATCATGGTTTTGCGATGAAAGGAGGGGTGATTGGACAAAGCGCGGGAATTGGCCATGGGAGCATTTGCAAACCAGAAAATCAAAAACCATGTATGGTATTGTTAAGAAGAAAACAAGGAGGTTAATTGAAGCCACCAACGTCGAGAATGAGTACGGTACCGCCCCCCCCCCCCCCCCAAAAAAAAAGACCCCCACGATCCCCCCGTTGGTATGCGACAAATTTGGGGGGCAACGTTTAGGGCGAATATGTACGAAAACAAATTCCACCCCCTCCGCAAACAATCCTTGATCCGCCCCTGAAAAGGTATGGGTTGACATCTTGCAAAAAGGGTAGTCTCAAAGCGAGACACGAGTCCGGACTGGAATGACTCGGACTCGGACTCGGACTCGGACTCGGACTCGGACTCGGACTCGGACTCGGACTCGGACAGTCAGAACTCGGACTCGGACAGTCAGGACTCGGACTCGGACAGTCAGGACTCGGACTCGGACAGTCAGGACTCGGACTCGGACTCGGACAGTCAGAACTCGGACTCGGACTCGGACTCGGACTCGGACATTGTGGACTCGGACTCGTATTCGGACAGAGTGGACTCGGACTCGTATTCGGACAGAGTGGACTCGGACTCGTATTCGGACAGAGTGGACTCGGACTCGTATTCGGACAGAGTGGACTCGGACTCGTATTCGGACAGAGTGGACTCGGACTCGTATTCGGACAGAGTGGAATCGGACTTGTATTCGGACAGAGTGGACTCGACTACATTGCTGCAAAGAGGCTGCACGTGTTGCAGTCAATGGTGCAGTCAGTTCTGCTCGGATGCGAGGCAAATGGGGAAACGGCCATTTTCAAAGAGGGGGGGGGGGATTAAATTTATTTGCCAGATTTTCAGTACCAAATTGTTTGTGCTCAGGAGCAAAAACAAATTGAAAAGTCGTTGTACCATGAGTAGGACACATTCAGAGATTACAACAGAAATCACTTTATTCGACTTCTAACTTCACAAAGATACGACCGAATTATTGTCGGGACGCAAATAATTCGACATCTCTAAAGTAATTATTCGATAACTAAAGGTGCGTGCGTTTTTCGTTCGACGTTTCGTTCAAAGTGAAAAACGTTTATATTGCTTGAGCAGGGACGGTATATCCTGTGGTATCAACGGATTCAACACTGTAAAAATCCCCAAATAACAGTTTGAATATTATGGATTCATTATAACAATGGTCACCGTAATTACTATGAAATATGAGCATTATGAACCCCTGAAAATGGGAATTACGAAACTGCTTACCTGGGGGTCACGTGCAAGTGACGTCAGAAGCACACAACCAACAGGTGGTAATCTTCAACCGGCATATCCCGCTCTCGAGATTAAAACAAATAGAAACACTCGCCGCGAAACCTCCAAAAATAAAATCGAAAATCTGCGAGCTGAATTCACTGAAACTTCGCCACTTACGCCAGTCGATGAAAACATAGGCAGATAACACGCACACTACTTGAACGAGACTGAATATATGGCAGTGCGTGTATACACAGAGCGCACACGGCCGGTATGCATGCAGCTAACACCAAAAATCACACATTTTAAGTTCCCGCAAAAAAATTACAAAAGATCGATAACTGTTGGTGAAGGGGTTCGTTTGGATGAGCACGATGCAGATGCTACGAGGAGTTAATTAAAACCCCATTAGAACTCGTGATGCAAGTTTATTTTATACCGTCCCATTTTTTTGAAAATGTTATATTTTTCGGGTCATATTTTTGGTGGGAAAATAGGCCGTTCCTTTTGTGTCGTCAGCTGTGTTTACTGTTAACCTTTGAGACCTGAAACTTTCAATGACTCTTCATACTTTGACTGCTGCGGATCTATGCTAATTACCCCCATCTTCACGAAGAAGCTTGGCCTTTAAACCCTGATTCAACAATAAAACCATTTTGCAAGATTTCATTATAGTTTTGTTCGTTGGTAGCATTTGTTTTCTCCGATTGGGCTGGAGTGAAACAAAATCCATTGCAAGGTCTGACCCAAAATTCCTTGTGGAAGGAGCGGACATTTTGGATATTTTTCAGATGTTTCTGGTGAAAAGTTTGTACAATTACAGACATTCGGCATTCACCCTATTAAAGCATTTTCTAACAATTCTTGATGGAAAGATATATACATGGTCAAACTTTACAATTTGGTGCAATGGTTAATTTCCAAAGGATGCTGACAAATCTCCCCCCCCCCCCCCGATTCGCCAGAGGCCCATGCTCAATCCCTGCCTACCTCTACCCATAGCCCATCCCATATACAGTCAGAAAACGCTGAAATGTGAAAATAGGAACATGGCAACAACGAAAAATTCATTAGGCCTATCGTGTTTGGCATCCGGAGGTCTTTAGACAGCGCACGTGCCGCGCACGCGCGTATGCTAAATGTTTAACGATAGATACGGATAGATCTTGAAACGGTGGCAGATATGTCTGGGGAAACGACTGGCCAAACATGGGTATCTCTCATGTATATTCATTCCACAACGAAACTTCCAAAAGCGTGTGTGTCGGAATTAAGTTGCTCATCAGACAGACATCTGGGTGAAAGTGATTACTCGCAGCAGTTTTTGAAGCACTTTTGAAAACAATTGCCTTAAATTGATGTAGGCCTATATGAAAATAGAAAAACTACATGTAGGCCCTATTCAACTGAAAATTCACACAACATTGTTATTACCGTAATGGTGTCTTTCTTGTTTTTTTCCACACGTCAACATAATCACCCAAATATATTCAGTTCCAATTTTGTTTTTACATTTTGAAATTTGTAGGCACAGGTAACATTTTCGGCCAAAAATTCGGCATTTAATTTCTGAATAATCGCGGCTTTTATTAGACAGACAATAAACTACCTTGAAAATTATAAAAGAATAGAACGTATACAGTAAAAAGAAATCAGGCCTACAAGAGGCAGATATAATATTCAAAGTTTGCGAAGTGCTTTTACTGGGTATTATCTCGCAAACCAATTACCTGCGCTGATACCGTAATAAATAACGATAATAGCGACATGTTGTAGCGAGCTGCATGCGAAATTCACCCACGCGAAATCGTTATAATTCGCTTCAAGAGAAGAGCCAGATAAACAGACTATAATTGTTGAATTATGCATGACTTTTCCTCCAACAATAATAATAGAAAAAAAAAACCAATTTCAAACTTGCATATCAATGACTTCACAAGTGCGATATTTCCCATGGGATTCAAGTGTCGGAAATGAATATTCATCGTTTTTTCTGATGCCGACGGTTGTTTACCGTGAGAACATGAAGAGAGCTGTCTATCTCCCAAACGTCGATTAACCTTAAAATGGTTCACTTAAAAATTCTGAACAACTTTTAGAAGGTTTCTTTTTAAGGCTTTAAAAAATAGTTTTCAGAGCAAAAGGACAACTACACACTTAGTGTATAGTCTTTTCCTTCATATACTAAAAATTCCTCAAACAAACAACATTCTGTTTACATTTGGAAAAGAGTCTGCCAAAATCGAAACGTCAGACCATCCTAAATAAATACAATCAATTTATTGATCACAATACAGTCACTTGTAAATTGTTCGATTTTGAAGCATCCGTCCATAAAAAGTAATCTTTTACAATTTGCAACAGGTCTAAATTAAAGCCTGTATTGTTTTTATAACCGTTATATTCAAATTTTACCCCCAGTTACATGTGTTTTTTTAGATATTTAAACTTTGTGATTGGCTTAATCTTCAGCTGCAGAACTAAAATGTTGCGTATTTTTCGCCCTCCTAACTTTCGTCAGTTTCTTTTATTTCAAGTCATTCCGGCAAGCGACCTGAACCATTTTTATAATTTTGTGAGCTTGATTACTGTGTAATTATTTTATTGATATAACTGATAATCATTGCATTTATTACGTAATTTGAATAACAATGACTCGTAATAGTATAAGAATAGTATACCGTAATTTAGCATTTGAATAGTTTTTCTAACCACCGCGTTGTCCCTATAGACTACGTTGGGCCATTTTTAAACCCTAATCGGAATTACAAAATCTCAAAGACAAAAAGTCGGTGAAACTTAATGACCGATAATCTTTAATCGATAAGCAAACCGTGCCACATTAGTTCAGTTTTCACTGCCGATAATCGATACGAAGCTAGCCTCCAAGCACTTCCAAACACTACACTGAAAAACTGCGGTGTTAGAATAACACCGTGTGGTATGTTGATTTAACTACATGGTGTTAATTTAACAAGGCAGTTTTATCAGACGTAAAAGAAAATCCGTCTTTCGTATATGCTGCTGTAACTTTTCATATTGATTGGGTCTAAAGATAATTATAATCTCCGCGCCTTTCAACAAAATGGATCTTCCTTGTACCGAATTTTCAAATAATTGTGTTTTAACGAAAAAGGTCTATTTTGGGATTCTCAACCCTTCCTACAACAGGCTTTCGCGCCGAAACCGCATACAAAATCTATCAGGTGGGAACTAAATTAATTTTCAATTTGTAAAGTAGTAATTCGTTAAGTAAATTGTGAGGGTATTTTGTTCAGTGTTAAAGTGAATCACTTTTGTATTGCTAGAAAAATGGCGCAACTGTAAATAGGAATTTATTTCTTTTGCTTTGTCTATGAGAAAGAAATTGCTAATGTTTAAAACGCTAGGCCAGCAAATTTGGTTAATTTGTATATTTCAGGTCAATTCAGTTAGTAAATAGCAGTTTGCAGCAGTTTAATTCATCCCCATGGTTCTCCCCTGAACCATATTTCTCACTTATCGACAGTAGAGAACAACGAGTTGCCCGAAATTGGTTCTCCCTTGAACCCTTCTCACTTAACGAAGGTTGCGATACGAGTTGTGCGATAAGGTTCTTTTCAGAACCCATACCTCTCGTTAGTTGAGATAAACACATGGTGTTACCGCAAACCGAAACGATATCGATATTCCACAATGCAAAGCCTCAAAACTTATATTAATTCATCTTCATGAATTGATTTATTGTTCGAAACCTGAAGAGCACCGACAGTACATTAGATACATATTATATTATATATTCTCCGTTTTGTTAGCATGTTTCTTAAACTACTTACCATTACTGAAACCTTTTTTTTTTCATTCAGTTTCATCCTTTATAAAATGTTCCACAAAATTGTGATTTCAATATTGTGATTTACATCTTCGATACTGACCGCAAAAGCATTATGTGTGGGTGGGACGTGTTCCTCTCTCATCAGACAGCATGTTGGGAACGCAACATGTGCTTCGGCGTTTACTCTGCATGATGGAGCCATTCATTTCATCTCATACATTCTTGTATCTTGCCAGTTTACTTTTCTCTACTTTTTTTGTTTGGGTATATGTGTCCCTTTATCTATGTACAATACGAGTGACATTATAGACTGATCAGTGCTCAGTCGGGACAATCCCGGGGCAAACACGGGTCGGCTGACCACTATTTGTTTTTGTTTTTTTCTTCACGCAAACTGATCTCTCGTGAATTTTGCGGACAAGAGTTGGGGCCGACCGAAACTTAACCGGGAGCTCAGCGGGGGCGCGGCGGCTTTTGTCCCCGCGCGCCCAGCGCACGCTGTTTGCTCAGTCATCCCCGTGGTTGGGCACTGTTTGCCCGGTACGTCGTCAGCATGTGTAAACCGCTCCTCCACACACACTCTTCAGTCTTTGCTCCCTCGTTTGTTTTTACCGGGTTAAGCTCAATGAACAAACCACTTCAGCAACAGCTGGTTAAGAATTGGCCATCATTCTTCTACATCTCGACCGTTCGATGAACTGATGACTGCACGGCCCCGCGTGTCTACACTAAAGTATACCGGCCCATAAGAGGATTTGTTTTGTTTTTCCCAATTTCCCAAGTCCAAAAGAGCAAAACAAAACGATCATGTTGACCATTTTTATGGAGGGAACCGAAAAAAGGTATTGATCTCTCTAATCACAGCTGTAGTCAAGATGAATTTAAGCGCGCCAAATTAAGTGCCGCAAAGTGAAGTATCATCAGCCCGGCTGTGCTTAATTTCAGTCGAGTATAATGATAAAATTGCCCTTTTACATCTCATTGGAGACATAAAGTCCTCAGTTAGAATTCCATGTTTATGTGATGTATGATTGATCTCGGTGCGGCAGCTGTAGTCCGGAAGAGTTCGATAAATGCGCCAAATATAGTGCCGAAAAGCGGCAAAAAATCGACGCTTCAACAAATCGTAAAATGTAGGCGGTGCAGTTTCTGACCCGTGGCCAATATTTCACTGAGCTGCTAACTTAAGCACAAAGAAAGTCTTGCTTAGTAAAACCAGGTTACCAACCAACATCTGAATACCAGTCACAAGCAATAAGCATCACATGAAACTTTGAATCCTGTTTTAACTGAGAAAAACTGTTCGTGATCAGCAAAGTTTTGTGATTAGCAGTTTAATGAAAATTGCCACAGATTTGTATTGTTTTTTATTATTTTGTTTGCATAACTTTTTCTGCATTTAGAAGCTGCTACATTATATTGCCTGGTAATAAGTCAGTTCGGTATCTCGAAGGTCAAAGGTTATTCGGGATAAAATTTCTGACGTTTGTCACGCGATGTTAGGCGAACGCCCATTCTGGTTGAATTTAACACATGTGCGTTGTGCGACCACCTTGCGCGTTCATACGCGCGCGTTAGGTCACGGGTCATTCGGGATAACTATGTCGTTGTGCACATGTGCAGTTGAAATACCGAACTGGCTTATTGTTGCCTGTTGCTTGACGTATTTCTGGTCAGGGTTCAAGTTCGTAGCTATAGGACAAAGTGTTCCTGTTACTTGCCTTTTGCCTTCGACAGAGATTTGGAGTAAGTGCAGGCTCCGATTTCAAGGCGCTGCTATACACGTTTTTCTTTGGACGAATTTTCGCGCTTCTCGACGTGGTTTTAAGCGCTGTGTGGTTGGCTCTCCCTGAGTGCATGTGCTTTTTGTCGTTGTCATTGTTGTTATTGTCGTCGTTGTCGTTATTGTTGATGTTGTCGTTGTTATTCTTGTTGATATTTTGGTCGTTGTTGCTATGTCATCAATATTGTCATCATTGATATCATCATCATCATCAATGTTGTTGCTGTCATCATTGTCGTCGTCATTTTTATTGTCGTTGTGGTCGTTGCGGGTTTTGGTCGTTGTGGTTGTTGTCGTATCCTTCCTACTTCTACAAAAACCACAGGCTTACTCGGACGGGCTCGAAGCCACGACCTCCTGCAGACGACTTATAACCACTCTACCATGAGTCCGATTCCGATTCTGACCAAATATTTACTGCTTTAAGTGGTGTAGTAAAACTAGCCTCCCTAGGTGATCCATGGAGCATTCTATTTTCCCGGGGCGAAGCTGAGGGAAAATAGAATGCTCCATGGATCACCGAGGGAGGCTAGTTTTACCACACCACGAGATAAAAGCAGTAAATATTTGTTTTATAACACCTCACCCACAGATTCTGCTTGATTTAAAAATGTTTATATTACTTAAATCAAAATACAGTTAAAATGGACTTCTATTTCAATACAAAAATAGTGGAAAATTTATTTGCTCTTTTCAAAACTACCCTTTAACGAAATGTTTGAACCCAGCTCTGCAGCGCTAGCACTTCGGAACAATACGCGTTACGCGCAACGCTCAACGCGCACACCCGCATGCATCTGCACACAAATACCGCGCCATGGGTATAGTACTTTGGTTGCTAATGGTATAGTACTTTGGTTGCTATGGGTATAGTACTTTTGGCCGTGCACAGGAAGATAGCAAAAATAGAAAATGCCATGTGACTCGCTCTCGGCCAATCAAGACACAGAATCTGTTAATGAGGTGTTATAAAAGCAGACATATGTACCAAATTAGCTATTGTATCGTTGTATAGGCCTAAACAATAATAATAATAATAATAAATCTCCCCTAAAAAAATCAGATGAACATTTACCCAAACAAAATTTAGAATGACTTGTATGTAGGCCTACTTATTATGAAAGTGCAAGTGAACGGCACACCTGCCGTCCGCCAATTAACCAATGTATGGATTTTTCTTGTTGAAGAGGGATCGGGTTGTGAATTTTGTAGTTCCACAACAAAATTATTCTGCAGAAACATGTGCAGCACGTGGCAATAAGCAATGCCTAATTACCCGTGGGATAATAAAGGCCCATTACTTCATGTACAAATCATCATTATTATTCAAACTAATTGTAATCCCGGGAGAGTCTGGAAAGAGAATGCATAGATTACGCTGAAAGGGATTGAATTTTTATGGACTCCACTGCAGTCAGGCGTGGACAAGCATTATGGGCAAATTAATTTACAGGTGGGGTTTTTGCCCTCTAAAAATTGCCCTGTTGGACTGCAAGTGAGTTTTTACTTCAGAGGACATGTACCAAAAATGGTTTGTCGGTCTGTAATTTTAAACTACACTTCAGTAACTATGGTGTTAAATTAACATCATGTATGGTGTTAATCTAACACTAGTGTTTGCAGCGCACAATGTAGTACGTAATTGATCTTGGACATCATTCTGTAAAAGTTTGACTGGATTTGCAATTGGTGTTGCAAGACTATAGAGACATTGGTATCGCGGTCGCTGTTTCCAAATTTTACACCATGGATGAATAATCATTTTCTAGGCCGGTATTGGAAATACACTGCAAAAACTGTGGTGTTAAATTAACACCATGCGATGTTTATATTGGACCACTCGCCTAATATAAACACCACATGGTGTTAGATTAACACCACCGTTTTTGCAGTGTAGAGACCAGTGTTATCTCCGCCTATCCAAGTCCCGCAACTTCGATGAAGGACGTGATGGGTCCGTGTTGGAAAGATACAGCCATGTGCTAAACACCGGTGTAACTTTCCTCTATCCAGATTACTGCAAAACAGTGTTTAGCAATTAAACACTTTTCTGAACACTTTCTAGCTTTCAGTTTGTAAACAGGTTTTCATACTAAATATGTTTAGCGTATTGACGGACAGTGTTTAGCCATTAAACATTTATGTTTAGGAATTGGACACGTAATGTTTAGCTTCTAACCATGTTTACAAACTGACAGCAAGATTGTGTTTAATTGCTAAACACATTTTTAGAGTGTACTTGTGTAAGCGTTTGGCGAGCAAGTATTGGAGTAAGAGACATTGGTGTAATACCGGCGTTATCATTCTCTCTATTCAAGCTTCGAAATTTGCATACGGGATATGGCGGGGAAAGTGTTGAAAGTAGATGTTGACAGTCGTGTATGTGTCATTCACGTCTATCTGGCACATTCGTGGCAAGTTTTATTAATATAAACATTTCAGGAACAAAAACAAAAACACTTTAAAATAATGGAGACGTGGGCATTGTAATTCGACAGCAGATGGTGAATTATGAATGTTTGTACTTTAATAACCCACCCCCCCCCCCCTCAAAAAAATCGCTACCTCCCTTCTACCCATAATTGATAAAAGACCTGCATTGCATCTTGTAATAAATGAGACAAATACTAGATTTCCCCCCTAATCAAAATCAAATAAATTAATCATGTCTTTACATTTCTATAAAATACCAAGCTCGTTAAAACTGCATATTCAATACTCTACCGGCTATCGATTCCTTTACTTATTATTCATGCTTAATTATTTCCCAATAAAAAAAACCCTCATTAAATTGCCTATTTCGAACCCGGACTCGCCAAACCTTATTTTCTGTATGATTATTCATTATCCGGTCAAACTGTTTGTTTTTGTGTCTTAATTATCCCAATTTGTCACCTATTCTTTAAACACCTGTTGCATCGTGAATTTTCCGGGGGGGGGGGGGGGGTGTGCAAGAAAAGCAATCAAAATGGAGACACAACTAAACACAAAAGTGGAAATAAATTGATCAAATGTTTGTTTTTCGTTGTTGAAAATTGCCCTATAATATTAGTAGTTCCAAAGTCGGCACTTGCGGATGGAAAAAGAAATGAGATTTATCTTTAAACGGTTCGCGATATTTGCACTTCAGCTAAGAGAGTAGTATTTACCATTTCCTGCTGTTTATGACTATTCTTTTCCCTTTTTTTTTAAAGTGGAGATTTTTCCATAAGGCTTACGGCCCTATGTCGTGGTACTTTCCTCGCCTTACACCTCAAGAGCCCAAATCAAAATCCAAGGCGCCTCGTGGATTTGCAGTTTTTGTAGTTGTTGCGGGTGTCGTCCTTGCTGTCGTTGTTGCCGTTGCTCCTGTTGCCATTGTTTCGTTGTTGCCACTGTTGTCGTTTGTCATTGTCATTCTTGTTATTGTTGTCGTTGATGCCATTGTTTTCGTTGGTACCATTGTTGTATTTGTCATTGTTGTTATTTTTGTCGTTAGTGCCATTGTAGTCGTTGTTGTCATTGTTGACACTGTCGACACTGTCGTCATTGTTGTTACTGTCGTCGTTGTTACAATTGTCGTAATTGTTGATGCTGTCGTTGTTTTTTTTCGTTGTTGCTATGTCATCAATATTGTCATCATTGATATCATCATCAATGTTGTTGCTATAAATTGTCGTCACCATTTTAATTGTCCTTGTGGTCGTTGTAGTTGTTGTCATTGTTGAGAATTTATTGTCGTATCCTTGCTACTTCTACAAAAAGTATGTTTCATCGTTTCTACAGGTTTCTGTTGGACTCCTGTTGGTTGTCGAGAATTTTGAAATATTCGAGATTTTTACAAGCAAAAAACTAAGAATTCTGGATTTCAAATTACTGTTTCGTGTTGCCTTGGCTAATAATTAGCTTTACAGCACTAAATCCACTACATTACTAATTTATGAAATCAATCAAGTTGAATTTGGCCCGCGTCCATCACCAGGGTGGCACGTGCGGCCATTGTTTCGATTCGGCAACAGCTTGCTCTTTAGCGCTTACTATTCTTGCACGGACAAAAGTTCACGCGATAGCTGAATATTTCGTCTTTAGGCCTATTGATTCTTCCCATGGTAAGACATTTTCCCTAGTTTCTTATCGTCTTGATCTACTCTTGGATTAAGACATGGTACTTTTGTTTGTATGCTGTATTTATGTACATAGTGTATATACAAAGAATCTTGAATAGAAAAATGAAAGAAAAAAAACTAGAACTTTAGTGTGAAACTGTCATCCATCATTAAGTCTTGTTCCTCAAAATCAGTACTACGTCATGTATGTCGTCTCATAATGGGCACCACACTTTAACGTATGTGGTACTATTGAACAGCGCCCTCAGTCGGTCAAGAATATGGCCCATTGTGTTTTTCACGTATTTTCTTCCATACACCATAAATATACGAACGTCCGTTGCTACATGTTTGTGTGAACAGGGGCGATATATTAGCATTGTATGGACCTGTAAACAAAAGATGTCCACACAGTGCATGATCTCAAGACGTTGTGTGGACTTGCACATGTCCACACAACGTTTTCCACTTTCAGAGAAGTACCTTTAGAGGCATTGGGGGGTTAGGGTTATCTGTAGCAAAATAAAGAAGAATTGTCAAGGTCCTTCTCGGGTTCACTTCATTTTATTTACTATTTGTCATGATGTCCACAGAAACAACAATATTACCGGTAATATATTAATTTAATATTTTAGACAAATTAATTATAGGTGTTAAAAATGACTGGAAAGGACTTGGCTGTTGCATTCATCTCTGAGTAATGATGCCGACAACCAATGTAGTGAAAGAAGTAAGAACAATATGATGATCGCGAAAAAAGTGACCCTCATAAAAAACCTAGAATGAGACGATAAACATGTTTGACATTTTCAAAGCACCATGGATATGGATGATACGCAGCATACAGTACATTAGCTCTTCTGATACCGGCTTTTTTGTTTACCAATTGGCAAGAGATTTCAGCAATAGGCCCTAATGGAAAGCTTTTATACCTTCAAGATCACTATTGTTTGACTTTTGTGTTGATTTTTTTTATCGTAAAAAAATGAGCGATTATTGCATTGATACAAACTGACTTGGGTTTAACAAGACGTGCTTTAAGCTAACGGTAACAATAAATAATATTTTGTACAAGAACCGTGTGTTGATTATCAGTGGAAGCTTAACAAATACAAAACTAGCTGCTTTCAAAGTACATTGCAAACAAAATGTTGACAATTCTATTGTTTTGGCCAATATATCCAGCAACTTCATTTTTTGGTTTAGTTTTACTTTAATACAAAAAAATTGTTATCAGGTAAAGCTTCAGAATTGTTTGATGGGCATTAAAAAGATGTAAGAAATTATTTTTTTCCTCGAGGTACCAGCTTGTGTTCATTCCGCGGTTACACAATCGGGAACCAGTCAAGCATTTTGAAAAAAATTTCTTCACACTTCGCTCCTAAAGACTGACAGTTGAAAATGATCCATTTTATTTCTTTCTTTTTTCTAGAAAATACAATTCACAAAGTTCGGATCACTTGATGGAAAGGACCACGATGTATTTAACGTTTTAACAGAAAAAATTATAATAACTTAAATTATATCACAAAATATGTACATATCTAGATTGCACCATAACCTAAGCATTCTACGTTGTGAAAAAAAATGAACAATGACAACTAAAGAAATTATTAGGAAAGAAATTATGTGATCTATTAACGAAACACATCATGAGATGGTCTCACTATACAATCCGGTCTGTAATTATTTCACTCAGAAAAAAATCAAATGCAGTGATTTTTTAAATCACACGTTGCCATATGAAAATAAGTTATTCGTTGATTTGAATTCATCGGTTGTTGATATAAAAAAATCTAAATATATATATATACAAAGTAGTATTGCTTCGTTTCATTCTGAAGGTCAAAACTATCATGGTGATGGCACGCCGTGACGCCATGATGACGTATGACCTTTGAACCGATATCGGGAGGGACCCGGTGTCACGCGGTAAAACTGAGTTCGGCCCTGACAATGGATCCTATGATTAAAATGCGCATGCGCAATATATATATATATATATATATATAAACAATCACTGAAAGAAGCTCGAGTAGGAGCGTAAGAAAGAATAAGGTCAGGGTAAAGTACGGGGTTTATAATGTACCTATATCTGTTTCCTACCAAGATCGAGTCCAGATTTCACGCAGGTCTGAATTTCATACGATACCGGATCTCAGCCATCATAAGTTCAGGAACCCAGGTATCTTTTCTTAAGCGTGACGTTGTTCTGGATCCAGAAGTGTAGTGCGAACGAGTAAAAACGAATGAAGGGTGCACGCGTGTAGCTTGGCGCGCTGTCCATAGAGCCTGTGTGCTCACCTAAGGTCTGTAATCGAGCACCTGAATGTGCTCAACGACGTCACTATGACGCACGGACCTTTTTCGTTCAGGTCCGTGGTCTACGGTAGAATAACGCCGGGCCCAAAGTTCAGTCATGACCTTTGAACCCGATGACATCACATGACGTCAATATCTCTCTCTTCCTCCTCCTCCTCTTCGTACTCTCCGTCTCGACCGGCAATGGCCTGGCTTCGCCGTCCGTCCTCCGCCGTCTGCTCCCCCATCAGCAGCGGGCTGGAGCACGGGCTGCTTCCCGGTGATTCCAGCAACTCCTCCATGTCCGAGCCCTGATCCGCCAGCAGGCCGGCCGGGTGGTGGTGGTGGGGGTGATGGTGGTGGGTATCCGGGCTGGATTTCCCATCGACCACGTCGCTCAGGTCCGGGTTGGGGTTGGACTTGTTGGGCAGGGTGGACTCGCGTGACCCGCCGGAAGACAGCAGCTCCCGCTCCTTGGAGTTTCGCCACTTCATGCGCCGGTTTTGGAACCAGATTTTGACCTTTAAAGATACAAAAAAACGTTTTTAACTTAAAGTCATTCTTCCACATATGAACATCATGTCACACGATAAATTACACAGATATAAATGCTTCTGAAATGTGTAAACATAGTGACATTCATTCTTTGGCCCGACATTGAGCTTTTTCTCGCTTTTCAAAATGTTCATGCTACTTCCTGACTAATGGGGGCGCTGTAGCTATGACGTCACTCAAGGCACTCTCTGTACAGTTTAGGCTGTACAAATAATGACTCAAATGTGACTAATTGTACAGCGTTTTGCGTTAATTCTGTTTACTGATTGACTACTGAGCACTATATAGAATAAAGAGAAAACACACAAAATATCAGAAAAGTTACTTCAGGACCGGTTTAACAAAAAAACTTGTATACACAATTCAGCAATGACATTGAAGCCTTTGGCTTGAATGACGTCAGGCTTTGCTCATGAATATGTAAATTCACATTAGCCTTAAATGCAAGAGATTACCAAAAAGGGCATTTTCACACTTTCAAAAAGGCAATACGATATACATTCATTATTTAATGTGCAGCAACAGGTGCATGGTATGGATTGAAGTGTTTAATATTCCATTTCGAAGCCCATTTTACGTCTGCCCCTTATTGTCCCCTTATTTGGTAGAAACACGATCCTAATCCACCAATAACCATCGTCATATGCAGATTAATATAAAAATGAATTAAAGCTGCAAAGTGCTAACTGACTGAATTGACCTGAAATATACAAATCAACAAAATTAGCTGGCCCAACGTTTAAGCAAGTTCTTTCCCAAAGGCAACAATATGATCTAGATTGGATAACTAATCCGTTTTCACACCCTACCCCACTCCTCTCACCACCCTACCCCACTCCTCCCCCACCCCACCCACACAAATCCGGATACACACCAGATGTCAATATACCATCGCACCATCCGGATACGTGAACTGCATGCATTGGGCAGCTTTATACAAAGGTCTCTCGCTGTAGTTCCAAATTTCCTGATATCTAACAAAGTGATGCATTATTTTAGATTTCCACCGATTCTGATGGAGATGAAGTTGTAACGCCAATTGTTCTTGGTTCTATGGCCCTGAACCGCATCCGGGATCAATGAATGGCAGAGAGTATATCACATTTCACTCACATTAAGCGCCAGATTACCCAGAAATCGCCGTTCAAAAGGTCTCTGAAATTACCATTTCCATCCCCAATGAAAACAAAAATTTTAGATTATGATATTCTCATACAACTATACGTTCCGTCATTAAACCCAGTAAAACTTAGTTTCACTTAAAAAAAAAGTACCAGATTGCTATGAAATTTCTTTTTTGCAACATGACTCTGAAAATTCATTTTCATTATTTTGATTCAAGTAACAAAATGCCGAAATCAAATCCCCATTCGTTTATTCAGTTCTACTTTAAAAAACAAAAAAACAAGTGAAAACAAATGCACTTTGGCTGCCCTCCTAAGTCTATATTCCATTCCCCAAGTTTAGCTTGTAAAGAAAAACTCCTATAAATGACAACAAAAACTCCCCTGTTTATTCGTCAACAAACTGCGGGAGACCATGGTTTAATTAAACGCCCCCAACGCGATACCCCTCCGTTGTTCCGCGGTCGCAGACGACAACAAGAAAAAGCCGTGTTTTGTCGGTAAAACGAAACTTCCCGCGTCAACGTATCGCGACCTTGTTTTCTATCATGACCAGGGATCGCTCACGATCCTCTGCGTCCCCATTGGTCGCTTTCGTGCACGTGAGCCTGTGAAAGGCTCAAACAAGAAATCATCACACGGAGTGATCCCAGATTTGTTTTTGAATTCGGGTCACGGTCCATGTACATTCATTGCCTTGCGTGTGGGCGCATCGTTTTGCACATGAATTAGATTGCACTTATCGTGTTTTTTTCCCTGCTTTTTTTCCCGCCAACAAATCTGACACCGACCTAAGCACTCTAATAATAGTCCTTCTCTGGCATGGGATAGTCTTCAAATCGACCGCCTGAGAATTCATTGCGGTGTCAAGTTCGATTTCTTAAATAGTCAAATATGCAAATGAGATTTCCCCTGGTTTATCGGCAATTCTTAATTAGTACTGCTGCTACCGACGTTATCGTAGGGGGAAAAAAATTCATTTTTTGCAGTAGACCGTACAGGGGTGAGTGTCCCTCTGTACCCCCTGGGGAGAATTTAGTATCGCGGGTTAACTGGAGTTGAAGTTGGGCGGTGAACCTTCAGCTAGCCTTGTTTAAGTTGAAGTTTAGAGGGAGGGGGGGGGGGGGGGTGTAATCAGGACAAGACGCAATCGCACAATGTTTCGTTCATAGTTTCTCTGTTTGTTTTCATTGTTTTCTTACAACTGTTTTTTTCCTATTTGGTACAAACAGTTATTTAAATCTTGTCAGATTTTGGACTCATAGCAATACCTCTGTACAGTGTTTTAGAAATAAAATGATTTCTTTGTGTTCTATGAAATACCAACATGCTACTGTTCCTTCTGGTATATAGTTTCCGCACAGTTTAGTTATTTATGGATACAAAAATATCAAGATGCGTTTTGGTGAAGAATAATTTAGCAGTGATCCAAACCGTCCATTCAAGTTTCATGTAGCTTTTCACCAGTCACTTTCTCCCACTAATGGTTTTCCATGTATATTTGTGGCTGTATCCGCCTCTATGGTGCAGGCTTTATATTTGTTTCTAACAAGATTGTTACTGAAAGGAAGCCAGGCTTTATACTCATATCTTTAAAAAGGCAAACTTTCAAAAAGTGACATTCAAAACTGCAAAGGCTTTATCCGAGCAGAACACAAAGGAGAAAAAATAACAACTTCCTTCACAAATACATTATAAAGATTATTGCCATGATATTCCAAATTCTTTGTTTTTTTCTCCCTGTTTGTCAAGAAAAAAAAAGAAAGAAGAAAACAATTGCACAAGTCAATAAAATTCATGTTTCGTTTGTGCGTGTGCGCAATGGCAGCCGGGCCATGCAAACGTATAGCCGGGCGTATGTAATCTTGCGATAAAGCATAATAATTTATGGCCAAGCCCATAAAATCGACTTAACGGTTTATTGCAAGCGCCCGTACGCACACATACTATAGACAAGACGTACTATAGCCAAGACGTGTTTCCCGAACATTACAGTAAAAGCAATGGCCCACTGTGTGCCCTTGATCAAAACGGAACATTTTTTATCCAATCATATTTTTTGATGATCAGGAAATGTTGATGGTTTAAGTTCCTCGAACATATGGGATTCTTACGATTTTGATCGTTCCATTTTCACCCCTTCCAGACCGAGGAGAGTTAAGTTGCATAGTGTTGACAGTTTAAAGTCGAAAGGAGGCGGACGTTTCGCTGTTTTATTTAACTGATATGCCCGTCCCTCTATATTTTTGGACTACCTGGATTGTATAAAATAGGGACATCACCACAGTAACAATCAATAGTGTTGGATAAAGCCAATCACAATAGGATTTGTCTGAACTTGTTTATCCCACTCAGTCTTCAGTAAGAGGATTTTACGACTCAGTGATTTGTTATGAGACTCAGTCGTTTTTGCCCCTCGTACATCGGAGCTCCTACCTCCACACAAATGGTACAGGTTGCATATCAGGTTTTCGTTTTTGCCTTTTTAATAATAAAATATCTTGAATGTAGCTACTTTACTGTAATTCTTTTAAAAATATCGATCGATTAGGCCTACTGCAACACCGGCCCTCAATTTAGTCGCAAATAGGAAATGCCTGGAAAACCGCGAGCATCTTTTCATAGTAGAAAGTGAAAGATTATAAAATATGAATAGGGCCTATGTTTTATTCGAAACATCGCTTGGTGTTGGAAATTACGGACGGAAGAGGGTGACTCGGAAAGACAGGAATTCATCAAAACGAAGTTCCATCGTTACATGCCCGGTGCAAATTAAAGAAAAACAACAACGGGAAAACGATGCCGAAGAAACTTAATGGTCAAAACAATTATTGTCTGCCCAATTCCTCCGTTAATTGACCCGTATTTCTGAACCCACCGGTTTGTAAACTCTTTGGTCTTGAGGCCGAGTTTGAGTAAATCCAGGGCATGGCTTCTGAAATAAACAAACACTCGATGTCCAAAATACCATATGTGGCCGTCTTGTTCGACATGCCTCGGTCCCCTTTTTGTGTTCTTCGGTCACGACCAACCAAAAATGTAAACTCGGTTTTATGTTTCATTCAGAGCCCGCCCGAAATTAATAAAGTTAACCCATATTCTTTCTAATTGAAATCGCAGTTCTCGCATTCGGGAACTGATCTCGTTCGAGCCCATTGTGGCCTCTCTCCCCCCTTGAATCTTTGGGCCTTCGCAGCTACAGAACGTGTCGACCCTCGGATCGCATTACAACAGAATCACACCAAGCGGGGGACAGCCGAGCCTACATGAATATTACATTTTATTGCGAAAATAAAAAAATCGTTAATTTCTTCACCGCCACGGGAGCAGGTTTAGTACAATGGGCAGAGGTCACTGCGCAAGTGACCTCTATCTCCCCGGCCCGTTCGCAGGACGTACGCATTATGCCCCATTTCGCTGGAGTAAAACTTTACGACATTCCCCCTTTTCCCTGGTTATTAGCACTCGTCTGCCGAATTAATGACACGAACAGTCACTCTCCGTGTTGTTCCTCCTCAGAGGCCTATCTTTATGTCTACTTATCCTTCTTTCTACCCAGAAAATGGACATAAAGCCAATTTAATTTGCACGTGCAGACACATTTTGTTAAGCTCATCCTCTTTGGCGGGAAGGTTTTAGACTGTAGTAATCGTTTGATTGGTCGGCTGTTCTGGAAGTTTATTGCGCATTCTCAGTCTTTGACAATGTTTCCGGGATGGCTCAATTTCATCTACAGATGAAGGGAGATCCACTCATTATTACTTTATACAGCTATGGTCTGAAGTATGATTTAAGCAAAGGGTTAGGTTGATACAAAAACAGAAGAAAACAAATTATTTTGCAAACCTACATACCAAACCATGATTTACTTTCCACTTGAACGCGTAGTAGCTTATTTTATATGTGTATATTGAATTTCTAAGTTTGTTTTATATATATTGTATTTTTACTTTTTTACATTTCTATATTACTGTATATTTTTTACAACTTGCCCTTTGTCAGGCCATGTTAATTTCCCCTGTGAGGGATAATAAAGTTCAATTCAATACAATTCAATTCTATTTTTAAAAAAACGACAGTTTAAAATGAGCATGTCTGTTGCTTTAACGGATTATCTGATTCCCACATACACAACAATAGACGAATTTCAAATTGACGAAAATTGCACCGATCTGCGCACTTCCGGGTTTGAAAGCAAGGCTCTCGGTGCTAAGCAAACAACTTACTATGCTGAACGTGCGCTGCGCTGCGCTGCCATTTATGGCGTGATTCATTCATGCATTCATGAATTTGTTGAATAGCACTGTTTGTTTGGCACTGAGAGCCTCGCTTTCAACCCGGAAGTTCGTCCATAGAGCTTGCATGTTGACCTCAAAAACCTAAAAAAAGGAAAAAGACAGCATTTTGAAATTTATAGCATTTTCGAAATATCCCGAATTGCTGACCAAAATAACAATGAAACAAATTTGACTTTAACTTCCGATCAATAGATCATTCACGTTGCTATAGAAAGACAAACTTCAAAAGTCCGTATGTGTTTGTTACAGTGACGTTCACGCCAAAAAAAAGTGATTAAAAAAAGTCGCGAGAATGCGCGCTGTAGGCCTATACAACAATTTGAACATCTGACGAGTTTGGTTGGACATGCGTAAAATACATCACTGTCGGCCAATGAACCGAAACTTAATGTAGGTCGTGTGCCGAGATATAGTTGGCCGGCTTGCACGCCTTTTAATATCGTGTAGCTGGTGTTGAGTGATCGCGACAAGAATTGGAACTCACTTGGGACACATCCTGTGGTGTGTAGAATTTGCACGGTATACAGAAATGGCAAAATCATATGACGTAATAATCATGGCTTATAGCTCATTGGCTGTTGGGTTGTTTTTATGTACAGTGGCATGTATCATATCACACAAGAAAAGTGTTCACTTTATTACAATAAGACAACTATCAGCAAAATAAACACATTCTTTACAGAGGCACAAAAGAATAACAGAGGCAAAATATTTACGGAACTGCTATGCACAAGAAATTGCTTAGCACAAAACAGTCTGGCTAAGTTAAAACGAGTTACCAGTCAAATCTCAGTCTGATTTTCATGCTAAGCAAACAACAGCTGAATACCAGTTACAAGCAATATACATCACGTCAAAATTGTGATCCTGTTTTTATCAAAGAAGAATGTTCATGCTAAGCAAAATTCTTGTGCTAAGCAACTCCACGATTCTGCTAAGCACCGAGAAGGTTTGCTGAACAAAAAAAACGGGTTACCAGCCAAAATACTGCGTGATGTATACTGCATGTAACTGGTGCTCGTCTGTAAACTTGCTTCACGAAAGCAACGGTTTGAACACACTGTAACGTCAATTGTATTGGCACAAGAATGTGAGCACGGGATTAATTTCGTCAATACGAACAGCAACCTTTTCAACACTCCGCTCACCTGTGAGTCTTTGAGACCCAGTTTAGCGGCCAATTTCTTCCTGTCCGGCTTGCTGATATACTTCTGTTGTTGAAACTTCTTCTCCAAACCCTTCCGCTGTGCGTCGGAGAACACCGCGCGTCGCAGCATGCCCCGACGGGGCTTACCGCGCGCTGCCCCCGGCCAGGGGAAGGTCCCTGGTACCGGTATGACCGAGGAAGGGGTAACTGCAGAAATAAGAACATCGACAATTTGTACATATTCACACAAATATTATACGAACAAGGCACGCTAATTCTGAGTGTGTTTGATATACCACAATGTCACATTCACGCGTTAAGTTGTAAACTTCGCGGTTCAACTCTGCGGCCTCGGTTCGAATCTCATTTGGGGGCCAGCATTATATTCTTTAGATAGATTTTGTGCAATAACCAACGGTGAACACTTCCGCTTATAGGCCTATACGATGCATGCGCACGTGCAGAGATCATGGTAAAAGCTACCCATAATGCTCAGTTGCGTTTGCGCGCGGTGGGTACCAACAAATAGCAATTTTACTAAAATTTGTATTTTAGCAAAACTTGGGTGCGTAGTGGCTCTTTCTGAAACAGTCCATGCGCCGTCTGTCATACCCGACAAAATGGCAAGAAAATAATTGGACACGTTTGTGACAGATTCCCGCCATTTACACATGGCAACGTCCGCGTGTCCAGTTTTGGTTGTTTTATTAATACGGGAGCCGATAACGGCCAATTTGGCCTGAATTTACGGGCAAACAAGCGGAATTTATGGCCGGGATAATACGGCCGGGGGTCTGTGGGTACTTAGGCTAAGGTGGTGAGAGCTGACGCGGCTGGGGCGTGTGTGGTTCTGGTCATGGCTAGTGAAAGCCAACAGGGTGTGAAGTTGAGGCCGGAGTACGCAGAGTTTGGACCTGATGCCTGTGGCGCTTTCAGGCGAACTCGTTAGTTGCTATAGGTACACTTTAAACAGAAATAGGCCTACATGTAGTTACATTCACAGGGAAGGTTTGAGAATAGGTTTGTCTTGAGAAGAGAAGGTTATTTACCTTAAAACGTTTCGCATAAGTACGTGGTTTGGAACAACAAGAACAACACCAGAGGCCTTCAAGAAAAGCTGTTTGCTCCATTTCCGATAATTGAGATATTTTTCATTGACTTTTTGACGCCAGCAGGCCATTAGGGGGTTTTGACTGACGGGCTGGGGGCCGCAAAGCTGAAAAGCTTATGGGTAGTTGGCCCACTTGAGACCGGGCGAAGTTCTTCGATTCGGTGAGAGATCACTTGAGATACTGCTATTTATACGTAGGGGTGCCGTCATCCGATCAACTCACACACCATCCTGCTTAAAGGAACTAACTGCATGATCTTAATATTCTGCTCAGAATGTTTTATGGCCTACAAGCCGATTTCGTGAACCTGTGAAAAAGTGTCATTGTTTATGACAAATGAATATAAATTTATAATGAATTATTACTCAAGCCCGTTGGGCCTACAAAGATACCTCAGCTCCCTAATGAGTATACAAACAAAGCTAAAAGCTAATTAAAACACAACAAACTCTGCCCTCATAGGTACCCAATATAATTTTAAGTGGGTAAAAAAGCAGTTTGTGGCAAGGTGTCTTGCTCAAGGACACAGGCACCTAGAATTGTAATCAAGCCATCACAAGTCAATCACAAGCAACATCGCAAGTCTGGTTTCAAGCTACATCACAAGCTATTCAAACGAACTGTGACAAAACCGTTCCTTGGTCACTGTTCATCCCTTGCGAGCTGACTTGTAATTGACTCGTGAACCAAGCACCATGTACCCAAGGCTAGGCTCCAACCCTACCCACAATCCGTGGAAATGTCCACAGATTATCCACAAGATCTTGGGTTCGATGCACCAGACCACTTGGCAACTGCAATCCACAAATCCAATGTCGAATTACTGACTATAGAATTGAACTTCCAAATGTACCAGGCATTTCTCACAGCTTAAAACAATAATTTTACAATGGTGAATTTGAGATATACGTAATCTGGAATGATATTAAAGTATGATGATTGGTGATTAATTTTGTTCTGACAGCCACGGGACACATCTCTGATCTGTCTATATGATACCCTGTCGTTGTTTAACCACGACGTCTCGAACAAACATCGACCACTTGAGTACCAGCTAAATTTCACGTGTTTCAAGGACCAGCATTTTGCTTATCTTGAAGTACGGCTTTCTCTTTTTTCTCATATCGAGGAAACCGCCCTCTTGTGATTCTCTCAAACTATTGCTTGTATGGGCAAATTTTCCGAAATAACTTCCTGTATTTTTTTCATCCACGCATGCTAGCTTGTAGAGCTCTAAACATTAGCAAGGAGTTGCTGCAAAATCTACAGACCTTTTGCATAATACGTCATGGACCGCCTACTGTAGTGATGCTAACGAAGTGCTTATTCAATTAACCAGTCAAGCGTGCTGCATGCACGCACGTGGTTTATCCTGCTCTATACAATGCATCACTCCATGGCGGTCCACGCGTGCTGATTTTGTTTACATTCCACAATAACTGGTCACGTGGGTAAAAAAGGTTTAAAGCAGGAGAATGTGGGCTTAGTGTAGACATAACTGAGCGTTAGCAAAGTTTCCAGCATGGAAAAAAGACCGTTCTTTATGCGCTAGCCCCGCGATCTGATACTATTAGACGTATAATAAGCCGGCGTGGATATGTCTTGTCAAGCAGGGATATGAAATATGCACGAGACGCAGCCTTGGCACATGGCAAAAGCGTTCTTTGAGAAGACTAAATTTCAACATTTGCAATAACGCTTTCTCGGTCGTCCGTGTCCCTCCTGTAGTGTCCAATCTGACAAAGCTGTCGTCTAACGCGTGACATAAAGTGGCTCATTTCCCGGCCTAATTTGAAGTTGTAAAATATTCCCCCCAATAAACTTAATGACCACAACAAGCTGGTGCGTGAATTTCTACGCAGAGGAGCTCCTTGTGCTGGACTTAAAACTCGCAATAACTCGTCCAAGTAACAAGTCCAATTAAACCGCGCCTTCTGCCTAAAAACGTAATGGGGGTAGCACTCACTGACTAGCAAAGTTGGATATCAAAACAGTGATAAATCACAATTAAGTCGGCGGAGTCGATATCACAATACACGGATTGACTTCTGCGAGGCACGTGCGCGTCCTGCACCAGCCGAATTACCCAGACGTTGCCGGTGATAGCAACAACAGCGCGGGGAAGAAACAGAAACTACGGGGAGTTTTTTTCCCCAATTTGAAAAATAAATCAATTTCGCCCCTGAGTTGAGGCGCGTCTGTGGCCGTACGTCGTTTCTCCATACAACCTGACCTTGTGTGTCCGATCTCATTTTTCGACTGCAATAATTGGCGCAGGAAACAGCCGTATAGAGCTAAACGTTTAAAGAGGCGGTACGAATTCCGGAGGAAGGAACGATAGAGGACTGAGACCTCTAGCGGATTGATCCCAATATTGTTCTCACGTGATTCCATTGAATCCATTTTCATGGCTAATAGGAATACCGCGCCTACAATCGCCATTCCATTAGCCTTTTAGAGGTATGGCGGACACAATAGGAGGGCGCTATTTGATTTGGGTAAACCTTTTGTATGGCACAAAAGGTTTACCCAAATGAAATAGCGCCCTCCTATTGTGTCCGCCATACCTCTAAAAGGCTAATGCTAACAGTGTAACCCAAAAAAATCCACTTAGGCCTACACGAAGCCTTATGGGATATTATCCAGTCTTCATACCAAGAAAGGTAAGCATGAAACAGTCATATGTCTTTCTAGGTCTACGTACGGGAACCGGACGGTACTCTCCCCCGGGTGTGGGCCGGCTGGTTGCTGCATGCATCGGCCGTTGAGCTGCCGGCCATGCCCAGCCGAAACGCGCTCTCCAGACTCGGCCCAAGACTTCGTCGCGTTCCCGTTCCCCTCTCGTGTGTCCGGTCGCGTGCATAAATTTGTATAGTGGCTGTCACAAAAACTTTCCGTTGAGGCCCATAAAAATTAACCTGTTTAAGTTGTCCCCCAAACAAGAGATAATTGTTGTATTATGGCATCCCAGGAAACGTGAGTTACTTAAAAACATGCTTCTTTGGCGGTTAATGTTGCAGTGTGTACGTCACCAATTGAAGCCGACAAAATGATTGCTTCACAGTAAACGCAAGTTGAAGGATATCGAACAGATTTATGATGTCGAGGAGGAAAATGAATTCCTTGATTTTTTTGTTTTCCTTGAGCACTTGTTTGAGACTCAGCTTGAGGAATGTTATGAATTATACAGACTTGATTTAGAATCTTCGCTGGTTCCCCCTCTCCAACTGTGCAAAGAAGGGCAATCAATAGTTTAACCGCAGGTTCCCGGCCGCAGCAGAGCCAAATGGATACCAGGCTAATCTCTAATCTCTAATCTCTTCCTTAAAATATTTTGAAGAAAACGCAAAGCATTGTGGGTAGCTTACCACGACCGTGCCACACGCGCATGCGTCGTTCAAGAGGGAAGTGTTGGTCATGATCAGAAAGTTAGTAGTATAGCTGGTTCCCCGTTATTTAGCTGGTTCCCTACGCGATAGACGTTGAAGGTCCACAAATTATCCGGGTACCAACCTGGTAAAAACGGGTTCCTGACGACCATGGAGGAATGCATGCCCGTACCATACAGCGGTCTGCTGAGGTGCGCCAGGGATGTTCCAAGATGCTTGTAGCCACCGTGACCCAATGCTGCACTGCTAACTGATGTCGTACACATCGTCGGTGCACCTTCAGAAGAAAACAAAACATATTTCACAGTTTAAAGGTATGATATGGCTTTGGCAATGATAAATGAATAGTTTCAATCTGAGAGTTTACTGTTTATAAAGATGGTACAAGTACCAATCCTCCTTTTAATAACATGGTTATTAACATTCGGGGAAAACAAGTTGAAATTGATACAATTATTTATTTAGTTTTATTGATTACATTTCTTTACCCAGGGTGTGCCAAAACAGTTTAAAACTGGTTTCCGTTGGGGTCCTATACATACATTTTTAATTTAAAAAAGTTAATAGCCTATTTACACACATACACAAATATAGAGACAAATACAAGACTATTTACACAAATTATGTATAGTTCCTTTCAAATAAACAGGATTGACAGGACAACTGCTCAAACCTGATGGCGACATTTGCTTTATATAGAGATGAAGATTACAAACGTTCGCTGAACAAACAATTCTGTTTGCAGCATTCAACAGTGCGCAGTCGCCATATCGAACTTATCCGATGTGGCCAACAGAGGGCGCTTTACAAACGGACCTTCATTGCGACTCTCATGCCCCATTGATGACATGCACCAAAAAATACAATGTTACCCCGTGTGCCATATTTTTGTTTGGCTGAGGGCGGTTAACGAACCATTGAGGGCAAAAGCACTTATATTGAAATAAATTAACTCGGGTTTCCGCTCCAAATATGGGGATCGCCGTCCAGTCATGGCAAGTTTTGATTGGCCCTCGTGTGCGCAAGCGCTGTAATAGTTTTTAAGTGTGTAAGAGTCCGATGCTGTTGCAATTTTCGCCAGTGAGTTTGTATCACAGAGACATTCATTTTTGCTAAATGCACGTGTGCCGCGACGATTTTGTTAGTATCTAGTAATTAGTAATAGGCCTATCCACTACCAGCCCCATATTTGAAGTCAGAACGACAATGGAGGGACTGGGAACCAGTCTACTGATGTAAAGTGCCGGTGTCGAGTGAATATCAGACTCCCTGAAAAAAATCTGACTTGTTGGTTATACTGCGCATGGTCAGTAGGCCCCCCGTGTACCAAAACAACGAGAAACATAGAGTAAGGTTAGAGTAAGGTTAGGGTAAGGGTTAGAATGAGGTAAAAGGCTATGCCATTGACAAAAATCAATATGTTCAGTATAAAAACACAATTGTGTGGCAAAGCATCACGGGTAAAGAGTCTGATATTCACGGGAGTCGGATATTCATGTGACACCCGATTCCGCAAACAAAAAGTGAAAGAGAGAGCAGTGTTTTGCGACTGTTTGCAGCGATTACGTTGATAATGCAAGTAGCATGACAATAGCACGCGTAAGTTGATACCGGCTGGGGATGGCAGGCAAGATCAATAAAACGAAATAAAATAAAGATTGCGTGGCATAACAAAGGAAGAGAATAGAGATTGACTCAGCGGACAGCTGACACAGATATTGCAAAATGCTGAATAACAAACAGTCTTATCCAGATTTTAAAAAAATCTGTTGGTGTGATTTGAATTTGTTATGAAAACAGAACATGGTGTTTCCCTTTCTAAACGATAAGAACATTGTTATTGGGTCGGCTAGCAGGAAACGTGCCCAGTGTTGCAACACTTCCAAGTAACATTCTTGGATGATTTTAGAGAGTTGCTGAGCGGGAAGTTCTGCTCGGTAGATATCTATGCCAAACATCATTCTGTTCAGAATTTGATGCTGACCCAAACTGTTTGCATTGGAATTTGTTGTGATATTTGTCGTTAATTAAAATAAAAAGATGTACAAATTGGGCTTCCCTATTATGAGAAACAGCGAACAGTCGTAGTTTTCTTTTTTCTTTTTAATAGGCCTACACCACAACATGTTGCAACATTTTTTTTCTTAAATCAAACGCTATAAAGTAATAAGCTATTTCAACATTTATTTCACACAGTTTCTTTTAATAAAATACTCACAATATCCTAACACTGAAAGCTACAAAAATCACTCCACTAAAATTCTTCTCTTATTCAACCAATACTAACTCGTCTTACAAAGGCCGAGGGCCTCCAGCCACTCATAGCCCAGCTCTCATACCATGTGGGGAGTGTAAAAAAAAGCATTCGTCCAATCAACGGCCATGATCCATTGACCACCGGAAATCTCACCACGCCAGCGAGTACAGTAGTATGGGAGTTAGCGCGCGCGTCACGGCCACCTCCTACCGTCCACTGTCTCTTATTGACGGTAGATAATTAGCAATGCAACACCAGTCACGGGAAACACGGCGCGTAAATAAATACGACGTATTAACTAATACGAAAAAACCTCGGGGCCCCACTCCATCCGTAATTTAATTAACTTAATACGCGTTTTATATTGACAGTGTGTGACACGCTTTAGGGAAGGATTGTTCGGTGCACCAGTCGTTGGATGATAGTGCGTGTGTACATATACCCGAGGCAGCGTGTAAACCCAGAAATTTAATACAACACTATGCGGAAAACTTGTACCGCTGGCCAAACTAACGATCTGACCGAATTGAATTTGTAAAAAAATAATAATAAAGTCTAGTTTTCAATGTTTGGTGTTTTTGTAGGTTTTTTTTCTTTTTATGGAGGGTAGACTAAAACCCGATTCTGCAATCAGTATCGACAACTTAAACGGATTTTTATGTTAAAACATTATGAAACCTCGCTTATTTAGTAAATCAGTTAAGTTACGCTAAGGTTATTTGGGGAATTTTTTGGGAAAAACAAAGGCGCAATAGGAAGGGGTTTGTTGAGAACTGTTTAAAGCGATGGGAGCACATGTTGGGAAAGATCTAATTAAATATAAATGCATTGAAAACAATTATAACATTGATAATGGGTCTAATGTATTCACGGAAAGGGTAAAAGACAGACAAACAGACGGGTTGAGAGACGGACAGGTGCATGGTGCGCATCCGTGCAGACGGGCTGTAGACATGTAGACAAACAAACAATAGACACTACTGGGCTCATGCAGTATTAAGCACATACAGACAGCTCGACGGAACGACAAACATGCGGGCACGAGTTCAGATTTGGGCAAGATTGGTGCCAATCTCCGATCTGACCGACGAACTGACCTGTCGCTCATTTGCGCTTGGCCACGCCCCTCGGATACCTCCTGTGAAAATGTGTGTGGTATTTTGCCTTAGATTTCTCACATTATGTGTCAAATTATAATTGATTGGACATTGTTTCACAGACTATTCTCTCGTCAGCAGTAGGTCAATAAGACTGCATAGTCCTTAGGATAAGAATAGGATTTCTATACGAAGTCTGAAACCTATAGTTTGACGATCGTAACGAAACCAGAGAGAGTTGCAACAACTCAGCAAGTAAAGTCGCAGACAACTGCCGATTTTCTATGACGAGGTCTGCGTGCGTCGGGGATAGTCTGGGATTATATCACCTGATGAAACATTGCACGGTCTGTGACACGGGGATACAGTCTGCGACACGTGATAGACTGATACACAGATACACACAATGACAAACAATGAAATAGACTTTTTGAGGGTTTTCAGATAAAATGCCAGACACAAAACACGGAGCACAAGAATGCAAGACGAGATTGGCTGAGGTAAAAGATGGAAGAAATGATTTGTAGGGAAAGGTTTTTACCACAAAACCGTAAACCGAGGACTTTTTATTATTGGTAGTCAGAAACACGCCATCTTGCAATCAACCTCCATCAATGTGTTACTAACCAATAAACTCAACTGGTTTATTTTTCACGTCGGACATCACGATATACCGTATAACAGTTACATAAATAAAAGGAATATTTAAAAAAAATAAAAAAGGGGGTGCCCTTAGAAGGTTGAAGCTTGAGGTAAGGAAGGTACTGGAAGAGGGAAAACGTCGGGAAACAAGTGAAAATGTTTGCTTACCCTGCGATGAACATGCGTCGGCTGACAGAATCGCGTTCACACCGAATTTAAGTCCGAAGCCATGCTCGCAAGCCAACGCACCACCACCGACAACGGCGGCGGGCGAAGGGCTGCCCTCACCACGTCCCTCACCGCTACCGTTCCGCTGCTGCTGCTGGGTCTGCCGTAGACAGTTACACGTGGTGCAGGAGGCCGGGTGCTTGGGGATGGGCTTGTGGATGGGAGTTCTTTGGGACAGAATGTCTTTGACAAGAAAGGAGGTGGTGGAGCCGGCCGGCGCGGCCGGCTGGTGCGGCTGCTGTACGGCCGGGTGGTGGTGGTGGTGGTGTTGTTGATTGGGTTGTTGGTGGTGATGGTGGTGCTGTTGTTGGCGGGGCTGGGGCAGAGATCCAGCCGCCGACATGGGCATCCGGAATGCCTGGGGTCTGAAGACGGTGTGGTAGAGCGGGGAAGGGGCAAGCAGGCCCCCGAATGGGGGCTTGTCCTCCCCACGGTCGCGATCCAGCCGGCAAAGAAGATGCGGCACTCCGTGTAGGCTGTGCTGGGCGTGCAAAGTTGCGATGGAGCTAGCCGGGGCGTAGGTGTACGGGGGCTCGCCCGGTATGGTTCTTGCGTCTACCGTGGTCATGTTTCCTCTCTCTAATGTCTCTTCGGTGATTTTGTAACTCGTTTTCCGGATTTTTAAAAATATATGCGTGCACTAAGAAAACCAAATAAAAACCTATTAAGTCCCAAGGTTCTGTACCGCCGGGCCGCCGCACACATTGAAACTGATGAGATGTTGGGATAAAGTTCGGCTTCCCTATGAATTATACACGGGCTGGTACCGAATATAAGTTTGTGGATTATTTTAGCTTTTTAATGCCGCGCCTGGGTGATTGACGGGAGAAACGCGCTCCCCCATTGGCCGACGGGCCCGTGACGTGTGCTGTTCCTCACACTTCTCACCGAGAGAGTATCAATGAAAGGGGGCGTGGCCTTCGGGGGACAAGGTAACCAAGTGGCGTATTTGACGAGCATGTTTATATACACTGGGTTAATAGCTGGCTGCATGGATTGTAATTATCATCATAATACGGGGTGATTATATGGGGCAATGTATATATGTGTGTCTAAGGTATTGTAAGCTCCTCTTGTGTGGCATACATGCGGTGGGTTGCCGAGATTCGGCCGCGTGTGGGCGCTGTAGGGAACCACGGTAAACGAACCATGGGTCCTGATTTTTTTCCATGAGTTGGTCATTGGCTGTTCATCACGAGCACGGGATACCGGGCAGAGCTCGCTACGGTCCGCCGGCCGCGCCTGCCGGGCGGCGCTGAGGGTGCGTCCAGTGCTAAAAAACGCCGCGGTAGGAAGACTCGGTGATCAATCAGGCGGTATCCTCAAGGCGTTCAGACCAAAGTCCCCGTTTCTGTCAACCAAGTTATCCTCAGTCCTGCCGTCATGTCATCAAGATACACACCTGTCACGGGTCTGCTGGCAACACGGGTACCAATAAAAAATTTAGCGTCCACGCCTGCTTCCTTCTTTTTTTTCGGCCACATCTTTTGGGGGCCTTTTCTGCAAACAATCTACTAAAATGCAAAAGGAAAAGAGAAAACGATTCTCAGTCGATTCATTTGGGTCTTTGAAATCGATTTGCTGGACTCCGTACTGTCGGAGGAAGCATCTTGAGAAATTAGGATGCGGCCATTGGAAAACATTGATTGGGGGATCTTAAAGTAAGAAAATGCTGCCTCCTCCTTTGTTTGACAAAGACATGGCGGTTGAAAAAAAATGCCGAAAAACTGGACCCAGGAAAGGATTGAAAGTAGGACAAAAATGGGTCAAAATTGGGCTCAAGTCATTGTGCGACGTAACATGTTCATCAACTATCACTTCTTTTTTCTTCTTTGGGATGGGGTTGGATTTTAGGGAGGGGGGGGGGTAATATGGTTTGTTCACCTTCCCCAGTGCTGAATCTATGAAAGGAGATATTTTTAGATTCTGAACACCTAACTCGTTATAAATATAAAAAAAATAATAATAAAAAATAGAAACTATTTGACTCATTAGGCCGGTGATTATTAAGCGGTTGAGAATATTTCTATTCCCCTGACAGGATGCCAAGTCCGTCGCATGTTATTTTCCAACTTTCGCTCGTATCCCTTTATATTCCTGGGTGGAGAGACAAAGACGCAAATGCCACGACTGGTCAGGCCAGGGTAAACCCACTTTCTGATTACACGGCCCTCTGAGAACTGAAGTCCGGTACGATAGACCGGACTTCAAAACTGACAGCAAAAATCTGATCTGTTGAATGTGACAACTGTGACATTTTTTCTTGGCAATTAATCACAATAAGAAAGAAACCAATCCAAATAGTGGTCAGTGAATTGTTAAGAACCGACCCTTTCTCTGTCTGAATAGTTTTCTGTTCAAGTATACGCGTCCAATTGGTCGCAGATCGCGACCATAGTCAAGCAATCTAGCCTATACATGTTGATTGCCACTTATGAGAGTTATAAACAACCCTCATATCTGATTCAATCATCAATTATTTTAAAGCGGCACGTACGAATTGCTTTATTGTATTGTTGTCCAACAAAATCACCCGTTCGGCTGAAGCGCTTCAAAGACACAAACATAAAAAACAGCTGCGCGCGCATTGCGACCGTGTAAAACCAGCCAATCATCTGCCTAGTCTTGAACAGTGACGTCAAGGTTTATCCCTCTGCGCATGGGTAGACCGAGCCAAAACTCGTGACCCATCACCCTTGATCCGCGTCTGTGGAGAAAACGTTTCGGCCCATTGAACTGGCGTCTCGATTTCTATGTCAACACCAGGCATACAAAAGATTGCGTTATTAAACTGTCGCAGTGTTTCTATCGTAAAATTTTGTTGTGTCATTATAGAAAAAAAAGAGAATAACTCCGTGGCTGGGTGTAACGTTCAAGTAGTGTTTTCAAAGAGCACAGCTATAGGGCCAGACAACAAAAGGACTGTGCAATTTTGTTTGTGATGTACGTTTAACGCTCAGACAGATTTTCCATTTTTTTCAGGCGGGAATTTTCATCTGCACATCAAAGACAAAATGTTCATGTACCAAAAAAAAATGTAATTTATTGTGCTCGGAAGGAGCGGCGGGGCGGGGGTCCACCCCTGGTTTGATTGTAAGATCATATTTTTAAAAATTCAATAACACTATTGTAGTCAAGGAGATTTTTTTTTAATTGAGTGAATTTCAAATCGTGTTCTTTTTTTATCTTTTGGTAGTTTTTTTTTTCTCCTCAAATAATGTGACGCCATATTATTATAACCGGCTACTTCTAATTTTGAATCTGTTCGAAAAAGGTCTTTATATATTTCGAGCCTGTGCCAAGATTTAAAAGTTGGTTTGCTAGACCTAGTAACTAAGTTATACCATTATGGGAAAAGTCCCTTTATAGATTTTTTGATTTTTATTGAAAAACAAAGTGAAAAATTCCTGAAAATATCAAGATTTTGCTAAACACATTTTTTAAATAGACAGGCAGATAGGGGATGATGTGACTTCAACAAAATCACACCCTACTCTATTCTATTCAAAATCTGAAGCCTGTAAACTGTTGTCCACCGTGACCAGCAGCCGATTTCACGAAACTGTGCGTAACTTACGCCTCAACTGGTTTTGGCGCAAGACTTACGCCTTAACTTTAAAGCGTAGCTACGCAATAAGTTAAAATCGATTTCACGAAACTCGACTTAGCTGCGCAACATCATATTTTCACTTAATATCTTTATATTTTTAGGACGAGGATGACCCCGAGCATTATCAACGACTGTTTAAAGTTAAACTGTATATACACATGAAACGTTCGTAGATTAAAGTATAACGCGGGAAATGTTTTGCTGGAGGCCGCCATTTTTGTTGTTGTTGACGTAAGTCGAAGTCAAGGTTTCTGAAAAAAAACGTTTTCCCATCGATGGATCTCAAGTCACATGGGGGCGCTATTCAACCTTTTGTGACAAAACGTGTTCGAATGAATTTAACTAAAAAATAATTGCAATAGGCCTAGATTTGAGGAAATGGTTACTAACATTAGTTAATTTAAATTACCCGTGTAGGGCGCTCCAAAACCTGTCGCAGATCTTCAACAATTCCAAAAATCCCCTCCCGAAAGAACCTATAGCGCCCTCCCACTTCTTCGTCTACGAGATTATCTAAATGATTTGTCCTGTCTCGAAATAATCTTTCTCGCCGAAGTGCTCTTCGGTCTTCACGTTGGGCTAGCAGCATCAACGCCATTTTTAAGACACGTAGCAACGACTTACGCCACCTAAAGTCATGGCGTAAGTTACGCCACATTTTATAGCGTAAATCAGTGAGTTACGCCATATCCCGATACTGCGTAACTTTCGTGAAATCCGTCCTAAAGTTATTGCGCAACTTACGCAATAAGATGTGGCGCAAGTGGACTTAGGCCTACGCCATAAAGTAAAGTTTCGTGAAATCGGCTGCAGGGCCCAATTTCATGGCTCTGCTTACCGTGAGCGAAAAATCCCCGCTTACTGTAGCAGAAAATTCTGTGCTTACGGCAAGCGTATTTCACGCGTTAGCGGGGAATTTTGGCTCCTGAGCATGCTGCGTACATCCCGTAACTAAGGATTCTGTGCTTACAGGGTTAGCGCAGAATTTTCCCGCTAGCGCTGTTAGCGCAAAATGGTGATCGTAAGCACGGAAAGCTGTGGTTAGCAGAGCCATGAAATTGGGCCCAGGAGTACATTGAGACGTCTGGGGCTGTACATGATTGGTCATTGTTGCAATTTTCAGAAATGGGCGGATTTTGGAGTTAGTATTTTATAGGAAATATCGTTCCACTGACCTGTTCAAAGTTTTGCGTTGTTGGATGGCGAAAACAACGAGAGAAATACGGCGCTCGTTTTCAACCGTCGGGCGGATGATAGCCTTTAGTCAAGGCGCGCGTGGCTACCTGGACGCGTGACGCGCCCCGAATGCCAGCATGTCCGGGGCGCGCGGCGCCACTCGTCTGGGTAGCCACGCGCGCCTTGACTAAAGGCTACATGGCAGTTTTCCCAACGATTTCCAGCTGGAAATCGTTGGAAAACGATATAAATTTCCACCTTTCTTGACAACGACAGCACACCTGGTGCCATCATTTCACAGGATGATTGAGACTACTATTAACTTACAATCTAGTAAGGTGTTTCGTAATAATTCAGTAAGACAAAATTGGAGGATTACCAATCGTGTAAACTACCTTTAACAATTTAAACCTTATTGTGACTCTGGGGTGTCGGTGTGATTTTGGACCCTCAGTGTTAAAATAAATCACTTGCCTAACCCTCCTGTTTATTTTATATAGAAAATCACACCCAAGGGTTTCACAGTGTCACATAAAAGCACTCCCGGCCCACAGACGCATCTGAGTACGAAATGGGAAACTGTGCCGTGAAAAACGAAAAATTCAGAGTGCCCTCAACGGCCGATTGCAGATATTCCCCGCTGAAACACGCGCGATTTCAGCCGAGATTTCGAGCTACGTCCGTTGTTGGAAGTTACCAACCCTATTCCCAATGTCTGAGTGTAAACATTCTATCACCATGTGTATAATACACTCGGCCAAGAAAGAAAGTTCCCGCCTTGTACTTTTTTGAATAACTCAAGAATACTGTAATAATTTGTAAACACTTAAAAAAGTCACACATGCAGAAAAACGTTCTGCTTCAAATGATGCGTCATTTATGGCACACGACGTTTGTTTTAGGAGAGAAATTGTCGAATTGGGTGCAAAAATAAAAGTGCCATTTTTTTTAAGTTGAGTAGCCTACATACACAAATTGCATGCAACTTTTTTATTTGCAAGTAATTTTAAGAATCCCATTATTTTTCCGATAAAATGATTTTTTACTTTATTATTTACGATTTCAGCAGCAGTTTTGATAAACCATGTTTAGCGTTCACATTAATGAAAACGTTTGTACACATAGTTTCAATGCAATATTGAGTCTGCATCATAAAAGTGTCACTTTTATTTTTTGCATTCAATTCGACAAATCTCATTTTTTCTCCCCTTAAGCAAACGTCGTGTGGCATAAATGACGCATCATTAGAAGCAGAACATTTCTTCTGCATTTATGACATTTTGAAGTATTTAACATGATTACAGTATTCTTGAGTTATTCAAAAAAGCCTACAAGGCGGGAACTTTCTTTTTCGGCCGAGTGTATTTACGGAGAAATGTGTTGGGAAAAAACGAAGCATTGACGTCCGGACATTCAGACTGGCGCCGCAGTCCGCAAATGTATAATTTAGTTTATATTTTAGGGGTGTCACGTCGAAAAAGCACGGACACAGCATCTTTAAATTGTCCGGTGTTCGCAGTTATGTATTTATCGGGGTGAGGGGGTTGGGTGGGGGCTGGGGTTCTCCCATCGCCATTTAGTTTAACATCTTCCTCATTTCATTTAGGGTTGATCCTGAATAATGCCACACAATAGCGAAAGTATAAAGCCCGGTTCATACTTCATGCGAATGCGAAGCGAATTTCATGACGTCAACAAATTGAAGTTTCATTGTGACTTTCTCCGTTACCTTAACGAATTCGCTTCGCATACGCATTCGCATGAAGTATGAACCGGGCTTAACTGGTTCTAGATTAACCAAACTGACGAACAGAACCGACCTCTTCTGTTTTTCCTTTTTTTTCTCGTTGGCCTGTATAATGTACTAGTGATGTTGTTCAGAAGTCTCGACAGGCCAATATATAGGAATCACGCGGGCATATCGGAGCTAAAGACCCCAAGGCACAAGCGGCTGGCGGGCGTCCCGCACAGGCGGCGATCCACCCGCCATTCCGCATCAGAAAACACGCTGGTGTCACGTCCATCCGTACACTTTATCGCATTAAAGAAAGGGGGTAAAATCCAGAAAACCAGTCCGTCACGCACGAGCTGGAACTCATGAACCGGCGCAATTGTCTCGACGTTAAAAGAAATGTTGGGCCTTTTTAGGGCGAGTGCACGCCGGCGATTTTTCGTCGTCGTTTTTTGTTGTTGTCTTTCTTTCTTTTTTGCCGTGTTTTCGATCATTTGCGTCTGCCCGTACAATTAGTGGTAGAAATGATTTTTTTTTTAACGGATTGCCCCTTCCATTGACGGTAACACTGAAGCCGTGTATTGCACACCGGCAAGACACGTGTCCGGTGCGAAGTAATTCTTTATACCTGTCAAGTTCGCAGTGAAAGCCCCCAGTTGTTGTCGGCCCTATTTTTAGATTGATGAAAGAAAGGGGGGAGGGGGCGAAAAGTAATAAGGCATAACAAGCTCGAATAGCCACCGCCACCTTCGCCAAAACGCACGTGCAGTGTGAGGCATTAAAATGGATTGGTGCCGGAACGGGAGTGGAGTGAAAGTGGTTATAATATGAAAATAGAGGGGGAGGGGAGGGGGGCTAGGCTGCAAGCCAATGGGTCTGGGTTACTTGCCTGAGCGGAGGAGGGGGCATGAGTGTAGTAGCATGATTTTTCTGGTATCACCAATTTAGTAGTTATCTGTGGTATGAAAGGGTGGCCGTTGTAAACACTGATCCTCCTCATGTGGGTGGAGTATAATGATGATTAGGCGTCATTTTATTTGGGAGATTTTCGATTTTCGTGTGAGCGGGTCTCACATTAGTCTTCTTTCTTTTCTTTTTTTCCTTTTCCTCTTTTTTCGAGAGCGATACGATTTTGCCGATACGACGACTGGGTGTCAATTTGACCCGGAAAAGTGTCAGGCCAAATAGAACCCAGATCCGGGTCAAATCTGACCCGGGATTTTTTAAAGTGTATTGTTACAGAAAGACCAACTTGTGGGGTACTATTGTTCCCACTGTATGAGTACCCTATTACGCTCTCCCTACAGGAACACCAGTCAACATCATCACCCACAGTCCTAGACAAATAAAAGCGCGAACGTGTTTTACCGTCGTTTGTTTCGCGTAAACACCTCACTCTCAGTCATTGGTAACCTGATCTGGGTATTTTAAGAGAATATCGCAGGCCACATAATGATATTACTTGTGTGATATTATGGGATATATTTGGCAATCGGCTTCGGCATACTTTTTCATTCACCCCGCACTACAGTGAATCGATTTTTAACATTTACACCAACAAACCTATTTGGGCCATTGGCAATGCTACCGACAGACCTACGATGTAGTGACGTCACACTGTTCACCTCGTCACGTTAATGCAGCCAGAGCCAGGTGCGCTATGGTATCACGACATGCATTTCATATAACAAGTTGGAATCGTGTCAATTTCTGTCTATTTTTGTGGCAAACTCACATACTACGTTTGTCAAACTCACAAGGAAACAAAAACATGGTTCACGTACCTACTTGGTAAACGTTATAAACACGTTATAAACCCAATTACGTCAATGGAATTCATCCCCCCCCCTCTGCCCCCCCCCCCTCCCATCTGTTTTCAGATTCACTAAAGAGTATCTTTCCTAATTGTAACTTATTTCCTTACTATAGTTCCACGTGTGCCCTGCATGAGTGTCTTCACTGTTATAGAGATACAATAATGCCCACCTTGTATCTCATTCATTTATTTATTTCTATACCCTTAAATGTAGTATCCGCCATTTGCAAACATCAAAAAATAAAACTACTGAATTATTATGAAATACCTTACTTGACTGTAAGTGAATAGGGGCCTAACAGTCTCAAGCATGCTGTGAAATCACAGCATCTGGTGTGATGTGGTTTTCAAGAAAAATGGAATTTTGTATCAATTTCCAACGATTGCCGGCCGACAATCGTTGGAAAAACCTGACTATTTTCAAACACCGCCCCCAATTTATTAAATTTAGTTAGTCCACATTTTATTTGCAATACTGTTATACACATCCGTGAATGGGTGCCAGCCAACTAGTCTGGTTTCCTAACCTGATAAATCCCCGGACGTCTATAAATTGCTCCGTTTCGTCTGCAGGGAGACAAGGAACCCGACTACAAAAACAACATTACATTTCTTGGTTTTTCCAGCAACTATGAACACAAAACTTTAAAAATAGGTCAGCGTCACAATATCTACTATAAATATGAACCCCCTAAGCAAAAGCAAATGGTGTATAGGCCTACTACCTTTAAACATGTGATGTTCAATATAGGTTACTAAATACGGGTTTTGAGAACCATTCCGAATCGCAGATTATGTAGAGATACCGGTAGCATAGGCATTGGGACAGACCGCCTCCCCAATAATGCACTTTGGATGAAATCAACCCTGACGACAATTTCCTATTATAGCGCTGAAGCATGGAGATCAAATTGTGTCTGTTTATATAACTATTGTATTGTAAATGGTTTTGACCTTGGTGATATCTACCAACTCATTTCCAACAGTACTAATTGATTATGGACATTATGCTCTTTACAAACAAGTATGTACCAAGATCGTTCCATGTCTTGAAGTCAGGAGGATTTATCGCTCAATGAATGTTATCGTCTGACAAACCAACTACTTTCCGGCATGTAGTTTAATATTGCTATAACATTTGATGGACTCATTATGCCACAAAGAGGGAGATGGCTTGGTCTCATCGACGGTGGAAGTTACCCCGCTTGGGTCTATCAGTCTGAAAATTGGGATAACATCTTTGGCATCAACTGAAGATTGATCCTCTGTTTAGATCTGGACCCAGAAAAATCGTAAGGGTGATAGGGCTGGCAACCTAAAATGTGGCCATCCCATTGAAGCACTTTACATAGAGTGGCTTTTAGCGCTAGCCTTGTACTGGGTGACTGTCATAAAAAAAAATGAGTTTATCTCTGTCTTTTGTTTCACTGCGTGGAAGATTTTGATGATTTTTAAAACTATCTTGGACCGACAAAAGGGAAATATATCCTCTTTCATGCCCGGGATTTAAGCGAGTGAAATATACGGAGACATCAATCATATACTGTAAAAATGTGACCGTACTTCTACGGTAAATTCACTGTAAAACGGGTTGGCAACGAAAAGCCGTAAAATTTTGGTCAGTTACGGGAATTTTCTTGTAAAACGTCCCTTTACAGTAGGTTTGAAGTAAAAAGGGTATACAAAACCGTAAATATTACGGGAAGTGCACAGTAAATTTACGGGAATTGTTAACGGTGTAGATTGCCATTAATTAACTTCAAACAGAAATGAATGACGGGAACCAGACTAAACGGAAATGAGTTATTATACATTACTATATGGTAGAGTGTACAAATGCTACGATAATCTACTAAAGACTACAAACTTAATGATGTTGTGCTTTAGCTTTATATTTAGCGTATCCCCCCCCCCCACCCCCCACCCACCCCCCCCCCCCAAAAAAATAAAGGTATGGCTTCCCATGAACAATTTCAATACAATGTATTTGAATACGAAAGGAGATATAATAAGATTCTCACCTATGTTTGTAGAAAATCAAAATTCTACTGTGGGATTGTTTGAATAAAACATAGGCCTATTATAGTCAAGAAAGTGTATTTTTGGACTAAACACTGTAATTTAACCTGATTTTTGTGAACACAAATTTTCCTCATTTCTGATTGGTCGTGCAATTGCTACGTAATGAGCGGCCTTTTACGGGTCTGTCCGTAAAATGCAACGCGCACTACATTTACGGGTATTCACCGTGAATATTTACATGCTTTTCACCGTAAAAATACGGGAATTTTTTACAGTGTACAAGCTGCGGCTTCGGGCCTATGGAGCTTTAATTAAAATGTCCGTATACGCGATCTTTTTGTCCATTAAACATCAAGTCAGTGATTTTTGAATTGTGAATTGTTGCCCCAAAAGTTTACTGTATTTTGTAGCCGAAATTATTTCATTACCCCATTTGGGGGAGGGGTGGGGTGTTAAAATATAATTGGAGGTTTAACCAATTTCGACGGTGTGTAGCTCAAACAAAATTTCTTTTGGACTTTCGGAGTATAATTTTCATTTTGCATTTTATGATATAGGCCTATCATGTAGGCCAAATTTTGAATGGCCTATTTTTGTAATAGGTCTAAAAGAAAATCGATCGTAAACTCAACGAGCTATCAACACTACAGACTTCATTCAACCACAGACTTTCAACCAATAGAAATCAAGGGCTCATGGGCAAACTCCAGCCAAACGTACCAGCCAGTCGCAAAGCATGTACCAGAAACCGAAGAGTCAGTACCCAGTTCGATCTTTGCACTGCTTATGTAAACACATGCATGAGTGGTCAGTCAAGATATGAAAATATCATAGGCTGTTAATGGACTCCTCGAACACGTCATGATGAAGTTCCACCTATAGATTGCGGTCCATTGAAGCCGTTTGTTTAACAAGAGAACTGCTAACACAAGAGGTACTTGAGAGGTCCGTTGGTTTGTGTAGCATCCCCGCTGATCCCGAGCGGGGAGACAGCGGGTCCGTTGCAGGCTTTTCACGGGGGGAGGGCAAAGGTGGTCCAGCCGCCAGAAAATCTGGCCCTTGTGTTGCGCCGTGGGTCCTTGTCCGGCTTTGTACTTACCGGGGCCGGCCGCCGCGGGTGTCCGGTACCGGCCGTGGGGAAGCTGTAGTCAGCCGGTGGCGAGATGGGTATGTGATTGAATTCTGAAGTAGTGACCATTGGAGGGGAAATATACGCGTACCGAGTGGTTCAAGTTGATGGAATCTAATTGGGCAGAAATATTATTAAGACATATTTCTTCGAAGTTTTACAAAATAGATGTTCCCCAAGATTACTGTGTTTGGTCGTTCCGTCATTTTTCCCGTTGCCAACGTTCCAGGTACCAATTTCATAGATCTGCTTAAGCACAAAAGTTTCCCCTTTATGCACAAAAAAAACATTGCTTAGTAAAATCAGGTTACCAGCCAAAACTCCATGTGATTGTTACGCTAAGCACACAACAGCTAAATACCAGTCACAAGCAATGTACATCACATGGAGTTTTGGCTGGTAACCTGATTTTTATTAAGCAAGTCTTTTTGTGCTTAAGCAAGTCTTTTTGTGCTTAAGCAAGTTTTTTTGTGCTTAAGCAATTATTTGTGCTTAAGCAGAAATTGGCCCCCTGTCAACCACGGAATACGCATGCACCGAAGCTAATTTATGTCTTATTTATCCTGGGTAGCCTGATCAGTGCAAATGCACTGTTCTCCCTCAGGGCCCAGTTTTGAATTGAGAGAAGATGCAGAAGGAAATTTCAGTTTTAGTAGTGGGAGGAAAACCCCAGAACAATTATTCTTGGGGAAAACCCACGCAATCAGGGACTGAAAACCCAATCCACATAGTGCACCCGGTGGGAATCGAACCAGGGTCACCAGAGGTGGAAGGCGAGGAAAGAACCACTACACCAACCTGACCGCCCTGTTTACAAACAAAAGAAAGGTCTATATTCGCAGGTATTTACCCCATAAAAAAGTTACCTTGCACAAGTTGCGAGGCTTGCAGGTTCTCTAGTCACGAGGCTCTTAATTAAAAACATAAAGCGGGAGATAATCTTTTACTAATAGAGGTATCAATGAGAAAAGATTTCCCCAGCCTTGAGATGAGAAGGATTGAATGGTGGTTCAGCACCCTCAACATCATTATCCGGTCAGCGAGAGAGAAGACACGGTACCGGCATCTATTTCCAACTTCCAAGGGGGAGCATCAACTCCCATAAACCAATGATAATATTAGCGTTATCAATCGATACCAGGCCCACGGCTTTTAAGTCAAGCGCGTCTAGCATGAGAGCCAATAATCCTCTGTTTTGAAGTCCGCAAAAATTGTCAAACCTATTTTGTTGCTGGCTGATACACACCCCAAAACAATGCTAATTCGTGCAAATTGTGGGCTAATCTTGCCCTACTCAAAAGAATCCTTTTTCTATCGCTAAGGTTGCCTTAATAGAATTCATCAACACACACAGAGCGTTGATGTCTCAAACTTTCCCACGCCGCCTTTTGCGCTTGCGAAGTCCAGACGACCCTGTAACTTTGATTGACTGACGGGATTCCCGCTTCTTAATTAACCAATGCTCACATTAATTTCAGTTACACTTATTTAGTACCGTTGAATGATCGTGAGGTATAGGATGAGGCATGATCACCACAAACTATTAGACAGGGACAGTAAATCGATTTTGCTAGTTCGAGTGTATGCATGGACTCCACCCCTCTCTTAATGTAAAAGAGTGAAAAACTCACTCTCCAAAAGAGTGAATCCCTTTTCAAACCACTCCAAAAGAGTTAAATTTCCACTCTTTCGAGGAGCCATATAAAGGGACCACTCTTTTATTTAGACTTGTCCCTTATATGGCTCCTCGAAAGAGTGGAAATTTCACTCTTTTGGAGTGGTTTTCACTCTTTTCGAGTGGTTTTTATAAGAGATTCACTCTTTTGGAGTGGTTTGATAAGGGATGCACTCTTTTACATGATAATCTTCTTATTTAAAGGTATGGTGTCGCATTGACAGAGATAAAAATAATAGTTGTGGACGGTATTCGTACTTTGTGGGATTCAACATATACGTGAAACCTGTGAAAGTTTGAGCTCAATCAGTCATCATTGGTAAAGATGACACCTCAGTTGTAGACAGTGTTCATACTTTGTGTGATTCAACATGTTCATGAAATGACAAACCTGTGAAAGTTTAAGCTCAATCAGTCATCCGAGTCGCGAGAAAGGAGTAACAAACCGTTCCGTGTTGACACTTGACAGTGACTTTGTGCACGTTCATATACGCGCTTATTTATAGATTGTTAAAATTGAAGTAAGTCACATTTTTTGAGGTTCGGATGCAATTTTTTCAAGAACTCACCTTCCAGGTGCGCCACTGTTCCGACTTCCAGTTAACCTTGACGTTTTTCAGTTTTGGAAAATTACTATTTTGCACGCTTACTTAACCTATTGTCCCCGGCCATAAGCATTATTTTTTTACTGGCATAATACAGGCAGGTGGGACACTCTACAGTGTCAAGGACACAGTCATTCATAGCGTACCGGTATTTTGAATTGGAGATTGGGTGCTCAATAAAATCCCAATTATGTTCTGGTTAACTAAACACAAAAGTGTAACATGTGTTTAAGAATAGATTAATCAGGTGCATCAGACAGAAACGGAGTTTGTCCCCTATCCCCCACCACCCGGAACAAACATCTGTTTATGGAACCTTGGTTTTGTATTACGGTTATGATGTATAGCTGCATCCTGAGCGATTGTCGATAGTGTTATACGGCTGCTCGTGTATTTCATTTTGGCGAAAACCTCTACATTCCGTAATAACTATCTGTCTGGAAAATAAAATAAAATTCCCGACCGAACAGGCTATGGGGAGGGGGGGGGGGGGTGTACCCTAACAATGGGAGAAAGGCATTTGGGAAATATTTTCTCCCAAAACTGCTTGGGGAGTAGGTGGAGATAATATTGTGCAGCGCGGCGTTGGTGCATTGTTCACAAAATTGCCTAATCTGGAGTAGCGGTTGCAAAATTGCCTACACCGCCGTCCGGTATATACGAATTCCCAATTTATTCCAAAGCTGTTTAAATTGTGATCTGTTAATTAAACAAGATAATTATTTTCCTCAAAGATTGAGACAGAATAAAATTCTGTCTCAAAATGCTGGTACCCCCGAATCACTTTCTGTATGGGCCTACGTGGTGGAAGACTGTTTGTCCAAATTTGTTTTCATGTCTGCGCAGGCGCACTGTATTTTTCTATTTTGGGTTTATTATAAGCAATTGTAAGAGATTAATGAGAGGTTGTACCTAGAGGCTCAATCAACAGACCATTGGCTGTCAAACTCAATTAGCATATTTTGAAAATGGTCATAACATCGTGGGAAAACTCACCATCACACAATGACCGGGAATTGTTTTTCTTTTTTCTTAGACCTAAAGTTAAAAGAAAAAGATGCATTGCAAATGTAATTATTATAGTGACAATTTACATGAAACAGTCGTTTGTCATCATTTACTTTCTATAAAGCGTACAAATCCCGCCACTTCTCGTTCAGTGTTTAGCACTTTTTACGTGAGCGTCTTGGTGCCATACATTGACTAGTCTAGCGATGGATTGTTTGGTCGGTCTTTCCCTGTATAGCAATGTGATGAAAGATTGATCAAGAGTTGGAGCCATTTTTTCATTGTTATTTTGATCATTAATTTCAGATAATTTATGGTTTTTGTTTTTATTTGTGTTAATGGGTTTTTGCATTCAATAGGGTCCCCGGTTGAGAAAATTCCTTGGGCACTTGTCCTCAGTTGTATTGTTCTCTTATGTAATCGTTTGTTCCAAGTCCTCAGTCGTACAGAATAACTTGTACATCCACAAACACACACAAGTGTGTAAACACCTTCAATCGGGGACCTCCTATTGTCCTCCTATTGTTCATACTTTTTGGCAAGGACCTTCATTGGTTTTGTACACAAATTTTAACAGGGGACCTTTCTCAACCGGGGACACTATTGTTAAAGGCCCCTATTGAATGCAAAAACAAACCCGCACGCACAAAGTATATTTTTCCATTTTTCGTAATAAAATACCCTACCATAATTCAAATAAATCGAGGGTTATCAGTAGTTTAGACTCTACAACCACCAGATGTGTTAGCACTTCAACAGATCTTTTCACCAATAATAATTTCCCGGCTAACCAAGACACAGTTTCTCTTTAACACTGGTATCACCTATAACCTATATATTACAACAAATATGTATACCATTTTTTTATTCGTAAATATTCATGCGTGCTGTTCGACAACTGCCGAAAGTATACAATGGTGGCCGCTGTAGACATCATCAACGCTCGATGAACTGTAACACTGACAAACCAAACCGCATCACCACTTTGTTCTTCACGTAATCGACCCGGTTCATGGCTTCATTTGAGAAAAGAATCATTAAAAAAAAACGTCTACCTCACAAAAATTCACATTTTGTGTATCACGTGCAATAATTCGTTGATTGCTTGTGTCTGTGTGAACTTCCTCGGTAGCGCTAACTTCCGGATCAAAATACGTAGGGCTGTATGGACAGCGACACGCGAAGCGACACGCGCGCGTACTTCATGCGTTTGTATTGCACTTCCGGTCCAAATGACGTCATACTTACGAAGAGAATACGTCACAGTGTGCATGCTCTTATAGGTTGTGGGTCTTGTTCCAAGAATAACCGCCAAGTGTTTTGCAATTAAGAAGTGAGCGATCACGTCATACCTCAAAGAAACCTGTCTATAATTTTCGATTACTTCCCGTTGCACACATGGGTAACTATCACACATCCGGGGCCGATTTTTTCGAGCCGCTGGGCACAAACTTTTGCTTTTTTAGCACAGAAAGACTGGCTTAGTAAAAACAGGATACCAGCTAAAACCCCATGCGATTTCAGGCAAAGGAAACGACGGTTGAAAACATGGTCAAAAGCAATATATAAATCACGTGAAAATTCAATTGGCACTCTTGTTTCTACCACGGTAGACTTTTCATGCTAAGCAAGTTTTTATGCTTGGCAATAAGCCAGTTGGTATCTCAAAGGACAAAGGTTATTCGGGATAAAATTACTGACGTAATGTCACGCGATGTTACGCGAACGCCCATTCTGATTGAATTTAACACGTGCGCGTTGTGCGACCACCTTTTGCGTTCACACGCGCAAGTCGGGTCACGCGGGTCATTCGGGATAAAAGTTCATTGTGCACATACGCTGTTGAAATACTGCTTATGGCTTATTTTATGTGGCCATCCCAACAAAAATGGGTCTGAAGTCGCCAGGCGGCGTTTGAGTTATGCAACCATCGCTTGTTTGCCCACCTCACCCCTCCCCTGATGGCGTTTCCTAACCCCAATGTGGGGACTGTTATTTTGGAGGTAGCCAAACCCTCACCCTATGGGGCACCGTTCTACAAGAGCCGATTTAAGGATTTAAGGAACAAAGTCCCCACCCTTGGGCACGAAAACAAAAGTACCCATCCCGACTTCCGCGGGTTGGGTAGCAGGGGGATGGGCGGGGGAACAATTGATAGATGCATTACAGGCTTTTAAATATTACACAATAAAAATCAATAGGAAAAGTCAATATTTTAGTCTCAATATTCATCAAAATGTCAAACTGATTTATTAAAATAAAGAACTGAGTATGTTCTTTCCACAGTATCCATCAAAAAACCCGAGAAGGCCATCGCGATGCGAGTCCGGTCAAAGCACTCTCCCGGGGCAAACGCCCCGAGCGCCCCGGTGATTACAGACCGTTTTACATGCTATTATCCTGATTGATTTAACCAATCGCGTCGTGATATATATAGCTTGATAGCTCCCTGCTCAATTTTCCTGAATTTTTTTTTATTCGGCGGTAAACGGCGCTGGTCGCTGATCCAATTGTTGGCAATTACTCTTAATGATCTCTTCAAGTGTGATTGCTGCCATCTTAATAAAAAAAAGCGACGGAGGGGATTTTGTTCCTTTCCTTTGATATAAGATATATGTGATTTGTTGAATGGTGGTGGGTGTCTTTTTGGGTATTTATAAAGCACTCCAATCAAGATTCGTTTGTAATTAGGCGCAAGGGGGTCGATCCCATCTCTCTCTCTCATCAGGCTCGTTCCCGCGTGTTTAGCCCCCGGTCATCCTCGGGTAATTTGCCGCCGTTAAGAGAATGATCCAATTACGGGGCCATCGTGTATAATACGGTGCGTCGGCGGGTGTCTTCTTTTGGGCGCTCTGATCTGCCGAGTGCGACGGCCGGCCCCGATTTGCATAATTCATGAGAGGTGTTATTTATTCATGAGTGAGCACGGTGGCACTCAACTCAAAAAAAATCAAAGGAAACATGGAAACAAATCTTATCTGATCGAAATATTCAAACGGATCTTGTCCAATGCCGAGTTGGTGACTATAAGTTGACAGATTGAATGATTATTTTTATTTAGACAAAAATTTAAGAAGCCTCTCCGCCAGTTTTATCTTTTACCTGGGAATAATCCAAAGATATGCTAAAGGATTAGAGGAAATTTCTCAAAGTCGATCGATTGCATGTTTTGAATCAGTTTACTGGACTCTAATGTCGCAGAAGCATCTTGTAAAAATGGACCGGCCATCATGAAAAGTAGTACCTGACAGAACATAAAAATAGAGAAAGGGTCACTTCCTTCTTTTTTTAGCATGGCAGTGTGTCATAATTCACACAATAACCAGCCAATTCAAATGCCTGTCATGTGCAAACTGGGGTAAAAAGATGTGATGATATTTTAGTATAGTTTTGCATGATGGAATTTATTCATTCTCGTCCAGTTTGCAGTGTGGTGTATAGATGTCATGACATCAAGTGGAATTTGTCTTGTTATGTTTGAATTGAGACGTAATTTACACCGCGATAAAGCATTATAATCATAATGTGATTTAGATGCGACCTTTCAATGTTTTAAGTCAACTTCGCGGTTCAATTTACAGACAATTTCCGCGGATTCCCGCCACACAACACGTTTCCCTTTTGATAGACGGAAACTCACACCGCCTATCATGACATATGATCTACCGAGATGATCATCCTTTGAGCGGGTACTCTCTGCCTTTGCTGCGCCGCTTCTGAGCTCCTCACGCCGGCACGCTCACATGGTGGAATTCACGGTCAGCTCTCGGGTTCGCGGTCTTCTCCTCTATACTAAAGAACACCACACATCTGTGGTCGGTAATTAATGCCCAAAACCCTTCTCCTTTTTTCACCTCTCACTTTCGCTGCTCGCTCCACTGATTTCGACCCCGCGAAATTACCCAGTGTCGGCACCAGTATCCCCGTGCTATGCCCTCTAATGAGGATGGTTGATTGATTGTTTAGAATAAGATCTTTTTAAGAACACCCCCCCCCCCCCCGATCAAAAAATGTTTCGAAAAATTAGCACCCGCAGGCAAACATGTATAACATTTTGTTTCGGGTCGAGGACTGTATCTCAGTTTATAAACTGGCATTGAAACGATTTTAAAAATAGCCTGGACAAAAAAAAAGAGAGAAAGTGGACAAACTGACCGAACTTCACGACAGCTGGGGACCACACTCGACTGTAATTTCTCCACAAAGACTTAATTTGCCCGCGCCATAAATCCAGTAAGTGTTGCCCTGAGGGTGAAAGGAGAGAGAAATGGAATCTGTTTATGGACTTATTAATGTTGGCATATCGGTGTATTTAATCTGCGACCGGTGAGCCGGTGATGAGCTGATGGGTAAGCTGGTGTCCTGCGCCCCTTGCCTCGGGTAGCTGGCGGGGTCCTAACACCGGACCCGAAGATACCAGCTTGGTTTAGCGACCGTTACTGGGAGCCAATTTCATAGAGCTGAAGTGTATTGCTGGTGATGGTATTCAGCTGTCTTTCGCTTAGCATGAAAATCTCCCGGAGTTTTGATTGGCAACGAGTTTTCACTGAGAAAGACTTTTCGTAGAAGGCACATTTCTGTGCTTAGCAGCTCCGTGAAATTGGCCACATTTCAGTGACACGATCGTGGCTACTGGTGGTTTCTTCTTTACTATGACTATGCCAAACAACCACATCCCTGAATTTAATTTCACAGAGCTGGTAAGCACAAAAATGTGCTGAGCGCCAGGAATTCTCGTTTAGGTTACCGGCCAAAACTCCACGCGATTTTGCTGTTTGACAAACAACAACTGAATACAGTCACAAGCACTATAATAGTTGGCTTGTAATTCTGTGTTAACGGAGGAAAACATTTTCATGCTAAGCAAATGTTTCCGTCTTATCCGTCTTGTTCGTGTCTCTGCTTGTACATGATGTTTCTCACTCATTGCCCTCATCCTACACCTCCCCTCTCTAGCCCCACCCCCGCACCACAGTAACGCCACCAGCGCCAACCCCTTTTTTCTTCCCTCTTTTGCTTGGAGATCTTCCGTTTTCTTGCACTCGTATATCCCCAAAGGGTACCCTTCTTTTTAAATTCGAAATGATGTTAAAATGTATCGGTCAGTTTTGGTAGATCTTAAAGTTATGTTTTTTTTCAAGTGCAGAGATATTTCGTGAGACAGCCACAATTTCGATTGTAATTCATTTTCCTTTTTGTGTATGTCCAAGTTTCTTTTATACTTGTTCTCCTCTTTGTCCCCCGTATATTTTGGACTTTTTCCACCCACCCCCAACCCCTTGAAATTCACTCACAGCTTCCAGCCAGTCCCCATGACACCAACTCTTAAGACTCCCGAGTCATCTCCCCGGAAGCGGCTCACCCAACACCGGAAAGCCCACCTCTTACCTCCCGGGCTCTTCGCTCATTCGGCCCCCATCAGCCCCTCCTCGGATCACCGGTGAATTTAAAAAAAAAATTTAGCTCAGGGCGGTAAAACAAGCCCAGCGAGTCAGCCACTCAGGCCCGGCCGGCTGAATCAATCAAATCACGGCGGGCAATATTTCCTGGGAGACGGTGGATGGGGGCTCTTCTGTCGTCCCTGGACTCAGCCTCTTGTGGTGTCACTCGATCCCGCCTTTAATCACGGTAGGTATCCTCTTCCAAGCTACACAATTGGTCCTTAGTCGCGCAGTGGGTACAGGTGCTCTCTTAATTGCCTAAATTGGCCCGGTTCTCGGTCAGCTTAAAGTCACCGGCCGGACAATAGCGAGGGGGGCGGGCTGGCGGATATGGTACCGGTGTCGATGTCGACTCTCGAAAACCGGCGATTATTAAAAAGTCGAAAGAATAACAACGGCGGGATCGATATTCACGTGGTTTCGAGAGGACACAAACAAACCGGTGGCGGACACATTGGGGTTTTCAAATTGGCAGTGATTTAGAGGGGGGAAAAGATGCGATTTGGAATTGGGAATGGACATTTATAGTGACAGCTATTGTGAAGACGGTAGAGTACTCGAGGGAAGCGAAGCTCGGAACTTATGAGATTTATTCTAATGAAACGAAACACCCCAGGGAACCGGGATGATCGTGGCTCACATGTCGGCCATTTTAGTCTTGTACCCCGAAGGCATGGGGAAAGATCACCATATCAAGCGGGTCATACGTCACAGGTGACAGTCTTTTATGTTCCAGCGCAAGATCAACTCAAATTCGGTCGTCTGTGTCTAGTAACCTCAATACACGACTGACAGTAACAACTAGTTGGTTTACCATTAACTGGTACCAGTCTATTTTCCTTCAATTTTCAAGTCGGGTTCGTATGCCAGCCGTCTATGTGTATAGTACCTGGAGGGCCAAGTTGAAATTAATATCTCTATAGTTGGTCATACGTCACCAATGCCAGCCTATTGTGCTTAAATATAGCACGGCCTTGCGTGTAAGACCACTTTGTAAGATGCCTAGAAGGCAACTCAAATGTTAACAGACTGACCATACCAAAACACCAGCCTAATGGACTTACGAAGAAATGACGTCACACTGTTTATCTCGTTGCATTCGTTCAGCCAGGTGGGACGGAACAGCACGCTGTGGTATCACGACATGCATTTCAGTACATACAAGTTAGGATCATGTCAATTTCTGTCTGTTTGTGACAAACATTAACACTGTGGTTTTTTTTTCAAACTCATGGTCCCTAATACGAAGTTATAAACAATCCTCAACATAGTCATCTACGCATACAATGTACATCTCATCAGACAAACCATATACTACGGCGTGGTAATATTTCCGCGTGTCCACACTTGACGAACGTCGCAAACAGTGTGACGTCATTTCTTCGTAGGGCATCTCAGTGTACGAAATGTGTTTACTGGATGATTACCTGTTGAAAATCATCATCATTTTGTTTACAGAGCAGTCTTTAAGGGGCTACCACGTCTTCAGCTTGTCTGTCCGTCTGTCTATCTCAATATCTTAATGCAAATGCCGGACCAGGCGGGGCAATGGTTTGCGCACTTGCCCCGCCCATTCAAAAATTCGACCGTGTCAGGAGATTCCAAGTATAATACCTTCTATTTTAAGCATTTTCAAGCCGGTTTAACGTCCCCTCCCACACGCTGCCCATTTTAAATTTCAAAGAAAGGAAGTAAAAAATGTCATACATTGGTCAACTGAATTGTTTGCTGAAAGTTTACAGGTGGATGTGAATTCACAAGACAGATGTTAAAAAATGCGGGAAATGTGGAACCCCGATGAGGCAAATAAGAATGTTTGTTAATTAATGACAAGTGGCGTATAGCTGATGCATAGAAGGTGCGTTTCCCTACCATCCTCCCCCTTCCAATGTGAGGCGCAATAGGGTATTTGAATTAAGCTATTTCTTCCCCCATCGAAAAATTGGTTCACGTCCATACACTTACCTTTCCAATAGGACGTATAGGTTTAACACGAGGCGGAAACCAGTGCCACCTAACCGTGCATAGTTATGTGCTTCGAGAAATATTTCGGGAAATATTTGATACCTTTCGTATACAATGAAATTGTTGTTGAAAAGAAACGCAAGCTGCCCTGTTGCCGCCTAAAACTAAATAATATACCCAGGGTTTACTCACTGTCATTTCCCCGCTTAAAAAATGCACGACCGGTTGACCGAGGAGTGCTCAACCCTCCGGAAACAAAACAGCACCAGCATAACATGTCCCTGTTTGGGAAAATGCCTGGAGAAATCCAGACAAGTAGAAATCAATATCTCTCGGTCATAAAAACAAATTGGTTCTTTTTTTCTTCTCTCCCGTCCGGATGAGGGGCATTGTACGTTTTGTGGAGAGCGGTACACGAAATCCATAGCGGTTATTAATTTTTCTGCAAAGGGAACTGTACATACGACACGGGATAGTCGGAAATATCGACTGCAATGAAAACAGCATTTCCGGAAGAACTCGCATTGATTTATGTTCGTGTACGCCAGACAGATTGTGTGCTGAAATGCTTGGAGTTTGCTTGAATCTTTGCATTTTGATGGTTGGATCCCGCTCTCCTAAATAACCGAGTCAAAGATATTGAGCTGTAGCTCCGTGGGAAAATGTGTACAGGTGTACGTCTGGCATTTAAGAGGATTTAAAGATTCTGTGTCCGAATTGCTGAATTTCTTTAAAAACTTGTATGCATAATTAGTGTTATCCTAACTCTAATACTAACCATAACCCTAATCCTAATCCAACCTTACGATTTGGGTTAATGGGCCTGAGATGGTCTCCGTAATACTTTAAGGGCCCGATGAGCAGGGGTAATTATTATTTTTAGTCCTATGTTGGTGGATATGTGTACGTTATCAACTGTAATTATTGCATTGTTACCCTCGTCCCCATAGTTCCAGTTCGCATCCATCTTACCTCGTCCCGAGTTCCTCTTGTTCCATTGTACGTTTTTCCTCCTCCCCGTGTTTCTATTCGGTCCTCACACCCCGGCATAGTTCCCGAACCACTTCATCATTGTTTAGCATGAATATTCTGTACCATGCACCCACTTCCACCCTCCTCCGCTTTCCATACATAACCCAATAACTCAAGATCTTCAAAAGAATCTCCATATAGCATTTGAAATTATCTCGCGATTCGCATCCAAGTTAAGTTTCATTTACAATAACATCGCCAAGTTTTTTGTTTTTTTCCTCCAGAGAAAACAACCCGGGCATGCTACCGAGGAGAAAGTGAGGCTTATCTCGGCTCCATTTTCTCGTGGAGAAGATAATGAAAATGCGAGTCCGTGCGTGAGAGAAAACGATATTAAAACCCCGGAGTTTGTTAAGTTCGGCACCGCGCCGGCCCCTTGACGCGCGTCCGAGCGCCCGGTCTATAAGGTAACAACTCTATACCCCCTGAACAAAAACCTCGATAGTTGCGGCCCCCGCACGTACCCCGGCCGTAGTCACGATCGCCTAGGGCTCTATCACCGCTTCAACCAACAACAACAACACCCAAAAGAAATGATTGGATAGGGCTCGGGTGGGCAGCTCACAGTTTAACAGATTAACTCGTCGGGGTATGATTTTACAGTGCCTCTATAAATCTAGCCTGAATTGACGGTTCGGAGTTGCGGGGTGTATATGAGTTTTAATCCCACGTGAGTGTGGCGGGAGAGGTACGCTTGGCTTGACCGGTGATCGCGGCGGACGGCCCGGACTGGAATGACCCATGCCACGGTGTGATTTTTTTTCGGAAATCCAGATTTTTGTTTTGCTTTCACCAATAAAGCGGCAGTTTATTTATTTATTAAAATTGGGTCAATTTCGATGACGAGAAATAGACGCCTGTGAAAGTTGAAGTAGATCAGGTGCGAGCATTTTAGGAAGTTTCTGGAATCGAAAAGGCGCTCCCGACTTTCCAATTCACTTGACAGGCGGTTAATTGTAGCGGTATATTGTATTGTTTTGTTTCGTCTCAATGGAGTGTTTGCAGCAATTTACGTGCTTAAGGCAATCTCACGTGGACCTAAAACAAGATTAGCTCTGTTCTAACTCCACCATTTATTTTGTTTACACCCCCACCTAAAATAAGGTCTAGAACCTCGTGAACTTCAAAAATTCACAAGATAACCTCTGCACGTTCAGGGAAAAATTTGGTTCATTTTCCAAGCATGGAATTTGGTTGGCGCTTCTAAACAAAACGGGTCGTCAGGTTCCAGGACTTTGGAAGTGGGACACTGGGTCCTCGCACTCATTATGTCGATGTTAGTGTTGTCATTCACATCTGTGGAATTATAGACCGATGTTTTGCGAATACACCATATGAAGTAATAAGCAAGATAAGAAACAGGGGTATTATCGACGTTTCTGTTGGTATTGTCTGGCCGTCATCAGGAGAATGATGACCTCAGAGCAACGTCGATAAATTAATCTGCCTCAGAACCACGCTCTTCTCAGCCTCTTTCGGTGACCCACATTTTACCCCCAAAACTTCTTGCTGCCAAAACCTTATAGGAAGCTTATAAAGAATTTCAGAACTTCGCACATAGAGAAAAACCACAGTGGCTTGTCTGCCCTCTTAAAAATATGCTATCCCTCCCCTCCCCCCCCCCCCCCCCCCCAAGCAAAGCCAAACCAATTTAAGGACCGATTTGGCCAAACAAATTCAAAGCGAAACCAACTCAAAGAATTAACCAAATTACATCAAATAATTTTGCTTCCCTGTGCTAAATCAAACCTCTTCACAGAGGGTGTCTACTAGGCTTACTAGCAGCATAAACCACGAACCCTGTAATGCACAAGGAAAGCATTAATCATGGATGTGAAATCTCGTAGACGGTGGGCCGGGCCGGCCCCCTCGCGTCTACCGTGATTTCCTGTCGATGCGCGGTGGAGCCCCGCGCCGCCTTCATCGGTAGTGTTCCCGATTTGTTATACCGCGGTCCGTCAGGACTTCTGCCGACATTTCCGCTCTTTTCATGGGTGTAACGGGATTAGGAAGTGGAATTTTTTTTTAAATATCGGTGGGTTTGATGGCGGGGATGGATTACTGGGATCATTGGAAATCGAGGTTCGTAAAGACTGTCCTTCCGAGTTTGCATCAAACGAGGGAAGTTGGAGGTAGGGAACATTTTCGTAGAAGATGAGAAGCTTTATTATAATAAAAGTGAAAAAAAGGAAAATACATTTTGAAGTTCTCTAAATTTAGTGTTGTATTTCAGGAAATACTAAACCCATGGGGTCATGGGGTCATACGGAATAGACCCGTTTTTGGAAGGGCGCTAGTTGTCGAGTTTTGTGAATTTTCCGGGCAGTTCCGTTTTAGATATTTTTAGAAATGCTCTTTGGAAATTTCACACCACCAAAACATGTATAATGCCTGGAAGAGTTATACAAACAGTGGGTTTATGCCCAAGTGAGGCTACGACCTTAATTGGCCATATTTCAAGCGCACGAGGGCGCTTGTCGAAACGTAAGTTTTTGTTTAGTAAGGCCGTGTCCGAATTACTTGGCTACGGTTGGATGTTACACACAATTCTATGATAGCGGCTGCGTTGACTTTTTTTACCATCCGTGAAAGCATCAAAACATGTCGTGTAACTCGGAAGTCGGGAGGCAAAAAGTAATCTTATTTAAAAGTGAGATGGCGAAATGCACGATTGTGCCGTCGTAACTGTATTTAAAGACAATGATTTTAATCAAACTTGTCCATTTTGTGTGGGAAAAGCCTGAGATTTTGAAATTCCTTTAAAAACGCGTAGGGCAACACAACTATTTGTTTGGCCTCATAGACATCTTCATGGGCGGGCATGCGTTACAGTACGCCCAGGCCCCGAAATTTTGCTTAAAGGTAGCACATTTTTTTTTCTGGTAAGGTTTGCAAAATGTTCTGCTAACCGTTAAGAAGCTTCCTAAAGCTGACCCCATCTGACCTCAGCAAGGTTCGGTGGTAGGAAGTCTTTGACGTACGTAGGCCTATATGACCCGTTTACGGATAGACCGGAAGTGTGTAATGAAGGTATATGTTGCAATGTCTTTTGGGATAGTTTGCACTATATAAATGGGGATTTGTGTACACAATTTAGCATACACTGCCCCACAATGCAACGAATAAACATCTACCTTTATTGCACACTTCCAGTCTCGTGGACTATCCTTATAACAAGGGGGTCTATACCGTGCAAACAACTTCAAGAAGGGCCGACCCCCTTATTAATTAGAGCGCTGTTCTTTTTTCCTTTTTTTTTGGGGGGGGGGGGGGTTTACATAGGCTTTGAAAACAACGGCTGTGTTGTAGAAAAATATCGGGCGCAAAACGCGTTCATTTCTAACTATCGTTTTTCATTACGCTTTCATCAAGTTTTCATTAAGCCCCTCCCCCTGAGGTATTGTCCAATTAAGCGAGCCATACGTCCATCAAGACTGTCGGACCACAATAGTGGCTGTGATTGGTTAATACGGCAAAGAGGCGGGGCTTCATAGATCGGTCCATTGGAAAGTTACTCATGGCTTTGCGTGCGTGTCTAATTGGGGCTATATTTCAGGTAATGATTTTTTAGCCTTGATTTTTAATTTGTACTGAAAAGTAGCAGCAATAATTTTGTTAAGCCCAAAATATAAAATAGATAGTTTAAAATGAATATCCTGCGCTCTTTTTTTTCAAGAAATATGGGCACATAAAATTTACAGAGTCGGTCGTATAATTTCCATTTTTACTTTGAAAGCGATACGAGGTTGAAGAGTTATAGTCATTTGCAGCTCTCATTGTATTTCTTTGCATAAGCCTAATTGTTTCTTTTCAGAAACACGAACACATAACATCTCCACATTCAGTCGTGTATCATCTGTCATTTCGTGTCCTTACAAAACCGAGACGAATTTGACGAGTGGTTTTGAGAGGTTGTTGTGAAAACAACAGTAAATCTCTCACTCGGAGAACGCCTACCGCCCGTGTTTATTCCGGGACCTGACGGCCCGTCCATGGGTTGAGGATTCCCCAGACACCCATGACCGTAAGCCCGGACCGTGTTCGACACTCCCGTCCATCTCGAAAGGTTTCGAGAGAGCGACAAATTTAATGCCCCTCTCAATTTTTGGTACACCCCACTCCATAATTATAGCTCTAGCTAGAACAAAAGTCTGCGTGGAGACATGTTTTTTCAAACTATACATTTTTTAATGGCATTTAAATCCGGGGCGGATTTTTTTCCAAGGAGGGGATCAGGCTAAACATATTTTATTTTTTTAATTATTTTTTGTCTACAAGTTCGCCCCAAACAAGGCGAAAATCCATAGAGGTACGGGAAAAGAATCAAAGATACAAGAGGTAGGAATTAACACCGGCATTCCTCCTGAAGCAGGAAAGATCGTACGAACGAGGCAAAAAGCTATTGGGACAGCTTTTTGTTCTACATCTAGGTACAGCTAGAGTATATTGGTGCACAGGCGGAAAGCCGAGTTTCACGCTCAAACACCCTAATTGGAGGAACCAAGCTGGGCAAGCCGGTGGAACATTTACCATGAAAATATCTGTAGAACAGACTAAGAGTAGCAACAGATCTCCGTTGAGAGAGTGATTGTAAGGATGAGCCCAACTCTTCTCTAACTAAATTAACAATGCGCTAGTGACATGGAGTAGGAATGATTGTTTTCAAGATGGCGACTGTGCAGTTTGGGGTAAAGCATTACTTCTATGACGGTCTTTTTTCGGAGGGAAATATCAAGGCCCCATAGTTACCATAATAACAATAAAGATGGACAATTTTACCGATCAATCTATTATTCACATATTTTTAAAATGAAAGTCTCCCAACACAAGACCATAAAAAAGGGCCATTTAAGGTGGGGGCTAAGCAAAGTGTAGAGAGTAAAGGGCGTTAAGAAAGAGATGAATTTAAAGAGGTATGGGGTAAACACCGGTACAGACTAAAAGAGTCCGTCACTAGACTAGTCAGTGTTTGGTACCCAGACTTTCACATGTAATCATGAAGTTGTGAGACTTGTTCACACTATAAACAAGCGAGTCGCTTGTGTTACTTTTTTTTTCTATCTCACTCTCGAACTCAATTTGTCATACTCTTCAGATTCAGAGGAGGGGAAATTGGGGTGTTGTCGTGTACACACCGCGCGTCTGCAAAGCGGAGCCAACCTCCGAAAAAAGTTGCAGGCCTGAGCGGGCCAGGGGTCCCTCGACACGGGGAATGAAACTCAAGAGCTACGGTTGGCACATGTGGTAGTTCACACGGGACGACAAACATCGAAGGACCAGAAACAACCGACACGGGGACGGGGGAAGGGGGAGATAGAAAGGGAGTAGGCAGGCGTGACCATCCCTACCACTCAGGGGATTTGGCGGGTCAACACGGCCAAGTCAATCACCCCTGATTCCCTCAGCTTCATGTAGGTCCGGTAACGTGTTTGAAGAGCTGTGAATAGAGTAGTTTTTACTTTACACGAACAGGGCGAATGGTTGTTTAAATACCCCGGCTTGTGAATTTTCCAATCTCTTCTGAACGTAGTGGATTGTCTGTACTTCACCAGCTTACAGTATTTATCTGTGGTCTTATTCATTTAAAAAAAATATATTGTTTGTGCAACTCGTAATACGTCTACAGGGAACGCAGGAATGAGAAGGACACATGATTCCGACTTGTAAAAATCCAGCGCTGGTCTCCCCCACAAACCGTCTCATTGACGAATATCAATGGTGAAATAGACTGCTGGATCAGAGGGCAGTGACCGAAAGGTCACGCCAGATGAAGCAGATGACCAGAGAACTGCCCACAACTTGACAATTGTGAAAAACAAGTGTCGTACAGCTACAAAATACACTATATTGTTTACATTTACATGCAGTGGCGGATCTACGGGGGGGGGGGGGGGGGGGGGTTTGGGGGTTTAACCCCCCCCCCCCCCCTTGGGCTGCCCAGTGACATTTTTCCGGGGGAATGCTTTACGGGTTTAATGCCCCGGACCCCCCTAGCAAGGCGTGCATTCGGGTAAACCCCCCCCCCCCCCTTAGTTAAAAACCTAGATCCGTCCCTGACATGTGTTTATTTTGATAGTTGAAATAATCCACGGCGGTTTGGGAGGTCTCTAGATACAATTGTCTCGAAGATGACGCGGGGGGGGGGGAGTTTCCCCCCCCCCCCCCCCGGGCCCCCCCCCCCCCCCCCCCCCCACCCTTCGATATGGAAAAACCATCAACTCTTTCTTCGAGCCCATGAAAAGTTCTGGTTCATTATCAACGTTTCGAATGAGTATTTGTGCAGGGTGACATGTGGCCCAATCCCCAGCAAAATAAATCATGAAAATGTTGAGAAAAAACGTTTATTGTTGTCCTCGGTGATTTCTTTTTTGAGGGGTGGGGGGTTGGCGGGCCATTATCTTCGGCTATCTTTCTTGATACAATTATTAGAGCAATTTGGCGGGTCTGTGAAAATCCGTCCTATGAAAATATCAGGACAATAATACAAAAAGGCAAGGGTGTGGTGATCGGTCGAAACGGATAGACTCCGCCGATCGCGCAACCCGCCGACAGCCCGAACAACGGCAGGGAGGGTTTTTGGCTCGCGCGGGGAAAACATAATCTGCCAGATTTATGGTGTCGTCTGCTCGCTCTTGTTGAATTTTCTTTTAAGAAACTGAAGTGGTTTTTTGTTTGCTTGTTAGGGGTGGTTTGGGTACAGGAGTCGGATTAGGTATAGGCAGTATAAGTTTTATTCTCCCTGATGGTGTAATCATTCTTGTTTTCTCTTTTGTGTGATATTTCTGTCGGCTGGACGGGTTATTTTCTACTTTTTTCTGGAGTAAAAACACAAAAAGCAAACAACAACAGACCCAGCCCCGTGTTTTGGCCCGCTGTATGTCGTGGATTGCGGCCGCCTTTTCAAACACCCAAAGTGACCTGCTGGTCGAACCCAGTCTGTCCCTCCCGCCCACACCCTTCTCCGTCACCCTGTTTGACTGGCTCTTTTTGAGCCGATGCCTCACCTATCCACAAATGCATCATTTATAGCAGAACTACACGTCACTGTGAGGACAAAAGCAACCTCGATATTTCAGAATATTCCTGAGATCTTTCCCAGCGGAGCGGCACTAAGATATGCACGCCTTAAACCCTGTTCAGAATCACTCTCCTGTGTGGATCTATCAACACCGAGTAACAGTCACGAGGGTTTGATGTTTACTGAAGTACAAATATCACGATTAAATTTAATCAATGAAAATTAGAAAATACTTGTAAGTACTGGTACTGGTAAGCGTGCTTATTCGTTTTAAGAATTGCAACAGCAATACAAGGAGCAGGTTGACCTTTAAATTCAAGGATTTTGTTTTTATTTTTTTATTTTATTTTAATATTTTTTTTAGACTAGGAAAGTACAATAATGTGGTGTTGTAAAGGAAAAAGAGGCATTTCAATCTACACTACTTAAAAAAAAATTCACATTTATGACCGAAATAATAATAAAACCTTTGACCTCAACTTCCTACCAATTTATTGTTCACAACGCTATGGGGTAAAGTCGGGCTAGGAGTCCGTTGCCAGACTAGTCAGTGTTTAGTACCAAGACGTTCGCATAAAAAGTAACAACAAGTGATCGTCAAGTCGCGAGACTTGCACGCTCTCACTTCTGTCTCGCTGTCCCAGCTGTCTGACCCAGACTGACCCAGAAACACGCGTGGTCATCGCTACCCGTGTCTCCTTGACCACTGATAAATAACGCAGCACAGGACATCCCACAGTGATGATTTTCAGTCAAATCTTGAGATATATTCTAGATACTTCACAATTTAAAACAAATCTTAAGTATACTCTCCAGACAGAAGACTGAAATCCAGACAGATCCGGTTTGTCTGTATCTAGTATTCGTCACTTAACATTATAGACCATGTAACGTACGCATGTTGTATTCGAAACAAGTGCATTGTAACATACATGAGTCCTGCCAAAAAACTGAGCGTTTAACAGATTTTGAATCTGTGATTTTAAAGAAATGTATAAATGGGACAGCTCTATACGTTTGTGGCAGTTTATTTCTGACTGGATGCAGGTTTCATACGGTTCTTTGGTGCCCAATAGCGCTTCGGCTTTCAACCTTTGGCTTTACATAGTTGGTCATTAAAAAAAGATGTGACATGCAGTAATGCACATGTAATGAAACTGGATAAAACTAGTCTATAAATCTCGTTTATCTTTGCGAAAGTGATTGACAAATTGTAACGTGCAGAATCGGTAAATGACAGCATTTGTACATGAACTTGGGAAATGACATAATTTGTGTCGTCATAACGACGGTACATCGATACAGTATGACTGATGATAAATGACATAAACTCATAACATTTAGCACTTTTGAATGGAGGGGAAAATGCCATTTACTTAGAAAATTATTGGTGAAATAAAAAAAATCTAAGTTCCACTCCGCCAATCAATGTGCCGGCATTATGCCGAAAAAGCCAGAAACAAGAAAAAACAGACACTGGGGCGTCTCATTAGCATGTGACCTTTGACCTCTTCCACAGACCCTCCAAAATCATGCAGTTGAGATTTGCCAGCCAACAGAGAGTCTATGGACGCGAAAAAAGAATTTAAAAACACCTCTGCGATGAAATGCCGCAAGTTCGGCAAATTTACCCGGAATTGCTCATTTGTGCCGGCATTGTGCCGGTCTATTGAGGCTGGGGTCAGAGAAACCGGGACATTCCCCGTGACCCCGTGACCTGTGACCTACCAGGGTGAAAAAGAAGCGCCAAATATGACGCGACGGGGCACGCCCTCCCCGAAACCTTTCCCAACTTCCCTCTAAAAGTCGGATTTCCTGTCCTATTTCCGCCCCTTCTGGTCGCTGGCTCGTGCCGGCTTTGTGACGAAAACCCCATCACAGTGGTCCGGTGGGGTCATCTGCTTCGCCATGTGACCTTTGACCTTAAGCAAAGGTCAGCACTAATTAGCATACGATCAGGGCAAGGGTCGAAGAAGCGCAACGGCAGCAATCTCCGTTCGTTTACTCTAGAATCATTGCATTGGCGAAATCAAAATCCCGAATGACTGCCGAGCCAGAAAAAAATAAAATTCATTAGTTCGCATGATTTTTTATTTGACTCATGAGATGCCGTATCTCTGTTGATTACAAGGCAATATTTGCCCGTGTCCTGTACTCCTCTGGCGTGAATCGATTGTCTTGGGCGCACGTGGCGTGTCTTGATCACCGGCCGAATCGAGATGGGCAAAGGGGCCCGGGAAGTGGAGCCCCGGCGGTACCCCCTGGCGTCTCCCGGACCCGACTGCTGGTCCTAAAAGGCCCGCCAGCATCCAAGACTCCACAGGGAAGCATCTTGAGGGGCTGCCGAGACCGTGTGTGGGAGCAAACGGGGGTAAGGACAAAGGGGTGGAGAAGGCAACCGCAGTCCCCGGTCGCCCAGGCGGGCGAGATGGCTAGACACCGCGAGGAAAGATGGAGAAAGAGAGACCAGCAAGAGAAAAAAGCCTGGGCGTGGGACGGGCAAAGAAAGCCAGCAATCTGCCCCGGCGTTCGGCTCGCTTTTTTTCCTCCTCGGTGATCGAGTGCGCTCCCTCTCCAATCAGTCCGCCGAAAACGACATCAGGCGACGGCCAACAATTGATGCACCTGCCACGGTCCCCAGTAATTGTCACCCGGGCTGAATGGCTCCCACTTCTTACGCTCTCTCCCCCCTCCATCCGGACTATTTGCATATTCCACAAAGGGGGAATCCGTTAGCATTACAACTTCCCGGGCAAAATGTAATTAAACGCAATTTAATGGATTCGCGAGCGGGGCTGACTCGCAGGCCCCTCCGATCACCAATCAGTGGGCGAATATCGGCAGACGGACTGACATTCATATTCAGATCGCTTGGCTCGGTTTTTTTCCCGGGAGCGCGCGCGCGCGCCCTACCTCTAGGTTCCTGGTATTGTCGCTATCCCCCACCCCATCAGCTTTATTATTTATATGTTTTTAAATGCTCCCCCATTTAGAAATGGCAGCTGTTTTTCCTCATTTAGTGGCCAGAGACAAAGCGGGTATGCAAGGGGCCCTTGCTCAGTTTAAGCAACACCGAACTTCCCCCCGAATCCAGCCTGTGTTTGCTTCCCTTCGATCAGGGGGAGGCTGTGTTTTCTTCCCAACCCCCGCCAGCTGCAGCTTCTGACCCGTCCCGCGCTCTCCATCGCCCCGGCAAACCCCTGCCAAAATAAAGCCCAATCGACGGCCTAATATGGCACTTTGTCTCTCTCATTGTGAAGATGAAAAGCAGCGGCCACGTGCGAGAGAGTGAGGCCGTACGCTAGGCTTGCCAGGGCCCGCTTCTGTGTGCACGGTCCAAGCCGAGCCTCGATAGCTTTTTTTGGCAATTCTCGCTCCCAGAAAAACCCTTTTTCCTTAATAGCCTAAGCACCGACGGCCAGACAGCGTGCGGCCCTCCACTCCCAGCCTGCCACTTTATTTGAAAAACTTATCGCCCCTCTGCATCGCACCACGGTGTGTACCTTCTGTGCAGCTTTAGACACCGCGCAAGACACAACAAAAAAACGCGAGCGCAAAGAAAAAACTTCTCGCAACTTTTTGTCAGAACTTCCCCGCGAGCCCACCAAACCCGGAAGAGTGCTCTCAAGATCAAAGTGCACTACACCAGACCCGAAATTCGTCGATTGGTATCTGAGGGGACCCAGGAGGCACCCAATGCGCAGGTCTGTTGCCGTGACAGCTGTCCCGTTTTGGATTTCCAGCGCGGGAAAGCGCGCCAGAAGTTCCCTCCGCTCAAAGTTTGGCCGCTTGAATTTTAGCGCCCTCCCGAGTTCCCGCGTTTGCGCAGTGGAGGTTGCTCTGTTTACAATGAATAATTAGATTAGACTGGCCTTTTGTTGGGCGTCGTTAGAGCGAGGCCCAAGCTCCATGCACGGCGGGCGAGGCGACCAGACTCGCCCCAATCCGGAGAGCCTGCCTGAGAGAAAAACCTCAACCACCACCCACCGAAATCTTTCCCGTACTTCGGGAGGAAATTTATGAGATTTTCTGCCTCAATTTGCTGTTCCATTTTCGTGGATTTTGGAGACGTATGAGCATGCATGCTGTTCCTATGGTCTTTTATAGGCCTTTGTCTCTCCAAAGCGGTCGGGCCGTGCATACCGTACCGTCAGGGCTTGGGCGTTGAATTTTCCGTTCTTTTTCCGTCGTGCTGTTTACAACCCAGAATCTTTCAAGAAAACAAATATATCATTTTTTTTCTTACACAATCCTCACATGAAACATCCTTGAGCCTTCTTCGTGTGTTACCGTTTGTATTAGTCAAATATAAAACCTCACGGCATGCAAAACCGCCCACCGCAACTACCAAATATTTGAAAGGTCGTTCCACATTCCAACCAACTCCAATAAAAAAAATCATCATCCTTTTTAATTTCCTTAATCTCCAAGCTACAATACAATATCATGCCTAATGCAGACTCCTTGTCAAAATTTCTGAGATGTACTAATTTTTATTTGATTTTATTATGACCCTAAATGGCTTTTGGGCACAATGGGCACACCTATTTTGTGATTTAGTTTTGCCCGTTGCCCGGCGCGCCCAAATTAATGTCATGTTCATAACCGCCCCGTGTGTTAGTCACTACAATGTAGCACAAGACCATTTCCTGTATGTGTGCCATGCACGCATTGACACGTGGTCGCTATGTGCTTTAAAAAAAAAATCATGAAATTAGGGCAACGAAAATTCTCCCAAACCTGAGTCGAATGTAATTGAGGAGTCTTAATATTCATAGCTTCTTATATTATTTGAAAAAGAGGGCGTGCTCCCCTCCCATCCAATGGTATGCATGTGAATAAAGCATCATGGATGACGATGAATGTTCAACAATTATTGAGGCTGTTTTTGTTTGTTTGTTTTTTTGTTTGTGTATTTGTTTGTTTGCTTATTACAGAAAACGATATTCGTCTCGTTTTCTCTCCGGCTGAACATTTTGTGAACATACTTTCTCTTCAAAAAGAGATGAGTTGATTCTAAAGCACGTTGTCTGGGACTGACCATGCTGTCCAAACATGCCATTTTCCGACAAGTGAAACCAATATACTTTTCGTTAATTAATTTGCCTGCGTTTCATGGGATCCCATTAAGAATCCAATCGAGGAGTAAAAGAAAAACGAAAACAAAACAAAATTGCAAGAAACCCCTAGCAACAATTGTTCTTTTCTAAAAATCATCCTCTACATAATTCTGAGAGGCGTCAGTGTATATTATGTACACACATTCAGCCAAACAAAATGGCAACGCATAAACCCTTTTGCAGTGACCCTATTATTATCCAACAGACCTTTTTGTCTCTTTTCTTACTAATTACGTAAGACAATAATAGATCAGACGAATCTATTTATTATTGCCATGTGCGCGCAGAAAGAAACTGTCTCCCTCTATTTTTATGCATTACTGTGTGGGCGGAGCGCTGCAAAGGCCCCACCCTCCGATTTTTCAGCATATGAACAGATACTTGTGTGAGCAGGGTCGCAAATGCAGGCTCTGAAAATATGTGTCTTTAGAGAGTTTAGAAAGCCATGAAGTTGAAAGATTGTTAAAAAATACAGTGTACCTTATCAGTCAGGCACAGTGAGCTTCTAATTCGGGGCATTTGGAAAATAAATTGGCGTGGAGAATCGGCCCTATTTAGTTGTGGAGTTAGAAGATTCTTTTCAAAATGGATGCTCCGCAAGTTAGGCTCCAATACTACTTTTGGGGGTCGTCTTATTTAGAGGGAAATATCACACCAACATTATTAGATGACCCAATAAATTAAAAGGAAACTTAGAGATGAGAGGTCAAGCTTCATTTTGGTGTATAGTTTGGTCATCTTGGATATTTGTGAGTATTTTTCCCCCAAATGTTTAAAGTTGGGGTGTACGGGTTTCACTTGCGGCGAGGCGATCTCGTTAGTACGATACACGTACATGAGTGCTGCAGTTATGTACACATAACACACCGACAGCCCTGTTTAAATGCTTTCGCCCGCACACCGCTGTGTTCAACGCATATCGCTGCAGTAATAGCGTTGCCTTTTGTAGCGGCTGCGGTTGAGCATTATTAAAAAGAAAGAGAAAAGGGGGGAAGAAAATGGGAATGAAGAAAACAGGAATCTGGGGCAGACTGAAACAATTGCTCGGCCACAATAGAGCGTTGGGGTGTATGGATGGCGTGTGTCCCGCACAGCGCGATGTATGTTTATGTTTAGACAACTGAGATTGCACAAAAAATGATTGCAGATAGGTCAGACAGTCAATGCATTTCAGTTTTTGCATTAGGACTAGCGGGACGCTCCTATTCTTACAGTGTAAATGTACAGGGCAATCATCGCGCGTAAAGTTGAGATCAAATAGACTGCAGAGTATAGTAAGCATTTTTAAATTAAAAAATACAGTTCTCCCTTATTCGTTTGTAGGCGGAAATCCATTGAATTGAAATTTTCGGCCAGAGCACAGAAATTCAGCTTCAAATTCTTCTTACAAAACTACAGACGATATAACAAGAAATCGTCAACAAGATGTACCTCTTTTCAATGGATCATAATTCCAAACATGCATCAAATAGCGCAATTCACCGGCGGATCCAGAGCAGATTCTCTGGACAACAACTCAGACCCAGCCAAAGTTTCAACAACAAAAAGTCACCTTGAAATATTTGCCGTCTCAAAAATAGCATCATGTGTTTATAAGACGTATGTATGGTGGGGAACAGAGAAGACCAAATTTCTCAGCATTCAGTTGGAGAAGAATTGAGATTGAATGCTATTGTTTCCTCACTCCGGTGAGCAAAGCTGGGGACTTGACCACAAAACCGACTTAACTCAACACAAATCTCGTAAAATACATTCCCACGAAAGGCACAAACAATGACTGAAGAAATAACTAAACCGACAGCAGCGTGGAAGACAGACACCGGCTGTGGGGAAGATCGACATCATCTGCCCGTCAGCTCGGCCAGCGCACCACGCTACAATGAAGGGATTTACCCGGCACGTGCGCGCCGCCATGTTGGCTTTTTTGTTGACTACCGCGCTTCAAAGGAGTTCGTCCTTGTAAGTTTACGGGTATGAGAGAACCAAACTCTGTGCCGGAATGAAAGCAAAACTAGGTAGATCTGTAATTGAATAATGTTGAAGAGTTGCTATTATATGAAACTTGATCGGCATCAAAGTTGGGGCGAGGGGGTTCTGTTATCGCCTCTATGGTGTATCCCGGTTTTGAATGGGTGCAAACATTTTCTGGAAAGTTTGAGCAATTATTTTTTCGACCGAAAAATATAATTTGCAAGAAGGCGGGTGGGGTGGCGGGGGGGGGGGGGGGGGGGGGGGGGGGGGGGTGGGGTGGCGGGGCTAGAGTATCAGATGCGAAGAGGTGGCCATTTCAATAGCCTTTACACTTACGTACGTGAACATTAAAAAGTAACAAATAATCGAAATGTTCGATAGTGTTGGGTGTGCTTTTATAGTTAGTTAGGTCGGCCACACCTGTTAAAAACACAACAAACAAACAAACAAACAAACAAACAAACAAACAAACAAACAAACAAACAAACAAAAACAAAAAACTCGCAGGAGATGCCCCGCTACCCCACGTCAATACCTCATCCCCGCCCCCACCAACTTCAGCCCCGCCCAGAGCTCTATACCCTCCCTTTTGTCTTCTTTCTTTTGTATCAAAGACACCATAAGTAATGTTTTGTGCTGCTCGTATACAGTGTAAACGATTTCACCAAACTCCGCCATTATAAAGCAGCTCCTGTGTAGTACTGTCTGGAGCCAAACCTGTTACATGGACCGGTTTTATGGAGAGTTGGAAAGTCTGCTAATGGTACGTGACATGTTAGGGAAAATCAAACATTTTCTAGTTCTCGGGGAGAATTTCGGTTGTCCGTTTAACATCCTCTCATGAACTCGTAATTTCTCCCGTCACAAGAGGGCGCCGTTTATCTTTTTAAGAGAGGGCGTTGAGTGCATTGTGCGAGTTGGAAATAATTTGGCTATGGCATAAATTATATCTGCGTCGTGGCCTGTCTAACAGAAATATGTCTGTCAAATAAATGTTTATATAGTCGATTAATATTAAGGATAACTTTGATAAGGGAAGGAGCTTACTGCTATATCAGTATTTTTTTCTATATCGTGTAGTAAAATATGATAAAATGCCACCAACAGGTGGCGCTGTTGCAGGGCAGCTGTGCAACGAAAAACGGGGCACCGTCTGATGCAAGTGATGACGTCAATCAATGCAATGTTTGGAACCAGAATACATTCTAAACTGCATGTGTTTGGAACCATTGCCGCGGCAACTGACGTCAGACTTTGGTACTCTATAGCGCCAGCCCACCATTAACAAATTCGAATAATCTGAAAAACAATCAGTTGCTCTTTTCCATATGAAATATGAAGCTGTTTACCAGTTTACCATTAAAGCGGTGTAAATTTTTTTGGCCAAAATGTTAATTTGTTTGTTTTCCTAAAGACATTTTTTTTTTCGTATTCATTGAAACTGATTGATCCGCCGTTCGTTACATTCATTCTTAGACTACAAAAATTACAAATTAAGTCCTTCTTTTTTCGTAAAAGCAGTTTTTTTATTTATTAGGATGTAGTCTAGAATAATTTAATAATCAGTTATTAGTTGAAATAATCAGTTCAATTATGTGGGGGGAGGGGGAACTACGTTCATTTTATTCAAACTCTTATTCTCACTTAAACTCTAGGCAAACTAGAAGCATTGGATGCTGCAAATTCAACCTCAATTCTTTTATTTTACATTTATTATATTTTATATATTCTTAAAATACGCTGCAACTGGATGTCAACTATTTTGGTATGATAATTGATAGAGCTGGCAGCACATTTTGCAGGCAGTGTTCATACTTTGCGTAACTCAACACGTACATGAAATAACAAACCTGTGAAAGTTTGAGCTCAATCCGTCATCTGAGTCACGGAAAAATAGTGAAAAAAACATGTTGTTTCAACAGTGGTTTTGTGCAGATTAGATGTAGTATACAACATTTGTATTTTGCTGTAATGTTCAGAAATTGGGGGTTGGTATTTAAAGGGACACATTGCCTTCAAATGTCATGAAATTTTGCTGTTTGGAAATGTTCCTTATCTTTTATAAGAGTTGTACATGCAAAAAAACACGTATATCGTGTTGTAATTAGTGAGTAGTGATTAGAAAACAAAAAATTGGCCTCTGACTCCTGACATCTGATCCGCGAATCATAGACTTATTTCCACCGTCTAAATAATGCGCAAAATACGCTGTAATAAGAGTCTTTAGGCTGGCGCCGCAGCCAGTGGCCTTGTAAACCTATCAGATGATCGCCAGGTACTATTCTCTACATCGCGACAAATCTCGCCAGTGCTGCGCGCCGTGCCACAGGACATCAAAATGGATCAACAGAACGTACTTCAACCAGCTGCGACTGGAAATACGACTGGTGAACACGGTCCGCCATTTTGTGGAGTCAAAAATTTGGTTCTACAAAATGGCGGACCGTTATTTGTCACGAAATTAAACAAAAACCACGCAATTTGAAAGGATAGTTATATGAATCTTTATATTCTACTTTTAAAAAAGCTTCCCAACCATATCCATTTCAGTTTTATAGCCCAAATCGCAAAATCCAAAGCAATGTGTCCCTTTAATGCCATTTCTTGAGTAATACATGATGTCGGCTGTGGACCTCGCCAAAACAATTCTATGGGATATTGTTAAGTTTTTGATTGAACATGATTCTATAGGGGTAGGACGCAGTTGTATAGATTTGGCAGCTCAATTCTGGGTGGGAAAGATCTGTCGATCGTGGTGGTCAGCAGAATTTAGCAGCGGCCCGCAGTGGACTCCTATGTTGACAAAAACAAGAAAAAACAATTTCGGACAAGGTCAGGTAGTTAACCATGAAATATTGTAGTATGACACGTACACTAAGTGATCGATGAATCGATTTTTGGGAGAATGGCCGGTCACGTGAGAGGGTTTAACCATTAATAGGGAAGAGGAGTCGGATATTCATGGGTGTCGGATATTCATATGACACCGGCCGGCTGCTGCCCTTTTCTGTGTTTTTCTTTGTGCGGAACTGCCAAAAGTGGGGGCCATTTCCTCAAGTAGACAAATTGGGACACCCCCCCCCCCCCCCCACCCCCCCCCCCCCCCCCCACCCCTGTTCCGCCGCCAGTGTCCCGAATCTGTATATTCCTGGGCTTTGTTCTCATCATTCTTGACACACTTCACAGCCTATTGGTCATAATTAGTTTCCTATTTTCGGTTTTCTATCCTACCAGCAGTATTTTATTAAAGTAGAATGACTGTGGAGGGGACTACTGACATTGAACGTCGCCATCTGTTTTGTTTTGTTTTGTTCTTTATATTATTAATGAGCATCTGCTTGTTTTTTTGTTAGCATTTTTTTTGCATTTTATTTTGTTAGAACATTTGTCTTTTCCTTTTCAGCATTGTTACATTTAGGAACAAGTTTTAGCAACAATTGTTTGGCTAACCTTGCCCAATTTATGCTAGTAGCCAACCATGTCTCGTCCATAAATCCAACATCTGAAACACCGCATGCGCGGGCAAGGTCGCGCTGGTTATCAATAGCAGCCGTGTTGATCTGTGGCAATTGATGAGGGGACCAGTGACCTCACACGGGCTATTTCTCAATTAATTGTCTACAGCAATAGCTTTGGCTTTTCGTAAATTTTGGTCCTCGGGTGTGGCTGAAATCTGGAGCCCTTTTTGCTACATGTATTCTTACATTTGAACCCAGATCTAAAGACTGTTCATTTTATTCGAGTATTCAGGGCTTTAGATTGGCAATGGGGCAGGGGAAGAGCCGAAGACAAATCCGAAGCCCAAGCAGCTAGACTAATCAATACACAGCAAGGCTGCGATCCTCCACTCTTGCACGTTTGCGCAGGTGCAACGTACGTCGCGGATCAACGGCTGGATAACCAATTTCTTGGTCATAGCTACCCTTCCTTCATGGCCTAATCATGTTGTACGAACCGTGTCTGGAACGGCAATGGCAGCAGACCGTAAAATGGCATGCATTAATTTATCCTCTCAAAGTGATTTGCAGCCAGCTGCATCACCGGCACTTTGGTAAAAAATGCCGGTACATATCCTATACAGGGTGCCCCCCCCCCTAAAAAAAAAGGTAACCTTTGTGTGTTCGTCTGCTTGTCTGCACACTTCTCTGAACACTTCTCTTGGTTTTGCTTAATAATTATTTAAATAATTAATTAATTAACTAATTAATTTGGTTATAGGAACTTTTTTCCTCCTCAGCTTTGCCCTCTCCACATTTTTTCTCTTATTGTATTTTAATCTTATGCAATTTGTATTACATATATTCTTCATTTTTATGTATTTCGTATTTTCTGAGTGTGGAGTGAAATAAATAAATAATAAATAATAATGATAAAAAATATAACCAAGCTACGTACATAATGACCATGGTTTTTATCATAAACTATAGGATTCCGGTATAATAACCTTTCCATTGATATCGTGGATGAATTTCTCTGGTCATGCATCACTGACTTCCATTGTCTTGAAAAATGGTGTAAAAACTTACTTGAGACAGTTTGATGTGAAACATTATGAGCGCATCTAGACAAAAGACGATCGAGTTGGATCAAGGGACATTGTACTTGTGAAAACATGAAAAAACAAAACGATTAAACACCGACTAGGCCTATCCTATAATACGATAACTTAATTCACAACGCAACCTAACCATCACGATGCCCCGTCCAAGCTAATAATTGGTAATAATTTCACAAGCTGTCCCAAGAAGGTTTTTTTTCCACACCATTTTCACGACAATGTGACCCCAATGTGAACACAATTAGGAGGGCGCTATATGAGTTGGGTAAACCCTGATTTCTTTACCCCCTGAAATAGCGCCCCCTTTTACACCATCAAGAAAAAAATGTTCGTGATTGTCTACACCTTTTAGTCTTAAATCAATGAAAGGGGACTAAAACAGGAGAAAAAATTACACAAATTTGTTGGCTATTTATTAAACCTCAAGTCCAGAGAAGATATTTAATATCGAGGAAAAAAAGCTGGTGTTACACTCTTCAAATATCTTGAGGGTAAAAACGACTAGCTGTCATTATCCCTGCGGTTTATCACCGGCCATTATCGTTCATTCCAAATAAGAAATTAATTAACACCTTGAGGACATAACTTGTATGGGTGCACGCCACATCGTAATGGACTTAAGTTCCGTATGATTATAACTTCTTATACCCATTAGTGAAATTGACCTTAGAAAAAAAAACCAACATGGTGGTCCATTATTACAAAATAATCTGGACGCTGCATGGTCAAGCAGGTTCTTACAATTGGACCCGTGGGGCGGATAACAAATTTTTGAATATCAGGAAAAAAATGATTATAGTTTAATGATTAGTGAATGTGCCCTTTTTTTAGGTATAAAATATCTGGCCTGAAGACATACGGTATACCGGTACCGATTAACTGGTTGCTGTCCCGTTAGTTGATGGAGGTCAAACATGCAGTCATTAAGATGATTATTTTCCTTCATTGAGTCCGCAAATCTTTCTATCGCGATGGGTAAACAAAAGTGTCCTAATCTGTCTTGTTTTTAGGCTATGTTGGGGGTCAGTAAGATTAAGTGAGTATCAGCGTAGTATTTTGGCCCTCTATTGGCGAAAATGCGTTCAGCCACTGGGCTTTGAAAGCATAATAAAATAGGCCTAAGGTCACAAGGACAAGAGATATTCATTTTTTGTGAGGGGAAATTTTGTGAGGACCGAATTTCAGAAGTGTTTGTACAAGCCTTTGCTTGGGAAACGGTATTTTTCCATATTAAAGCAACAATGGAGGCTTGCAGATTTTCTAAACGAAATAATAATAATTCAAAGATCGCAAGTCCTTATACGTTTAACTACAACCTCAATGACCATCGGGGGCAATTTTATTTTAATTTGGTTGGGAAGACTATTCTTCCAAGATTGTCCAAATTCATAAAACATATATTTCAATAACGAAAGTTAACGCTTCTTAACAATGATGGCACCGATCGCCGCGGGTAGAGGTGTCTCCCCTTGTTTACTGCAAACGCAAAGCCACTGAAGTGAGGTGGCGGACTGTACGCTCAGGACGCGTGTGCCAACACACGCCTGGTCCTGTCGACCACCCGCAAGCTTAACACACACCGACCGCACGCCCTTTGTTCCAACTTCCTTGCCGTGCAGACAGCAGAGCGCCACCGTGCGACAATTTTGGTCCATTGGCAGGATCGATAAAAGATTATAGTGACCTGTTGCGGTGAATGAATTCGCAAGCAAATTCGACAGCCATACCCCCCACAGACGGTTTTTGTTTCCTACCCCCATGTGGATTGGGTTTTCAGTCCCTACCTGATTCCGTGGTTTTCCTCCCACCTCTAACCATAAAGTCTACACTCTAAAGCCCGTTTTACACGAGGGCTGGAAACACGGAAAGACTGAGATTTCACCATGTGAAATAAATCTCTCTCTTCTGAAAAGAACCGGGATGAGTGTGTAACTCGACGTTTCGGACTGTGTGCTCTGTCCGTCCTCAGAAATGTGAGATTCAAAGAAGTCTATCCCTAAATAGTCACTAAAAAATATTATGTCCAACTAAGTCCAACTATAAAGTGGAAACACGGGTCCGATGAAAATCGCATCGATGTCATAAACTCACGGATACCATGTCGTGTGAACGTGCATCCCTGTCACCAAATCATCACCAAGAACTATAGCCCGCAAGTTTTTTTTCTAGTTTGTGTACGCTGGGTTTTATAAAAAAGTTATTAAGCGAAAGCTCCTCAAAACGAGGGACGTTGGCTATCGATGTTTTGTCGTGTGAAAGTCTGTCATGAAATCTCAGGCGTCCCGGGTGACTGACACCCGGGCGCCACTCATCGCCGACGTGTGCTATCGCTGCTCCTGTGAAACGGGCTTAAGAAAAAAATGGTTCCTCGACGTCAACAAAGCGACCTTCGGATCGAATCTACCCGAAATGCTCAGAAAGCACATCTGTTGAAGGCAACGATACCCTTAACTGAGTTCAGTGGAGCACAGAGACAATAATTAATTATTTAACCAGTAGCAGGCTGTGAGACTGCATTCAATGCGCCACGCGCGTGCATGCATGGTCAATGTTTAAAGAAAGGGGTATGGTTGAATTAACCGGTGTCACGGTCTCATTTATCCGGTGTGCCCAGTTTTCCGGAACACTATTTAACGCTACTAACGCTAACAAATACATCACTGCGCATGGATTTGTTGGGGTTCAGTAGCGTTAAATAGTGTTCCGGAAAACTGGGCACACCGGATAGATGAGACCGTGACACCGGCCCAAACCGAAGAATATGTCTTTGGGCTGCTCCTTCATTTCTAAACCTTCTCTAGTTGAACCATAGAGCAAGGCCTTGCTCTATGGTTGAACCATGGAGGAAGGTTTGGAGCCCCAAAACAAATCGATCGTTAACGACACACAAACGATTATCGTCTTAAAGTTTGTAGCAGCGCGTGCACAATCCGAAATTTTAGGGAAAAAAACAATAATTGGCGACTTCCGATTGCCAAGAAAAGCTTTTCTTTTGTTTCGGTATGGCTTGATTGCCAGAGATTGTGTACCGCCCGTCCGGCGGCGGATTGACAGTCTCGAGTGTGACGGGAGTGAAGGGGTAGCCGGTGGGGGCTGGCGCCGCGCCGGTCCCTCAGGTGTCTGGCTCAGTGCATGCTCGATGGTTCATTGCGGTCACTATGTTTACTGTCCATTTTCGTGATGAAACAACTGTTTCAACTGTAGAAAATTATATTGAAAGAACAAGGGAAAGTGGTTGCGGAAGGGCAATCAGTTTGCATGTCATCATGTGAATGAAAAGAGAAATTATTAGTCTTTAAGAAACCGTCTAATTGAAGTTACTGCAGCAGCCTACATGGTGCGAAAGTCATCATGCCTGGTTTGGTTGCACGAATTTCGCAAAATTCGCTGTTTTGCCATTGTCCACCGTGGACTTTGAAAGGAAACTTGATTTTCTTTTAATCAAAAGGACAATTTGTTGCAAAGGAACAAAAAGTAATAAACCCAGTGTGTGCCTTTTCTTTCAAAAGGTGAACGATCCACAAATATTTGCTCTCACGGTCAATCTTGAGATTCAACAGTCTTAAAAACCACGCAAAATAAAATTTAAAGCGATGTTCCGTTAAGATATTTTTGGCCAATTCCCCCCCCCCCCCCCCCCCACCTCTCTCTCTTTCTTACTTGACACTACTTCCACCATGGAGGAAGGAACACAAACCACGTACTTGTCAATCAGCTAAGAAGATTGTATTATTAGCTTGTCTGTCTCAACAAACAATTCCTTCACGACTCATTAAACCGGTTTAATCCGCAGTAAATCACTCGCGGAGACAGACTGCTTATCCACACATCGGGACGCCCTCTTGTGATGAACAAAAGAAGTTACAGTCGCCCCGCCCAGGCGTCAACTGGCTACAAGTCGACACGTCAATCACGCATGATGACAGGTCTCCGCCATTCACCTTACGTGGTCCTGTTGTAAACAACCCAGCCCCCTTTCAAACCAATCCTATTCATAATTTGTGTCGTTTGTTCTTTTTTGGATATGTGGGGACTAGCTGGAAAGTTTATTTCTTGTTCACATTATTAAGTAAGTATTGGACCACAGATACGTACTTTGGAATGATCCAGTTCAAAATTTATTTTAAAGAATCATTCAAATGTCACTCCAGGCCTCAAAGAAAACAAAGTCAACCATTCTAATTGACACTGAATCAATTCTACGACCAGTAGACGCTTGACTTTCATCAGAAGTGAGCGGGAAAACAGTCTGAGACACACAACATGAAGGAAGATTGATGTCCCGGGGAAATGAACATTATAGTTTCGATATTCGATTTCCACTTCTTCTTCCTTGTCGTATTTTTCCAAGATACTGGCAATAAAATTCGATAACTGAATCTTTCTCTCCATTTTTCCTGAGTGTCAAAACAACTAGAAGTTTTTATGCGAATGCACAATTCGTAGGGAAGAAACCTTTATTATACGGAGGTGTACAAGTTGGAATGAGCCTCTTTTGACATATCTCACAAATTTTGCGTGGTAAACGAATACGTAATTCTCAAACCTGTTGGCAACAACAATAGTTTAATGACCCCAAGAAATATTTTAACGTAATTTTGTCATGATTTTCGTCATCCGTTGCCAGCGTGTCGCGTTAAAATCAGACTCCGTTAAAAACGGAATTCTGTAGCTATTGCGCAAACTCAGTACCCCCCCCCCCCCCCCCCACACACACACCCACACACACACACACCAGAAATATGGGGTAGGGTCAGGCTGTGGGTTAGGGTAAGAACAAGAGGACGGGTTAGGGTTGGGATGAGGTTTAAAGTGATACATTTCAGAAATTGTTTTCATAACAAAATCGCAATTTTGTTGAACTGCATCATGGGTAGGCCTAAAGAGTCGGATTTTCATGCAAATTGTTATTCCTATGACAGCGCATGAGGTTCATTCCAACAGACAAGCTTGGTATGTGTTCTTTCGATCTGCCTTGACTCGGTGGGATACTACCACAGATCCTTGGATGAGACGGCTCACAAGCCAGCTCAGCAAACCACAACAGTACAGCAATATTCGACAACAAAGATGCACGAGGCAGAAGGACCCCATGACTTTGGAGGATGAGGTATGCTTCCAGGAAGGACGAGGGGGGAAGAATGCCCGTCAGTCACGGCCTAACGAGGCAAGGGAGTTTGCGGAGAAGGAGGGGCAGTTTTGAAAGGAAAGATTTCGTCTGTTGTCTTCACTTAATCCGACCTATACAGATATACTCCCCGCACAGTACGCACGTCACGTGGTTATAATTAAGTCTTCAACAAGCTGAATGAGGCGAAGATAATTAATAGGGCTGAATTGTCGAGAAGGTAGAGGTTGTGGTCAGCCAGACCATTAATTCTGAAAATAAAATCGTCGTTGAGAATGGTCTTTCATGATTGCCCATAGACACCCATCGATAACTCATCGATCCACGTTTTCGTAATTTGCGTGAATTAATAAGCCAGTAATGTTCTGCCTATGGAAAACAACATTTTTATCTTGTATAGCAGATGTTTACGGTTATTTTATTTTAATCCCATGTATAGGGTTTCCGTAGCTTTTAGAGGCACTTCAGAAGCATTGATGTAAATCCATTTCGAAAATCGGGGAGGGGGATGATAGAGATTGTTTTTTTGAAAATTATCCCCCCAAAGTGACACCATAAAAAGTTCCTCCATGCAAATATGGCGAGGACAAAACAAAATTGCTAGCAAGGAGGGAAATACAGTTATAGTGCGTGAAGAGGAAAGGTGTAATTTTCATACAATTGATCAAGTGTGGTGGCAACGCTGTCTGACATAGATGTTCTTGGGAAACTAAAAAATGTTGCCCGAAATGAAATTATAGCTGAAAAGTAGAATTTACAAGTTTTTCCGACCACGCCTTGAAACTGTGCTGTTTTGGGGGGAATAGAGTACCAAAGTCTGACGTCAGTTGCCGCGGCAACTGGTTCCAAACACATGCAGTTTAGAATGTATTCTGGTTCCAAACATTGCCGTCATCACTTCGGTACTCTATTCCTGAGGGAAGTACATTCAAACATCCATATTCTGACGCAAGATGTCATGCTGTTTGTTGATAACTAAACTCAGAGTTTTTACAATAACTGACATTTTTATTCTAACCAAAACATGAACGACACCTAAAATGGGAATTCCCTGACAGCAAAATACTCGTAAAGCCAAATGAATCAGAATAAGTCTTGACATTTGAGATTCTGCGATTAATTAATTTTGTCATATTCTGATCGCCCCGAGACCAACCATTCAATTCCGTATCGTTGATTGACCGAATCTAACACAATACCCAGGGTGATTGACATGCGCTGATCATCTACGGCATTCAGGAGTTAATGATCTGTTGATGTCGCCCGGAATAAACCCTATTATGACCGGACAGTCTGTTTAATTTAGCTTCCTGCCCCTTTTGAGAGGGACAACAATGCTCCCACCACCAGCCCCTATCAAAGGGATGAATGGTCAGCTGGATTCTTACCAAACTCCAAGACACGACATTCTGAGAAATCACTCACAATAGAAATCGTTAATCCCTACTAGCACCACCACCACATTGACTGTCTTGGGAGTGACGTTGAATGTCTTGAAGGTTTCAGTAAATATTGTCCGTAACTTTGGAAGACATCACTTGAGCCTTTGACAACCTTTGAGAGAACATCCACAACTTTAAATCATGACGCTGTTCACCATCGACAAAATCACCGAGAAGGACCCGCCGAGACCTGCCGCATACCATGAGCAGCGCCGGCGTTTCGCGCCGTACCACCCGTGTCCGACGGTCAGCAGCGGCGCCAAGTACCCCAGCTACTTTGGAGATTTGGCAGCTCCGTACTCCATTGGCCGGGACGAGTGCCTGAATTCGACCGGGGGTAGTCCGTCCAGCCCCGGTGCGATCAGCATCATCAGCAGCATCAGCAGCATCAGTAGCGATGGCGGCTCGCCTGAACCGGAAAGGTCTCCCTCGAAACCAGACGAGAAGAATAAAAATGAATCAGGTAAGAAAAATTCTGTAAATTATTGAATTTCCCCTACTGAGAGTAAGTCAAACATTTAGGTGGTAGCCACCGAAATTTCTCCACGGTACAACACGTAATCGAGACAAAACAGCGTAACTCCAGCAGATAAAAATGTATAGATTTACAATTGTATTCTTGTTAATTGCTACATTTCATATCTTTTTGCTGTAATAACTATTATTGAACCACGGAGTTTGTTCAAGATGAAGGACCAAAAACTTTGAATGTCATACTTGCGTTCTTTCATACTTACTCTAAAAGGCAACAATGGATTCAAATAATTGTGAAAAATTGCATTTTGGAATTACATGTAGAAATTAAATTCTTCTTTTTATTAAAACAAATCCAATACACTGTTTTTTTGTACTCTGTATACATGTAAACTTTATATTTTTCGTATTGGGAGAATCTTAGATTGGAAAGATTTTACTTTAATACTCCCACCAAAATAGGTCAGGAACAGCACAATCTTGCAAAATAATCAACCTTTAATGATAACAACCGACAATCACGTGGCACAACCTGTTATTTCAAGATTTATGTCGGAAAAATCCCTAAATTACTGTTCCAAAAAAATTGTAACAGGTCAGTAAACACAAGCTTTCTTCCTCTATATTGCACAACAAATGTTCCAATCAACTTTTTAAAAATTCCATGTGTTTATACAATTCTGAACAAGAATGGATTTATATTTTGTTAGATTTTTTTGGTTTCTGTCCCACTGGGTGACAATATCAAAGGAAAATCTACCCTAAAGAGCCCAGCTTTTAGTGACGACTTCGTCATTCCATTTAAAGAGCCTATACAACCAGGTTGCCATTATAGAGATATTGAAAATGTCTGAGTTTTGATTTTCCATCAAATCTGAATGTTCCCTTCTTTTTTTGCCGTTTACAGGTGAGCACAAGAAGCCTCCTCATTCCTACATCGCCCTCATCGCCATGGCAATCCTCTCTTCCAAGGACAAGCGACTCCTGCTCTGTGATATCTACCAGTTCATCCAAGAGAACTACCCCTACTACCGCAACAACGACCGGAGCTGGCGAAACAGCATCCGGCACAACCTCTCCTTGAACGAGTGCTTCATCAAGTGCGGCCGCAGCGGGGACGGCCGGGGGAACTTCTGGGCCGTACACCCGGCGAATGTTGAGGATTTCACCCGGGGCGACTTCCACCGACGCCGGGCACGCCGTCGAGTCCGGGCTAGCGATCTGATGCTTCACGGCTACCCGATGTACCCATACGCTACACCCGCTTCTGCCTACCAGGTGCCCGTTACACCACTCGGCTTCGTGCCCATGACTGTCACCACCCTGCCACCGTACCCAGTTCCACCCATTTACCCAATGACGCCCTACCCAGCAGTTACGCCCCTACGCTACCCATCAATGAACCCTCTACCACCACTGGGTACACCTGTTGCACCGTCTACAAGCCCCTCCACCCACCGGCATTCACCCCTTGAACTACCATTCACCAAGCCGTCATTGGACCGGGTTTCCCCGACCTACGAACTCACTGCCGTGAGCCTACCATCTACCTACCAAAGTTCCCGGCACAGCTACCCCTACTCGCCCGCTCAGAGCCGATCTCCGTTTTACAGCTCTCCCCCAACCTCAAGTGGATTTTCTCTTCACAGATACCCGCCAACCACCATCGGACTTCCACAAACTTCTGGGTATAATTATCCCACAATTTCTCCATCAGTCATTACGAGTTCCTTATGCAGTTACCCAACAAACTCGTCCTCCACGCCCCATTTTCTGCACTAAATTTGCTCACAGATTAAATTTGAAATGGACAAAAACTTGATGGTAGAAATAAAAAAAACAATTTTTTTGTGATTGATTAAAAATCGGTCACCGGTCATGGTAATCTCAATAATTTGAATTACAAACATGACTATGTTATTTTGCTTATTGAACATATTCATAGTTGCTTTATCTGTGCTCTGCCTCGGAATTTCACTTCACGGTTCTCCGCTGCTCACGAATTTTTTAGGAAAACTATTTTTGTTTACTAAAAAGCACTTACTATACTTCACTAGTGCATTCTTCCTTCCCCAGAAGTAGTATGCCGCTGTGCGCAAAGATTTCCCTACACATAATCCGAATTACTTGGCTAAGGCTTGAAATTACACACGAGTCTATGGGAAGTGGCTGTAGCCGCTACCATAGACATGTGTGTAACATCCAGCCGTAGCCAAGTAATTCGGACACGGCCTAAGAATAATAATCCAGTTCGGTATTTCAACTGCGCATGTGCACAATGACATTTTATCCCGAATGACCCGCGTGACCTAACGCGTGCGTGTGAACGCAAAAGATAGTCGCATAACGCGCACGTGTTAAATTCAATTTCAATTTTTATCTCGAATAACCTTTGCCCTTTGAGATACCGAACTGGCTTATTAGGAGGGTCCAATTGAAACCAATTGCACCTGTTACTTATATCAGGGGCTGATTTTTGTGTGGAATGACTCATTGCCCATAAAGCACGGACACATCTTTAAACTTGATTTCGAACCATACGAAGGTGTGAGCATACTTGATGCCTAAAAAACATATTTCCCCGCAAGATATCCAAGCTTTAATTTGAATTCAATTAATCAATCAATTCAATTGCTCATTTGTACTTGTAGTTTCTATTTTATTGCAAAATATAAATTTAAACGGGTGTTTTAGTTTAATGAATTTGCTTTTAAGAAAGCTGGGGAGAGATTTGTAATAACCTTCAATGATCTTAAATCTTACCCTTTTTGAGTAAATGATTATGTTTATGATCAGTATCATTGACTAAAATTTGCTCTAAAGAGCGTCATTATGTTCCAGTGCCGAAAGAGGGCGCTGTTCTGTTCACCGTGTATTACCGTTGTCGGTACGAAATTTGAAAATATTTTAATAAAACAGTGATCACATTGTAAAGTTATGACTGTACGTTGGGCTTACTTCATTTTGGTCTTTCTCAATAATTGGAGAGTATTTTTTTTTACTTTTAGGAGCATACATTGTGTACCTTTGCTTTAAAAGCCAGAAACTATAGAGACGACGACCTATGGAATCTTGGTGACTCCTTCCACCCACACCACCCCAACAAACATTTTTTTCTCCACTGATATGAAGTCGAGCAAATCGGCCCCACGGTATTTAGTGTCCGAAACGGCGCCAATCCGTTAATTTAGTTCAATTTGGGACAATAGAATAATACTAATAGTTTATTCAGGCAATCATTACGCATAAAAAATACAAGATAAACACATGAAAAGTCAAAGTGCACGTATGCAAAACATTCCGAATAAAGTCTTAAAGAGGACTGCTACACAAATTACATTGAAAGAAAATTAGGAGAAAAAAGGACATCCACAACAAGCAAGCAACAAGACGGTAGACAGTGAAGGACTGCCTAGGAGAAGACTAAAAAGTGTATTAATTAAAACACTGTCGCCAAAAGGGCGTGTCACCCCAACCATATGCCCCAACCCTCCACAACATACACCACAAACGCATACAAAGACAAGGCACAATGAACAACACAAGATTGCACATGGGTGGGAGGGGTTAATAGGGATTTAAGTAGGGCGGGGTATCATAAAGAAAGTTTTTAAAATTTTCACAGAGGCAGCAACCCCCCACGCCCGCCCGCACCCGTAATTAAGCCATGACAGGTAGCACTTTCGAGAATCCCTCTCTCTCTCTCTATCTATCTTAGGCTCTGCTGCTTGCTGACCCCCCCCCCCCCCCCCCATTATTAGATGATGGCAAAGTCACGCGAAAGTTTTCTGGCAAGTTGGTGATTATTGATTGTTAGTTTTTTCACAAGAGGGGCGTGGCCCCCTTTCCCCTCAGGTCCGCCCTTGGCTGGAAATAGGGACACATGACCTGCGATCTTTTAAAGGTTTAACGTTTCTTTATGCCGGGCAATGACGTCTACGGGAGTGAGACGTGCGCTCGCCCCCCAAACCAAGGTGTGATGTTTATCTTATTTGCAATGTCAATGACCATGTTATTGACACACTAATAAGAATTTTGGCAAAATATTATTTGTTTTGTTCGCCGTGTTTTAATTTTTCGAACTAATGCTCTAGAAACAAATACTGCATAGTATTTTGCCTAATGTCTTAACCAGCCTGGCCAAAATAAACTTTCCGATTTTCCAGCAAGATACCGAATGTGATTAGATTCCTCTTCAAATTAAATGTACACAATTCAACTTTGTGCTTTTTGTCACCATTTCATTATGTAAACACTTTGACGAGTTCGCTCCAATGTCCATATTTCATCGCCCAAATGGGCTTGTTATACCCCATCCATAACAATGTAAGACATAAAATAATTCCGCGCCCAATCTCTCATTCCCTACGCGTTGTGCAGCGAAGGATTGGGCTCTTTATGGTGCACCCATACACAAACCGTTGCATCAATGGAAATTTGTATACAACATGGCCGAACGACTGCGGCGCGATCCCCTCCCACCGCAATGGTCCTACGGAGTCAAATCTGACGGCAGGATTTTCTTCATCAAGTGAGTACCTTCTTTAACCCTTTCACCACACCCTTGCAAGTTTTCGAGACGGAATTCCATTTTTCTGACCCTTTTTGGCGCCCTTACTTTCCGCAGTGAGGAGACCCGCTCGACCACTTGGCTTCACCCGGTGACTGGGAAAGCGATCTCCACGGGTTTCAACGACCGTTCCGGTAAGTACACAAAATGCTGCTAATTCTTCGACGATTTCCTGTTCGGAAGTGATCATTTATTTAGATTACCCGGGATGGATTTGGGACTTTGAGGAGGTGATTCCTCAAGGGGTGGTGTCTAGCTTTGCTGTCATTGCCCGGAAGGTAGGGGAAAAAAGGTTAGATTTTTTTGGGTCTTGATTGATTTTGCTCATCATGTCCAGTACTACAAATACAAGGCCATATTGATTGTGCTACCTAGTATTAATAGACTTTGTCATGCATAGCATACATTGATTGTGATCCTTACAGCCTTGAACTGAGTTGTATTGTGAAGATGTGCATACTACTGTCATTTAAATGGTAGAGTCCTTGGTTTAAAGCAAATAAATACTGGTATTTAAGGCTTGGACATGTTGGATGGGATTTGATTTATAACAACGCAACGCTTTGCTGGTAACCACCTTCAATATTGACAATGCGAAGAAAACTAAACTGTTATCTTTGTCTCGATCCACATGTAGTCTGGAGATGATTCGTTTCCTTCAGTTCATATGGGTCCCTTGACTTTGCCTAAGGTACATGTATATGACCGGCGATTGTGTAGTGCAATTTTTGGACGCGCTTTACGGCAGTTGCCATGCGAATCAACCCGGTTTTTCGTGTTTACTGTGCATCGCGGTGATCGCCATCTTTATTTTTACTTTGCGTTTTGTTGTTTTCATCTTCGCTTTCCTTTACACCAAAATTTCCTCAAAAACTAAAACCCTGCCCTTTATCTACGTCATACCTGTTGATTTGTTTTTGATTGAAATTATGGGGCTTTTTCAGTTCAACAGATTTGAAAAAAAAAATAGCTTTAGTTATGGCATTTCTCGCAGTGTATGAAAAAAATCACTAGACCACCGGACTAGTTCAGTCAAGATTTCACTAGACCAACGCTCAAATCACTGGACTCGGTCCAGCGGTCCAGTGGATATTTTGATCCCTGATGAACAATTGGAGAACAATTGTATTGTAGCCTAGGGCGGGGTCACATCATTCAGTGAAAATAACTCTCCGCCCACAAACGGTGTTATGATCCCTGCAAATAAAATAGTTTTTCAAAACTGCTCTTGTGCTTCAGAATTTTCCGACTATCAGATGAGAAACTAATATTTGTACATATATGTAGGTGTGATTATTGAAGGAACCCTTGAAAGGAACGTATGGTACATTATGCTACATTGTCACTAAGTTGTCCTTCCCATTATGGTTTGTTACGTAAAAATAATTAATAATATATAAAAAAACAGGGTTGTTTTACCATGTACACAAATTTAAGTATTTCTATATTCTTTTTTGACCTTGCAGATTAATTTGAGACTGCATTTATAGTTTTTATAGCACAAATGCAAAAAAAAATCGGCTGACCATGAAATTTGTTGTTCATAAAGTTTGAAAATGTCACATGCATGGTTGTAAATTACCCGATTTTACTCTAGATCTTTATTCTTTACCAAATAATGGCCTCACATTTACAGTTAAACGTCAGACATTTTCTGACTATTTTCAATATTTGTTGGAACAAAAGTGGATGTACTCGGTCAAATGGTCTGATCGATATGGTTTGTTATGGCTAAATGACAGTCTTGTTGACTTGACTTGGTGACTCGGACTCAGACTCGAGTCGCGATTGTTTTGACTTGAAACTTGACTTGACTCGGAAAAAAAATTCTTGATTTGACTTATAAGAACATGTGATTCGACTTGACTTGAATAAATTTGACTTGCTGACATTAACACTTTTGTTAAAACAAACACAACTTTTGGGCGTACGCACATATCAGTTGAAAAAAAATGCCAAGCCTACGGCGCATAGCCAGCTGGGTTTCCAGTACATGTACATATGCGGGGCTGCAGCACTGGACGATTGCATGGAGAATCGTCAAGACGGCATGCCAGGTTGATTTTGTACAGTGCATGCGTGCCAGCCTGTGCGTAGTCATTTGTCATTGGAATTTGAATTTACCATGTGCAACAATTGACTTGAGACTGGTACTTGACTTGAAAAAATTGACTCGGGACTTGACTTGACTTGCAAAATTGACTTGGGACTTGACTTGACTTGGAAAAAAAATTGACTTGGGACTTGACTTGACTTGTGAATATTTGACTTGTGACTCGACTTGACTTGAGAAGAAATTACTTGGTTACAACACTGCAATTAGAAATAACAAATATAACTTGATTGTGCTCCATGTAGTATTCTGTCAGAGCACTTTATTGTAGTGAACAGCATTACCAAAGCTTTGGCTCATTTATGTACGTGTCATGGACTTGACAGATGAGCAATACAAATTAGAAACTACCTTTTTTACTGCTCAGGGAAATCTGTTTTCCCAAACCTGTAAGACTTCGCCTTGTACATGTACATTTGTAGTTGGAGCATTGGATCAGAGTACATTCTTGTTATCTGGTCCACGCACCTGTTGTTTTAGTTCTCCCCAGGTTAAGTGCCTTAGCCTTCATGGTCGTGGGATTTGTTTGAGGCCCGATCCCGAATAACCTTGTGAAATGACATGACATTTGCTCTATGGGGTCCCCTGCTACATGTATGTATACACTTACTCTTTAAACTGCAGTGGATAAATTCAGACTGGCTGGGGGGTATTACGCGCTGTATTTTTTCTGTTGTCCTTTATTTTAAGCATGTGCCAAGCTGCTTGAGTTTGTGAAGAAAAACAAAAAAGACTGGTATACCGTAATTTCCGGAATATAGGCCGCGCGTGGTATAAGCCGCAGCAAGCAAAAATCTGAAAATTAAGATTTAAAGTTGGCGTATTAACCGCACCGGCGTATTAGCCGCGGCGCTGACGACGTCCAACCACAAAAGTCGCGCTGCTTGCTGAAGCGCTAGTATGTAAAAATAGTGTAAGCAGCGCGCGAACGAGTGTCACTAGGCTCCGTGCACAACTACCCCCTCATCTCAGCGGAAAGAAAAGGCGAGTTGGGGGATCAATATCGACGCCGTCTTACCCGACTTCAATTTAAGTGTCTGGTTCCCGTGATGATATTCTTATTGAAAATGCAATTATCGAGAGTCGGCAAACAGACAAAGCAATCCCACTGGTATACGAGTATCAAATGAATGAGGAGCGTGGTGCGTAATACCAGCGACGTACTCCCCATGGAAGTGCGGTTGCTATTTGGACAGCGCCCTCATTCGACGCGCACGGAGCCCAATAAACTTTCATAAGTCCTCGAAATTACCAATTTTGGCGGGCTGGATGAGTGTCCTGGCTGTGGGCCGCACGGCATGTTCTTGTTCTTTTTTTTTGGACGGGGCGCGGGGGGGATAAAAAAGAAAATGACAACTTTAACCACTAATCTGAGCTCAACAGTCACCAATTGACCAGTGAAATAATAAACAACATGGATTACACAACGATAAAACAGACAAAAACGAACAGACGCACCACACGATTTGTGAGGTGTGAATGGTACTTACGGTACATTTGCAAGTCTATTCGGTCCCTCTGGACTGGCAAAACTTTTAGACATGTCTAAGGTGCCAAGAAACAATGAAAACTGAGCTTACGGCTTGCGTATTTCTTATTTTAACCACTTAGAAATTAAAGAGTAAGGAATGCGTAGCACTGTTAAATACGTTGCTTTAATATCTTCAGCACACCCATCGATCAATATTAATAAAAATGTATTTATCTTAATAATAACATTGAGTTTGTCGCGGTTTTTCTTTTGCTAGTCAATTTTATCACATTGCTAATCAAATGACAATATGATTAGCATAATTTGCTAATCATTTTTTTTTCTTATTTCCATCACTGCCTGAACTTGTTGTCATGGAGGAAACACGGCCCGTGCCGGGCATACCGCGCAACAGCATGAGTGGTTTCACCGTGCGTTGCCGCCATCTTCACCAGCCACGTTGCGTTCACGCCCCGCACGGGCCATTCGGAGAAATCACAGTGCGGAAAAAGCGTCATTGTCGATCTCCTTTTCTAAGTCGCATAGTAAAAATGAGTTTGGTTCCGTGGGGCAAAAATGAGTTTTATCATGATTCATGTCATTCTTGCACTAATAATAGCTGACGTGTCGAGTTCAATTTGTCTGGAACGTTTTAATTAATTAAGCGATGCGAGGCATAATTTTCGAATAAATCGCAAACAGAAAGCGCTTCGGTTTTCACGTACACGTCTGAGTCATCAATGCATGTACATCGCATCGCGCAGCACACATGCACTTTGCAGTTTGCACGATCGTTTGCACGAGGGGAGTTCGTTGTGTTAAGTTGAACAGGCAACGCTACTCCCTCTGGACCATCGCTAAACCGCACACATGGCTTAGCCGGCTTTGGGGGGGGTTCAGGTTACTGTAGTAAGAGCTACCTGGCTAAAGCTAGCCGCGGATTCGGCCGCGGATTCAGAGCTTGTTTTTAGGCTGTGATTGGTTCCTGCCCCAGTGAGAAAGAAGAAAAATAATGCACGGACGGGAACCAGTCTGCTTGGGGAATCGAGGTTTTGTGAAGGTTTTTACATGGGGCGCACGGGCCGTGCTAGCTGGCGCGATCGCTTATCACGCGCACGGGCAATTAAGAACGCGATCGAAAAGCGCCGTTTTGTATAGGATCCAGCAACGGTTTAGTACTGAAAAATTGAGGGCTTGGTTCGGCAAGAAGGGCACAGCGGCTAAAGTATTAATGGGGCACAGCACAACTGGCCGTGAATACATGTAGTGCATTTTTACAAGGGGCATCACGGCAACTAAATGGGCATCGACGGCACTGGCCGCCGTGAATTTCGAACCCTGTGTGACTGATTTTATTCTTCAAATGTTGCCGTATAAGCCGCCCGGAGTATAAGCCGCATGGACATTTTTTAGCGTGAGAATCAACGTATAAGCCGTGGCCTATATTCTGGAAATTACGGTACCGGTATACATTGTATTCACAGATGATAAAAAACGTGGACCCTCTACATAGGAGGTTTTTTTTGGTGGGAATTGGTTGCTGTTTTTTGTACACGGGTCTGTTTGGTGCTTATAGTCGTTTGTAAAATGCCTTTTAGAAAAAAATTAATTACAAATCTATTTTCATATTTCTTGCCAGAAGTCATTGCGATTGCGTAGTGTTTTGGGAATTGGGTGCTATTTTTTGTACGTGCAGATCTGTTTGCTGCATAGTCGTTTTTATGCCTTTTCTAAAAAAATAAATATAGTGAAGCCCCCCCGCCCAGCCCCCCGCCCAGCCCCCGCCCAGCCCCCCCGCCCAGCCCCCGCCCAGCCCCCGCCCAGCCCCTGCCCAGCCCCCCCGCCCAGCCCCCGCCCAGCCCCCGCCCAGCCCCTGCCCAGCCCCCGCCCAGCCCCCGCCCAGCCCCCGCCCAGCCCCCGCCCAGCCCCCGCCCAGCCCCCGCCCAGCCCCCGCCCAGCCCCCGCCCAGCCCCCGCCCAGCCCCCGCCCAGCCCCCGCCCAGCCCCCGCCCAGCCCCTGCCCATGCCTCTACTACTGTAAAGCACTCAGTGGGCACACTGCAAATGTGCTTAGCCACTGAACATAAGCAAGCTGGAAGGAGTGTCTTTAATTGTGTGGTTGTCAGCTGAATTTTGCTTAGCTTGTAAATTGTCCTAAGCAGTACTGGTAAGCAGCTTGATTTGGCCCAATTTAAGATGAAACAAGTTTTTGCAGTTAGGTAAACATTTAAAAATATCCTGAAGGGCAAGCCATGAAATTTTAAAACAATTGACAAAGTGAAAAGTTGGGGGAAATGTACATGATTTTAAGTAGTGATTGACTTTTTTTGTGACAATTTTTCTATTTGTTTTCTCCATAGATTTACCCCCAGGATGGCAAGAAGGAATAACAAGAGAAGGCGTGGCATATTTCATGAAGTAAGTCATTTGATTTTGATTGGTTGATTTTAATCAGTGAAATTTAGTTTCAAAATTGGAACTCGCTTGGTGTTTATTAAACTTTTCTCGCCAGCTTTCTGATAACAAAATACAAAATGTACTTTCTTGTCTGAGTTCTTAAAGTGCTCTTCGAGTTTTACTCTAAATTTATTGTTTTTTTTTGTTAATTGGTATTCTAGCAATACAGAATTATTCAGTTTTGAATAAGACGTGAAATAAAAAATAAATTGATGTTTAGTGATTAAACGATTCCGTTACAAATTTTTAAGTATGTGCTTATTTCAATGTCAACAATCGAAATAAGTACATATGAACGTGCACAAATAAAATGTGCACTGTTAACCAGTTTACGGATTATTTTTTCCTGAAAATTTCGGTAAAAAAAAATAAATCAAAATATAGCAGCCAACTTCTGATATACAGCCAAACGCCACAAATAGTGATTCGCAAGAGTCATTTCAACAGTATTTGTACAATATTTCTTGTTGAAACCTCATATATTTCAATACTCCGGGTGTGCCCACCGGAGCATAAATTGTAGAACAACAGGCCGTGCACAGCGGCCAAGTTCAAGTTCAACACACGGTCCGCCTCCACAGACTTCTTGGACTTTGTGTGTGTGTGTGAGTTTGTATATGCCGGCAATCGTGGACCTAGGACAAAAGAATTCGGGCGTAGACAAAGGGGTCCACGTTTGACCTAACGTCCACGATTGAAAATCGTGTACAAAACCAATGGGAGGCCTTCCGAAAAAGTTAGAGTATAAACAAAAGAGGAACAATGGGAGGTCCACGATTGCACCCGTTTACATGACTGTGTGTGTGTGTGTGTGTGTGTACAAAACTAATGAGGGATTAGCGTGTTGAGACGTCACCCGGAGGTGAGTCGAGGCAAGCTTGACGTTTTAACCTGTCAGCCGTGCCGGTGTATAAAAACAGCCAGATCGTGTTAACACCTCCTCTGACACGAACTGGTTAAAACGGAAGTGTTTTTCACTAGGTTCTCGAGACTCGGATGACGGATTGAACTCAAACTTTCACAGGTTTGTTACTTCATGTATATGTTGAATCTCACAAAGTATAAACACTGACTGTAACTGTGGTGTCAGCTCTACCAATTGGGTCATGCCAGAAATTTGGAGTCCAAAAGTGTTACATTTTTTGGTGTCCCTGTTACACCTGACGTGTGTAATTTCATTAAAATTGACATCACATTTATTTTTTACTTTTTTTGTCAGGTACTTTGCTTTACACAATCACTCTTGGAGATAGAAGGCATGATTAAAAAATGTGTCTTGAATTGCAAAATCTTATACATGTCACTATGTAACAAGGACACCAAAAATGTCACACTTTTGGACCCCAAATTTATGGAATGACCCAATTCTATATCGTACCTTTAACTGTAAGAACCAGGATTTTTTGTTCATCTCTCCCCATTGTTAGTTATCCAGTGTTACATTGTGCTAGTCTTGTGTATTATCACCAATCTCTTTAAGTTTGGGGTGATCAGCCCTAGTTGTGGATTGAACCGTGTAGAAACGGCCCCGGCCCAGGATACTGGGTAAATGATAGTCGTATCCTTGTCAATAGAGTTTTTATAGTAGTTGAAAACTCTTTGATAGTCTTGTCTGAAAAGTGTAAATCAAACATTGACACTAGCGCATAAACGTACCTGCACTGAATATACACGTACATATATGTATACAATGTACATCTATAGAGTGCAAAGAGTATACACAGCAGGAAATGATGTGCTGCAACTTCACATGTACAGTGTTTGTAAAATAATTTTATTTTTACTATTTTAGTAAAGAAATTAGGACTGACCTGTAAACCTGAAATCTGAAATCTAAAATCTGAAATCACAATTTACTGATTTACTTGATTTTAAATTCATGAATGCAGTGCAAATGTTATCTTACTATTTTTGAAATACTGGTATACATACATACATTTATGCATTAAAATGTAATTAATGTATTCAAAATTATTCATGCATTGTTCTCGGCATCCTGTCTGTATACATTTTGTACATGTTTGGAATTGTTGACTGACAGATTTTCCCACCAAAAAGTCAAGTTTACTTGATACTGCAAATAGACGAGTCATACAGGCCTGTATACACGCCATAACAAACAAATACATATTTACATTTTTACACAATGTATTGTCGGTGTACAATTACATGACTTATGTCATGCATGGGTGCATTACATTTTTCAGGTCTTCTGGGTGACATTTAAAGATATGAAAACTCAGAGCATACTGTTTGAAACGTCGAGTTGAAACAAACCGGTTCTTCTCACAACCACACAACTCAAAAAAAGATCTATTTCACATGGTGATGCCGCAAACCCTCGTTACTTTGAAATAAATAATCAAAGAGATAAAATGTTAGTGCAATATGATATTGTGCCATTAATTAAAATGATTTTGTAAGCCATGAAAGTTTCACATGTAGAACTATGTATACGTGTACGAGCCTTCTCTAGAATTTGTCATAACTGACTTTAAGTTCGCAAACGATGAATGACCTTTCAGGAATTCAATTTGATCAAGGGCAGATAGTTTCTGGTCATTGTTAGGAATATTGACACATCTTCTGCCTGCCTGGTGGTGTTTTTTGTCCACGCACAATATGTAGGAGACCTTCACACATCTACATGGTATATATGTACCAATGTCACATACCGAGTGATGTGTATTCAACCTCATGTAAATAATCTTCAAGGCTAGCCTCTGTACAAGGATTATTTGGACAGTTTCAAGTACATGTACATACAATCATGGAGGAATAAAATTCCTCCATGATACAATGTACATTGTACATGTAGTATAATGGGGCACTCCCGTTTTTGAGTTAATATAGAGATGATGTGCAATGAGAAGTTTGCAGAAATATGACAAAACTTTTTAATGTTGAAAAGTTAGAGAAAGAAAAGTCAAATCAGAAAAATTGCGATTCCGATTTTAATGTTGGAGTCCAGTAGAGTTGATTTCTGCAGGCATCATTCTGGAGGACCAACGACCAGACTTTCGACTCCACTTATAGCAATGGGTGATATTTACAGTGTAAACATACATGTAGCTCAATATGCAGAGTATGACAAGGAGAAAGAAAATAATGGTTCTGACTGGCATGTATCATATTTCATACTGTACATGTACAGTACCTCAGCAGCACTACTTACACGTGTCCTTTGTTTAGATAAAAAATACCTTTTGATACATGCTTATATGTTGTAAATGAAAATAAGCACAATGAAGCGTTAACATTGTACTTGACACGTCCTACATGTACTCGGCCAAAAAAAAAATAGTTTTGCTTCCGATTACATGGCATTTGAAAATACAGTAGGCATGGTAGGTAGGGAATTTTTTTTTTGGGAGGTGGGACATTTTTTTGTGCTGAGCATATGTAGGTGTCTACATGTAGTCAAGGTTTAAAGGTAGTATTTACAGCATTTATGTTTTATGTTTATGTTTTGTTTATAAATACTTCCCCCACCAAAAACAAAACTTAGGGTCGGGGCCGTTAAAATAGGGTACGTAGGGTAACCGGAAGCAGAATTTTTTATTTATTTTTTTGAGCGGAGATCTCACAGTACATGAAGATGTAAACAATATTTTACATACATGTGCAGTAAAGACTCGTGTCCAAATAAATTCAGGCATGCCGGGGCGTAAGAAGTGATTTTTCTGTAAGCCCGTTCGGGCTGGATCTTGTCAAATACTTCCCACTTGTCTTCTTACGTTACATCGTGCGTGTATGTGCACGTAATCCACTGTGCTCGTTATGCGCGGCCGCGGTCACATCCATTATCGCAAACTGCCAATTAACTGACAGCTGGACACTCGGGAAGTTGTTAATGATGTTTATTTTATTTTTTTTTGCTTGCAAGAGGCTTTAGTCCAATCTGAGAAATGTTTTGCGCGAATCCTCTCGAGGATTCTGAAATTATAATATGTTTTTATCTATCTGGTACATGTACGTTTTGAGCTACACAATCTATAAATAGATTAAACCTGTTTAGACGCTTTATACAGCGTATACATGTATGCCTACATGTTCAGAGAAATAACAAGAGAAATACTTTATAGTGGCCCTCCAACAGTGACACAAGTACATTTTGTACAGAGGGACTTTATTTTAATGCATTTTTGTGTTTTATTTTGATGCATTTTTGTGTTTTATTATTTTATCAAGGCTTGGGACAAAAAAATCTTTGGGCGTGCCTCCGCCCATAAAACTACACTTTCTTGATTATGTTTAGCCACGCCCCTGTTTGATTAAGTTTTTGACACGTGTCCCTAGCTGATGCACATGGCCACCCTCCCAGGTAACCCCCCCCCCCCCCATTTGAAATCTTGAAATGGAAAAAATTGTTCGAGCCGGATTTCGTTTACTTTCGGTGCCCCCTTGAAAAAATGTGTGCACCCCCAGGTCCCCCCCACAGAAGTTTACCCCAGTTACGCCACTGCAAGGTTGAAGGAACCTGAGCATGTGAAAAACAGTTAACGCTTGACATTAAAATGTCAAGCTACATGTACCACAGTTAGAATAGAAGCATATTCTAGTCAGCAGATTTAACATGGTGCTTGGACCAAGGCCCTGCAAAGTACAGTGTAGTCATGAGTGACTTTTATTGTTTTTTGTTTCATTGTCGTGGTCCAGTGCATCCATACAACCTTGCACGCATGGACGATTTCCCCGGTATATTTAGGCATTTGACTTTTATTTGAATAAAGCACTGTATAAGCCACCCATAATATTAACCAAGGTTCCCAAGGATGTCGTAAATGTGACATTATTTATGAGAATTCAAGTTGAATCACTTCCGTGTACATGTAGCATTTAATGTACAGTACGTTGTACATTAAATGTAATTGCATGAATTGCATCTTGGTGTTTTACGTGCGGTGATCGATATTATGGACCATCCGATCGACATAACAAGAAACCAAACTCAAGCCTGCATTTTTGCAGTAAATATTTGTTTATGTGTCAAGGGTTTATGGACAGGAACAATAAACCTTTGTCCACAAAAAGTTACCGTCAACAAAAAAATGCGGCATTTGCTATAAAAATAGCATCAGAGTCGTATCTATTTTTTTCTCGAATATTCGAAGCAGCATAAAGGTATTCAAATATTCGGTTGACGATCAAATATTTGAATATTTGGTATATTCGGGACAGCCCTACAAGGTTGTGTAAAGAGATCCCAAGGTCTTGCCCAGATTACCAAGATCTTGGGAAATATCCCAAGGAGTGGCCACACTGCATTGAACAAATGTGATCCAACCCAACAAAAGGAGTCTCAAGTCTCCAGAGCTACTTTTGAGTTGAAGGACCTTGAACACGACGAGCTACATGTACATGTACCGGTACAGTGGAAATCAATACGAACTGTAAAAGTATTCAACCAGATATTGTATAGATTCATTCCAATGTCAAACTGAGTGAAGTATCAATATGAAGAGCCAAGTATACACTTTCTTATGCAAGCAAAATCTAACAAGTCAAAAAATGACCTTAAGACTCATTTTCCAGGATGCGGTCACAAATGCGTTGTAAAAATATCTATTTTTTCTGCCCCGGAACAAAGTACAGTACAGAGTGCACACATAGATCCATGCGATCTTTTACTCCCTCATTATTCATTCCACCGTTGACCTCGTGGGGCTCGGTTACCGGTCTTGATGCAGGTTACCGGGCAACAGCTGAGATTGTTTTTTCTGATTTGATCGCTTGCTCCCAGTACCCTTGTGACATGAAACCAGTGGTCTCGTCAATGTATCTGGTACAGCGTTTGATTAGAGTTTGTGTATTTTTTTTGTTAGTTGGTATGGCATTTGCCAATCACTGCTGCCATGATGTAAATACTATACAGTTTTGTTAAATGGTCGGTGCAGTTTTTATTTGGTTAGTGAAGAACATGAAAAAGACACAATGGTGAACCTGGTTGCTAACGCTACCATCCTTAAAAACACTAACCCTGCCAGACGCAGCACAGTGCACCTGTGCTGACAGCTCCACTTTGCTGGACTCTCCACACAAGTCAATGTGACAAAGTATGCAATCTGATGCGTCTGGCAGGGTTCTAGCAAAAATGCCTTGGAGGGTTAGGGAAGGTTTTCCAGGCCCCAGGATAAATTTTAACCCTCACCCCCTTTCAATGTTTTTCATATGGCCCTGCTAAATCCAACAATTCCCAACAAAACTGAAATGAGAAGTTTGCTAAATACAAGAAAATCCGACAGCAAATTTTGTTGGATTCTGCAGTGTCCCACCTGCACGCCAGCCTTGGCTTTTGCAGACTTGATTCATTTAACCCTCCTACTCTTATGTAACTATCATAACCTATCCAAAACATAAGCCCTTCCTCTCCAACAGCTTGTGTGTGTTTCAACCTGTCACTCGATAGGTTTTGATAGGTAGGGTAGTTGGCTCCATTTTGGCACCGAGAGAGGGAGGGTTAAATGTCAATCTGAGATTCAGTCATAAAATGTAAAATTATTTAAAAGAAATTTGGCCAGACCACTGGTCTAGTTTGGCTGTGGATTTCTGCGTAGACCGGTTCCTAAGTTAATGCACGAGGTTTAGCACTCCAGTGCAGGGGCCAATTTTTTGCTTAGCATGAAAAGTCTTCCTTGTTAAAAACAAGATTACCAACCAATTTTTCCTGTGATGTATATTTCTTCTGACTGGTATTCAGCTATTGTTTACTTAATGAAAATTACATGCAGTTTTGGCTGGTAACCTATTTTAACTAAGCAATTCTTTTTTGTGCTAAGCAAATTTTGGTGCTTAGCAGCTCCATTAAATTGTCCCCTGATCTCAAGCCCTGCTTTTGAATGCTGTATACATGTATACAATACATGTGCGGCTCTTTTGTAAAACCTTTGTAAAATGTTGTGTACTTCCCTATTCCAAATCCTAGCTATTCCTGCACTGTATATGACTCAGACAAGCCCACACGCCCCCTCCCCCGCCCTGAAAAATGTAAGCGCCCATCATACTCGCACTTCACAAGGATAACCCCTGACCTCTTCATTGTTCCGAAGTGTGCCCTCATACTTATTACTGCGCATTGTCAGAGCAAGTGTATGATTAATTTTCGAATATGTTTTTTCCCGTTTGTCATGAGCTCAGGCATCAATGCTTTTGTGGGCGATGTGACACATGAATGGCATAGCGTGGCAGCCAGTCATCACAAGGCACAATGTGGATTATCGTTGGTGTACTATTTTTGGAACTGATGGACTGATGAACTGATGCCAATGTATGGTACATGTACATGTAGGTCTGGTCACGCAAGACCCAAAGAAGTCTACCAGTTTTGCGAAATTCTATCAGTTTGGCTTGGTTTTTCGGCTGCATGACAGACTCACTGGTACCATTTGTAGAGTCATGCATTCCATCCATGTTATTGATATCAATCCCTGAATGTTGGAGTAGAAAACTTCACCTTAAGTACTTTTTTCGGCAACTGTTATTTGGAACTACAATGTACAGTGTGGAACGACACGCACGGATTCATTCAAAGTCATCAGCGACTGAAATGGTTTGTAACGGATAGTTGAAGTCATCAGAGATTCTGACAGGACAGTAATCGTCTCCGTTACCTACGTGAACTGGTATGATGAAACACAGGTTTGTATGGGCTGCCTACGGGAGAATTTAAACCTGCGAGGATAATGTTGAAGTAAATCATTTGCTATTGGAGTGGTTTATCAATTATGTACATATGTACATGTACATGTACATGTACATGTACATGTCAGTGTTGTAGTCGAGACCATTTCGAGACCATGCACAAGACCATTCACAAGACCAGCTTGTAACAGGCACAAGTAACAGGCATAAACCATGACAAAGGAATGCTTTTGTTACAGTTCATTTGAATAGCTTAAGACTTGGATTAAGACTGCTGGTCTTGTGCTGGTCTTGCAGGGTCTCGTGTGGTCTTGTGATGGTCTCGACTACAACACTGGTACATGTACATGTACATGCCAAACTTAGTCATTTGAATGTGCTTTTAAGGCAGTGTACATGATTAGTCATTGTTGCAATTTTCAGAAATGGGCGGATTTGGGGGTTAGTATGTTATAGGAAATATCATTCCACTGACTTATTCAAAGTTTTGCGTTGTTGGATGGCGAGAAAAACGAGAGAAAAACGGCATTCGTTTTCAACCGTCGGGCGGATGATAGCCTTTAGTCAAGGCGCTCATTGCTATCTACATGTAGGTGCGTGACGCGCCCTGGATATGCCATGGGGGCGCGCCACGCGCGCCTTGACTAACATCTACAGGGCAGTTTTCCAACGATTTCCAGCTGGAAATCGTTGGAAAACGATATATATTTCCACTTTTCTTGACAATGACAGCACACCTGGTGCCATCATTTCACAGGATGATTGAGACTACTATTAACTTACAGTCTAGTAAGGTATTTCGTAATAATTCAGTAAAAAAAAATTGGAGGATTACCAATCGTGTACACTTCATTTAATTTGAGCTGTGATAAACAGTCACATGGAGAGAAATGACCTTTTTTTTTACTTGCTGCTAGCGGTGTTTTTTTTCGAATAATTTAGTATTCGATTATTCGAAACTGTGTTCGACCGAATATTTAAATATTCGCCGATTAAGTTTTTCATGCGTCAGCTGCAACTGCATGCCACGCCGGTAAAAAGTGTTTTACGTGCGGCGATCGATAATATGGACCACTCGATTGACTTTTGCCTATGCCTGTTGTCTCAAGATCACTACGGGTACATATAACGTTCTGATAACAAGAAACCAAACTAAAGCCTGCCTTTTTGCAGTAATTATTTTATAAGTGTCAAGGGTTTTATAGAGAGGAACAATAAACCTTTCTCCACAAAAAGTTACCGTCGACAAAAAGTGGCATTTGACACTGCTAAGCGCCTTAACTTTTTTATTAACATTTTCAAAGTGAACAAAGAAACTGGCAGGAGCAGGATTCGAACCTGCGACCTCCGGGTTACCATACCGGTACAGTAACCCGGAAGTCGCAGGTTCGAATCCCGCTCCTGCCAGTTTTCTTTGTTCACTTTGAAAATGTATTCAAATTTACCTAGTCAATTTACCTAGTGGATTGTTTGATGAGTTTTTTATTAAACTAGCGTCAGAGTCGTATCTGTACATGCATATATATTTTTTCGAATATTCGAACCAGTAAAAAGGTATTCAAATATTCGGTTGGCGATCAAATACTTGAATATTCGGTATATTCGGGATAGCCCTACTTGCTGCTGGTTCCCATATGTTTCAGCGGGGGCAGGAGCCATTTTTGTGTCACAATATTCCATGGTTGTCGGGCACGTGTACCCCTTCACTCATAACTACATTAACCCCTTGGGTAACTTTACTAGAAAGTATCCTGAATCCGCCAAAATCCACCTATTTTGTCATGCACAAAATGTTGGTTTTGGTGACTGCTCAATATAGAGGTATCCTGAATCCATCAAAATCCTGCAGTAACGCTAGGCTTACAATCCTCAATCCATCAAAATCCCCCAGTTTTCAATATGGAGGTATCATGAATCCGCCAAAATCCTCCAAAACAGGGGAAGGATTTTGATGGATTTATGTACGTTAGGGTTAAATATCCAATTTAGGGAAAACCTGGCCCCCTCTATTGTTAAATGTATTATTTATTTTTTCCCCCCAAGATTTTGTACTGATTTTATTTTGCAGGGGCAGATCAAGGATTTTCTACAGGGTTTAGCCCTGAGATATTTGTTTCCTGTAAAAACAACCAAAAAAGCAAAAGCCAAAAAAACACACAAAAATGGGGGATGGAGGGCAGGCAGGTTGATCCCTACCCCCTGGCTTCACCTGACTATTCTACTGCTTTCAACACGAGTTTAGTCAAACCCAAACCATTGTTATGAAGAAAGTAATGCATGGCACAACACAAGTGAGAGTCAAATTATAGCGGGGTGACCTTAAACAAGGATCGATCGGTGTAATGCTAGATGGTGCTTTGGTAGTACATTGTACTCCCATCTCCTTATATTTTATTGGTCACCCTCTCTCGCTCAGCAGTGATATCATGTCACGTTTCATGGGTTATCTTGCTCACCGAGCCAGGCCGAGATTGGGTCCTGCGTCACGCAGGCACCGGGCTGTGCAAATACAATGCAGGCCGTGCATACAAGAATCGGCTCTTTACTTTGTGCAGTAAAAGGGAATGAGATTTTGAACTATGGAGGCCAGGAAAGTTTTGTACATTGTTTCATGTTTATAACCAGCCAGCGATACAGCGTAGACCATTTTCACGTGTCGTCATGGCCCGCATAGTGTAGTGACGAATGAAGTTCTTGTGTGCTGTGTACGTGCACATTGCTTCCATACGATACATAAAGTGTTCTAGCCAGGGTGAAATTAAAGTGTAGTTCCTCAAGGATGGGCAATGCGAGTGCGGAGCCCTTATGGTGTAGGCTTCTAAGGGGCCCGAAATTTTTTTGATTCTAGATGCTCTGTGGTGCGATCTAAGGCAATTCCTGGCCACTTTCCCCTTGACAGTTTTGAGAAAAAGTTTTTCAGATTATGTAGGCAAAATTTAGTTGATTTGAAATTGTTTAGAATATACTCTTTCTCTTAAATTAATAGTGTAGTGGTAGCGTAGGGGCCGGATTTTGTAATTCCCGAAAACGTAGTGTACTCTCGCTATGTACGATGATCACTACAAGGCAGTCCATATGAGTAGTTTTGATTACATTTCACGCTATCTGGATATGTGGGTTAAAAATGTCAATACTGAAAGAACAAAAATATTCAATTTTGTATTTTGTTTTATTATATGTAGCATTTGATTTTGGGATTACAAGCATGAAGATAATTTATACTGTCCACATGTACACATGCTGTTTAATGTCATACATGTACATGTAGCTTGTCAAAGTCCTTAAAATTCTGAAGAAAAAATAGTCACTAATTTCAAGTCTTACTGAAAAACCTCCATGTGTGACACAACAGCTCGTTTGCTATGGGCAGTCACACAAGACCAATGAATAATACAAACTGAATGACTTGAACAAGCTGTGAGAAATTAGTGTGAAATTTTACAGTTTTACAACCGAAATTTGTTCTCCTAATTGCAAATTTCTCATGCTGATGAATAGTAATCACATATCCCTAATCCTGCAGGGCATTTTGTCTAGAACCCTGCCAGATGCATAAGATTGCTTCGTTTGTCAAATTGACTTGTGTGGAGAGTCCAGCAAAGTGGAGCTGTCAGCACAGATACACTGTGCTGCGTCTGGCAGGGTTAGGATCAGTTTGCCATCAACCTTACTAGTCCACATTTGATGTCAAACTTATTCTTGAGCTTTAATCAAACATGTTATTTTAAAAAAAATGGTCATGTTGAGCTATGTCTACTTAAGTATAGAATGGATGTACCATACATAACCTGAAACTAGCCTTCTAGTACTTGTACAAATGTACATTCAAGTTAACCATTAACGTTCACTTTAAATAATGTATCAACATGATTCCTGCCATCCGGGGACGCCATGACGACCGCATCCCTTTTAATCCATCATCCAATCTTACCTGTCTCCTCATCACTAAGTGTCTTTGACCTGCTCCCACCGGGCCCTCACAGCATCAACTGCTGCTCGTTCCTGATTAAACAGATCCCCGCCCCCATCCGACAACCTCAATATCACAAAAGTGATTTATTCCTGAGCGTGTTTAAAGAGGATGTTGGTTGGTGAGAAAAATCTGCATCATTTTGTGTTTTTTTTATGTAGATTAAGGTACATTACAGTAAAAGAGGCAGTTATTTCTGCCATGAAAAAGTGTAAAAGTGACTTTTGACAGCTGTTTTTTGTCAAGTCCCGTCTAGCCCGCTGGCGCCATTTGTCTGGTGTTGCGTAGTGCTGCGTAGTTCTGCGTAGTTCCGGCAGGTTTTTCAAATCTCCATGTGATTTGTTTGCTGATCTTGCAGCCACTTCTGGACAAATGGCATCAGCAGACTCGACGGGACTAGATAAAAACAGCTCTCAAATATCACTTGTATTATTACTTGTATCATGGCAGAAATAATTGCCTTAATCTACATTCTACAAAATGACGCAGATTTCTCCTAGAAATCAACATCATCTTTAATATCAGGACCCGTGTACGAGTGTATTGATTTGAATGGGTTTGAAGGCCACTTCTTGCGTCATCTTGAGTCACTTTGATGGAGAAAGGGGGAAGTGGGATTCGTTGCTGAAGGCAGGGGTCAAATTTCAGGTAAAAATCTACTAGACAGCTGGGCTAGTAGCACAAATATTTTACTAGACCAGAAGGTATTTCACAAGACCAATGGTAAAAATAAGAACACAGTGTTTTGAATGAGTGTGCTGTTTCTATTTTTTCCCCTTTGCCGACCTTGTTGGGGGAGGGGTTAGAAATACTGTTTTGATTGAAACTCCCTGCCTCAAAACTAAAAACGGCCATTCCAGAAATGATGGGGCTTTTTCAGTTCACCAGATTTAGAAAAAAAATCGACTTTAGTGACCTCCTATTGTCCCTCTTTTGTTTGTACTTTAACATTTTCGGAAGGCCTCCCATATGTTTTGTACACGAATTTTAATCGTAGACCCTTTGTCCATGCCCTAACTCTTTTGTCCCTTGTCCACGATTGCCGGTATTTACATACTCACCGTGTCCCAAATTTTTTTTTTTTCTGGATTATGATTGTAATAAATGTCTGGGGAGGGAGATTATGTAAAAAAAAAAACTTGGCTGTGTAAGCACTCAGGAATGTTTGAGTTGTCGCTTGGTGTTGATAATAATCTCCATTCACCGCACGCACAGCACTGGTACCCTGCGCTTGCACGTTGCATTGTGTTTAATAACGGAACTACTCCAGTTGCCGTTTGTCTGCCAGACCAGTAAGTGCTATATTTGCAAAGATATTTTATCTTCCCTAAATGATTAATGAAAATGTGCCCCATAATTTTTTGTCTAAAATCATGTGGATTGTTTGATGGATGTTAATTGTTTGAAAAACAGCTTTTGGTCTAGTTTGGGCATCTGCTCCATTAAAAATAATTTATTTCAATTTTCTTTCGCATCTACATTTGTGCATGCAACTTGCAGAAAGACCAGTTTTTGTGGTCTACCGTTAACCCTAACACTGCTGAATCCATCAATATCAGTACGAATTTCTATGCATCTTGGAGGGTTAGGGTGCGAAAGATTGTAAAGTAGTTGATCAATTTACTGAACATGTGCAGATTGTTTCGTCCATTGTCTCATTTTAAATTGCGTAATTTTTGTATTGCTAGAAAAATAGCAGTTGAACTAGGAATTTATTTTTAGGGTTGAAACTGAAAAGGAATACGAACAGTTCATCTTTAAGCTGTTAAAAAAACAAAAGGAAAACAAAAAAGGAAAACAAAAAAACAAAAAAACAACTCAAATTCTTCACCCTCCATATTGCATGCACTTTGTGTATCATGTCATTTCCAACATGTAAATAGCACTCAGGTCGCAGCATGCAACCAAAACTGACTTTGATGGTAAATGCCAGTTGTCAAGACTCCCCGCGAGGACTCACAGGCCCCGAAACGAGACCACTGGAGTAGGTCGGTATCACATTCTTGGCGTCATGAATGTTTGGTTTTGGGAAGTGCAGCTCGGGCGAGCTCCAGTTTCGGTCGTTGTGGTCGTAGTGTTCAGGTTTGTTGGTTTGATCGTGTGAGCTATGGTCCGACAGCTGCAGGTTTGTGTCAATGTGATGGAGGAACCTTAGTTTGGATCGTTGTAAGTACTAGTGAATTTATTTTGCCTGGTTGCTGGTTTGAAGGATTTAAGCTTTTCATGCAGTACTTCTGTCTGGATGGACTGACTTAAATGTAAAACCCTAACTACCCAAAGTCTCACAAACTCCAACAGCAGGTTTTGTCTAATTTTGATGGGTTCAGTACTGCAGGGCCTTGGCACCATTACTTTACATGGAGCTACATGTATGATGCCCCAATTTGTCCAAAGAATGTGCTATAGGTTTACTGCATAGTGTTGGATTTTGACAGGTTGAGGACACTAGGGGGTTAGGGTTAAGGGCAGTTTTTTTTTAGAGAATCATGGCTTTAAAGGTGACTTGTTAATCAAATGTGGGGTTGGTTTATGGGAAGGTTAGGGTTAAAGGTACATGTAGTGTACATGATTGGTCATTGTTGCAATTTTCAGGAATGGGCGGATTTGGGGGTTAGTATTTTATAGGAAATATCGTTCTACTGACCTGTTCAAAGTTTTGCGTTGTTGGATGGCGAAAAAACGAGAGAAAAATGGCGCTCGTTTTCAACCGTCGGGCGAATGATAGCATTTAGTCAAGGCGTGCGTGGCTACCTAGACACGTGACGTGCTCCGAATGCAAGCATATCCGGGGCGCGCCACTTATCCGGGTAGCCACGCGCACCTTGACTAAAGGCTACAGGGCAGTTTTCCAACGATTTCCAGCTGGAAATCGTTGGAAAATGATATAAATTTCCACTTTTCTTAACAACGACAGCACACCTGGTGCCATCATTTCACAGGATGATTGAGACTACTATACATGTAACTTACAGTCTAGTAAGGTATTTCGTAATAATTCAGTAAAAAAAAATTGGAGGATTACCAATCGTGTACAGTACATTTAACCCTAGTCCTAGGCATTCATTTGGTGTACAATGTACTACATACATGTACAAAGTACTACATAAATTATAATGCCAGTGTAGTGAGAGTACTGCATACTACAGTTTACAACTAGTAGTATTTTGTTGCTTTAGGTGAGGTTGGGGTTTAAAGAACCATGTTCCGGGCCTGCTGTCTGGTCCTGGAAGGTTGAGTTTCTCTCTCAGTAGTCCTGTCGGGATTTTTGCTACATCTTTTCCCCGTTTTGTGATACCTGAAATGATATTCATGTTTTAAACAACTTTCACAGCTGTAATTTATGCAGTGGCTATATCTTTGAGGGATTTCATCTTTTTGATTTGCATTTTTTAGGGCTGTCCCGAATATACCGAATATTCAATTATTCGATCATCAACCAAATATTCAAATAGGTTTTAGACGGTTTGAATATTCGAAAAAATGAAACTCTGCACTTACATGGAGGACTGTGTTATTTTAATCGTAAAGTTGCATTTTTATTGTTAGATGCCACTTTTTTGTCCACGGTGACTTTTTACTTTGTTATTGTTCCCTTTCTGTTAGATAGTTTTACAGTACTGACTGTAAAACACTCAGCCTATAATGTCAATCGCCAGAGTTGTATTGGAGTCCCTGCAAGTCCTTTCACAAGTCCTTTCGCAAGCCCAGTCAGAAGTCCTTTCATAAAGCCGGTCACAAGTAACCCAATGAACAATGACAAAGGAATGCCTTTGTCAAAGTTCATTTGAATAGCTTGTGATTAGGATTAGGACTGGAGGGTTTGTGAGGGACTTGCAGGGACTTGCAGGGACTTGCAGGGAATTGCAGGGAATTGCAGGGAATTGCAGGGACTTGCAGGGACTTGCAGGGACTTGTGAAAGGACTTTTAACCGTTGCACTTTGTATGCAACCATTTGTGACCCGCTCCAGAAAAAGGTGATATAAGTCGCGCTATGTATTTACGTGTAATGGCCCTTTCAACGTTGAGAGGGTGAAATTTTTCGTCAAAATTCATTTTTTGTTTTTTGTCTTTAATGACATCTTAAACATCTAAAGTTTCAGGTTTGGTGCACAACAATGTTGATTTCAGTGAATAAAGTGAAAAAATATCCTTTTTAGAGGGCATTGTTCCATTGCAGTGTATAAGAACTAGCTATTTCAAAGCCTGTTTTTTCTGTTGTGCAATTTTAACTCCACAGAACTAATTAATATGCAAAAACGCAATATCTCCAGAACGGAAAGGGCTTTGGAGCTCTATCATGTACCAAATGAAAGCCTACATTGTGGGCTTTCCAAACATAAATAAAACTCATTTTTCATATTTTGCGACATAATATACCTTTTTCCGGAGCGGGTCACATTTGGCCAGCGAGGATGACAGCTGCGGCTGGCGTGTGTAAAACTTGATCATCGAGTTTCAAATAATGGATTATTCGGCCAAATGCAGTTTCAAATATTCGAATACTAAATTATTCGATAATGGACAGCCCTAGCATTTTTTATGATTTCTTGTTGCAGACAAGAAAAAAATGTAAACAAAAATAATAAAAGGATGCAGCTTCTTGGTCTTGTGGTTTGAGGACTACTAAATAGTCCCAGGACAAAGTCCCGATGTGGGTCTTGGCTTGGAGAAATAAAATGCCAGCTAGGGAAATAAAAGTCTAATGCTACAAATACCCTTTTCATGTCAATTTAATTTTCTCCCCGGCAATAAAATAAAAATAACCGTGCTTGTTATTTTTCATTTTTCTGTACAGCCACCACACGGGGGAGACGACATTTAATAACCCCATCACGCGACAGCCGGAGGCAGACGATGATTTTTTCCTTGTAGACAGGTACGTATCATTGGGGACTTAAAGCAGTATGTCTCTGTTTCTGGTCCGTTAGCACCCTGAGAAATAAATGTTCAAATTGATTTGCTAGTTCGTTAGCATCGGAGACGTTGTGAGCTTTCCAATGTGACATTCCACGCAAAACAAATCGACTGACCATAAGTGACAGTGTAAGAGATTTAATGAGTTTCAAATCACAGCCTTGAAGTGACGGACGTTTGGCATGCATGGCTAGGATTGATCAGGGAAGTAAGATTTAATATATCATAATTAGCACCGTACAAGCTGTTGGAAATAGGACAAGTTTACCTACATGTACATGTACTATAGCTTTTTTCTCTGTTCAAACAAATGGACATGTCTGTAAACAATCTGAAGCTGCCTTTGCTGTTCATGATTTTTCCTTCTCATTTATTCAGGTCCCCCGAAACCCCACCCTACCACCGCCCCAAACTGGCACCCCTCCAGATGCCTCCCAACAACAACTCCACCCCCGCCCCCTCCCCTGGCTCTGCCCCAGCCAACCACCCTTCCCAGTATGCCCCGCCCATGAGCCCTGCCTCACCTATCACGCCCAATAGACGGGCCACGTCCAACTACCCCACCACGCCCACCTCGCCGACCACGCCTACCTCGTCGGATCGGCCCAGCTTCAGGAAGAAGGTAGTGCCCAAGGGGTCTGCACCCTCGTTGAAGCGGCGGCGCGATGTCGTGGCCTCGATGGAAGGATGGCTGTTCAAACAAGACAGTGGAGCACTGAAGGTGTGGCGGAAGCGTTGGTGTGTGTTGACTGATTACTGCCTCTTTTACTACAAAGGTATGTGTATATACGTATCTGTAAATACAAGTAGTGTATTCGGAGGTGGGGGGCCTTTTTTTTCTCCAAAAAACGTTTTAATAATTAAAAGCATACTACTGTTACTATTTCCAACTCCCCACACCTTGAGAATATTTTCTGAAAACAAGAAAAAAACAAAAAACGAAAGAGTACTTTTCAGAAGAATTTGCAGTTATATTTAGACCAGTGTTGATAGGGGGTGGGATGTCTTTTCCCTGATGATAGACATTTTGTAATATTTTTTTATTTTGTTGCAGCTAACAAATATTTTAAAATTTGTTTTGGTAAAAAAAAAATAAAGAAATCCCAGTAAAATAAGTCAATTTTTCAGAAAATATTTGCAATTTTAGCGTAAGCAATATTCCAGCTAAGCTTAAAGGTAAAACTTCAGAAATTTGTTTGAATTTATCTTTAAAGTCCAGTTTAACGAAAAGAGTGAGTTAGGTGCATTACATTTTTAAAACAACCTCCCAAATCTGCCCAAATCCACAATGTTTTGCTGGATTTTAATGAATGCAGGACTATAGAGTCTTGGCACCAGTACTTTACATAATTATGGCTTAATTTTCCAACTTTTAACACCTACGGCAAAAGTTGAGGTGTAAAATTTGTGTGAAGGACATGGAAAAAAATACTGTATACTAGGCTTTGAATTGTTTCCTTAACCCTAACCCTGCTAAATGCAACAGAATGCACCAATGGTAAAAATTGTTGCATTTAGCAGTCAAGGCATGTCTCCTGGTCTGATGCATTCTTTTGTATTTAGTATTATACATGTATAAGCCTCCAGCAACAAGGCTGGTACAGATGAGTTCACTGCACAGTGCAACATTGCATTTGGCAGGGTTCTTATTTCAGCTGTGTTGCATTCTGTTGCATTTGGCAGGGTGCTCAGAGAATACCTCGTGGGGGTTAGGGTTATAAGGAAAAACTTCCAAAATTTGTTTTATTTAATTGATCTTTAAAGTGCCAGTTACATGAAAATAGTCGCTTACACCATGGAGGTATTCCTTTTAATACCTCCATGCTTACACACATTACATTTTCAAACCCCCGTAAATTTGAAACTGTCTTTATAAAAAATACTCCCATATCACCCATTTTAATAGATGCAGGACTATAGAGTCTTGGCACCAGTACTTTACATAATAATGGCTTAATTTTCCAACTGTTAACACCTAGGGCAAAACTTCAGGTGTAAAACTTGTCAAGGACATGGGAAAAAAATACTGTATACTAGGCTTTGAACTTTTCCTTAATCCTTTTTACTAGGAGGCTTCCTAGCAACCTGATTGTCAGTTTTGAAAAGAATGTTTTATGATCCCGTAAAAAAAGGGTCAGGTGTTGGTTATTGTAACTGTATTGTATAAAATTATTTATCAATGTTTGTCGTTACTGATCTGGTTAAGCACTGGTGGTATTTACGAGAGTCGAAATAGTTTCTCTTAAATGTCAAATGTGACCGAATGCCACTATGAAATGTGATTTATAAATGTTAAAAGGGTGTTGAAAAAAATAAATAAATAAATGACGCCTGCATAGCAAAATTGGGACCATCTTTTTCTAAAGTAAGGCTGCGTCCGAATCACTTGTCTAGGGCTATTGTCTAGGTGTTCGTCCATTACAACTAATTAGAGTTGTCATCGAACTGATCCATTTTCCACACTGATTTTTATGGCACTGCATGTCTCCAAGGAGCATCACGATCTTGGGAACCAGGCTAGGGTCAAAGGGTCAACACTGTTGGATATCTTGTAATTTTAGGAATCACGGGAACTAGACCGGGGTCAAAGGGCAGCACTGTTACATCTATTGTAATTGGGGGAAATTACTCCCACTGGTCCATCAAAAAGATCCCCCCCCCCCCCCCCCCCCCCCCCCCCTGGTTTGAAACATACCCAAGGAGCTCTTTTATACACGGCATAAATGGATCATCAATTATGTCTGGTTTTGCAGAAAAAATGTATTGTTGATTTATGTGCTCAGGCCAAGTGAAAAAAACAAAACGTTTGTCACCCCGCCTGCTTAATTTTTAGAGCCGCATACTTTTTGGGTCCTGACACAAAAAATCTCCACAAAAAGCGAATGGAACAAATATAATTTGCCCGAGTGATCTGTTACATGGTATGAATACGTTTTGTAGACGCCACTTAGAAAAAAGGTCACTAAAACAAAAAGGGGTGTCCTACATGCACCTGTTTTTAAAGGGAACCAAATGCAGTAACATTTTTTTTTTGCTTTTTACATGTGTGTTATAATGGTCTTCAGAGATCAATTAATTCGAACAATTAGCCTTCGGGACATTGTTTACACAATATCAATGACAGAGATTTGAACATATGGTATTCATGTAACATAATGGCTTTCTTTCTTGATTTTTTTTTTGTAAACCAGCGTATGAAAATCCATTGGAAATTCAACACACAATTGCTCTTTACTTCTGCATAGTTTTTTATACAAATGTGTTTATGTGTACATGTACATGTATTGTATTGTATTACTACCGAGAACACAATGATAAAGAAACAATGAAATCATTGTTTTCCTCCAAAAGATTTTTTTTTCTTGAAAACGGTCCTCTCAGGTACAAATCTGTACTCAGACTACAGGAGAATGTTAACTCTAACCACCCAAAGCCTTGCAAACTCCAACAGCAGGTTGTGTGGAATTTTGATGCGTTCAGTACTGTAGTGCCACGGAACCATTACTTTACATGGAGCTATGATGCCCTCATTTGTCCAAGTCCAAAGAATGTGCCATAGGTATACTGCACAGTGTTGGAATTTGACAGGTTGAGGACACTTCCCAGTAAAAATGCCTGGGGGGGGGGGGGGGGGAGGGGGGGGAGGGGGGGGAGGAGGGGGGGAGGAGGGGGGGAGGGGGGGGAGGGGGGGGAGGGGGGGAGGGGGGGGAGGGGGGGGGGGGTTAGGGTTCAAGTAAAGTAACAATAGAAAAGTAACAATAGAAAAGATAAAGCCATGTCCTCGGTAGTATAATAAAACAATTGTGTGGACAAATGTGTTTTGTGTACAACTGTATATTAGTGCACAAATTGTATTTGTGCACGTATTGAAAGGAGACCATTACACTATACTTTTCTTATCATTTTACTATGCTGTGCATGCAAAAAAAACAACGTGCATTCAGATTTCTTGTAAGTACATGTACATGTATTTCAATAAGAATTCCCTTTAGACAGCTGTACATATATGCACTATATCAATTATGCATTCAATATTTTCCTTTTCCCCCTCAGTTCATGTGTGTGTAAATGCACTCGTGATATTTGCTGGTCGTAAAAACCCACGCAGTCATAAATAATACCGTGTTATTCGTCCGTCCAGGGTCTGATCAAACCAGGTCGGAATCGGGCTCCATATTGCTTCCCAGCTATCGCATCAGCCGGGTTGGTCCGCAAGACAAGATCACCAGGAAATTTGGTTTCAAGGTAAAAATTTCCTGCAGTGAATGTCATGTTATTATGATGTCTCTGCTTTGGGATATTATGCAAATACAACATTATTGCATACAAATCTGAACAGTTTGATCCAATTCTGACCCAGTATTTTTTTTTTCGTACAGTGCGAACATGATAACATGAGGACATACTACTTTGCTGCTGAGAACCAGTTGGACATGAACCAGTGGATGCAGGCGTTGAATCTGGCTGCAAACGTACAGTTGGACGGGTGAGCATAATGACTTTCTTTTAATACTGCAACCCATCGCCCCCCTCTCCCTTGAAAAAACAGTCCACAATTTTTGTTTTAACTTTGTACAATGTTACAGGCACAGACAGAGTCAACAGTATGACGAAGACGATGCTGGCTTCCGAGACTACCAATCCAGATCCCCAAAAGGGGGTGGGGACAACAGAGATGAGGAGGAGTGGCTGTTCAAGAGCCCCAAGGAGCTAAATGGCACCCTTCACGACAGCTATAACAGTGACCGTGACAGAGCCCTGCCACCACAAAATGGGTTTGACCCAGACGGGCGCTTGCCCCGGGAGCCAGATGAGGCGGACGGCCGCCACCAAAATGGGGACGGGTTTGCTAAGGATGCTCCCGAGGGCTCCTGGGAGGCACGGGAGAGGTACGTCCAGAACCATGGTCGATACTTGGAAGAGGACAGACACAGACCCGGTGACGATATGGAGCATGGCAACCCGCCAGCGATCTATGACTACCCACCCGACGAGGACATCGACGGGTATTCGTCGCCGGAAGAAGGGAAGCGAGAGCTGCGTGATCGTTTCCGCGATGAGGAGGAAGATGCCCCGACTCCATCGGACGCCGAACGAGTGGAGGACAAGGAGATGTCAGACAGAGAAGAATACGGGATGGATCAGGTCCACCTTAGAAGAAACCCCAATGACCATCACGATGGCAGGAAACGCGGCGATGAGAACGGAGGTACTCGGGGTGACAGAGACAGATACGACTCACTGAACAGTAGGGACTATTCCCAGCCCAGGGCTCACCGCCCGGTTTCGGATGACGACACTGCCGGTGATTACACCAAGCTTCGGTTTCCCCCACGCCAGGAAGGCCCAACATCGACTCAAGACCTGGAGCGAGACAGGTACAATTCTCTCTCGGAGAGTGACCAGGACAGGCAGATTGTTCCGGTGGAGGAAAAGCTTGTGAGCTCTGCAGCTCCCGTCCAGGAAGCTGGCTACGATCATGGCGAGAGGCCAAGGAGCGGACACCAGAGGCAATCCTCCAAGTTGGCTTCACCAGAGGATGACAGAGGGACTGTCAGGAAAAGGTGGGAAATATCATTTTTGGGGGTCAAATTGTTTATTACATCATCACCATCATATAATATGGGTAGAGGCATTATTAATGCCTTGCAGTGGACTTGTTACCCGTCCCGACCCTATTTATACTGTGAAGAGATCAGATTATCTTGTCTTGTTTCAGTGTGAGGGGCTGGTTCTTCCACACTTTCCTCTGTAGCCCACACATTGAGTGGCCTTTGGCCTTGTGATGGGCGACTTGCATAACAAAAAAAATCACACTAACCACAAAGGGAAACTGGCAGGGTAACCATTTGAGCAATTTTCTAAGTTTTCCATTTCATTGGTTTGATGTGTGACATGGCCTGCTTAAATGAGGAAAGTTGCATTGTGGCATTTTGAGTTCGAAGCAAAAATTTAACCAATTTTTGTTTTTGGGGGGGGGGGGGGGGATTTGGGGGTTTTAACATTTTTACATTCAAACAAACCCCTTTCTATTGTATCCCAAAGTAAAAAAGAAATCTCAAAACATTAAATATATTTTCCTTGTTATAGAGATTCCCAGTCCAGCCGGGTATCACAGGACAGACACAGTGCCAGACCCAGTGACAGACAGGGTGGGGAGCAGCGGGGCAGCTGGGATCGGGAGAGCGGGTCTTTGTCGAGTCGGGATGGGGGCCGGTCCATGGGGCGGGGCAGAAGGAGCGAGCCAGCCCCCCACTCCCCTGGCCAGTACCCGGACTCCTACAACACCCTACCCAGACCCAGATCCAAGTCCCGGGAACGCAGCAGCACAGGTCAGATTTCAGGGTTCCCACAGAAATTTTAAATTCCTGTGATTTTTCCATGACTTTTTCTTGGAAAAATAAATTGTCCACGACTACTTGTTAAATAACAACATTTCTGTGACTTCCTATGATAGTTTAAATTTCCGGGTTTTCCATAATTGCGACTGTGGGTACCCTGGATCTTAAAACTGAAAATTCAAGCAAGTGGTGTACTAGACTAATAACTTTAATGAGAAGAAACTTTTAGCAAAACAAAAAAGTCTTTCTCAGTTTCAGATTTCAGCCACAACAAATTCCCCAATTTTGGGTTTGGGACACTGATTTTTCAAGATAGCAAAAATCAAGTTTTGAGCATTTCACCTGCAAATGTTGGGTCTCATTTCTGATTTTAACCTTAACTCCCTAGGGTGTGTGGAAAATCATATTAAAATTGGAGGGTTCAGGACTGTTAGGGTTAACCCTAACCCCCTAGACCCTTTTTGTTAGGAACCATCCTCAATCCTCCAAAATCCTCCTCGCTTGAAACACCATTCATCCTCAATCCTCCAAAATCCTCTTTTAAAAAAATACCATTCATCCTCAATCCTCCAAAATCCTCTTTTTCTTGAAATACCATTCATCCTCAATCCTCCAAAATCCTCCAAAACTGCAAGGAGGATTTTGGAGGATTAAGGTGGGTCAGGGTTAATGAGAGTTCCTGTAGGACCTGTTGTCCATATTCTGCTGCATATTTTGTTTAACCATGTTATAACATTGTGAGGCTGCTATCATTCTTGGGACTCCCATTCTCTAGGTTTGTTATTGCTATAACTATTAAGCAAACATTCTTTGCTCCATAAGTGAACTTTTTTTATTTTCAACAGATGAAGGCAAATTTCCACGCGGCAGTAGGGACCTGAACCAAGATGGGTCATTGGACCGTCGCCAGATGACACATTATGATTCATCGACTACCGAATCCCTACCGAGCCCCTCGGGTGATCCCACGTCCTATCCGTGGAGACCTCCTTACAGTGATCCCAGACGAGCACACTCACTGGATCATCGCCTCCCACGACATCATCGGGATTCTGACTCACAGTCCGATTCCCTCCGTAACCCCCGCGGCGAGCAGTCTCCAGCACCGCGGGCCTACCGGGACCCGGACGGCCACAGACGGGACACGCAGGGCACTAGGTCGCTGGATCGCAACCAGAGACCATCACATCAGTTGTCCACGGATTCCATGCCACGAGCACCTCACCAGAGAGCAACCCTCCCTCATGACCATCGCAGTGCTGACGCACGCCGGCACGACTATGTAGAGCATCGTACTGGGGCGCAAGACTTGGACATCTCCAAATTGTCAACTCCGACAGGCTCTGCTCCTGGATCTGTCGATGGAAGAGGGTCCCTGCCTCACGACCACCAGCATGGGGCACGAGGGGACCCAAGAGGGGACCCAAGAGGTTACCCAAGAAGTGACCCTAAGCATGACAGAAGAGGTGACCCAAGACAACGCGACCCAAGGGAGGATGCCAGGGGTGATCCCAGACGCAGTGATCCCAGAGGGGACAACTCTAGGGGAGGTGACCCCAGGCGTGGTGACCATCTGAGAAGTGACCCCAGAGATGGACAAAGGCGAGGGGATGACCCTAGAAGAGATCCTAGGAGAAGCGAGCCAGGGAGTTACCCAAGGAGGCGGGACCCTAGAGCGAGTGACCCAAGAGGGGATCACAGAAGGAGCGATCCTCGGAGGGATGGACCGAGGGAAGATGGGCGGCGGGAGACGGAGGCAACGCAGGGACGACGCCCACCAGGGTCATTGCATTTCAAGTTTCCCAGGAACGGGGAGATGGTGAGTCAATTAACCTTCAAGAGCTCACACAAAATCAGTTTGTAGTTTACGACCACTTTCGCAAAGAACTGCCCTGCAAATGGAATACAACTTTCTAATTTTTTTCCCCCTTCTAGCATCCTGGTGACATCACTCCAGAGCAACGGTCCTTCCTACAGAGCCCGTTAGCGCAGCCAGTCCACGAGCTACACACACCCGAGCAGCGAGCGGACATCAATAGCCCTATGGCTTACCAAAAGAGTGAGCCAGTGCAGTCAACTAGCAGACCAGATGCCTACTACAAAGCCAGAGAGAGACAGGGGGAAAGGTGGGTTTGGAATAGTCTTTAATTTTTCACAAAACCTTTTTTCTTTAATGGAGTTGGCCCATTACAAGGCTAAAAGCCACTCTAGGCAAAGGCTATAAACAGAGGCGGTAGACTTTTCCTGGGCCCAGATAAACCTTCAACAGATTTATTGTCTGATTGTGGTGCTTGTGTCCTTGAGCAAGACACTTTGTCAAAAGTTGCTTCTTTCCACCCAGAGGTAAATGGGTACCTGTGAGGGAAGAATTTATTGTTTGAATGATCCCTTGGTACTGAAAAGCAGCGTTCGGGTTGTATGCTCCAATTGGTCTAAGAATGCCTTAATGGGCCAACGAGTTGGATAATAATGTCGCGTATCAAGCCACCATGTTGGTGGATCTGCACACATTAAGTTAGCCTCACAGCGCCCTCAACAGGCTGGGCATGGAGCGGATAGCAAGTCAAACTTTTCTGTTTGATGATTACAGTGACCGAGATACTCCAGTCCAGCGAAGCATGGAGCGCCATCCCCAGCAGGACTACATACCCCAGCCGATGGAGGCCGTCATACAGCGTTCCACGCCCACCAACGCGACCTTTGCCTCCGCCCCTCCTGATCCATCCCATAATCGGTACCCAGAGGAGCAGAGGCTCTCCAACTACGACCGGCCAAGGAAAACTGCCTCGCCGATTACCGAGGAAGAAGCCGGTATGTTTTTTTAAATTTTGGATTTCAACTAAAGCCGTGTCCGCACTGGACTTCTTTTTTGGAAGGTTTTACCGAGACGATGGTAAAATGAAAAATGGTCAAATGTGACCACTGTCCGCACTTGGACTTTCGACACGGGAAAATTTTACCGAGACCGTGGGAGAAGTAACCGAGCTGTCAATATAACGACTCATGAGGGCGCTTTGCGTGACCTTTCTACATTGACGCGATTGACCCAAATCACGCCTGCCTTTTCATTTTTCCGGCCGATGTGTACGCGTAGGACTACATCTTTAGCACCAATCAAACTTCCGACTTTATCAATAATAAAATCTACCATGATTGTGACCAAAAGAGAAACAACGCACTGGAATTTGGAAACTTGCCACGTGCACCGCACCGCGGTAAAACAATGCAAAGCGCATGCGTGGTTTCCCTGTGAAGCATGACCTTGCGCTCGGGCCGGATGTACGTTTTCCTGAGCCGCTTTTACCGCAACGCACTGTCCGCACTGGACTTATCGTCTCGGGAAAAGTTACCTGGTCAGTTTTCCTGGGCAGCAGTTGGCCGGTAGAAGTAACCGCTGGACTCAGGAAAAGTAACTGAGAGGAAAACGTCCTAGGCTGTCCGCACTGGACTTAAAATGGGAAAAGTTCCCATCGTCTTGGTAAGTTTTACCAAAATAAGTCCAGTGCGGACAGGGCTTAAGGATTCTTAGAAAAGGTGAACTTAAGCATTGACATTAATGAAATGTCAGTTTTGGGATAAAAATCCAAAATAATTATTTTGGGAAACGCACACAATCAAGTATGGATTACTTCAAAGTGCGATGACTCAGTCCATTTTCTTATTTGAGTCTTTTGTATGATACCTCTCAAGGGACGACGGAAGTGGATGTAGCTCCCAGACGGGCAAGGCATGCTGGCCCCAAGCGTCGCTCAGAGAGAAATACGTTGGAGAGGAATGAGTTGAATAGTGGGGACATGCTAGCACCGCTCACCGAAGGCAGCGGAACGAACAGAGGGGTGAGTGGTACAAATCGTGTGGTACCTCATACATGGTGTCATTGATTGAGGTTGTGAGATTGTTAATTATCCTGAGGTTGCTCATGAGGTTCATCTGTTTACATGGGGTTGTCCATTCTCATGAGGTTATCCATTCTCATGAGGTGTGTCAAGTTGAGAGGCTGTCAATTCTCAGTGGATTGTCCATTCCCATGAGGGTTCGCAATCCGATGAGGTTCACCATTCTCTTGAGGTTTCTTAATCAAATAAGTTTGTTCATTCTGATGAGGTTCTGTTCCTACGAGGTTGTCCATGAGGTTCTCCTTTCCTCACAAATCCCATTTGCATTGTTTTTAGCCGAGAGAGCCAACGAGCCGTTTCAAGAAGTGGCAGATGAAAGCCCAGCCTTACATCCTCCTGTCCACTGGTATCCGTCTGCGCCTCAGCATTGCGGCCGGAGACCTTCTTGGAAAATCGGTAATAATAACAAGCGATTCGTTCAAACAATCCACAAGGGATACTGACAATTTGGGAGATCGCTAACACAGGGCAAGATAGCTCAGTTGGTAGAGCACCGGTATGGTATTCTGGAGGTAGCAGGTTCAAATCCCGCTCCTGCCAGTATTCTTTGTTCACTTTGAAAAAATAATAACAAGCCAATGATATCAGTTCATGTTTATCCGTATTGCTAGTACACTCGAAAATATAATCTAGGCTGCAGATCAAGGTAATAACAGTGACATTGACAGTGATAGTGACAATAACAAGGACTATGGCAACAACTATGACATTGACAATGCTATTTCCAGTAGCATAAAAAGCTAGAGGTGTGTAACTTATCCCCAGTAAGATTTTGCCAATTTTTTAAGAGCCGAAAGTGCCACCACGCTCCCCTTATTATTTTGTTTGTCATATAAAACTTTGGAGTAACCTTTGTAGAAATTTTGTTAATTTTTGCACCCCTGGATCTGAAACTGGGTCTAGCGTCACTGTCTATTTCCCCTATGTGCTACTGTTTTTAATTGTTGATGTTTTTTCGGAACTCCACAGCACGAGGAACTGGTGCTTTTGCTGATTCAGCTCCGTCGAGATCAGTCCAACCTCCAGCGCTGGCTGGACATGATTGACCAAGAGATGGCGCTGTTGACTGACCCTGCTTCACCACCGGGCAGCCCCAGCCGAATCAGAGCCAGGTGGGTGTCTGTCTGTCTTGTTCTGTGTTTGGCTGTTTGTCTGCCCCTACTCACAATCTGTCTTGTTGCATAATTCATTGATACGTCGCCTGTCTGTGTATGGTTTTAGAATTTCGATTTTTACTCAAAATGTTTTGGTTACCCAACGTCTTTATTTACATAATTATTAAATTTTCCGCCTGTTTCGGCTTTCCACTTGTTCCCATCAATATGGCTGTATCTGGATGTAGAACAAAAAGCTATGCCAATAGCTTTTTTCCCTTGTTCTGTATCTCTATGGAATTCTTTGTCTCTTACGATCTTTCCTGTTTCAAGAGGAATATTAATTCCTTCATCTTGATTCCTTTTTGTAGCTCAGTATCTAACAACAGCTTGATCACATTTGACCATCTAGCCCTATTCTCCACAAACCTCAGACACAGTGAATCCCCTCCCTGTAAATGCACATGATCTCTGACTTGTTTGTGTTCCCCATTTTAACCTCAGACATGGTGACTCCCTTCACCGTCGCTCCAACCCCAACCTCAGTGAGGAGCGGGAGTTCTACGAGGAGCTTGCCTTGGAGCGGGAGGAGGTTGAGAGGGAGCTGGAGATTAGCCGGCCCCTGGTGCACCTCGTGGACAACCTGGTCCGCATGGGCAGCCTGTATGGTGGCGAGAACCAAATGATTGCCCAGGAGTTCTACAGGGTACGTATTCCCATTGTGTTCTTATGAGGTTCTACAGGGTCGAGGACCAAAAGATTGCCGTGGAATTTTATTGTGTTCTTAATGAGGTTCCAATGGTGCCTCATAAGGCGGTTGCGTTGTGTACTCCAATGAGGGAACATTGCTATTATATGATTGCCAGTAATTCTACATGGTATGTTAACAACTCGGAATGCAGTTCCCATTGTGTGCTGAACTGAGGCTCCAATGATGCCTCACACTGAGGTGCTAACTTGACCTTGTATGAGGGACCAGTGTTTTGAAATGATTTCTGCAGGGTATGTTAATGAGCTTGTGATGCAATTCTCATTGTGTTCTTAAATGAGGTTTCAATGAGGTTCCAATGGTACCTCACAATGAGGTTCCAATGGTACTTCACAATAAAGTGCAATTGTGACCTTGAATGAGGCATCATTGTTATCTTTCAAGAAGGCTTTAATGTCATCTTGTAATGAAGTTGTAGTGCACCCTGTGTGACCTCAAAAGAGGCACATTTTTTCAACACATTTTCAAGAAACAATCCTATTTGGTAATACGCTGGAACCTCACTGTGCTTCGTGTCGCTTCACATTTCCCCAGGACAAAGTCCAGAAGGACCTAAACTACATCCAGCCCAAGAAATTGATTGAGTTCTCCCGCCGACTGGAAGAGGAGAAACTCAACCGAGACCTGAAAGGGGAGCTGGAGCAGATTCAGACAGCTGAGGACAGACTACTAGAGGTCAGGGGTCAACACATTTTGTTTTTATTTGCACATGGTCCAATTGGCTACTAGTCTTGTTTCAAGGTGCTACCATGCTTGTTTTGCGGAAGTGTAAACCAACAAGTCTGTAACAGAAGCTAAACCAAAATAGGCTGGTTACAATGAAGTTGTCTACACAAATAGTGCTTAGGCTTTGACTTGACTTCAGGAACCAGACCAACATAGTAAAGGTCAAACAATGTGAAACTTTACATATGATAGACTATGTCTGAAATGGATGTTTTTGTCTACGGCTATGGCTAGGACCATAGCATGCCAATAGCAAAACTTGAAGCCGTAGCCACAAAATGCCGATTCGAACACAGCCGAAAGGTTGTATTTTGTTGCATCACTTCTCACAGTCTCATTGTGCCTTCAAAAAATTCCAAAGCACTTTTTTCTTCACTTAAAAAATTATAACATTTAGATTGATATTTACAGTTTTAATACTAAGATCGATAAGTTCTAAATCATTGGTTAAAAATCAATTAAAAACTTCAATTTTCTTGCAGATTTTCATGCTCCCAAAAGTCATTTGTAACTTCCAGAGAAGTTCTAGCTTAAACCTTACAACACCCATCAAGAATTGTACATGATTTTTCAATTTGGTTATGTTCATATTTAAAAAAAAAATGTTATAAAAGTCCATTGTTATTCTGTTTCATCTCTCACTGTTCCATCAGATTGTATACCTCCTCCATCAACAGGTAAAATTGGCCATATTACTCCCCGTCCCACCCATCCATCGAAGCATTCTTGAAAGCCCCCCTCACCTTGAGTACATGTATGTGCATTAGATCCCCTTCCCCACCCAACCCTCTACCTCCTCCCAAAACAAGAATCCTAGAAGTTGCCGGACTTTGTAAACCAGCTCTAAAGATTTCCTATACTTTTACCATAATTTTGTTAACCTGCTCTGTACATATCAATTAAGCAGGGGAGTCATGTTCCTATAATATGCCAGTTCGGAATCTCAAAGGTCAAAGGTTATTCGGGATAAAATTGCTGACGTAAAGGTCAAAGGTTATTCGGGATAGAATTGCTGACGTAATGTCACACCAACGCCCATTCTGATTGAATTTAACACGTGCGCGTTGTGCGACAACCTTTTGCATTCACACGCGCACGTTAGGTCACGCTGGTCATTCGGGATAAAACGTCATTGTGCACATGTGCAGTTGAAATACCGAACTGGCTTTTGTTGCCATGCAGGGGTACTCAAGCTCCTTGGGCTTACCAGCCCCTAATTCGGGTCGTTTCGTTGATTATTAAGCATTTATACAGTCTTTCAGAACTGCCAACTAATATGGATTTTCCATTTTGCGTAACGAAATTCAGGAAAAATACGTATGAATTTTTGAAGTATGAATTTTTGTAAAATCCGACCATGATGTTTTGTCATGCATATTATGCTATTATACTGCATGTGTACTGGCTCATTATTGTGATCCCAACCGAACGGGTGCAACTTCAGCTTTGAAAATAAAAAAAATAAGGAGACGGTCCATTCAGTGCGTGGGTTCGTTAAACTCACCAGGCACAGGGCGTGTGCACATAGCATGAGCTCAGAAAAAATTCTAATTTTCAGGTAAAGTTTAAATTTCATGAAAAATACTGATTTTCTGAGCAAAATACTGACTTTTTTAACTTTTTGAATACTGAAATGAGTTTGAAAATGTTGGCACCTCTGGTGCTAATTTCACGGAGCTGCTAAGCACAAAAATTTGCTTAGCACGAAAATGTCTTGCTTAGTTAAAACAGGTTACCAGCCAAAAGGCCTTGGGATTTTCATGCTAAGCAAACACCAGCTGAATACCAGTCACAGGCAATATACAACACATGGGAATCTGGTTGGTAATCCCGTTTTTATCAAGGAAGAGTTTTCATGCTAAGCAAATTTGTGTGCCTAGCAGCTCCGTGAAATTGCCTACTCAATGTAATAGAGAACTGTAAAATGTTCTCTCAGTGGTTTATGCACTGAGCAGATTAATACAATTTACAAGGTACATAGAACCTGTATTTCACCATTTTAACCAATTGTAAACCGAATACTGTCCCCAGGCAATAATGGAATGTGAATCTGAGGATGTGTAGTGCTCGGAACCCTGTATCCTGCAGTTACCCCTATCCCTTCCGTTAGCCATTTGTACTGTAAAAGTATTCGACTTTTATTTCTCAGCACAAGATCTTTATGTTTGTCTTCAATCGAACTATAACTCAACACACTGCTTCACATGATTTTGGCTGGTACTGTCATTTGACATCAGCTTTTAGGATAGGAATAGATGTAATTAGAAATTGAAGAGAATTCATATAAATACTTTGATGCTTCATGGAAAGTGTTTTTATATTGCAGTCCTTAAAGGATTACAAATAATTTAATTGAAACATGCGAAATGCTTGATAAGCTGTGAGAATTTGAGAAGTCTCTGGAAGTCGGGGCATGTCCAGAAATGCTGCGGCAACATTTCGTAGGAAAATTCATGAAAATTAATCAAAACTCGTGGAAATCACTAATGGAAATTCATGGAAAAGTGATTGGGAAGTCTTAAAAGTCACAGGAATTTACTAGAGCTCTCACAAAGTTCTAGAAATAATTGCTTAACCCTAACTCCCTAGCTGGTGTGAATAATTGTAATAAAATTTGAAGTTACTCAAATGTTCAGAAAAACGCTCCAAATTGCAAAGGCCACAAAGTTATTGAAAATCCCGGAGAAATCAGTTTTTAAAACTGTCATAAATTCAGTTTATAGGAGGTCATGGAAATGCATGGTTGAATAGTCAAGCATAGTTATAAAGAGTCGCTGAAATTCTTATAAAGAACTTTCAGAAAGGAAAGGAAGTTAGTCACGGGATTTCTTTACACGTCTTGAAAACAGCTCCAAATTGCCCGAGTAAAATGATACTCAAGCGAGAAGATAGAATTCGCGTCAGGGATCATGTAAATTAGAAGACAGCTTTTTGCCCGATCACGATGTAGTGTGTATGAGCACTGTATGCTCAGTGCTTTCTGAGAGCATACACTACATCAGATAGGGCAAAAAAGCTATCTTCTAAACTCAAGTGAGTTGTGGAAATTCTCGGAATGTCGTCAAAAATTCCTAAACCTCCAAATTGGCATTTATGAAACAGGAGAAGTTGAACCACCTGCATAAGTTGGACAAGAAGCTTCAGGAGTTGTCTGCTCACGTCTCTCTCCTTAAGGAGGATAAGGACAAGATTGAGGCGTCCGTGGACCGGCTTGGTCGGCAGATGGACAAGCACTGGGACGAGCCGGACATCCTGGCCGGCATGGAGGACCAACAGCGGCGGCTGGAGAGGGATCTGGTCAAGGTCCGGACACAGCTGGCCTACGGGACAAAGGTCAGTCATGACAAAGGATCTTTGTGACGTAAATGTGACCCAACCTAACAAAATGAGGCATAATGCTTTAAAACTGCTTTTGAATTCGAGCCCTTGACAGTTTTTAGCCGCGTCGCATCGCAGACGGGGCTCTATAAGCGCTTAGCGTTGTTCTTCTTCTTCTTCTTGTGTTCTTCTTCTCTTCTTGTGCCAAATTCGTTTTTGCGACACGGCTCAACAGAAGAGGGCGCTACAACATTTACTATGCTTTACTGATTTATAGGTGGACGACGCGGCTCCTGCACGAATTCGTGCTTGTTTTTTTTATTGTATTTCCTATTTGCTTTGCTTTGTGTATCCATTGAAAACTTTTTGTTAGTGGTTGATTTTGAAAACTGTATTGGCTTGTATTTCTGCTCTACTATTGGCATCTACTTGAGGTCATCAATACAATCCCTGTGGCTTTCTAGACGGCCCTCGCTATTTGAACAGAGTAAACCAACCTTGAAACTTAAAAATATTCTTGGTTCGTTAGGAGTTGGAGGAAATTGCTGCTGAAAACGGCAAGATAGAGTATGAGGTGACGCTGCTGAGATCCAAGCTGGACGGACGCTACCACCGGAGTGCCAAGAGTCCGGTAAGTTCTGGTCGGATTATCTGGTTCATTCATCTATCTATATGATGCGACGTAGGTCAACAACATGAGCAGAAAGTAGCACTATGGCATTTTGAGTTAAATGGAGAAACATTTTTTGCACTGATTTTAACATTTTTACATCAGAAAAATCCTTTTCTATCATATCCCAAAGTTTTATGATTGAATTCAAACTTAAAATATTGTTTTGGGATTATATTTTTGTACTGCGAGTATAAAAGAGTGTATTACATAAGACGTGTGACGTACAATACATTATACATGATCTTGTTTGATGCACAAGTGCTCTTTTTAACCCTAACTACCCCAAGCCTTACAAACTCCAACAGCAGGTTGTGTTGAATTTGAATGGGTTCAGGACTGTAGGGCCTTGGCACCATTACTTTACATGGAGCTATGATGCCCCAATTTGTCTACGTCCAAAGATATTGACCGGTTGAGGACACTTCATAGTAAAAATGCCTGGGGGGTTAGGGTTAATGGTCACAACAGAAGCACTGAATGCCCAGTAAAAAATAGTACCTCTAGGATTACTGCCAATGTAATTAGGATGTCTTCCCTTTTTGACATGGTAAAGATGGGTCATCACACTTTTATCCCCTTATTTATTGTTGAAAACCTTCAGCACTGAATGCAGTACCTCGGTAAAAAAAATGGTACCTCTAACATTACCACCTATGTAATTAGGATGTCTTCCCTTATTGACATGGTAAAGATCAGGTTGTCCCCTTATTATTGTTGGAAACGTTTGGTCTGTCTGCAGCAGGAAGGCGGTAACACCAAGGAACTGCTGCAGGTAGAGAGTGAAGTGACCAGGGTGCAGTCGCTGATGAACAGCCTGGACAAGCAGAGAGACCTGCTAGCCAATCAGATGCAGAACCTTCGGACGGGAACCACGGAAGGTTAGGGACCATTTCATACTGCCCAGATGCGGCATTGATTGCGGGACCGCTTTCCACACCTCAAACCTTGCTGATGAATGGGAAGCCATGAATAACTGAATAATTATGAGGTCAAAACTGGAGCTTGGAGCGCATTAACCTCTTCAATACAAACAGCCATGGCCGCAGTTTGAAAAAGACAACCTGTGTGGTTGTCATCTATATGCGCATTCCTGCACGTACTCAGTCCAGTGTTGCCTATTGTTTGCATTACACTTGGCTGCACAAGTCCATCTTGGCATACCAGCACCCCATTAATAACAGCCGGCAAGAATTGGTTAAAGCCAAAGCTTGTCAACAATTTTCAATTTGCTGCAGTCAGACCATGGACAAAGAACCCTTTTAGTGGACATCTCATCAATTATTCTCGCCTCAGTCTAAAAGACAAAAAACAAAATATCTTATGTATTCACCATTGTTTCGGAACCATTTATTAGCATTTTTCCCAACCGTGTTTTCAGTGAACCTTTTATTTGATTTTCTCTCTTATTTTTTGGCCCGCAGCCCACTCGGAGAAAATTCCTCGCCGGCGTCACGAGCAGTCGCCTCGTACCCCCAAGCAATACACCGTGACCGACCTGGACTCCATGGCGTCACATGACATCAGTGCGTCACCCGCTGCCGTGGCAGCAGCCAATGACAGCAGCTCTAAGTCGGCACCGCCGTTACGCCGAAGGGGCGATAGCATCAAAAAAGTCCGGGTGTGTAATAAGGCTGTTCATTTTCGAATAATTTTGCTCCAGAGGGTCACATTTGATTTTTGTAATTGCACTCATACTTGGCTATCCAAGTACTCATACTCGGTTCTGCACACTTGTACTCTGATGTCAAATTACTTGAAACTCAGATTCTTGTATTCTTACTCATTGGTCCATATACTCGGAATGGAGTATTGTATTTCAATTCTTTCTGGTAATCTAATAAAGGATTCCTCAACCAGTTCGGGTCGGATGACTGATAAATACGCACTCGATCGAGGACGGTAATATCTGTCAGCGACCCGCTCGCAGCGAGTGAGGCCAGCAATATGAGGTTGTGCTACCCGCAGATTACGGCCTGATTCCACTTGAACCCGGCTGGCATCGAGGTTCGTGAAAAATAATCCCGTGCCTGGGTCCAGTGAATGTCAAAATAATCCCAGCGTGAACTGGTTAAAAGCCCACATCGCACGCACTGTAGCTCGAAAGCCTGAAGAAACCTGTAAGAAGACGACGAAGAAATGTTGAGTTTTAAAAGTGGGAGGAAAACCCCAGAATAATATTCTGAGGGAAAACCCACGGAATCAGGCAGGGACTGAAAACCCAATCCATATGTCGGTCCTTGGTGGGATTCGAACCCGGGTCACAGCAGTGGAAGACTATGAAAGTACCACAAGGCCAACCTGACTCCCCGAGTATTACTCGACCACCCTAGTACTACTGTATGGATAAAAAGATTTTGAATACAACACTGACAAACACCTGTTTGTTTTCTTTATTTTGTCTCCCAGCAAATCAAAGAGCAACAGGTGCAGCAGTCTCCCGTCCTAGAATCTGTCGCTTCCTCCACGGCCCAGTCATCCTACCATGCCTCTCCTCAACTACTCCACCCCCAGCCTCGCTACCAGCAACCCCCTCCCAGGCAAATAGAACCTGCCCAGATATCCTCCAATCGGATGGATCACTACTACGGCTCTTCCATGAGTCATGAGAGGGGGGATGTCCCGTCGGGGGAGAGAGGTATTCTATTTTCTCTAAATTATAGACGGTTTTCGTGGGCGAATGGTGGTGGGCGGAGGTTTTTGATTCTCGATTCCAGTTCTTATTAATGTCTCTCTACTTTCACTTTCAGTACGAAATGGACCAACTCAGCCAGGTTGGCATGGCGACGGTAACCGTGCCGATAAGAGTCACACCATAGGAGGCCATGGGAAGAGGAGCAAGGGGCCAAAGATAGACTCCAAATGTAAGTCATGTGTGATGCGATCAAGCAAAATCAGTCGGAACTCGGCAATCCTTGTTTTGAGATATGGGCCAAAATATGTTCGTAGTGGAAAAATCAAAATTGACCTCTTTTTTTTAACAAAAACAGCAGGGAAAAACATTCTTCTTTCACATGAAAATATGACATGTATTATAAATGTGCTAAAAATGACTCAATTAACCCTCCTATGCAAACATACATTCTGAGCCATGTTGTTGTATGGGTCAAAATCAGTCAAGTGATTGTTTTTGACCTTCCTGCCATAGTACAAAACCACATGTAATCTGATCATGTCTGTGTAAAAGTATAGCAGGGGAGGTGGAAGGAAAATTGACTGATTTTGACCTTTTGAATAGTAGAATGTGCCAGTGTTCAAATATTTGTAACTTTTTAACCAAAGGTCGTATTCACATGGGGTTTTCACTAATATTGATCTGGAAGTACGCTACAAATGAATATTTAAAATCCCAAAATGGACCGGGGCCTACTTCAGACTGGTTTGGCTTGATCGCATCACATATTAGGCTAGGTCTATACACAGAATGAGTAGACAAAGCTGAAAATGAAGTCCGGATAGATCACATATTAACCCTTGCATTACCACAGATAAATATTGAAGGTAGCACCTTAAGGACTAACTAAAAAGTCAAATTCTGGCTTAAGCTTTCGTAGCTACAGATACTTGCATCGGATGAAGTAACCATAATTTAAATTTTAGTACGTCATTATGAACAGACACCTGATTCTTTTAAACGTAAGATTAAAACATATCTTTTTAATGAAGCCTTTGTAAATTAATTCTTTTCTTTCTACAATTGCACTTTTGATGAGAACCAAGCCAGTTAGGCTATATTCCCTTAATTAGTATAGGTAGGTTAAAGGCGTCTGTCTCCGGGAAAGATCGAGACTTCACTGATGCCAGTTGGGGGTACATAGACACAGATCACCCCTATGGCGAGACAGACGTAACCCATTTGACGTTTGGGAGCTGGCTTGGGACCCTCATCTGCTATTTAAAAAACAAATTATTTCTTGGTTGTATCTATATCTGTTTATTTAATGGTGTATTATTTCTGTTATGCACTTTTGATCATTTTTAAATGGAAATAGCCCAATAAAATTGTATTATTATTATTTATTATTAAAGCGCTACCTTCAAGATTTATTGGTATCTAGCAGACTAAACACAGCTGTAAACAACTTCAAGAATGTCGGGGGCGCGCCATTCGTCTGGGTAGCCACGCGCGCCTTGACTAAAGGCTAGAGGGCAGTTTTCCCAATGATTTCTGGCCGGAAATTGTTAGAAAACGATATACATTTCCACTTTTCTTGACAACAACAGCACACCTGGTGCCATCATTTCACAGGATGATTGAGACTACTATTAACTTACAGTCTAGTAAAGTATTTCGTAATAATTCAGTCAAAACAAAATTGGAGGATTACCAATCGTGTACACTACTTTTAAGCTTTCGTAGCTACAGATACTTGCATCTGATGAAGTAGCCATAATTCTAATTCTAGTTAGTCTTTAAAGCGCTACCTTCAAGATTTATTTGTATCTAGCAGACTAAACAACGGCTGTAAACGGCTTCAAGAATGGCTACAAAAGACCTGGGACCAATTTGCTGAGCATGAAATTTCTACCTTGATAAAAATACGATTACTAGCCAAATGCTCATGTAATGTATGGGCTCCGTGCGTCACCAAAAGAGGGCGCTGTCCACATAGCAACCGCACTTCACGGGGAGTACGTCGCTGGTATTACGCACTGCGCTCCTCGTTCATTTGATACTCGTATACCAGTGGGATTGCTTTGTCTGTTTGCCGACTCTCGATAATTGCGTTTTCAATAAGAATATCATAGCGGGAACCAGACACTTAGGCTGCGTCCGAATTGCTTGTCTAGGGCTATTGTCTAGGTGTTCGTCCATTACAACTACGCGTGACGTAGCCGTAGCTGTAGCTCTAGACGCCCATTTCGGACACGGCCTTAAATTGAAGTCAGGTAAGATGGCGTCGATATTGACCCCCAACTTGCCTTTTCTTTCCGCTGAGGGGGTAGTTGTGCACGGAGCCCATATTGCCTGTGACTGGTATTCGACTGTTTGCTTAGTATGAAAATCCCGTGGCCTTTTGGCTGGTAACCTGTTTTTACTAAGCAAGACATTTTCATGCTCAGCAATTGTTTGTGCTGAGCAGCTCCGTGAAATTGACCCCAGTAAATTTATAGCAACATGGAAATAACGCTGTCCGATAAAATCCTATTTCTGCAGGTTTCAGTTTGCGTTCCTATTATTTGCAGATCGCACTATCAGCAGAACGGGGGAAGTGATCCCCGGTTCCCCGATGCGACGGACACGGTCGGTGCCCGACAAGGAAGGGTTCACAGACGATGACAGGAAATCTTCCGCAATGGTATTTCTAAAAACAAATCTGGTTTTTTAATTAAATTTCATATTCTCTTGTTTTGTGGAATTTTTGTTTCAGAAAATCCACACAGAAATGTGTTGGTGCCGTCATACACTGCTGTTTGCATTATGACGTGAAAATTGTGAAAATGGTATTTCCCATTAAAAACCAATGTATTTTAATTTATACTACAAGAAATTTCATTTCCTGCAGAAATAACCTTTAAAGCCTCTTGTGTATACCCTCTGTCTATGAGAAAGAAAATACCAATTCACACACTATTAATCAGGAGATGGCCAGCTAATTGGTTTAACTTCACAGATTATATAATTTGCTAAAACATTCATTTATGTTATTTGTCAACTCCACAATCCCGACATCTATTCCTCAATCCCAACATTCTCTTCTCCCCGTTCACCATCCAACCTTCTCTTGTACCCATCCTTTTATTTAAAGTTATTTTTTTTTCATTTTCTTTTTCCCCTAACTATAGGCAGCTATTTTGACTTGTTCCCTGACTAGACACAGGGCACACATACAGTCTGCCAGGCCAGTCTGGTACCTGTTTTTCATAGTTTCTTTTAGAACAATTTTCAAGTATTACCATTGGCTTCAGATACCAACTTCATTAATTTAAAACGGTTTGGATGACGTGTTTCACACCCTCACATTTACAATTTTTGACAAAACTTGAACATCATTGGTGCTAGAATTTCTTTGGAGAATGATAAATCTCAAAAGCATGCCTATGTAATTAAATAATGAATTGAATACCTGATCGGAAGGGCTCAAGTCCACTTGAAAAGATTTTGAATACATTTTTAAAAAGTCACACACATGATAGCCCCATATCAGTCACTTCCTGCATATGATGCACGATATGGGGCAGAGGGAACGCACCCTCTTTTGTGATGGTCATTGTGTTCCCGGAATCTTAGGAATTCTATTCAGATCTATTTCAGATTGTTAGGTAACAATAGTCTGGAGAGTGTATAGGGTATAGGGACAAAAGGGGGGTACCCCTGTGCCCCATATCGTGCTGGGTATAACTTCCTATGTCTATTACTCAGTTTGGCCAAAAATGGTGGACTTGGGCCCTTCTTTCAATCAGGTATTCAATTGTATAATACTGCAAACTTGTTGTCAACTAAGGGCAAGTTTGATCAGGTGACCATCTGTCAACTAATAGTCAATGTTCCATGGTAACCCATGCATGAAATACATCCTGGATACCAGGCAAAATCGACCAATCACTGTAGTCCTTGATCGAACCTGCTCTGGAATGACCCGAAAATATACAGAATGGATAAAAGTTAAGAGGGCTTGATATTTCGATCCTAACAGAATCGTTCTTAATTAAAGGCTAAAATGCCCGTCTCTGCTTTGGTAAAACTAACATTTCACAGGACCGCCTCTTGCCTGGTTCCCCATACAAGAATACCAGCTATGATCCCTACCATGGTGCTGTGTCGGACACGGAGGCTGATCCTTCGGCCGTCAGAGCCAAGACAAAATGCTTAAGGGCCATGGACGGATCTCAGGTATTGGTCTTGCAGGGTCAGCATGAGACCAACACAAACTTGTAGAGAAAATTGCTGTAGAAAGGCGATTGTAGCTGCAGTGCATGGCATTTGTTTGAAAGTTAACCTGGGATCGGGAATGGGAATTTCTCGTCACACTTTTTCTCTTCCCAGGGAATTTATTTTCATTTAACAAAATGTGCAAAAAAAATTCCTGCAGTGGGAAAACATTTTCACGCCTTTTCACACAAGTGGAAAAATATTTTCACACCTTTTCTCCCGCAAAGTTGTGAAAATAATTTCCGACTTAAATTCCCAGGGGGAAAAAGTTGTGTGCGAAATGCAAATGTGAATTATTTCCACAAAAATGTCCCATTCCCATTCACAGTGTTAACTTTCAATTGCAATGTACTCTATTGTAGCAAAAAGCTTAGTTTTAAAGTAGCATGCAGTGAGCGCAGAGAATCATTGTAGCTTGAGGCTTTGTATAATGATGAGCACAAGTAGAAAGAGATGTTTGTGGATGCACTGATGAAATAAGGGAACATTTCATATTGTCCAGATGCGGCATTGATTGCGGTACCGCTGTGTTCTTTGTGGTGTTGCATTCCTTACCTCAAACCTAGCTGATGAATGGGAAGCCAGGCGGCTTGAATAATTGAATAATCATGAGGTCATAACTGGAGTTTGGAGCTCATTGAAGCCCAGACGGCTTGTCAAAGATTTCCAGTTTGCAGTTGTCAGACCATGGACAAAGAACCCTATTAGTGGCGGTCTATAGACCTAGGTAGGGTAACTTCCATCGTTAGTAAGACCAACTCACCTCCCCCAACTCACCCCCAACTCACCCCCAACTCACCCCCTAAACTCACCCCCTAAACTCACCCCTTAAACTCACCCCCTAAACTCACCCCCCAAACTCACCCCCCAAACTCACCCCCTAAACTCACCCCCCAAACTCACCCCCCAAACTCACCCCCCAAACTCACCCCCCAAACTCACCCCCCAAACTCACCCCCCAACTCAACTCCCCCAACCACCAATTGTTAAAGAAAGGAGTGAAATATATTTTCTTTGGAAGAGACACAAATAGCCATGTTTTATGATGCGAAAATCTTTGACATACATTTAAGTATGATATGTTTCTATAGTGTGTTTTTATGCCATTCATTTTGTTCCCGGTTTTGTCAATTGGTGTGTGCAGTTCTCACAGGCAATGCCAATATTAACGGGAAAAGGTTATTTTATCATCGTAGCCCTAACCCCCTAGGCATTTTTACTAGGAGGCTTCCTCAACCTGTCAAAATCCAACACTGTGCAGTGTACCTATGGCACATTCTTTGGACTTAGACAAATTGGGGCATCATAGCTGCATGTATAAAGTAATGGTGCCAAGTCGCTACAGTCCTGAACCCATCAAAATACAACACAACCTGCTGTTGGAGTTTGTCAGGCTTGGGGTAGTTAGGGTTAATGAATAATTTTGATAGTTGTGTTTGTGTCACAGTTTTGATGTTTGCACATTTTTTTTGCCATTTTTGTTTATGAAAAATGTTACAGTCCGAGACTTTGGGAATGTGCGGTGTAGCAGACATATCGGCTGTTTTCATAATTCATGTAATTCTAAGCATGTTTAAGACTTTAGGAAGATGAAAGGTCTTTACGTATGTTGCCATCACAAATCTCCAAAGTCTGCAATGATCAATGTTTGCTGAATTTTATGTATTTTGTTTTTTTGGTAACCTTGTCATTAATATCATTTTTGTTTTTGTTTTTTTTGTTTCCCCTTTCCCCGTACGCTGCCAACCGTGTGTTCTGCTCATGCTTTTGCTGATTTTCTAACCTTCGTTTAACTTCACCCGCTCCCTCGCCTCTCCCGGCCAAAGACGCAGAGCCCTTCCCTTCGTCATCTCCGCTCTGCACGTGCCCAGACCCTCCCTGGCCGCTTCACAAACGAGCCGTACACTCCCCCGGTCTTTAACGACCCTTGGCTGACCCCTGACTTCCGGCAGACCCCAGACCTCACTAACAGCGGGAACGGGGGCGCTACTAACAGCCACCACGATGTCGACCGACAGCCGCCGCAGCACAACCGACGGCACACGTTCAGCGGAAACCCGCTACCGGGACCGCGGGCCGGACCATTCAACAAGGCACGGCCATTGCATGCCAGTAGTAACGGCCTAACCATTTACACACAAGAAATGCACTACTAATGCTGCTCACACTCCTCCTTTGAAAAGTGGTATCTTCCATTCTGAAGGCAGTTTTATGAAGCCGACACACCCTTTAAGTTTTGCTAACCAAATTCAATTGCAGGGTACCAGCATAAAGAGGTATCCCATTATATATTCTGGCTGGTAACCTATTATTCTTACGAAACTTTGGAATTTTGATATGCCCACTAGCTTAATAGTGGAAACTTGTTCTCTGAAGAATTGGGCAGAGAAAATATCAAAGCAGAAGTTTTTCAAGAAAGCGTAGAAAATGGTTAACGGCTTCATTTTTACAAGTAGGCCTACACCTCAATGTGTATTGTTACGTACTGGTTTGGCTTTCTTTACTGTCATACATGTATTTACTTTGAAAAGAATGTGAATTAGAAAAGTTCAATTTGCTCAATGGAAGATGCCACGTTTTCTTAATATAAGTCTGACATATCTTTCTTTTCCACTTAACAGTAATAATATGTCACATTCTGCACATGCCATTTGGTGATATTACAAAACGATAATGATATGTTGAAAAAAAAGATGACAAATTCGTTATAAAGGGGAGGGTTTCGAATTTTTTTTTTAAACAATAATATTTAAAGTTTTTTTGAAATGTAATGGTGGTTTCTCATAATGTACAAAAAAATCATCTTAATTACTGCCCACACTTGTATCGTTTAGCATAAATACTATTTTTGTTATTATTGACTGATAGCGTGTGGTTATATAGACATCAAAACACCAAGTCATATAAACATCCAAATAAGTAGATTGTTTGGTAAGGGCGTAGAAAGATATCTTATGCAAGTTAACATTGGAAGGTTGAGGTGTGCGGGATACGCAGATTTCGTAGCATCGTAACGGTTACGCAAAGTACCAGTCGGTGACTGACGCTGCATGCCACTTTCTGATGCAAAATTTTTTTTTAATTAGGCTGAGTCCCTGCAGACTTTGAAAGTCTAAAAAGGTCGGGAAATGTCTCTTGAGGAAAGGTATGGAGGCTCTAGAAGGAAAAGTCATGGAAATCTAATGGAAAATGTCTAGGCATATTGTAAAAAAAAGTCTTGCAATTTTGGTGTAAATAAATACAATTGGAAGTTCAGCTAGATATAATGCAGTTGTATCCAAAAAGTTTTAGAAGTTATGTCCAGGAAAATCACAAAGGCTGTGTTAGCAAAAGTCATTGAAAAAATGCTTTGGAATAACTGTCCAAAGTGCGTCAGGAAAAGTCAAGTTCTGCTGCAAAGATCGCCGAAGTTGTACTTAAGTAAAAAAAGTCCCAACGAGGATAGCAGTGATTGGTGTGTTTCGGACATTGAATGAATTTCGGACATAAGTCTTGTGCTGTTGATACTGAGGAAGTAAACTAGGATTCTAAGATGTAGATAAAAACAAATCAAAGTTCTTTTCTTCTGTTAAGTTGTTTCGCTATTGAAAATTAAACTGGGAGAAGCAGAAAAAAAGCCTTTTTAAAGTTTAAGTCGGAGATCAGTGAGCATTTTTACATGTAAGGTATTTGATAAAAAGTTATACAAACACAATTTTGTTTTAAGTTTAAGGTGCATTTAACTTTTGGTTCGGTTTGACATCTCTTGATGTGCTAATACAGTTTGCAGTATAAAGCACAATTCTCTTTTCTTCACTCTTAACTCTTGATGTTGCCTCAGCGTTTTTCCTTTTTTTGCAAACCTTTGCAATTCAAGTTTGACGTTTAATTTTTGGTTTTATTTTCCTTTAAAAAGTCTTACACAATGTCTTGTTAAACTTCGGTTCCTTCCGGCCTCCTTGTAGCTTATTTGCAAATAAAATTAAATTATTTCTTAATATTAGGAATTAATAATAATAATAAAAAAAAAAAACTAAAACTGCGCACAAAGACAAATAATTAGTTTGGGGAATGCCAGTCTAAATAACCAATCAGGTTTTAGCATTTGCCAAAACTTCATTAATATTCATGAGGTCTGAGGAAGACGCCATAGAGAAGGTCGAGACCTAGCTTGTGACCCCTGACCCAGGTAGGAGAAGATTATGAATATTCATATACGAAAATGGCATTTGCAAATGTAACATGTTATTGCTGCAGTAGATTTATAGAATGTAATATGTTTATGCCTAACCTTACTAATTTACTAAAACAAACAATTTTTTTTGTTCAATTTTGAATAATTAGAACATGCTATAAAGGTGTTTTTTCATTTTGTATCCATTGCTTGTTCTGTTGTTTTGCGATAAACAAAAAATAACCACCTTCCTAAAAATATTCAGAAGAGTTTCAGAAACAACTAATGCATTTGAATCAATATTTCGCCTCACCAACATTCTTCTTTAATTCCGATGACCCTATTTTGGGAATTTTAAATCGTATCTTTTGGTAGAAAATGCAGTCTTATGCATTTTTCAGCAATGCAATACAAATGAAATGCCTCGGAATATTGAGTGGATTTTTTCATTTTCCTCTATCTCACCTCTGCCACAATTTATTCAGGCCCATCTTTGCACTTTCAGTGTGTTTTGTAGTACCCGAACTCCTATGGCACACATTCTTGTGATGTTGCATGCAATTTTGTGAGATATTTCGCCGTCAAATTTGACTCCATTCACGACTGCTGCCTAGCTTTACTCTTGGCTGATGTGTTGCTAAGAATACAGTACAGGGCATTGCCAGGCAACACCATTGGGGATGGCCATCCTTTTGAGAGAATCGCCAGCCCATGGTTCGACAGAATCAGTGTGTCAAAGAAAAGCGTTTACATTTCCTGTTTGAAAAATCCACAACCAGCCCTTGCAGTGTTGATTTGCTGCCGTTTGCCTACATGCATGCTGTGTAAAATTGAAAGCTACTAGCACGTAGCAGTAGTAGGTTCATGATCTCAAAACGAAGAAAATGTACGTTTGTAAGTAATGGGTCAAAGGGTCAAGGGGTCATGGGTCAAGGGTCAAAGAGTCATGAGTCCTGGGTCAAGGACATTGAACCAAATCTGGATCCCTGAAAGAAATCCTGTCCAAATATCCATGTTAGAAAAATAAGTTTGGATTACGAATCGTGTGTTTTGATGAATTCCTGTTATACAGAATTATTCACTTCACACCCCCAATTAAAATGAAAGAATCTTGTGTTGAAGGCTGCTGCTTGCCCATGGACTCTTCAACTTTACCATAAGGGGTTGATGGGATTTTTTTACAGGATTGTAAATGGGACAATGACCTTCTGACCTTTCCTATGCCCTTCTGACCCCTCCTATGACCTTCTGACCCCTCCTATGACCTTCTGACCCCTCCTATGACCTTCTGACCCCTCCTATGACCTTCTGACCCCTCCTATGACCTGGAAACACTAATTCTTCAAAATTCCAGAATCTACTTGGAGAATCGGTTTGGTCCATTTATCTCTTAAGTTCCAAGCTTTAGTAATCTGGTTTAATTTGAATCTTTCCCATTTCAGGGAGTTCAAGATGATATCGCCATCCATGAATTACAAAAAGCCCTCGCAGACCCTGATGAGGACAATGAACTAGTCATCCCCGAGCCCTCGGGGCCACGCCCATCAGACATCGTCCGCGGCAACTACAAGTCAATCGAAGTGGACGAATCAACCGGGGGAGGACTTGTAAGTCAGTTTTTAATTTTTGGTTTTGGTTTTTTTTCTTCTGGCACTCAATACTCGGACTTTTTTGCATTGGCTTGAATGACTCGGAATTGTCCAAAATCGACAGGGTTTAATTTGAAGCAAATTTGACAAAGCTGAGATTTAAACCCGATACCTTTGGTTTATAGTCCCAGTACTCTACCAATGAAGCTAGCCAACCTTAGGTGTGTAGGCTGTTCCCATTAGTCGGCCTACTTGGCTAAAGGAGAGCGCTTGTCACAAGTCATAAGCCATTACATCTATGTAGTCGGGGAACCACACCTTGAGAATTCGACCAAGTTTGGATGTGAACCTGAGACCTCTGGCTTGCAGTTTCATCACTCTACCAACAGAGCTGGCCAACCATGGGTCTATTGGCTGTTACTATTAGTTTGGGTTCAGTAGGTGTGGTTATGCTGGAATGACGACTGGGGCGGATCCAGAGAGGGGGGTTTGTGGTCAAAACCCTCCAGCCCAGCCTTACACCCCGCCCCCTGTTCTTCGAAATTCATTGAATTTTCTTTTTTTATTGGATTGGATTGGACCCCCTCTGCAAAAATTCCTTGATCCGCCCCTGTATAGGCTTTCCATTTTTTTCTTTACACAACCTGTCTGTCATTCAACCTTCCTTCTCTCTGTCTTTTTCTATTCCTTGGTATGCCTTTATTCCCCCTTCCCTACTATTGTCCTCCCCTTCCCTTCTATTTCCCCCCTTCTATTCCCCTCCCCTTCTATTCCCCTCCCCTTCTATTCCCCTCCCCTTCTATTCCCCTCCCCTTCTGTTCCCCTCCCCTTCTATTCCCCTCCCCCTTCTATTCCCCTCCCCTTCTATTCCCCTCCCCTTCTATTCCCCTCCCCTTCTATTCCCCTTCCCTTCTATTCCCCTTCTCTTCTATTATCTGCTTCTTCTATTCTCTACCCCTTCTATTCTCTTTCTCTCCCCTTCTCTGCTCCTTCTATTCCCCTCCCATCTATTCCCTCTAGTCCTATGCCCATCTAGCCTTCATTTCCCAGACATACTTCCATGCAAAGCGTAAACTGCTGAGGGAGTGGTTCTTTACCTCGACTGAATCAGCACAGCCCAAGGTCGATTTTAGGACCTTCTTTAACATTCTTATGTAACACCAGGAGTATATTAAGAGGAGTCCTGGTCTTAATTTCATTTATCAGCAGTAGCTGAGAAATCAATTTCTCATTAACAGCTCACCAGGCATGCAATGGTTTATCTTAACCCAGACCAGACTCGAACCATTTACCAATCTCTGTTCACACACTTAAACCGTATACCAACCTCTGTTCACACACTTATGTAAAACACCTCTCCCTTGACAATGATTCAAGCATGCACTTGGTGTCCTTGTCTGTGAAAGGAACTAGAGTGACCATTTCAAGGAAAATTCAGGGTTTCCCTCAGTCATGGGAAAAACCTGGAAAAATCCTGGAATTTAAAGCTCTCACAGAAAATCATGGAAAAGTCATGGAATTTTGTTTTAGGATTTCTATGGGAACCCTGAGCATTGAATGGTAAGATTCTACTTGTACAGTTCCTTGTTTGGTGAAAAAAAATCCTCCAAACAATTTTTTTGGATAAGATGCCATGAGAAATAATTTGCTAGTTGAACACAGTGCTATAGGTCTGGACTCCCCCCCCCCCCCACAAAACTCAAGGATCTGGAAGATAACACAGAGAATGTTTGAGACTTTTGACAGGGGTGGCCTTTCACACTGAGTGCAGACTGCAACATTTTCCATGCCTAAGCAAAATACTCAAACTTTGTGTGTTTTATTGGTCACCATGTGAAAAGGGCTGAATATTAAAATTAACAGCTATGTGATGCCTGTTTTTTTCCCCCTCTCTTTTCCACGCATACATTAATACTTGCATTTCTGAAGACTCTTGATGTCATGATTGTAAGACAGTCCTCATGTGTTATGCAGGAATGATCTGTTGCTATGCAGTACCTTTGTTCTGCTACGAGTTGTTGCTATGGCCGTGCCCGAATGACTTGGCTGCGGCTTGAAATTACACACATGTCTATGGTAGCGGCTGCAGCCATATCACATAGACTTGTGTGTCATTTCAAGCCGTAGCCGAGTAATTCCGACACGGTCTATGTTATAGATAAATCCAGCTAAGCTTTTATAGGCAGAATGAATGCGGCCATGATAGGGGGCCATCCACACCTGTACAGTAAGCTTTGCTTTGTATGACTCCAAGCACTGATTCTATTCAGTCAGCTGAGCTTGGGGTTGACAAAATACAGCCATGATAGGAGGCCATCCACACCTGTACAGTAAGCTTTGCTTTGTATGACTCCAAGCACTGATTCTATTCAGTCAGCTGAGCTTGGGGTTGACAAAATATGGCCATGATAGGGGGGCCATCCACACCTGTACAGTAAGCTTTGCTTTGTATGACTCCAAGCACTGATTCTATTCAGTCAGCTGAGCTTGGGGTTGACAAAATATGGCCATGATAGGGGGCCATCCACACCTGTACAGTAAGCTTTGCTTTGTATGACTCCAAGCACTGATTCTATTCAGTCAGCTGAGCTTGGGGTTGACAAAATATGGCCATGATAGGGGGCCATCCACACCTGTACAGTAAGCTTTGCTTTGTATGACTCCAAGCACTGATTCTATTCAGTCAGCTGAGCTTGGGGTTGACAAAATACAGCCATGATAGGGGGCCATCCACACCTGTACAGTAAGCTTTGCTTTGTATGACTCCAAGCACTGATTCTATTCAGTCAGCTGAGCTTGGGGTTGACAAAATATGGCCATGATAGGGGGCCATCCACACCTGTACAGTAAGCTTTGCTTTGTATGACTCCAAGCACTGATTCTATTCAGTCAGCTGAGCTTGGGGTTGACAAAATACAGCCATGATAGGAGGCCATCCACACCTGTACAGTAAGCTTTGCTTTGTACGACTGCAAGCACTGATTCTATTCAGTCAGCTGAGCTTGGGGTTGACAAAATACAGCCATGATAGGAGGCCATCCACACCTGTACAGTAAGCTTTGCTTTGTATGACTGCAAGCACTGATTCTATTCAGTCAGCTGAGCTTGGGGTTGACAAAATACAGCCATGATAGGAGGCCATCCACACCTGTACAGTAAGCTATGCTTTGTATGACTCCAAGCACTGATTCTATTCAGTCAGCTAAGCTTGGGGTTGACCAAAGGAGGGTATGTGGAAGCCCTGAGTCATGGCCGCCCATGTCCGACTATTACAGGCCAATAACAAAGGACATATTCGTCTGTAGGCCAGTTCGTACTTGAAGTGAATGCAATAGTCAAGAAGATTTTGTTATGGTAGATCTAGGGTCGATAGTCATGTACACAGAAGATTGTAACTTTAACCCAACGGGCCCGATGGGACTTTTAAAGTCCCAGCCCAATCTGTAACGTGCTACTTAAAATAAAACAGGTAAGAAAAATAATTTGGGCATGAAAGGGTTAAAAGGAATGATACAGTACTGGGGAGTCGGTTTCTCTTTTTGCATTCACTCGAAGTCTGAACTAGCCTTGTGTAACTTTTTTTGCATTTCTTGTTAAAGATTTATAGTAGATTTAAATTTGTGACATTGTGTGGATTTTTGCCCTATAGTTATGTTATAAAAACTAGAGTGAAAAATTGACGTCATGAGAGCCATTTTGAAAGTCGGCAAACAGTGTGGTGGTGAATGGGTATTTTGAATTTTACTTGCCCACTTTGGACCTAGGCTTTTGAAAGCTATGATTTGGTCTACGGATGAAGCCGGTTGCCCAGCTGTCGCGAGATAGCGTGTGCGCTCTCTAGTTTTTGTAATATAACTGTATGAGTTTCTATATGGTGTATTTGTTGCAGTGATGTAGTCGGGACCATCACAAGACCAACACAAGACCTTCAGTCTTAATTCAAGTCTCAAGCTATTCAAATGAACTGTAATAATAGCATTCCTTTGTCATGGTTTATGCCTGTTACTTGTGCCTGTAACAAGCTGGTCTTGTGCCTGGTCTTGTGATGGTCTCGACTACATCACTGACTTGTTGAACAGTTGGACAATAGAGGCATGGCAAAATTTGTTAGTAACCCCTCCCCCTCCCCCCCCCCCCCCCCCCCCTCCAAAAAAAGGACCATAAATTGGAGCCAAAAAATAAACTAAAATGAAATAATTGTCAGTTTTAATGAAAGAAAAAACATTTCTGAAGAGAACTTTCCACGTATAACCCAGCCACAGCTGTTTGGTTTCATGTTAGGATATTTATTATTCATGTGGTTGCTTCACCCAACCCTTTCTTCAATTCTCCCCCCTCTCAATTTGATCTTCCAGATATTAGACTCAAATCTTCTTAGATTTTCTTCTGTGTACTGTGTATTCTGCTTCGTTGCTTCAATGTGTGTTGCAGTTTGCTGGTTTAAACAAACTGACTGCGTGCTCAGACCTTGTTTGTCTCGATGCTGACCTCATATCAGTGAAAGATGTCATTTGTCACCGAAGATTCATGGATGACATGTACAGGAATGAAGTGTTTAGTTTCTAAAAGTCCTTGCATGTTAACCCTAACCCCCTCGGCATTTTTACTAGCAAGCTTCTTCAAGCTGTCAAAATCCAACACTGTGCAGTAAACCTATGGCACATTCTTTGGACAAATTGGGGCATCATAGCTCCATGTAAAGTAATGGTGCCAAGGCCCTGCAGTACTGAACCCATCAAAACTTGACAAAACCTGCTGTTGGAGTTTGCAAGGCTTGGGGTCGTTACGTTTAATGGACCTAGAAGAATTAGATTGCATGCTACAGGTGTTCTAAAGTACGCTCTCATTCTTATGTGTGATGAAAATGTTATGTTTTTGCAGGCCACTTCAAAACAAAATCTATACATATGTAACTTTTTTCTTTCTGTTATTCGGTATTTGTTATCTCCTGCCTCAGCTTGGGATGCCGGCCAAGATCATCATCCCGGAGCGATATCTTCCGGACGACGAAGACGAAGAAGAGATGGCGCTGTCGCCAGAAGAACAAGAAAAACACGAGGAGAGAGTGGACAGGATCACTAAGATGCTGTCAGCACACAGGTTGGTGTAGTAATCACTCGTGCCTCAGGGTGTCTGTCAGGGTGTATGTCAGGGTGTCTGTCAGGGGGTTTGTGTGGGGTTGCATTGTGAGTTTAGAGCAACGAGAGAAACACAAAAAGAGGGTGGAATTTAACACTGAAATGATGTCGGTTCACAGCTTGCTACAGTCTTCCCTGGAGTCTCTGGGTGTCTGTCGGGGGGTTTGTTTGATTCTCTCATTTATTATGCCAATATGCTTTTCAAAGTAAAGTTGGAATTTGTGTCAGTAATGATAAATTAGATGACATTTTCCCCCTTGCCGACATAAGTACTGTCCGCTCAGACATCTGCACTAGTAAGCAGGAGGTCGTGGGTTCGAGTCCCGCCTGATGAGTAAGCCTGTTAATTTTTTCGGACAGGCTCTCCGAAAGCACTGAGCATAGGTTGGTAGGGGTCACCTGTGTCTCACTATGTCTGTCAGGGGGGGGGGTGTGTTTGATGATTGAGTTACCAGGGCGTGCGTGTTTGTGATGTGTGTCGCGGACCGGGAACAAAAGAATTACATGTCTTATTCTAAGTGCTGTTGCAGTCAGTTAATGTTCACATAGCATGAATAAACGATTCATGAGCCATTGAGTTTGTAACTTGTGCTGCTCAAAAATGATATTCAGATTCTTTTTTCCCCCTTGCTAAATTACAAGATATCTTTCCACTTAAATATTTTTTTCTAGGTTCAGATATTCAAATTAACATTGTCTTGGTTAATTTTTTTTCTTCTATAATCCTCTTTTATCTCTGTTTTCCTCTACTTTCTAATCCACATGTTCACTATGTGTACATTCCCTCCCCCTCCTGACAAATCCCCTCTCCCTCTCCCACACTACAGCCATTCACCAATCCCTCCATGCAGTCATGCCACGCCCATCAACCCTCCTATGCCCCTCCCATCCACCAACTGACTCACAACCTACCTTCAACATGACCACCCACCTGTCCCTCCAACCAATCATGCCACACCCGTCAACCCACCAATTCACCTTCGTCTACCAACTAACAAATCTATCCAATCAGCTGACCACATCACCCCCCCCATCCACCCTTTTATTTCCTCTCATTGACATTGTTTATTCTGTTATAGAGTACCGAAGTCTGACGTCAGTTGCCGGGGCAATGGTTCTACACACATGCAGTTTAGAATGTATTCTGGTTCCAAACATTGCATTGATTGACGTCATCACTTCGGTATTCTATACAACGCCTGAATAAATCCCTGCCATCTGATTGGTGGATTGCTGATCACGCGCATGGAATTATTCGTCCCAACACACGGCACGGCCGCACTGCAAAAATAGAAGTTCTATTCAACGGTGAATAGAACTTCCATTCCACGGTTAAACCATCGGTCGCGCTCTGACCATTCAGATGAAGAGGATTTATTCAGGTGTTGTATAAAACAAATCATGAATGTTTCACGTTCGTCTAGTGGAAAGAATAATTTCACTCTGACAGATGGAATTTTCCATTCCACTCAGCTTCGCCTCGTGGAATGGAACATTGCATCTGTCACCTCATGAAATTATTCTTACCATTGCACTCATAAACATTTATTATTTGTATACCATTCCTTCCAAATCTGATTCCCGAATATACCATTTTTACCACAGTCTCCTCTCATTCAGTATGTGAAACGTGATACTAATCTTGCTTTTATTCCTCTACTTTTAATAACTTCTCCACCAAGTAAAAAAAAAACATGTTTAGTGTACTTCCTTTCTTATTTGTTGTCTTTTCTCGCAAAGATCCATTACAAAAAAAAATGGAAAAGATATGTCACGTTTTGAATCATTTTGGTCAATTTTACTGTCAGCGGAAGCCATCTGTAAAAATGGAAGGTCGTCATCTTGGAAAAAATTGCCAAACAAGATCTAAAAATAGAAGTAGTTAAAAATGCCACCTCCTTCCCTGTTTTGAAATAGGCATGACACTAAATGTTTTTTCTTATTTTGCTTAATTTGGCATTTTCCCTTTTTTGTGTCTTTCCCTCTGTAATTTGGTTTTTACTAACCCATTGTCAATGCTTTGTCTTTGTGTCTCCCCAATTTTAATATAACTGGAACTTAAAAATATATTAATCCAAACCACTCCCCACAAAAGACTCTCAGAACAAGGCACTACTCTTGATCACGACATACAACAGAGGTGGGTACAATAAACCCTCATCGCGCTTTTTTTTTTTAAAATGCCTGAAAACGCCTTCTTGTCATCTCCGAACTTCTCCAAGACTGCATCTATGCATTTGAGGTGTTTCATGAAACGAAAAGCCCGTTTTCATCAAGCATGTTTCCTGCATCATCGGGTGTTGGTTTCGTTTCTGTTGCATTGTGTACCTGCTGTGTGAAAAAGGTCATCTGTTGTGTCAAAGGTCATCTGTTGTGTCAAAGGTCATCTTCTGTTTCAAAGGTCCATTTGCATGTAAGATTCCCCTCCTCCCAACTCCATTGTGGGTTGATTGCTTAGAAGTTTGATTTCACTTGAGAGTTTTGTTCGGAATGTACTTTATTATTTTGTTTACCAACTAGTCATTCATTTGCCTTCAGTTTGATTCATCGCAGTTTTTGAATCGTAAAAGCCGCATGTACGTGTAGCAATGAGAAATCCCAGAATTTGCCTCTCCTGCCGTATGAAATTCTGAAATGTCTAGCAGCGATGATTGTAGGCCCGTTTCTTTCTTTTTTAGAAAGGTTGGCATAATGGGCCCTCAGGAAAGTTCAGGCGTAAACCCTGAATTCAGAGAATCTCAGTTTTTCAGCATGAAATTGAGCTCAAAAAATCTGGACACTTTAAAGCCGATTGTGTCTAGCGATGCATGAAAGATGGAATGATGCATGTGTTGATTTCAAAGCAAAGCAAACGGTATGTGTTGATGAATCACAGCAGGTGACCTTTAACCTTAACCCCCCCCCCCCCCCCCCCCCGCTTTGAATATTAATGGTCAATCAAAATGCTATAAACAAAAGATACAAACTTGAAATTCATTCAGAATATTGAGAGTGGTGATATTACTTCTTTACTGAGCAATGTTACAATGAGGAAAAAATGTAGAATATAATCAATAATTTCCCCTGAACCTAATCTCTAGGAACTCGGTCAGTTGTTGTCATGTTATCAGAACCATTGTGCCTTGGTTTTTGTAATATTTGGATAGTTCATATTTTGGAAGCTTTTGCAACAAGTTTGTGTGAATGTGCTTCATAAAAACGTCTTGAGCAGTGCAAAGCTTACATGCAGCCATCATGGGCTGGGGCCCTGTCTCCGAGCAATCATTCTGCAATGTTGTGAAAGAGTCACCAAAGAGTGTCTCTGACTACAAATACAATTTTTTTTTACAAATCTGTAGGGAAGGACACAATTTTGGATAAGCGTTTGTTTTTTTTGGCACTGATTTTGAAAGGAACTTATAAAAACGCCATCGCTATCGGCAAACGGCAAAAAGTTGTGCTATAATTTGTTTCATATCTCGTGACCGTGTTATGTTAGCGTTTTGTTGCGGCTTTTAAATCACACTTGTGTTCTGTCTGTGGATGTGAATGTTGGTAGAGAGCTTGTACGTTTATTCCGGAGGTCGCAGGTTTGAATCTTGCTCCTGCCAGTTTTCTTTGTCCACTTTGAATGTGTGATTGTTTGATGTGAGTGTGATATTTTTACCTGTGTCTGTTACGAAACCTTTGTGAAGTCGGTCTTTTTCAGAGGTCGATCTGTGTTGCAAGTCTCTGTTCATGTTCAGCGTAAACTACTAGAAATGTCTACTGATATATGTGACCCGCTCTGCAAAAAGGGTACTTATGTTGCAAAATTTGAAAATAGTGTTTTATATATAACTGGAAAGGCCATTTTATAAGCTTTCATATGGTATATGTCTGAGGTCTGTAGCATTTTGCAATCACGAGATATTTGGAAATTTGCATGTTTGTTTTCAGGAATTTCTTGAAATGACTTAAGGAGAAACAAGCCATTTAAAAAAAAAAAAAAGCAAAGCAATAGATGGAAGCACTCGACAAAAACACATTATTTTTCCAACTTTATTCACTGAAATCCAAGATTTTTGTTATGAAATAGAATAATATACGTATCAAAGATGCCAAAAATTCCCTCCCTTCAAAATAGCTTGTTTGAAGAATTGTTCACCCTCTTCACATTGAACTGCCCATAACTCGTAAAAGCATACAGCAACTTATGTGGCCTTTTTTGCAGAGCGGGTCACATATATAGCATGCAATTAATTGTACATTACTTTGGTTGCATGAACCAGATACACTTCCTATGTGCCAGACATTTTGAACAATATGAGTAGTTAGAGTTTCTCAAAATGGCCGTTTGAATGAAAATATTTAGTTTATCTATTAAAATGACATACATGGATTCTTCAGAAAGTCATGCCACACAGTTTTTATTATTTTTGTAGTTACTTGTTTTGTATTCATATTTTCTTTTACGATTGTTAGGCATGATTGTAACAAATTTCCTCTCTTAAAGATGAGAAGTTCTCTTTTCACATAAACATATTTTTGAAGCAAGGGGTGGTATCATTCACAGTGTCTCTGGAATTGACTTTAAAGATTCTCTTATACAATCATTTTAGTTTTACAATCAGACTTATCCTACTTGTATTTCAAACTTCTTTTTTTAAAGGTTTTTTTGTGGCACGATATTTAGAGACTCGTATTGAGATCTACATGCTTGGAAATATAGAAAATGTTTGCTCAGTGCCTAACATTTAAAAAAAATATCTAAACATTTTTTTAATAAGTTTTTGAAGTCACATTTTAGCAGCATTTCATCAACATGCAAAAGAAAAAAAATTTGTTTTAGTGAGTCCAAGCAAAAAGTTTGAAAGCAAAATCAAGCCATTTCATGCCTGCGCCACGCTAGTGATAGATCCACGTTTGAGTTTTTGTGCCATTTGTCATCAAAAGCAACAAAAGTATCGCAAGTGTGTTTATGTCGCAGTTTAATAGCCAAAAGCAATAATAGAATAAGTCTCATCATCGGTCGAGTTTAGATTGTCATAATTTTTGCCATGTAAACTTCAGATAACATGAATGATGAAAAAATACAACTGAAAAAATGAATGATAGCTGTGATATCATCATGTGAAATTTGCTGCTGAACTAGTCGCAATTTCTGTGAAACTTAGAGGGAAAGATCGCGGGGTGCTAATTGTGGGCCAAAAGTGGTGTACCTATTTCTCTGGGGAGGCTTTACAGGGAGAAAATACAACCGCGTGGTCTTGTTCATACACAACGGCAATCTCCTGGGGGAAAAATTTAGCCCAATTCCTACTTCATGCAAAAATAGGGAGCGCAGTGAAATTGTAAAGGTAATGGCAAAAGTCACAATGTAACAACGATTGATGACGTCACAAATTCCGCTTTGCTGTCACATTGGCGTGAAGTGTGAACTGGCCTTCACTGTCGTATGGAAATCAGCAAACCGAATGACCACGGTACAATAAGCCAGTTTGGTATCTCAAAGGTCAAAGGTTATTCGGGATAAAATTGATGACATAATGTCACGCCATGTTACGTGAACACCCTTTCTAAATGTCATTGTGCACATGCGCAGTTGAAATACTGAACTGGTTTATTCGCAGCATTTAGTCTGGATTCCATGAGGTTTGTTATATACTGTAATATGCAGCATCCAGAATGTACAAAATAAATTATATTCTTCAGCAGAAAGATTTAGCCCAGTTTTAAAAAAATGCAGCTATAGGAGTGTCTCGTTACTCGGTAAGTTCAATGAGAACGTTGCCTTCTCCAATCAAGAACACCCAGTATTCCCGCTGGGAATATCTTTGGAACGCTGTGTGATCCCATATGGAACAGTTGTCTATGCTTGTGCATGCTTTACTCAGGAAAGGCGTGTTCCCGTTGGCAAGTCATGCCGGGAGCACAGTGCGTTCCCAATCAGAATACTTAGCCGGCTTTCAAGTATTCCGGCTTTTTCCTATTTTTTTCCCCTTGCTCCTACTTTTCCTACTTTTCCCTTTTTTTCCCCCTTGCTCCTACTTTTCCCTTTTTCCCCCTTGCTCCTACTTTTTCCTATTTTTTTCCCTTGCTCCTACTTTTTCCTACTTTTTCCAATTTTTTTCCCCCTTGCTCCTACTTTTCCTACTTTTTTCTTGAGATTCCTATTTTTTCCTGCTTTTTTATCCTACAACTTCGAAAAATGAAATCTCATTGAATATTTGTCATTAGTGTTACACACTGTCGTATGAAAATCACGCAATGAAGGGTTTGGGTGCAGGAGTACTGCAACTTTACTTCCAAGAGCTTGGTTGAGGATGGAGCACAGAACATGCCAAATGAGGCTTGTGATGTTGTGGACATGGGTATCAAGGCAAACTACTCATAAAATGCCACAGAAGTCCTACTTTTATCCTGATTTTGTCCTCCAAAGTCCTTCCTTTTTTCCCCTGGGTCTGCTTGAAAGCCTGACTTTAAGTTCCTGAAATGAGCCTTGCAAAGGGAACAAAAGTGTTCCACATTTTGAGATACTCCGTTAAGTAAAAACACCTGCAGTATCAATCTCCTGGTGTGCTGTTTGAAGTCCCCACATCACGATTGCAGTGCCACTACCCTTTTTCTCTTCTTTTCCCCCCCCCCCCCCACCCCCTTTTCTCTCTTTTATCTCTCCCCCCCCCCTCAAATCTGCTATCTCCGCCCAGTCTTCAAGAATGGTGCCCGATTGAAATGTAAGTTTTAACCCCTCCCGCTTCCCTTCTGTCACCTTTATTTTTCACCTTTTCTTTCTTTTCGTTGTTTTTCATCTGTTGTGTATTGGTTCGATCAGTGATGAATCTAGCGTGAGGCAGAAAAAGGGTGTTATATTGTGGCGCCGGGGTGCCATGCCGGCTTGTGCAGCCAAGCGAAACGGAAACAAGAGGCTTGTGCAGCCAAGCATAACGTACACAATACCCCAATAATGGATTGAAAATGCAGAAATTGGCGTGTATAGACGTCAACTGGCCAGTTGGCAATTTTCAATCCGCACGTATACGTGTCAACCGTATGCAAGGGGTTGACCTCAAAGGGACGACGGTCATAGCCGTGGTTTGAAAAAGGCCACCTGGCTGGTTGTCATCTATACGCACATTCCTGCACGTACTCAATATATTCATGGTTCAACTATATTGTTCTTGAATGGGAGTGTAATGAATATGGAGCTTTTTCAAACAAAGCTTTCATTCACATGAAAGGGGGCTCCAAGTGCGATGAATAGGACCACTCTATTCAGTGTGGTGCCTATTGTTTGTGTTTACGCTTGGCTGCACAGCCCGTTCTTTGCATGCCAGCCCCCTATCAAGAACAGCCGGACACGAGGCGTTAAGCCCCTATCTATGTTGCCAAGTTTTGTCAATAGTTGGAGTAAAAGGCTTACACCCTTTTTATGCTTCCCGCGATCCATCATAAAGTTTTAAGTCAGTTTTAGTGGCTATATCCTCTCATTTCCCTCATGAGAAGGCTTCCATTTCAATGTTTTAGTTGATTATTTTTAGTTGATTATCACTAGCAAACACAAGACTTCCAAACAGCGGCAGATCCAGAGCAATGTTTAGAAGGCCCAAATACAGACCAAGCCCAAAAAACAAAAAAATAACACATTTTCCCCAAAATTTTGTTCTGTCTGGATGGGGGGTTTGGGGAAGGACTCTATGTGACATTGGGGGAGACACTCTGACTCCTGTTGACTGAGCGCTGGGAATAACTTTTAGACTTAATGGCAGCCGGTTTACGCACAAATTTCCGTTTTTATTACTATCATATTTTTTACGTTTTTTTTTTTTTGGGGGGGGGGGCTTTGCCCATTTTGCCTCCCCCCCCCCTCTCTCTCCTCTGGATCCGCCCTTGCTTCAGAAGTCTTCAGTCGATTTTTTATTTTTTCAATATTTTTGGATTTTGCACTGTAGTTTAGCAAGCCTCTCAAAACCAAACTGAAAATGTGTGGAATGTTCGATTGGAAATACCACCTGTTGAGATCAGGGCCCAATTTCATGGCTCTGCTTACCGTTAGCGAAAAATCCCTGCTGACTGTAGCAGAAAATTCTGTGGTTACGGCAAGCGTATTTCACGCATTAGCAGGGAATTTTGGCTCCTGAGCATGCGTACATCCCGTAACTAAGGATTCTGTGCTTACAGGGTTAGCGCAGAGTTTTTCCGCAAGCGCTGTTGTTAGCGCAAAATGGTGATCGTAAGCGCGGAAAGCTGTGGTTAGCAGAGCCATGAAATTGGGCCCAGGAAGGCATGCTGATCCCACAGGTGCACCTGTTTATTTAGGAGTATAAATGCATCCGCAGTGAGAATGGGCCTGTTCCTATTTGGGCATGTTCTTATTTGGGCCTGTTCCTAGTTGGGTCACTGCATTTCCTGAATAGAGCATCTATTTGAATGGAACGAGAATGTTTAGGGTTTTGAGATGTTCTTTCGCAGTCTCATTCGTGTTTGCATGGATGGATCACGGACGCATATAAATAACGTGGACCCGCTATGCGTTTATACAACTGTACGACTGTTGAAGCCAGCAGCTACCGTAGTACCGTGATCACAGTACACTGTGATTTATGTGTACTATTGCGAATGACGATGAAACAATGATGTAAGTAAACCACAAGGATGTGTGATTGTCAAGCGTTGTTTTCGGCACGGTAAGATGGCTCCAGCTGGCTTCATCTCCATGGACGTATTGTCCCGGTTATTTATATGCGCCCGTGGCATTAGTAGCTAGATCACTTCTTGGATGTTATGGCCATTAGATGCACATGTCACAAGCATGAATTTCTGCAATCCACGAATGCTGCAACGGGTAGTGTGCAATGCATGCATACATAGCTTGCATGAAAGCCACGAAATATGCAGACATTTTATTTGTTGGTTGGCACTGGTAGTATTTAGTTTAATGGGTGCACAGAATGTATATTACATGATTTAGTTTTGGCAAATCGTTCTTGTCCAGTTTGAAAAACTAGGACAATTTTGTGGCTGTGCTGACTGGAATTCTGTGCTCATGAACCACATTGTGCTTACAGGTCTAGCACAGAAATTCTGTGCTTAACCTTGTAAGCAGAGTATGTAGAACCCGCAGAATTCTGTGCTGATGAGTCCCATTCTGTGCTTACAGAGAGGCACATAAATTCTGTGCTTAACCTTGTATAGCAAAGTATGTAGAACCCCAGAGAATTCTGTGCTTATGAGTCCCATTCTGTGCTTGCAGATCTAGCACAGAAATTCTGTGCTTAACTTAAGCCTGTAAGCAGAGTATGTAGAACCTCACAGAATTATGTGCTGATGAGTCCCATTCTGTACTCTAGCACAGACAGTATACAGATGCTCACCAATCCTCACTACATCTGAAATGGGTTTCAAATATGTACAAACAAAGTGATATTCTGCACATTCTGTGCTTACGTTCTGTCACCAGTGAGTTTTATAGCCATTCTGCATGCCGCTTACTTCATGCTTCAAGCAACTTCTATGATTAGCATGTTCTTTGTACGCTGTAGAGTTTATTGCTTTTACTGGTCTTGTGTTAGTTGCTTCTGCCATGTGTTACATCGTGGTAAATTTAAAAATAATTCAATTGTAGCATGTAGAATTTTTTCATGAATTTCATTCTGTAACAACATAAAATGTCCCATGACTTTATTTACACAGAACATGTTCCATTTTACTTCAAGAAATTTGGTCTGTAGGAACTGTTTGTTAAAGGAAAAGAAATGAAATAAATGCCCTCCTCTGCTGTTCATGTGTAAGATTTTACAAGAAAGATGGGTTCAGTTTGCAATTCTTTTGTTTTAGGATGGGGGGGGGGGGTGCATGATTGGAGTTCATATGACTAGAGGAAGACTAATATTATTTGATTATTGTCAATAATGAACTAGTTTATTTGGTAACTAAAGATAGTTTCAAATATCGACCTATATTACTTTGATAATCAATTACCCGCATGCCATACACATTGGAATTATCAGACATTGACCATTCTGTTTCAGAGTTTGACTGGCTGGCTACCAAGCCTGGTAGCCGGCAATTGTTTGACATTAATGCATGTAGAAAAGAACCGTGGAACCAGCCATGGCATGGTGACTGTGCATGTGAGCTGCATGTGCATGGTTCACTGTAGCCAGGATGATTGTCTATCTACCCAAAGCCTGTTGTCATAGAATTTGCTGGTAAACTCAATTTGCTGATAACCAAATTGGGAATACCCTGAGTGATAAAATGTCCCATCTCACTTTCATCCTCTCAATTTCCCTGACAGTCTATCCACCTGGGACCAGGCGGGGACCTTCCCTGAGGCCAGCGAGCTCCGGCAGAAGGTGGAGGAGGAGAAACAGGCTCGGCAGGAGGTGCTGACCATGAGGCGGGCACTGGCCCAGGAGGTCAAAGAGCAAAGCAAGGTCATGGCAGGTCAGTATCGGGTTAAAGACTGTAACATTGGTATTGAGACTCTTTGAAAGAAAGAAGTCTGCTTTTATGAAAAAAGCGGAGAGGCACTGGTTTAGGGGGCCAAGGAGCAGAAAAGGGTCATTTAAGGTCAGTATAGGGTCAAAGGTCAAATTTGGTTCTTTGAGAGACTGGATTTACTATAGTAGATTCAACCTGATATATTTGTTATCAATTGTATAAATTAGTACATCACTGCAGTAATAATCAGTAGTATCGGATAATGAAGCCTATCACAATAGGATTTGTCTGCACTTGTTTCATCCCACACAGGCCATTGCACTAACCTCAGCCATCTTCAGTAAAGGTATTTTCTCATCTGTTGAGAGATTCTTTTTGCCCTCATTCATCAGAGCTTCTACCTCCACAGAAATGATACGGGTGCATATCAGGTTGAATCTACTATATCCTGCTGATAACTAGTTTTCCAAAAAGTCTTAGACATGAGACAAGGAACTGACTTGGAAGTTCAGAGGGCAGAGCAAGGTCATGGCAGGTCACTGTATGGGTCAAAGGTCCAACTCGGTTTTCAACTGGTGATGTAGAATCATGTGCCTAATAGCTAGCTTTTACCAAACAATTTACTCAAAATAGTTAACCGTTGTCCAATATTGATCAACAACAAGGTTTAGCGCAATGCTTACTTCTGTCTTATTAGCTCGCAGTATGAGGGCAAATGCTGATGCCCAGCCCATGGCGGACAGATGATGACGATGCGGTCACCATGCCAACACCTCAAAAATAGTCAACAGTCAAGACGAGAGTAAGGAAGGGAAGATGACTTGGTAGAATCTAAACTGTCAAAGCTTGTGTCGGGGAAAGCGCTGCTTGCCTCCATATGTGCCTCTCTCTGGATCTTTACAAGCTGAAAGTTGGAGGTTGTGTGTCATCACTGGATGAAGACATTTTGCAATGATGTGAGACGGAACTTGATACATTTCTTGCCCAGTAGAAGTTTGGAGTACAAATTGGAAGATTATGTTAAAATTGGTCAACGCTTACATTTGGTCCGAGGGAGGATTTGAAAAACTCATTTGGAAATGCTCATCAGACATACTGACTCTATTTTCACAAGTACAAGCTTTTCGGTTAAGTTTTTGACTCAAAAACTGCAGGATTTAGAGGTGAAGTTTGTATAAAAGAGATAGGGAAAAGAGAAAGGCAATCTTCCAAATGAGTAAAATAATTCCAAAATAAGACTTAATCAGCAGATTGGTGAGGGTTTAACCAATGGAACCATCAGAGAAATAAAAATCAGGGAAAATGCAACAATATTTTATCAAAAACATCAAACTTGTGACTTTTCAATTGTGAATAACATTTCTTTAAGACTTGTTTATCGCTGTCTACCATCTTTGCTCTTTGCAATTCTCTGTATTCATAAAGAAAGACTGCAAATAATAGATTTATTTACTGAGTATATATTAGATTTGTTCACTGATTGTATTATCTAGCCACTGAGATTTAAAGCTATGTTATATTATTTTTTTTTATGAACTGATTCAAAATCTGATGCATAACATAATTATATTATTAACCTCATTATTGTCCTGAAATTTAGTTTTTAGCTTTCTGTATAGCTTTGGTGTCACAGTAATGAGTTTTGTACTAATTTGAAAGCCTGTTATTAAAGTGTAAATGCAAGTGTTGTGTATTTTACGTTGTTTGCAGAAATTTGATTGAATATAATGCATTATTTGCTTATTTCACCTTTTAAAGTTGCTTTAATGTTCTGTGTTTTAACCATTTTTTTTACATTTGTTTTTACATTTAAAAAAAATGTTTTTCCACTGCCAGCTAGAAATTTGCTATTATTTGACAATTTTGAAAAACAGATTTGAATTTATCTTTTGGCAATTCGTGTGGGAAAAAAAAAACAGAATGATGAGAGTAAGAGAATCTTTCACAAAGTATGAGAGTTTTTTGGTTTTGATAAAAAGGTATAGAATGCCAGTAAAACTGTCATGGTCCAATCTGTTACTTGCCAGTGGTAATATCGGTAAAGGCGTGGCTATAGTAAACAGGCCACGCCCCTCCCAGTTTATCATTGGCTGTTGGAGACCAGTGTTTGACCAATTTTGGGAATGGTTGGTCAGGATTTGAAGACATCAAATGATCGATTTGATTAGTTATCCCATGAGTGGAACAAGGAATAAGTAATGTCACAAGGCTGAAGGCTGAATGGCATATGGGACACAGACATTCATTGTTTTATCTTTGGCTGTTTTGTAGAAAATAATTTTTCAGATACAGACAATATTGTAGAATTGATATTACTTTTGTTAAGTTTACTAATGCTGTACAGGCACTTTTTCTGTTTTATATACGAAAGCTTGGGCCAATTATATGTTGCTTTTAATAGAATTCTCACATAAATAAAAGACTTTTACCTCCTTACTTTGCTAATAATCTGCTTGTCATTAAACAAAGAATGGCTGCACGGTTTGCTGTGAATAAATAAGGTCACCTTAATTTAGATTATATTTAAAAATGTACCGGACTGTTGGTTTTTCAATTCCAAAAATATTTTAGAATTGTTCCACGCTGTATATATTTTTATTTTTTAATTTTTTTTTTTTAGAGAGAGAGAGCAAGGGTTTGTTATGGTAAAGTGACTAATAGTTATAGCTAAGTTTGTATCATTGCCTTATGCATACCCACAAGGTTGTGCGGGATTAAAATAGAAATCTATTTATTCATTAAGATTATACCTTCAGAAGGTGTGTTGCATGGAAGTATAGCAATTAGAATCCAGGCTGGTTCTTTTTAGTAAATTCTGCATAAATAACTTCAATGCAAATTTAAATTTGAAAAATGCATATGAAGTGTTACCGTTAAACATTTTTGTACGAGTCATTGTATATATGTTGACAAACAGCAGCCAAAATAACTAAGATTAAACATCCGAACTACTTTCTTGAAGCAAAAATAACTTGTATTCGCATATTTTGTCTACTTATAAGCCATATTCATCTTGCTGATACAACATCGGCACTTTCTTCTGGAGCCATGAAATATTTACTCGAATTGTAGTTTTTGTTACAGCTAAAAGTTTCTTTTTATTTACAGTTTTCTAAAACTGCATGTTGTGGATTGTTTGACGAATTTTTTTGGGGGGTTATAAAATGATTCTTTCCCCCCCCCCCCCCCCCATAAACGTTTGCCTTGTACTAGATGGTGAAACAAATCAGAGATATTTTGTAGAATCCAGTTGTAAATAAAACACTTTAGGTGCTTCCAGGTTAAAAAATAAATGCCAAAAAAATGTATTTTGATATAGAACAGAAATATTAAAATGCTGTGGTTATTTTAGAAAAAAACACACGTTTATCTGCTTGTTTCTTTGGCGTGCATTTGATGGGTTAAACTGTTTGTTTTTGTCTTTCTTCCAGATTTCCATTGATGTGTTCTTTTTCCTTGATTCGTTTTGCTTTTGTTATTGTTTTTGTTTGGGGTTGCGGGGATGAGATGTGTTAATTAAGGAGAGTTAATAGTTGTTCATTTGATTTGCCCTGAAACATTTTTTTCATTATAAAGTGACCAGTGGCGTATCCAGAATAAAGAACTTTCAATTTTTTTTGTTCTGGCTCTGCTGAGCAACGGTCGCGGTGTGCGTGGAGACAGGACCGTTTTGGCTTTGATTTCAACAGGGGGCGCTATTCAAAATGGCGACCTCCATGGCAGAAACGTTATCGGGTGAGGCATGTGTTGTAAAAATTGATTTTTGCAAGGCATTGAAGCCAAACTGGCAATTTTCGAGTACAGTGTTATGTTCATTGAAGCCAATATTTGGTTTATGTGTGGTCAGATTTACTAATGATAGTAAGTAAGAAATGTTTTTTAGGCAGTGAATATTTTATTTATCCGGCGTGGCATGGCCGGCTATATAGGAAAAATAATACTAGCCCACCCTAACATTAGACCCGTAATGGCGATTGTGTAGTGTTGGGCCCTTTTCCACTTTTAGGTTATTGGAATTGCCAAACTAGTTAGCGACATTACAAACCAACAGGTAGGCCTATGCCGTAGATAATAAAGGGCAGGGTTTTAGTTTTGAGGGAAATTTTGGGGTAAAGCGGCGATGAGAACAACAAAACGCAACACGAAAATAAAGATGGCGATCACCGCGACACACAGTAAACACGCAAAACCGCGTTCATTCGCATAGATAGCAACTGCCGTAATAATAAAATGTTCAAAATTACAAAAAACGATGTCAATAGAATTAAGAGAAGTCTGCTTTAGGTTGAAAAAGTCATTTTGGAATGAGAAAAAATACCCTTGAATGTAATTTCATCAAAACTAAACTAGAGGGGACCTACACTACACAATCGCCCCCGTAATGGTGTAAAACAGGGCCCTAAAGTTGGTACGTGCGTCACAGCTTTCGACTTTATTCTGCTAGCATCCGCTAGATTTTACAAGCTGAAATTTCATAAGTATGTTGAGTTGACTGACTATTAAACTCCAGATTACTGTTCACATAGAATTTGTCATTCCTCGGAAATAAGAATAGACATGATATTTGCCACTGTAAGATTAAGAACTGTGCCATTCACGCATTATACCCTAAACACCTTTCAAAGGAGCTCTGTGAAGGCACCTGTCAGTTTCTTACTGTGAATGGTATCCCAAGCACTCTTGGTTGATAAATCATAATTTTTCTTGTGTCAGGGAAAAACAAAAATCAAGAACACTTGCTTGAGATCCCCCCGGGATGGGAAGAGCCAAAGTTTACATCGGAAGACAACCCACATGGCATGCAGGAGGAGAGCTCCTTTGCCACGCTGTTCCCAAAGTATAGGGAGAAATATCTGCGTGAGTGCTGGCCACTAGTGGAGAAAGCCCTCAAGGAACATGTGAGTATTAGACAAATTTGACGTAGGGAAAAAATTAAGCATCCCCACCCACTTTTTTTCGTGGCCACATCATATTCCCCACTTATTTTTTTTATCCCCCCCCCCTTTTTTTGCTTTACTCCCCCCCCCCCCCAAAAAAAAATCCATTCAGTAAATAAAAACATTTGTTGTGCGCCGAATGGCGAATAATGACCAATCAAAGTATTTAAAACATTGTATGAATTGTATGGCCACAATATTGGCATGTTTTAGACATAGATTCAAAGTCGAACTGATTACTTGAACACAACCACTTGATGTCAAACTGTCTCATGAATTTCCTGAGTCGTCTTTCAAAGTGTCACAGGAAGCTACCACTGCCATCTACTTTTGATAAAGTCTTGTCATTTTACTCTTCCTTGCAGCATCTGAAGGCATCACTTGACGTGATTGAGGGCAGTATGACCGTAGGGACAACTCGCAAGACATGGGATCCGTTCATACTCATAAAAGCTAGGGACATGATCAAACTCCTCGCTCGCAGTGTGCCATATGAGCAGGTAGGTATGTTAGTGTAAGAGTGACTTCACAGGGGGTGGGTGAAAGGCGATAACTGGTCAACTCACCCCTTACAAACTCAACCCATGTGATTACAAATTTGGCTCCTGAAAAACTCGCCCCCGAGTAACTTGCCTTCCCCTTTGAGCAACTTTCCTCTGGCCAACAGCATCCTCTGACCAAAGCGCACCTCCTGACCAACTCACCCCAAGAAACTTTCTCCCATCAACTCACCTTCCATCCCCCTCCCCCCGACTAACTCAACCCCCCTTCTGTCCAACTCACCTCCCTGCCCAACTCTCTGATAAACGAGACCTTTTTACTTTTCCCTCCAAGATAAACATATAATACCTCAATCACCGTACTCAGTAAACAATATGCTTGTTATAGCAATTGTTCACTGTGTGCAAAACTCATGACCTTTTATTACTCGTTGTCAGGCTATCCGCGTACTGGAAGATGGCGTCTCAGCCGAGGTCATCAAGGTCGGCCGCATGGTACGCAACCAGGACCGATTTGTCAAGCGACGGCAGCGACTGATTGGTCCTAACGGCTCAACGCTGAAGGCCATCGAGCTACTGACCAAATGCTACATCATGGTGCAGGGAAATACGGTGGCAGCGGTGGGACCTTACAGAGGACTGAGGGACGTGCACAAAATAGTCATGGACACGATGCACAACGTGCATCCGATATACAACATAAAGGTGTGAAAATGTTGATGATCAGTCGTGGGGTCTCTCCCCCTCCACCCTCCCTCTGTCTCCACCCCGTCCCCTGCTTTTAAATTTATTTCCACCCACCAAAACCTGAGCCCACAAAAAACTTGTTAAAGTCTAAATTCACTATACTAAAACATAAAACAGAAAAATATGCACCTTGCTCTATGGATAGACGTTGTATAGACATCATGTACATGCTGATGCTCTGATGTTAGAAATTCCTATATTACCCTCCCTCTCTCTGTGCCAAAATCTATTAGACACAAGCTATGAGAGAGGAAGGGGGTTGGTTTTTTGATAGGATGTGATAGTTATAGTAGTAGGAGGGTTAATATTCCACCCGGCACACTGCCAAAAACTTTTTAAAAGAAGTCCCAAGAAGCTTTTTTTCATGTGACCTAATAACTCCCTTCCCCTTATCAGATACTGATGATCAAACGGGAACTGATGAAAGATGAGAAGCTGAAGCACGAGTCTTGGGAGCGCTTCCTGCCTCAGTTCAAGTCCAAGAGTCTCAAGAAGCGCAAGCAGCCACGCAAGATCCGTAAGAAGAAAGAGTACACGCCCTTCCCTCCCGCCCAGCCGGAGAGCAAGGTCGATCAGGAGCTGGCTACGGGACAGTACTTCCTGAAGGACAGTCAGAGAAAAGCAAAATCTAGGGAACAGAAAAAGGTCAGGTTTATAATTTATAACATTAATGTGTATGCTTACAAAGTACATATCCACACAATTATCGGGTTAAAGACTGTATAACCGCTGCTCATCAGGCCCAACTATCATTCCTAAAACCACGTTAGCTCCCTCTGGAGTTTGCAGCCCAGGCTGCAAGTTAAAGAGGATGTTGATTTTTGAGAGAAATCTGCCTCATTTTGTGGTTTTTATGTAGACAAAGCTGTATTTCAATAAAACAGACAATTATTTCTGCCATGAAATAATAGTTACTTTTGAGAGCTGTCTTTGTCAAGTCCTGTCGAGCCCGCTGGTGCCATTTGTCTCAAAGTCATCACGAGGGCAGCAAACAAATCTGACGTCATCAGACAAAATTCCCGGTTGTACCGAAAGTGGTAGTATCACTCAGCTTAAGTCCAGTGCATGAAACCATTAAGCCAGGGCACTCCATTTAAAACCAAGGATCGCTCTTTTTCTTTTTTGGGGTTGTCTATTTTTGTTCCCAGATTTCCTTCTTGCTAAAATACTAACGTCAATGGATGATGAGTACTCTATTTTGATTTTCAAACAAACAATTTGTATTTTTCTCTTCTGCTCACAGGCGAAGCAAGTCGAGGCCGAGGCCAAACGGCAGGAGAAACGCAGCCAAGCTTTCGTCCCACCCAAGGAGCCCTCGGTGGAAAAACCCAAGACACAACCCACAACAGACACCCAGGTGGACGTGCAGGCACTGAAAGCCAAGATCAAGAAATCACAGGTAACAAGACAACTAAATGTTTGGTCAGACATATTTTGAATTGCTGAAGTTGTAACTATAAACAGTGGGGGTGGGGGGGGGGGACTGCTGTATGGCTGGGAAAGTTCCTAAAAGACCATTACTTAACATTAATATAGCTTTTTCTACAGGTTTTCTTGGGAAGAAAAACTTGTTTTATTCATTTATTCTGGAATTGAACAAAGGATTCTTGAAAAAGTGAACTTTGTCACTAACTCACTATACTAGCCAGGAACCCTTTAACCCCTTGCGTACGGATGCCGCAATTGGCCGCCGTTTGTGCAGAGGTTACGCTTGACTGCACAAACACATTGTAGCGGTTCCCAGACGTCTCCCGTAAAATACCGTACTCAAGGGGTTAAGAGAAAACAGAAGGTGTGGGCGGAAAACACGAAATCAAGTAGGGACTGGCAGGTTTCGAACCCAGGTCACCAGAGATTGAAGGCGAGGCAAGAACCACTACACCAACCTGAAGTTGTGAAAATTCCAAATCACAAGATATCTTACAAAAAAAAAAATCAACAAGCACCTATACCAAACTATTCTACACTTTCTTTGGGGTACTAGTTTATGCCATTAAATTTCAATTTGTTTTTCCATGTTTCAGAAATCCCCGTTTCGGAAGCCGACAGAAACGCCAATAGCCACACCATCAAAATCAGAGAGAAAAAAGGGAAGAGGTGAAAAAAGAAAAGCAAAACGCTGAAAAATGTACAGAGCTGACCACCGCAATACTAAAACCAGCTTGAACATTTTCCAACTTTGGCGTCTGACAAAACATAACATCATCGGTAGATGTATGAGAGTGCTCATAAGTGGTCGACGCGGAACTTGAATTCCTTCTGCAGTTGTCACAATGTGGAACACACTCTACATCGGTCGATATAACGCCACTATAAATTGTTTTTAATTTGATTGGTTGTCTGAAAGCATAGGAAATAGTGCTTTCTTTTATCATTTGGTTGCAGAATAAGCATGTCTGTAACCATTTTTGTTTATGAATAACTAATGAGGAACAATCTTGAACTGTTATAACATGTATATATGTTTTTTCCTTTCGCAAAAATCATGCATTTACACAAGACTTGTTCGTAAACTTCACATTCAACTTTATTTATCAAGTCTGAATTACCAGATCATTTGTTAATAAAATTTTTACAAATTAAACTGTGTTCTTTGAAGTGTTAAACATTTCTTCAGGTTTAATCTAGGTAAACCCTGTACATTAACTGGTCATGTCCGATGCAAAAACAGTGAACTTAACTTACTAAAATACTTAATTTTATTATGATCCTGGACTTGTCCATGTGATATTAAACAAAAACTACTTTAGAATCCAGCTTCAAGTGCACATTTTAAGCTCGTTCTTTTCAGTTTTGGCGTTGGACTAAAGCCCTGAAACTTTGAAAAGTAATTGTATTCACACTGGGCATTACATGGGAGAACCCAGGCCGGCTTGTGCAGCCAAGCATAATGTACACAATACTGGATTGAAAATGCAGAGATTGGCACACATAGAAGTCAATCTGCACAAGGGGTTAACCAAAAACATGCTATCTACAATTCTTTACAAACACTACCGTCTTCCACATCTTATTTTCATGTCAAGTCACACTTTCTAGGGAATAAATTCAGTGGTGTATCCAGCAAAGCCCTTTCGGCTACCATTTCAAAATACTTTTAAAACTCTGCCCACCAAATATATTAAGCATTTAATCGGGTTGTAATAAAGTCACAGGGGATGGACAATAACAAGAATATTTGTCAGTTTCCTATGAATAGCTTGTGATTACTGTCAACTTATTAACTAATTCAAAGTGAAAGAAATTATAAGATTAATGTACAGTTTTGTTTTGGGGGGAGGACTCGATCTATTTGACGGTTGGCGCTGGTTCCACCTCGTCAATGCCAAGATCAAAGTACCGATCAGAGCGGTGTCTGCGTAGACCACGGATTGCAGCCATCTCGACCTGGGTCGGGGTCACACCAAGATCCTCAAGACCGGGAACACCATGGGTAACGTTCTCCGAGGTGTGTTGCTGCAAAATGGAAATAATAATTCATATGTGAGTAATGTAACAATGATATAAAGATATCTGCCCTTCAAAAAAGTAGTGAAAGCAGTTAAAAAAGTTTTTAGTCATTTACACATGTTTCTTGACTTCGGGTATTATATGGGGGCAACCCTATCATCCTAGGCATTAATTTGGTGTAAAGTACAACAATTTCTAATATGCCAGTATAGGCGTGGTTAGGGTTAAACAGCCTTTGTCATGTATAAATCACTGTCGGCTTGCAAACTACATACAATGACTAAGGAATGCTTTTGTCACAGTTCATTTGAAAGTGAAAACAGAAATGACCACTGACCAGCTCCACCATGTCCCTGGTCATCCAAGGCTCAAAGGGAGTCTTCTCCAGGACTCCGGCCACCAGCCGGAGCACCCATCTAGGTACGGGATATTTGATATAGGGTCTCCTTGTCACACGGAAGATGAAGTCAATCAAATCAGGAAGCAAGTAGCCATTGGGACTGTCAACAGTTAAAAAAAAAAAAAAAAATTTAAAATTAGATTTTAACCTGTTCTGGTCAGCTGGTATGCCAAGCGTAACACAAACAATGCATTGCGTACAGACGACAACAATCCAGGTGTCAATTTCAAGGAGCTGCTTAGCACCAAAAAGTCTTGCTCGGTTAAAACAGGTTACCAGCCAAAAGGCCACTGGGTTTTCGTGCTTGGCATCGCCCCAAGGTTGTATTTTTCTTTTAAAACCGCGGCCATGGCTGTCATCCATATTTAAATCCACTTACATACTTGATTTCTTTTTTGGGGGGGGGGGGGGGGGTAGAAAGTTTGCAAATAAATTTACCCAAAAGAGTCGTAACTACCGGTTTTTGTACAAATCTTGGTCATTGCTGCATACCTCAATCAATTATTACTAAAACCCAAGGTTTTTTGCCCATCCCGTAAATCAGCAATAGGCTTCTACTGGAGAGTTGAAAAGTTAACCGAAAATAGATTTATTTGTGTAAATATTTTGTATGAATGTGTAAATATTCAGTTTTAACTAATAATATGCAGGGCCCCAATGGAAACCAGTTTTAAACTGTTTGGGCTCACCCGGTAAGTTCAAAGGTCATTCCGGCCGTTTCCGCATTCCTCATGGTCTCCATGATAGCTTGCCCAACGTCGGCCACCTGGATGAAAGAATATCAAAAAGTCAACGACATTGGAACAAACAGAAATAAAACCCAATGACATTCAACTAAATATTTTTATGTCCACATGTTAGCACCCACTGTCGACTCACTCCAATGATTTCTAAACAGTAACTAAAGGACAAAAATGCTGTGAACTGAATGGAGATTTTCTCCAGATTTGGTGTACTTCACAAAGGCAATAAAATCATCACGTGGTCTCCAATTTGGTGAGTGACATTCAATTCTTGAGGTTTGTGCCGTATAAATTCAGTGTTGCGCAGAGAAGCTTGCATGTCAAAAATGAAAAAATGCCAACAGCTTTATAATACTCATTTTCGAACACACCAACAGCCAAGGACAATGAAACAAACAAAATACAACTAAACAAATTTATTTCACTATGTGTCAGCGCCACAAAATGAAGATCAAATCAAGACTAGAAATTTACTAGCGCCTAAAATTACACCAATCTTAAACTTACATAAACTGGCCTCTTGATGATTTTGTTTGCTGAAATAAACAATGGGACGCCGCCAAAGAATCTCTGATCTATGGGTTAAACAAAATATGACGGACGTAAAAACTAGACGATTAAAGTCAAGGGGGACGATAGCCGTGGTTTGAAAACGATCACCACAAGTTGTCTATATGTGCATTCCTGCTCGTACTCAATCTATTATGTTTCGACAATATTGTTCTTGAGTTGGAGTGTAATGAATAGATGGAGCCTTTTCAAACAGCTTTCAACCACAAGTTGTTTGCGTTTACGCTTGACACAAGAGGTTAACCCCTTGGGCACGGTATTTTACGGGAGGTGTTGCAGCGGTTCTGGCAGCCAAATTGAACCGCTACAATGTGTCTGTGCAGTCAAGCATGACACAAACAATAATCCAACAATGGATTGAAACTGAACAAACGGCGGCCAATGGCGTCATCCGGCCTGATGACACTTTTTATTTTTTACGCCATATGGCGACATCCGTACGCAGGGGGTTTAAGGGGCTTTGCTGGAGCACGAAGTATGTAATTTATCAAGTCTCCTTTCAAAGTTGCCATGAATAAAGGGAGTCTGGTTGTGCTTACTGGCAAAGTGGTTGAAGTAGCGGTCTTCTCTGCCAAACATCTGGGCGGGTCTTAGGATCGTTGCTTCTGGGAACTCCTCCCTCACTACAGCCTCTCCCGCAGCCTATCAACATGGAGGCACAACATAGCATCAGCGCATGACTGAAATGGGTTATATTTTCACGGATTTGGGCACATTTTAGATAGTGTATTTCAAATCGGCCAAAATCTAGCTGAACACCTGTATACAGCATGCTGAAGTTAACCTCAAGATCCAATAAGTATCAGGGGCGAGATTTGAGAAAAATGAAAAAATCCATGCAACATTCGGAGGCATTTAATTTGTATAGCATTGCTGAAAACTGCATAAGAAAACTATTTTCTACCAAAAGATATGGTTAAAAAAATAGCCATTAGAATGAAAAGAAGACTGTTTCAGGTTTATGCAGAGGTCATTTTGGAATAATACAAAAATTTAAGGACCAAAAAATCTTCCGGAAATCAGGAAAAATCCGGAGAAATCTCGCCCCTGAAATATTTCACGAGAATGCAATATTTCCATGCACATCGTACAGGAGCTACAATAAATAAAAACTTGAAGCTATGCATGGTGGGAGTAGGAACTTGGCGCTAGCACCATGGACATTTTCTTTTTAACAATGTTCTGAACAGGGTTGTTACTCGACGTTTCAACCAGTGTGCTTTGGTTGTCTTCAGGAGGAATTTTGTTTTCGATTGAGGGGATCTCACCTTCGTTCGCAGGAACTTGGAGCGCGCTGCCATGTCTGCGTTGAGGGCCGAGACATGGATGAAGCGGTTTACGCCCGTCTTCTTGGCGATGCGGGCTAGATTACGAGCGCCCTCTATGTGGACATCCTCAAAGGTGAAATTCCTAGAAGGAAAACAAAAAAATCAGTTTTATTATTCTGCATGCGAAATCGTGAAAAGCAATGCTGATGATGAACCATGTACAGTCCATGCATTTCACATGATTTGCCACAAAAAAAAGCAAATCAGTATGTAAACTGTCCTGTTAAATAAGAATTACTTTTGTCTCCCACCCCCCCCGAGTTTGGGACAAGTTTTATTTGTTTTTAATTTTCAGTTTGTAGATGGTAAAAGGGTTTTTCCCCATTTTTTCATAGACGCACTTATTTTAATGGTCTGCAATGTTGAGTCCCTTATACACCGTATACATAGCAGTCATCTTCGAGGTATACTTTTGTCAGCACGAATGGTTTACTTATACCTATCCAAGGGTAAAGCCGTATCTGAATTACTTGGCTACGGCTTGAAATTACACACAAGTCTATGGGAAGTGGCTATAGCCAAGTAATTCGGACACACCCAACTACGCATATGGTCTATTTATGTCTTTTGATCCGTCTTTGCCGATTTCATGATTTTTATCAAGAATTTTTTTTGCTTGATGACGTTGATGAACTTAAAACCTATTCAGTTTGCACGTTACCATAAAAATGAATTAGACTTGATTTAAACCAAGCTATTTGCAAGATATATCACTAGTAAGCTCAGATCAAACGCTACAAAGACGTGGCTGGAGAACAAGGAAGGTGGGAGGGCTGAAAGTAATGAATTGAGGCGGGGCTAGGGTGAGAGGGTCAGAGTGTGACCTCACCTTGTCTCGTAGTCCTTGCCGACGAGATTAATCACCACGTTACAGTGTTGCATGATGTCAGCAATGAGCTCATGGTCTCGTAAGTTACATTGCTGCCAAAGAAAAATAAAATCCAGCTTAACCCTAACCCTGCCAGACGCAGCACAGTGCATCTGTGGTGACAGCTTGACCTTGCTGCACTCTGCACACAAGTCAATGTGACAAAGTATGCAATCTGATGCGTCTGGCAGGGTTTCTAGCCAAAATACCCTGGAGGGTTATTGAGGGCTGACTATCGGAGAAGATTAGGGGTGTGGTGGGGGGGAGATTTCTGGGGACAGGTTGTTTAACCAATGTTATACATTTAAATTTGATGTCACGGTTGAAAAGTTTTTACTATAGATGGGATTTTGTACCTTCAGGAAGTTGTGTTTAAAACTGTAGGCTCGGTACTTTCCAAGACCGTGTAAGAAAAACTCACTAGCTTACTTGTGCTAGATTTAAACCCCACGACATCTTGCTTCCTAGTGCAAACTAGTGTGGTCTTTTTTTTACTGGCATATAGCATGGACCTCAATCAAGAACAAAATTCTCTCATTTATCAGAACATCATTGGGTAATATTTTTCACATTTGTCATGGCATCATTAACCCTAACTCCCTACATCATTTTCCCCCTATGTAACCAGAATCCTCCAACATCCTCCTTGTTCTTTGTGCATACCCCTAGTAACCTCAATCCTCCAAAATCCTCATGTATCACATTGAGCCTGATAACCTGGATCCTCCATATTCCTGCAGGGCAAAAATCCCTAGTAACCTCAATCCTGCAAAATCCTCCGATGCATCAACTTCCAAGTGCCCTCAATCCTCCAAATTCCTCCATTTTGCAAAGAGGATTTTGGAGGATTTGGGAAGGTTAGGGTTAAGTAAACACATGCATGCTAAACCACACTCACTCTAAACATGATCTGACCCAGGTCCCCCATAACTTTGTAGTGCATCAGGTAGTAGTGGTCACACCGATGCGGGATCATGACCTGTGACCCCTCACGACCTAGAAGCAAGAAGATCGATTATGGGCGTTTCTTAAACCTGGCTTGGGCTCGGGCTTTGGCTTCGTCTCCAGCTACAATGTATTCCCCAGTCCCATTGCCAATCTGAAGCCTTGAATACGTAAATGTAATAACAGACTCTGGCTCCGGATTAAAACATCAGACTTTGATATAGCAAAAACAGTATCCAAGATCTTGACAAATCTGGGGACATAAAATTACGCGAAGCCGAAGTCCGAGCCCAAGCCAGGGTTTGAGAAATGCCCTAAGTTAACATAATTGTGAGTAATTTTTCTTGGATATTTCCAAAACAAAAACTTAAAAATGACCTCTTGTGAGTTCAACAAAAATGAATCATGATTACACAGAGGTGTGAGTCAGTCCCGAGTAACTTCCCCAAAACACAAACCTGTTCAATGACTGCAAAATTACTCGATTACGATACTGGCTAACACAAACAGCCAACTAAATTATTGGTTTGGTTGTTGAATCAAAGGATGTCAAAAAGAAGACTACACTATGATCCAAACATTGCAGACTTATCTTTACCTAGTCTTGAAACGACATACTGTCCGAGGAACCCGCTCGCCCCAAACACTGCAGCTACAATGCCACTGAACGACGACCGCCCGCCCCTGCCCTTCGGTACGAGCGAGTGGTGGTAAGTCCCAGCATGACGATGCTGTGACTCCAGAGCACAGGTGACTGGGCGCAGTATACACTCTGGTAATAGAAAAACCGACATGACTTGGTTAAAAATAAAACGTGGGGCCTTTTTGTTTTGAACTTGTCTGTTTCTGTGTAGTTTTAAACCACACTTCAGCCAGACACGTCTTTTGTTTGGTTTGAAGATTACTTACCTCCATGGCCGTAATCTATACATTACAAATACAATGACATTTATGGCCAATGAGAGGTGTGGCTGCCGTTTGGCTCCGTCCATTATTAATTGGTAAAGATTGTTATCACATTTCTATTCCTATTCAGAAGTAACAGCTCTATTGCCCTCCCAATTTTTCTTCAATATGTACGTTGCAAGACTTGCATTTTGCAAGGATTTCAGCATGTGCATTAACGTTATTATTAGACCACTGGCAGCACTGTGTAACAAACATACCGAACATTAACAGTGAACCAACATATGTTATCACAGCACTTGCAGATTTGCTCATTTTGTGATTTGATTTTACGGCAGCCGTCGTTATGAATTGCCTAGTTCCCCGACGTAATGGTATTCAATGTTACGACGTTTGCTGTTGGAAGCAGACTATCAACCTAATACTTTAAAAGTTCTCGGACTTTATTTCCCTTTTAACCCTAACCTTCCCAAATCCTCCAAAATCCTCTTTGCAAAATGGAGGAATATGGAGGATTGAGGGCACTTGGAAGTTGATGCATCGGAGGATTTTGCAGGATTGAGGTTACTAGGGGTTTTTGCCCCTGCAGGAATATGGAGGATCCAGGTTATCAGGCTCAATGTGATACATGAGGATTTTGGAGGATTGAGGTTACTAGGGGTATGCAAAAAACCCCTGGAGGATTTTGGAGGATTCATGCTATGGTCCCCATAAGAGGATTTTGGAGGATTCAGGTTATATGGAGTTTTAACACTTTGAAATCAGAGGATGTTGGAGGATTCAGGTTACATGGGGAGAAAATGATGTAGGGAGTTAGGGTTAAAAAAATTCTTTAAAACCACTGAAATTAAAGGGAAGAAAACTAAATCTAGGGGGCCTACTTAAATATAAATAACCATTTGATTAAAAACCTAAAACTTAAGAAATCTTTTCGATTTTTTTTTAAAAATCAGACAGCGATATCCACGGTCCCCAGCTATCAAAACCAACGTCGTACCGATCAAGCTAACGAAGCGCTCTGGCAGGATGGGCAGTTGTAAATCTGATATATACGTTCACCTTGTGTGTTTACCATGCCGTAACAATAGCATTTGAAAGTCACGTTACGGCTGCCGTAAAAATAGCCACTGCACTGCGAATCACCTGTACTACAACTGAACAATAGCAATGGATTGTATCGGCCTCAGTACACCCAACAAACTGGACAACTTTCACTCCTTCCGAACTCTGTACTTTGGGAATACAATTATTTCGTACAGACTACACCATCGGCACACCTTCCAAAATATCACAAGAAAGATGAGGAAGATTGTCTCTTAATATAAAGCCAAGATTGCTGGTGAAAACTTACTCGAAAAAGTGGACGTTTTTCGAAGAGCGACCGTGAGCGCCGCCATCTTTAAGCCTTCTAAATAAACTGGTAATCGGCAATTTTTCTGTTTACAACGTTAAAAAAATAAAAAGTACCAGTATATTATAACTAACTATGGAGGCCGATACGGAACATGGGAGTAACGAGCCGCTGAATGCTTGTGCGGTACCAAGCATCATGATGCAGGAATATAAAGGAAAATAAATTAGTGAACCTGAACCTGACTACTGAAGCACGAAATCCAAACGAATATTCTTGATGTTTTTGCTGTCATTGTCTGCTGAAAATCGAGGTTTTGAGGAGCTATTTGGACTCCTTTGTTTTTGTGGTTTTCATATAGTCTTCACGGTCTTCCTCTTTAGAAACTCGGCATTGAAAATTCCATTTCACTGAAACAGTGCAGGTGTTTTTATGTATCATGTGTATAGTATGTGTACACTGACTGAGTGACCATACATACATGTACATACATGCACATACAGTAAGTTATGGCTAAAGAACATGTTCCCTAATTACGCGAGAAAAGTATTTTTGTTTGTTTATACAATTCTGAACAGGAATGGGTGGTCATTGTCATTTTTTTTCTTCTGTTCCTGATTCATTTTGGTGGGGTATCAAAGTAAAATATTTCCTTCATATTCATGCTTAATTAATATAAATATAATTTATTTGTGTTGCCATGTGCACGTAATTGTAATTGATGTATATATGTAGGGCCTATGTAATTTACCGTAGCTTACCTTTTTCATTTTAACAGGACCAGAAATCCCTCCAACCTCATCTTATCGTACTACGGCAACTGAGCATCCCTCAAATAACACAGACGTACAGTTCTTCAAAGTGAATTAGAAGCCACTCCATTGCTTTAAGTTTACATCATGTCGTACATGCTGACTCATCTCCACAATGGCTGGCAGGTTGACCAGGCCATTACGTCCGAGGAGGACCGCGTGGTCATTATCCGCTTTGGCCACGACTGGGACCCAACCTGCATGAACATGGATGAGATCCTCTACAAGATCGCCGACAAGGTCAAGAACTTTGCCGTGGTCTTCGTAGTTGACATCACAGAAGTCCCAGACTTCAACAAGATGTACGAACTCTACGATCCCTGTACAACCATGTTCTTTTTCCGCAACAAGCACATCATGATTGACTTGGGCACGGGCAACAATAATAAAATAAACTGGGCGTTGGATAATGCCCAGGAGATGGTAGACATTGTAGAGACTGTTTACAAGGGGGCGAGGAAGGGGCGTGGTCTGGTGGTCTCGCCCAAAGATTACTCTACCAAGTACAGATACTGATTAGACGTCTTTGGAAAAACAACCTCAGGGGCAGACCCAGGAATTCTTGGGGCCACACCTTACATATATTTGTTTTTACCCACAACCCCTCTCCCCCTCTCAAAAAGGTTGCCAACCGATCTAGGTCTTAAGGTAAAACAGTAACATCCCCACCCCAATGATAAAAATGTTTGGAAGGGGGCGGGGGGACTTCTGAGAAAAAAAATTACTGCACGAGTAGCAATGTTTAAATTTGGCAGATTCAAAGTTACTAGCCAACATGCTGTTGGGAACATTATTTATTGTTTTTCCCCAACTCCCTGATGTGAAAAATCGTATTAAAATTGGAGGATTTCGGACTATTGGGATTAAAGCTAAAATGTCCGTGCTCTGAATGAAATTTTGTTTATTCAACGAATAATGGAGGGAAAACTATTTTTGAAAAACCCCACCACACTCGATAATCTCAGGCATGCAACCGGATCAGCTGATTTCCTCGTTTTTCACTTCACACTTACGCCATTGAAAATTGAAAAACACTGTACAAAGTCTTGTAAAGATTGGAATTTCCTCGCTTTTTGTTAATTCCAAGTTGCATGCCTGTAATCTGTTTGGTCTTAACTTTATGTGTGATGATTGCCCCATACATTAACAATAAGGATAGGAGCGTCCAGCTCCTCCTTCAAACATTGAAACTTGTGTTACCTTGTCTTCAATAAATGTTGGTGGAATGTTTCATTGGAAAGTTCATAATTTATCTAATGCTTCATGTAACAAACTAGCAATTTAATTTGAACCTTTTACAGGGTGTCGCATTTAAAAAGTGCAGACCTAGCATCTTTAACCCTAACAGTCCTGAATCCTCCAATTTCAATACGATTTTCCACACACCCTAGGGAGTTAGGGTTAAAAACATACTTTTTATGAGATTAGGAACCAAAATTCATATCTGATCACACCTGAAAAACTTGACAAGCAATGCATCTATTCTTGGAAATTACAAACGTGCAACTGCAAGAAAGGGATAACGATGTCTTTACTTGTCACAGAGTTACTTTATTACAACCTTGCAGTGTCATAGAATTAACCTTGATGACTTTCATAAATGATTACACTATAATACATGTTGCTGCATATTTACAATATTAGCAGAATAATAAAATAGAGCCATTCAAATCACTCGAGCTGCTACGCATGATTTCTTTGGATAAAATAATATGTTCAGAAAATATTATAATTCAGGTGCATATATTTGGTTGCACTCTTTTCCCCAATACTACAGAACACTGCAATGCTACTTCCTGTAATTTCAAACATGATGGGAAAAATTACATCTCAAGTTGGACCATAATTTAAAATGGATTGTTCACCTTATTTTTTCTCACATATTCATAAAGCTAAGAGATTAATGTTTACTCTTGCATGATTTTTAAGTTGGATAAAATGATTGTCTGTACACATATTTTTAATAGATGGCAAGAATAAGAACGCTCCTTTGAAAGGCATCGCTACTTTAAAATGTTCATACACTTTAGACGAATATATTTCATTGTAATTACTACAAAATTAACATCAACATCGAAACAGACATCCATTAATCTTTTGAATACAGGCGACAGCCACAGACGCAGTTTGAAAAAGACCACCTGGCTGGTTGATGTCTATAGGCACATTCCTGCGCATACTCAACCAATTCATGTTTCAGCTATATTGTTCTTAAAAGGGAGTGTAATTAATAGATGGAGCTTTTTCAAACGAAGCTTTCATTTACACAAAAGGGGGCTCCAAATGCGACGAATAGGACCACTCTATTCAGTGTGGTGCCTGCGTATTGTTTGCGTTTATGCTTGGCTGCACAGCGCGTTGCTGGCATACCAGCACCCCATCAATAACCGCCGGACACAAGGCGTTAAGCACTTCCCCTTGACGGATCAACCAATCAAATCTACGTGCCCAACACATCTGTCACTTATGTCAGACTTTTGTCGGACCATAGTTGTGGCTCTGATTGCTCAATGCGTAGAGGGGCGGAGCTAAATGGCACGGTCCGTTGGTGAATACCTTGCTTGACAGTACAATGGGCATGGAACTAGAAATCGGCCAGGACTGAGCCCACCACAAAAAAAATGCTGCCCCACCCAATTAATAGCCAATACATATATCTGTTTACCCAAGCGCACAGCGGGCAGTGCCTAATAGATCGGTCTATTCACCTCAAACTCCAAATCGAGGTTTGAGGCTCGAATACAAGTCCCTGTGCCCATGTACAAGGACGAATTTCATGGAGGTACTAAGCACAAAAATTTGCTTTGAGCAAGAAGTCTTCCTTAGTAAAAACAGGTCACCAGCCAAATATCCATGTGATTTTCATGGCGAATACCAGGCACAAACATACATCACACGAAAATATGGTTGGTAATCACGTATTACAAAGGAAGACTTTTCACGGTACGCACTTTTTTTGTGCTGTGCAACAGCATGTAATTGCCCCAGTACATTAATTAGCAGTTAAATTTCAATGTGTAAGGGCAATAAAATAGATAATAATAATCTGCATTTGAAGAGCACTTATTAAAATTAGATCATAAAATATTTCAGAATTGAAGAAGTGAATGTAAGTTGTATTAAACATGCATACATTTGAACATTTCAAAATGTTACACATAGTGATAATGCAAAGCTTCCCAAGGATTTTGAGATGGTGAACATCATTCGAGTATCGCGCTGTTATACGTCATCAAGGTAGGCGTAAGCAGACATCTTGTTGTACCCACCATGCAGGGCAGAGAAGTATCCGATGTGCGTGAAGAGATTGGGTACGGCAAGGTACTGTCTGAGGTGTGTTTGCTCCCTGTATGCGTCCAGCGCAAAGTCCAACGGGAAGGAGCCTGGCTTGCATGTGATGCTACCGAGGTACTGGACCAGACCTGGTACCTGCTCCTGGGGGTACAGCATGGCTGGCAGGCAGCAGGACGTACCTGGGTCCAGCCTGGTGAAGTATACGGACAGACCATACAGCCGCAGGAAATATGGCCGGCCGAGCAGCCAAGAGGCAAGGAAGAAATAGATAAAGCTCAGAGTAAAGACATGATACAGGGCCCAAAGAGGACGCTTTCGCTCCAACAGGGTACTGTTTGTGGAAAATATCACAGTATATACAAGGCAGATGAATGACGTGATGCTGGCCCCGATTAGAGATAGAGCTATCCAATCGTACACAAAGTAAGGGCTGTGATGGAAGGCAGCAAGTTCATTGGGGAAGTTAAGCTTGAGCCATGCCCAGTCATTGGCACTGGCCACGCCTTCTCCGTGGGAGATCCTTCTCTCCAATCGGTGCCGCAGTAGGTAATCGACCACCTCGTAGAAGTTGGTGTGCGGGAGAGCGTCATCTTGGAGCATCAAGACATACTTGGCCCGGAGTTTGGCGGCCGATTCTAAACAGAAGGCGTAGTTTTCTTTCTCCTCCTCGTGCCTCCAGCCGTTGTGCCGCGTGCGGTTCGGTGGAAACCTCACCACGCGGAAATACGTCGCGAGGTAATCTGCCTCTGGGTGCGTCTTCCCGGTTTTCTGGGTGTTGCAGATGAACATGGATACCTCGTCGCTGACCCCGAGTCTGGTGACGGCCTCGTGTAGTCTGGCCATCACCTGTGTAAGATACTGCGTCCTAAAGGTCTTGGTTTGGCGCGAGACACTTACAACCCCTATAGCAAATCGCAGACTCCCTGATCTCGGTCGCATCTTTGAGGGCCCACCCTTCTCCAATGTTGACAGATACTTTTCTGCAGCTGCTACCCTTTGTTTGTTAAGCGTGAGAGCTTTGTTTTCGATGTCAGCTGGTTCGATGAAGTATTTTGAGTATGGTAGATCACGACAAAGGAGTGGGAGTACCAGCAGGAAGGTTATTCCATACACAATGGCAGTCTTCAGATAAACGTCCTGCATCTGAAGAAAAAATAAGATCAAGGATCAACGTTGAACAGTGTTCATGACAAGAAAATAAAACCAATACAAATAGTAATCCAACTATCAGCTGTTGCCCCCACCCCTCTCTTGGCTGCCCCACCCCCTAATGTGGGGATTGTCATTTCAATCATGTACAAAAGTACTGGGCTGATTTGTATAAATGTTACATTCAAAGGACCATAGTGATAGTCAGATAGTCCCCACCCTTGGGCACTACAAATTAGATCCTGTTGTCTGGGGTGGGGGAAAGCCGGGGGGGGGGGGGGGGGACGATTTGAAAATTTGTTGGAAGAAAAAATCTGTTGAAGAGCATGGACAGCATATAATATAGATCAATACAACCATGGAGGAAGGATCCTTCCTCCATGATACAACTTAGTTTAATTTAGTATATTTAAAAACAATAATACAATTAGTGAATTACATGCCTGGAAAAATAAAGCAGAACATGAAGTTAGCAGGCAGATAAGTGGGCGTAGGAGACACAACACAAAGCTCTTGCACACACTAAACACTTTATGACAGCAACCGCAGAAATATGACAACGTCCCCATGGTTCTTTAAAAAAAGAGAAATTGAAAACCCATCCACACCCCAGCATTAATAATAATATGAGCAGTGAATGTTTACTTTATGTAGCGCCACCACTCGGTGACAACTAATGAATTCCAGCTGGAAAAAAATTAGGTCATCCGAGTCGACCAATCAAAACGGCAATAACGTGTCACGTGGCTGCATATCCTTTTGAAAGACGATCCAAAAGCCGAAGGGTGCAACGTCTGAGGAAATCTGTCAACAATACTGTTCTGAAAACGGTAAGGAAAGTCCTCTTTTTTTGTCTATTTAGAGGGGTGTAAGTATATAAGGTTATGTTTTTTTGTGTGATCTTCATCATGGGTATTTTATGAGCGAGGTAGACGATATAATTTGATGTAAAGAAGAGGTATTTTTTTGTTCGGGCCGATAGTCGGCTTTCTGTTTTTAGTAAAAACATTTTACTGTTGGTCCATGCATAAATCATGTAGGCCTAAAGGTGGAGGGTGGAGACCAGACTGCAATGGCTGAAGTTTTTTTTGTTTAAATATTTTTTCATTATTCATATGTTATTTATTTTTTTTATTGGAAAGAGTTCCATATCCGGCCATCACTTATTTTCCCTTAATATGACCTAAAAACTACCAAAAAGTGTAAATCTGATGAAGAAACACGAATTTAGGATGGTAAAAAATTCAATTTATTCTTTGAAAATACTTTGTAATTTTAGTCTTTTTCTGTCGTGGCCCATAGACTTTGTGCCCAAAGTCTAAGTGATGGCTGGATATGGAACTCTTTCCCCAACATGACCAATCCTGTCGTTTGACATGATGAAGTTCGGCAATCAGGCAATCTTCGCCGACGGTGATGTTTGGAACAAAATGTGACGTCGGCATGACGTCACATCTTCCCCTTCGCATTGCATAGCAACCCATTGATAGCGAAGTTTCCGGATGTCCGACCGCCTCCATTCCGCAGCCATCTTAAATTCAGCGCAACAGCTGAGGGGAGCAAACTGCATCGCATGCACTAGAACATGTTGTTCCCCTCTGAAGTTAATGCGGCCTACAGAGGGCGCTCTACTGCGCATGCGCAATAAACCTTTTCGACATTCTCAATGCATTGTGGGTTTGGAGGCCAAACAAACCATGTAATTTATACACAAACCTATGGCACTGTGATTGTGAACCAGTCCAAATAATATTTATTTTATGCTAAATATCTGTCATGAGTTGAGCGATACCCTTTTCACATATCTTTGCAAAGAATATAAGGAAAATAATAACCAGAAAAATCCATTTTAAATGGCAATAAAAATAAAGGAAATAATTGGGGAATCCCTCTCAGGGTACCAATTACTGATGAACATGATGAATGCAAATTTCTGGAATTAGAACAGCTAATAATGTCACATTATTAGCCAATCAGAAGAGGATTTTTGCAAGCATGACAACGAACATGTGACCAATGCGACCAATCACGTCCGTTCTAATGTGCTTGATCTTCTAATGCCAGTTACGGCTGATGCAGTTCCCATGATGCTTTGAGAATGTCAAAAAGGTTTATTGAAATGAGAAACAACCTGGCCTTACACACAGACTGTACAATGTACGTGTATGTTAGGCCTACCAATACTATGCGGTCATGCTATTTAGCGTCAACAAGTGCCAACAAACACAATCGGTGTCAACAAAGCGTCAACAAGTTATAGGTGTACTTTGCAACTTCTAAATCTGTCACACAATTTCTATGACTCTCGGGTTAAGTTTTCACGAGTTAAGTTTTTGCGTATTATTTCACACATTGATAAGGTTTTGAACTCTGTATACGACTGTTTGGAAACAAATGACATTGTGAAATAATTGTTTACGCCTAAACTTTTGTATTTTAATAATTTGTTGATGCTTTGTTGATGCTAAATAGCAGACTTATTACTATGTAGTTATGAAGATAAGAACCAAACAGTGCTCTATTCTTTTACCGCTGCATTGAAATTTTTATTTAAATAAAAAATTTGAATATTTTTAACAGGCAAAGCGATCACATACTTATTTCTTTTTCTTTTCTTCCCAAAACACCATAAAATAGCAAGTCAATTTATTTCATGTTTTGATTTGATTGGGGAGACTTTAACGTCAAAGTAGGCCATCTAGGGGGGGAAAAGGGGACGTCGGCCCTGTACATGTAGAAAAAAAATTCCTGGCATGATCTAAAGGTGGTCTCCTTCATTTTTTGAAAACAACATGATGCTAAACATATGTTTAGTTTAGGGCTTTTTTTATTTTGCTGTACATCATCACATTAACGATTATGAATTCTGACTTGTCAAGTATTTACTTCAAATGTCATTGAATTGTTTATAATTGTCAAGAATCCTCATTACTTATGCAAGGCTAGCCCTAGAATGACGCTATGATATAGCGTCATAGCGCCCAAGTATGCAAAACAGTCCTATGCTAGAAACCGAAGATCAAAAATCACACTTTACCTGCATACATATTCTTGGCATCATTTTATTCAAACAGTTCAACAGCCCATCTCCCTGTTCGGATAGCAATATTCCTCCAAGAATGTCAAGAACAGGAGATATTTGCGGCGCAAAATCGTCTCCACGCGACGCTGACTTCACAAACACGAGGAGTAATACCCACATTTTAGAACGTTCATCAACAGAGGGCGCAATTTACAGTCGCCGCGTGCACCACGCGACAGACATGGGTTATTTATGTCTGTGGCGTGCACGGCCGAAATTGCGCCCTCTGTTGATAAACGTTCTAAATGTGGGTATTACTCCTCGTGTTTGTGAAGTCAGCGTCGCGTGGAGACGATTTTGCGCCGCAAATATCTCCAGTTCTTGACATTCTTGGAGGAATATTTCTATCCGAACAGGGAGATGGGCTGTTGAACTGTTTGAATAAAATGATGCCAAGAATATTTATGCAGGTAAAGTGTGATTTTTGATCTTCGGTTTCTAGCATAGGACTGTTTTGCATACTTGGGCGCTAGGACGCTATATCATAGCGTCCTTCTAGGGCTAATGCAAGGCGTGCCCTTTACGTTGCCATTAATTTAATTGCGAGGTGAGTGGAAATGAAGCAATAGGCAAGGCCTGGCCTGTTGTCGTGGCTTATCCTAGTTATTTTTGTTTGTTTCAGTGGCGTCAAATGCAAGCCAAAAAAACCCTGTAAATGTCGGGATTTGTATGAATGTCGGTATTCATTTTGTTAAAATTCTTGACCTGTTTTGCACATAAGGTGAAAAACGATGTTTTCACTTGTATTTTGGTATGAACATTTTGGTCATGTAAAATGAAAATGACTCATTCCTATATTTTGTTTTCTTGCAATCACTTGAAGTTTACCAACCAAAAATATTAACCCTAAACCTCCTTCAGGTTTTCTGCAAAGACTCTTACAGAATCTTACAGAATCCAACAAGTGCAAACTGTGAAGCCAACAGAATCCCACAGCTCGAACACAATATCAGTTGTTCCAGCTCAGATCAAAACATCCAACACAAAATTTCCCTCTTTTTGATTTTTCTTGTTTAATTTAGCAGGGTTACATGTAAGATTAGAAGATTAAATTACGCTTGAAATTTTGAAAGTTCACAGTGGATTCCATCTACATGTGTTTTTTTTTTTCCTGATTTCCCCAAATTTTTTTCTGATTTCAGGATTTTGGGTGAGACGTCTTCCAGATTTCTGGAAGAATTTTTGGTCCTGAATTTTTTTATAATCAATCCAAAATGACCTCTGCAACCTGAAACATTCTTCTTTTAATTCCGATAACCCTATTTTGGGAATTTTAAATCATCTTTTGGTAGGAAATGCAGTCTTATGCATTTTTCAGCAACGCCATACAAATGAAATGCCTCGGAATGTTTTGTGGACTTTTCGTTTTCCTCAATATCTCACCTCTGCCGTACGGTATCCTGATTTTGAAGGCATTTTGCCGGAAGTGCAATTTCGATGTTGGTCTTGAAACGGTAACTTGCGGAACACCTGTTTTCAGTGACTTGTTTTCCAACCAACCCCTGCAGCCACAAATAACAGTCAAGGATCAGGTATAAATATCACAGCTGCCAGGATGTTCAATTAGGCAGAAGACCTTACTCATCCCATCCTATCTAGGGATGACACTCGATGAAACCGGGATGGGAGAGGGTATTCAAGTTGATGTGTTCAAGAGTCAGTGGTTCTCCGTAAAAAAAAAATGCACATTTTCCGTTCAAGAAAATCTGATGTATTGATCCATTTAGGGTTGAAACATTTTCAGTCATACCAGGGCCATTTCTGAAATCCTGGCTTGGGCTTCCCGTAATTTGACGGGCTTGGATGTGGCTAGGCCTGGGGCACCTTTTAGCTACGTGCATTTCAAAGCCTTATATTTGAAGCCAGAGCCTGTTTCTTTTTAGTATTCAAGGCTTCAGATTGCCAATATAGCTTGGAATAGCTTGAGTTAGATCTGGAGCTGAAGCAGAAGCCATGTTTGAGAAAATACCTCTAGTTTGTTGTGTCTGAAAACGTCAGTGTAGTTAATTTTGTCACATGATCAGATCATATTAAGCCAACTCAAAGAAATCATACTTTTTTCCTTTTTTCATCTTTTGTAAACGCATTATAGAGTGTGCTTCGTAAGTATCAAAGATGTCGATTCCATCCTTTTCCTAAAATTCTAATCAATCTCTGATAATTGGCCAAACTTTAACTAATTTTGATGCAGTTGACTCAATTCACAACCAGCTCCTGCAGCAACATGTCATAACACTGACCATTTAATCCTTGCTACGTCTGGGCTCAAATTTTCAGTCCAGTCATTAGGCATTAGTCTAGAAAACTCCAAGTCCAAGATCTTTGTGTAACTGGACCAGTGGGGCAGTGATTTTTCTTCCAAAAACCTTTATATGTTTTTCTCAAAATAAATCTCAGATCTTACACTTAGAATTAAGTCTGCCTAAAGATTTTCATTCCCAAGACAAATTTTAATTTGTTAATGAGTTAGGACTCTAATTGTAAATTATAATTAAGCGCCCGACACAAAGTCCTTAGTTAATTTTCACAGATGCTGGTCTTGAAAAAAAAAGTTTCCTGGTTTTAAGGATCACTAGTACTGCTAGCCTGATGATCTAGTCGTACATGTAGGAGATATTTGTGTGAAATCCAATACCTGCTTGTGTGATATGGCATATACTGCATGGTCACCCAGTCTGACCGTCCTCCATTCTTGGTAATGCCACACCACTTTCTATTTATAATTCATGCACATGTACGATCCATTGCCTCGCAATGATCCTGGAATGCAACATTTGGCGTAATCAATGCAAGAAGCGTTAGTCACGTATTATTCATTGCAGTGGACAGTGAAAAATGAGAGTTGATAAACACCCCGGATAGTGTGTTTGGGTGCGTGATGGTAGAAGTATTTTGGTATAAATAAGGGAATGTTATTCGGTCCTTGAGTTTTTTTTTCTTTTATTCCAACGTTATTTCAGGCATGAGATTTTTCAGACTTTTGTCTGAATCAGACTTTTTGAATCGGACAGAAAGACATTATTATAAAAAAAAGATATGCTTTCAGATATTTTACCAATTTTCAGACTTTTTTTTTAAATTGACAATCTCTTCCCCATTATTTTTTCCGATGTATTGTTGTTGAGGATTCTCTTTGTGCAACGTTCGAATTGCAGATTGTGTTTCAAACTTTTTATTACGAGAAGCTGGCCTCGTGTACAAACATGTTGAGCTTTTTTGGGTCAAATACAGGAAGACCAACTTTGTACAATTTGTATGTATGGGCAGTATGTATACATACTCATATGCTGTCATACATGTACATTTATGAACAGTGTACAAATGTATGTTCACTTGCCTACTGATAGGCACAGTATGCATTTCTGAGAATACTTGCATGCTATCTTCCGTGCAGTGTCTCACGGGGCATACACATGTACAGACTACAGTGTACATGGATGACTCATCCACGACCATGGTAATTAATGCTGAAGACGTGCAGGCAGTAACCCCTGCATTTATCCATAGAGAAAGGACAATCTGGCGAGAAGCACAATTTCATTGTGTCATTTGTAGGCCTATCAATTTAAAGTCAATTTAATTTAGAAGATATCCAGCTGATCTGATTGTCTTGTACGCGTAAATTGTTAAAAGTCCTGTGATTATCAGTTAAATGCAAATACATGAACATGTTTATATGTTGGCTGGCGTAATGCGTGAAATACAATTATATGTTGTCACATGTGATCCATTTACAAACATCTACGATAGAATGAAGTTTGAAATCAGTAGATTTAGTGTTTTTGTCTGTAATGTTCATGTTGGTTTAAATATAAAGTCGAAAAGGAACATTCTTCATAAGGTCAGCATTTGTCAAATTGAAGAAAAAAATCAATCCGTAAATAAATAACATTTTGCTAGGCTAGAAAGGGTCACATTCAAAAAATATATCTGCATCTATAGAGCTTGGGCATTCTATAAATTAGGGGTCCAATTTTGGTGTCCTGTTACATCTGACATGTTAGGATTTTGCAATTCATAACACATTATTTAATTAACCCTAACCCTGCCAGACGCAGCACAGTGCATCTGTGGTGACAGCTTGACCTTGCTGCACTCTGCACACAAGTCAATGTGACAAAGTATGCAATCTGATGGGTCTGGCAGGGTTTCTAGCCAAAATACCCTGGAGGGTTAGGGTTTTAATGCCTTGTATCTCCCAGAGTGATTAAATGTAAAGCAAAGAACCTGCCAAACAAGTAAAAATTAGTGTGAAGTCAATTTGTATTATACTTGATGGGAAATTACACTTGTCAGCTGTAATGGGGACACCAAAACATGTCACACTTTTGGACCCCTAATTTATAGAATGACACAGCTGCTTATAAAGTGAAAACTGTTCACATACATATGTGCCAAGGTTTGCATTTGACAGATTTGTAGCAGTTGTCAGGAAACGGAAGTAATTGGTCGGCCATTTTTGTCTTATACAAGTGTTAGAAACAGTGTCGGAACAGTATTTAAAGCTGTAGCTGTTTTCTTGTTTTGTAAATGCAAAAACTGCATTGGTTTGTTAATATTGCTCATTTCTGCTGTGGATTCTATTTTTTTTTTTTTTAGACTAGATCTTAGTAGAAATGAGTCACTCTGATATTTTGATTTTTGATTGTTTAATTAATTGGTTTTCTGGCTTTCTTTGTCAATTGCAGATCAAGTGCTATTTCTCTACATGGTTAAATGATACATCTGGATGAGTGAACTCTGACCTCCCAAGATGGCCGACGACACAGAATACCTGAAGCTTCCAATCGATGAGCAGTGTGTTCACAAGGTAAAGTGAAGTTAACGTAATAACGGAAAATCGGTTTGAGTTAGCCCTTGAGAGGCAGTTCCGCAATTTGGACATCTCCCATTACATAATGTCCATTTCACTTCGGCCACAGATTGTGCTGTGCGAATATGTACAGTGTACACTCGTTGCCTGTGTGAAATCAGTCCAAGTGCGAACGTCAGCAAGATTAACCCATTTACCTCTTAAATACGGCAAAGGCCGCAGTTTGAAAAAAAGAAAAAAAACACCTGGCCGGTTGTTGTCTATACACGCATTCTTGTGCTTACTCCCATTGTTTGCCTATTGTTTGCATTACGCTTGGCTGCATAAGCCTGTATTTGCATAACAGCACCTATTAAACCCTAACCCCTAGGCATTTTTACAAGCTATAGGAGGCTTCCTCAACCTGTCAAAATCCAACACTGTGCAGTAAACCTATGGCACATTCTTTGGACAAATTGGGGCATCATAGCTCCATGTAAAGTAATGGTGCCAAGGCCCTGCAGTACTGAACCCATCAAAATTAGACAAAACCTGCTGTTGGAGTTTGTAAGGCTTGGGGTAGTTAGGGTTTAAAATGGCCAGTCAGAAGGGGTTAAAAACTACAGGTATACCCAGTCACTTTTCCCAAATTATAAATCTAGTGTGAACATGAATGCATTGGATTCTACATTAAACCTTGAGCCAATTTCATAGAGCTGTTAAGCACAAAAATTTGCTTAGCATGAAAATGTCTTGCTTAGTAAAAGCAGGTTACCAGCCAAAAGTCCATGTGATTTTCATGCTAAGCAAACAACAGCTGAATACCAGTCAAAAGCAATATTCCACACATGGAAATCTGGTTGGTAATCCAGTTTTTATCAAGGAAGCATTTTCATTGTAAGCAAATTTTTGTGCTTAACAGCTTTATGAAATTGGCCCCTGATGTGGCTGGCCAGACACTTTGCATCATGAGGATCCAGACACAGGCTAATGGAAGATGCTTCCATATTCAAAATATTACTGGCTGTCGTGTATACGCGTTTGCTTCTCCGCTTTGCAGCTGGCTGCAATAGCTTAATGTGTAAAGCAATTAACCGTCAGTGCGAGTGTGTGGACAAACACTCGAGCTTCAGCCACGTCCATCTGCTGTCGTAAGCACACTGTCATAAAAAATCCCTGTGTGTTCACGGTGGTCCGTGCTCAATATTTGCTCTTGATCGACTCAGCGTCCAGTAATTTAGATATTGGTTTGGCAGACTCCAAGACGAAATTGACCGGTTGGCTGGGGATTTTTAAAAAAGAAATTCACATTTTTGTCAATGAATCTCATATTTCACACTTCGAATGAACTAATGTGCTTTGTCTAGATTTTCATTCATTGACAAATTTTTAATTATTAATAAGGTTGAACTTGAATTGTTAGAAAAAGCACACTCAAAGAGAATATCGAGATATACTGAATGTGCCAAAATCCTCCAAAACAGGGGTATGGATTTTGATGGATTCAGGTAGGTTAGGGTTAAAGATATACTGTCTGTGCTCTTGTCGAGTTTCACCCTGAGAAATAATTTATTTCATTAAATTACTGTTTTTCTAGAGATATAAAAGTTATTTCTGCTGAATCCACCAGCATTATACAGTACGGGGAAGTTCTATTGGATCTCGTTGATCTAAGTAGGAACAACAGATCTTTTGTTGGATTTTGTTGGATTCTGTTGGATTCATTAGTTTATTTAAAAGTCTTTTGAACCTCTGGGTTGTTCACTTCACGCACGTGTAGGTATGGAAAGCGAGGTTACACGGTTACGAAGAGGCGGCCAAGATCTTCAAGCGCATCACAGACGAGAAGAGTCCCGAGTTCTCGAAATACGCTGGCCTCCTCAAGAAGTTTGTGACGGACTCCAATGCTGTCGCACAGGAGAAGGGGCTTGACGCTGTCTTGGCGTTTCTTGAAAATGCGGCCTTGGCCCCGAGGTAATGTAGGGAAGGAAACACGAAAGTCGTGTTCTCATTGGACATTTGTGACCCGCTCTACAAAAATGAGTCTGATGTGTTAAAAATACATTTTTAAGCTTTACAGTTGGTCTAAAAGAGCATGAAATAAGCTTTCATTTGATATATGGCACAACTCTGTAGTGTAATGCATTTCTTTTACGATTTGTTTTTAAAGTGTGTGATTTCTCAGTTATATATTCAACAAACCTGAGACATTAAACCACCCCGTATGTGAAAGTGTAATGCGCGACATCCGACTCATTTTACAGAGCGGGTCACATTTTGGGGTCAAACTTTCTGATATGAGTTTCTTTTCCCCACCTCCGATTCTGTTTGTGTTGATGATGTTGATAATTGATACTTTATAATGATGTTATCTGCACACAGTCGGTGTTGAATTGAATAAATCAACCGTTGATAGTCGGCAAACTGACCCACCATCCCAGTTTGCATCGGATGAGAAAATCCCCAATAAAACATTTCCCTATGACGGCGTTGCATTAGGGCTCTTTGCTTTCGCTGTTAGCAATTCTAACCCTCCTCAATCCTCCAAAATCGTCATGGTGTTTTTGGAGGATTTTGGAGGATTGAGGAGGAATGGTGATTGAAGCACCGGAGGATTGAGGAGGAATGGTGATTGAAGCACGGAGGATTTTGGAGGATTGAGGAGGAATGGTGATTGAAGCACAGGAGGATTTTGGAGGATTGAGGAGGAATGGTGATTGAATGGTGATTGAAGCAAAGGATTTTGGAGGATTGAGGATGAATGGTGGTTGAAGCACAGGAGGATTTTGGAGGATTGAGGATGGTTCCTAGCAATAAGGGCCTAGGGGGTTAGGGTTAAAGCGACTGTATAGAACATATGTGGTGGTCTTCATAAAAGGATGGTATGAAAACGGTTCCCGCTTCTATCCTATAGGACATGTGGGGAGGTGGTGGCAGCCACTGTTCAGAAGTGTCTGAACTCCCCACGGACGAAGACGAAAGAGAAAGGATTGGAGATCATCATGGTGTACATTGAGCTGGAAAAACAGGAAATTGTCATGGTAAGTATAATAATATTAAAAGTAGTGTACATGATTGGTCATTGTTGCAATTTTTCAAAAATGGGCGGATTTGGGGGTTAGTATTTTACAGAAAATATCGTTCCACTGACCTGTTCAAAGTTTTGCATTGTTGGATGGCGAAAAAAACGGCGGTCATTTTCAACCTTCGGGCGGATGATAGCCTTTAGTCAAGGCGCGTGTAGCTACCTGGACGCGTGACGCGCCCCCGAATGCCAGCATGTCCGGGGCCCACTCGTCCGGGTAGCCATGCGCGCCTTGACTAAAGGCTACAGGGCAGTTTGATGTAAATTTTTACTTTTCTTGACAACGACAGCACACCTGGTGCCATCATTTCACAGGATGATTGAGACTACTATTAACTTAAAGTCTAGTAAGGTATTTCGTAAGAATTCAGTAAAAAAAAATTGAGGATTACCAAAATCAAATCAGTTAGCCAGCCCTTAACCCTAACCTTCCCAAATCCTCCAAAATCCTCTTTGCAAAATGGAGGAATTTGGAGGATTGAGGGCACTTGGAAGTTGATGCATTGGAGGATTTTGCAGGATTGAGGTTACAAGGGGTTTTTGCCCCTGCAGGAATATGGAGGATCCAGGTTATCAGGCTCAATGTGATACATGAGGATTTTGGAGGATTGAGGTTACTAGGGGTATGCAAAAAAAACCTAGAGGATTTTGGAGGATTCATGCTATGATCCCCATAAGAGGATTTTGGAGGATTCAGGTTATATGGAGTTTTAACACTTTGAAATCAGAGGATGTTGGAGGATTCAGGTTACATGCGGGGAAAATGATGTAGGGAGTTAGGGTTAAAAGTAAATTACTAAATGATCTGTTGAGGCTTTTTAGGTCTAAGTAAACTGTTGCTTCGTGTCTTTTCAAATCATGGTTTCATAAAGCACTGACATACAGCTATGCTAAACACTTCTTTGGAAAGGGCGGAAAATCCCAATTAAAATTTTTACCGACTGTGTCCCATAACAGGAGGAACTATTCAAAGGCTTCGCAAACAAACAGCCCAAGATCGTGGCCGCGTGCTGCAAGATCATCCGCGAGGCCATCAACGGCTTCGGCTCCAAGGTCATCGCGCTGAAGCCGGTGGTCAGATCCTTCGGCAAACTCCTGGAGCACAGTGACAAGTCCGTCCGTGAGGAGGGTAAACAGCTGGCCGTGGAGCTGTACCGATGGATCGGCAATGCCCTGAAGCCATGCTTGTCCAATATCAAACCTGTACAGGTAAACATATCTTGCCACTGCTCAACCTCTTGAAGACGGAAAATGGCCATAGCCGCTGTTCGAAAAAGACCGCCTGGCCGGTTGACGTCTATAGGCACATTCCTGTACATACTCAATCCATTCATGTTTCAACTATATTGTTCTGGAATGGGAGTGTAATGAATAGATGGAGATTTTTTTTTGAAGAAAACTGTTATTCAAACGAAAGGAGGGGGCTCCAATTGTGATGAATAGAACCACTCTTTTCAGTGTGGTGCCTATTGTGTGTGTTTACGCTTGGCTGCACAGCCTGTTCTTGGCATACCAGCCCCCCATCAATAACAGCTGGAAGCAAGGGGTTGTGCCCCTACTTTTTACCAAAAAATAAAATAAATAAATTTAAAAATTGAATTGTTCATTTGTTAGTATTGCATAAGTTCCGAACTTTTCTATGAGGCATTTTACCCAACAAAATCAGCCCACGATAAATAGCAAATGTTGTCCGTTTGATATTTTGAATTAGGGGCGCAATCCTGCTAATTCCTGACAGACAAACTTCAAAACGTTCACAGCAATCAACATAGGAAAAAGGCTCTGTTCAATGATGAATCCATACGTAAAATAAAAGGATTTTGATGAATGTTTATTTTGGAAACTAAGTAGAATTCGCGAAAAAAAATCATGGGTTCCCCCTCCCCTCCCCCATGCCATTCGAGGAACATGGCGAGCACATGAATTAGGCCAATGGACCAGTTGATTCAGCTGTGGCTAATGAATATGCATGAGATAAAGTAATATATTCATTTTCCCCCCCCACAGCTGAAGGAGTTGGAGGAGGAGTTTGAGAAGCTACCTAGCAAGCCTCCCAAGCAGACGCGCTTCTTGAAATCACAGCAGGACCTCAAGGCCGCAGCAGCGGCCGTCGCTGACGACGATGAGGAGGAGGGTAGGTGGATATGCAAAGTCATATAAGGGTACCAATCAGATTTATTTAACAAATTGAAATACACAGACAGATGGGGGAGGTGAGTTGGAACTTAGCCCGCCTGGGTCTATAGGTCTGAAAAATGGGATAATTTCTTTGGAATCTATTAGAGTTATGCTCTATTTAGATCTGGGCCTAGGAAAACTGTAAGGCTGGTGGGGTTTGGCAATTCAAAATATCGTCAAGCCTACCACCTACCTCTGATCGTAACCCTTTACCTAGAGTGGCTTTTAGCCTTGTATTGGGTGATTTCAATAAACAAAATGGCATGTGTTTGGCGAGAAAGTACCATTTTTCTCTTTGGAAATTACTAAATGATCTTCCATAGTTGTGGAAGTGCCGTGGCCTAGTGGTTTGGAGCATTGAATTCGTGGTCTGCGGGTAATTCCGCAAGTTGTGGGTTCGAGCCCAGTCCTGGGCTATAGCACTTCTACGCTTAATATGTGTAAAGGCATTATTAAAGTATTGCAGTGGACTAGTTACCCATCCCGACCCTATTCATACTGTGAAGAGATCAGATTATCTTGTCTTGTTTCAGTGTGAGGGGCTGGTTCTTCCACACTTTCCTCTGTAGCCCACACCTCGAGCTGCAGGGGATGAACTATGACAAAGGAATATTTACAGTCATTTGAATAGCTTGTGACATGGCTTGACAGAGCGTGCAATTTGAATTGTTGACTTGTGATGACTCCGTTACGACTCTCATTTTTAGATCGAAATACAGAGGCGTATGCAAACTGATCACGATGGAAATTTATAGTTCTATGGAAATAAAGCAGTTGTACACTTATTATTTGGAGAAAAAAATCACTCGGATGGGACTCGAACCCACCCGAGTGATTTTTTCCAAATAATCTCTTGGGACAACACTGTATACAGTGTTTATAAAATACGTCGGTGAAGGGAAAAACCCAATGTTGAATTTACATCATCCCGACGCAAATTCCATCTATGAACATGTATTCTTGTCTTAAAAATCCTATTGCATGATGCAAGGAAATTGTATGATGCAAGGAAATTTGTTTACCCTCGAGTGAATTCCCTTTCCAAGGAGTTTCGTTGTCGACCTTGTTTTCACAAGGGGATCATTTAAGTGCTGTTCTGATATTTGTTCATTGACAGATGAAGATGAAGTGGATTCAGCTCCAGCCATTGATCCCTTTGAGCTGTTGGTGTCTGTGGATATCATCAGCAAGATACCTAAAGACTTCTACGACAACATGGTAAGTTAACTTGCGAAATGGTAGATGTAAAAGGATGTTCTCAAGGTCTTTTTATCTATCAGCCTCGAATCTTCTGCAATGCCTCTTTTGCTTGATAACAACCTCATCTTTCTTGCATCCCCTCCCATAGGATGAATAAGAAATCGTAGATGCAAGATGATCTTGAGGTACTTTTTTCTTGCTCTTTCCCTCCTCTGTTCCCGCTCTGCTCTTAATAACAACCTCATTTCTTTTCCCTTGCCTCAATACAGGAAGAGAAGAAGTGGCAGACACGCAAGGAGGCTCTTGAGGCTCTCTTCCCTCTCGTCTCCAACCCCAAGATCGAGCCCGCTGACTTTGCTGATCTAGTGCGAACTCTGAAAAAGGTAACTTGGGGAGTCCCACCCAATCATCATCTTGTTTTCCTTCAGAAAGTCTTGGTCACTACTTGGCTTGAGTGAGGTCACTGACCAGTTGACAGGACTGTTTGTAAATTACAACAGAGATTTTCTCTTTTGCCCTTACCCGACGTAATATATGAAGCACTGTATGCTCCGTGCTTTCCGAGAGCCCGTGTGAAAAAAATCACAGGCTTACTCGGGCGGGACTCGAACCCACGATTTCCTGCTTACTAGTGCAGACGTCTTAACCACTTGACCACCAAGCTTGCCGGGGTCGGCTGGCCGATTTAAATCCAATGCTGCAGCGGGTACCGCGTAATCAATGTGAAGATGGAATTTGCGTCAGGGACTGTTTGGTTTTGCTTTTGCTTGAGTGAGGTCACTGTTTGCCAGTTGACGGGACTGTTGGATTTTGCTCGAGTCATTAATATGCTGGGCGACGTGACTTTTTTTTTATTTGCCTGTATATTTGTTACTTTGCAGACCATCGCCAAAGACATCAATGTCATGATCGTTGCACTGGCCGCTAAGTGTCTGACCGGCCTGGCCAATGGAATCCGAAAGAAGTTCTCTCCCTTTGCTGCAAGTGTGAGTCATCAATACCCGGTGTTATTTTTTCATGTATCAATAGATAGTTTGCAGACACATGAACTAGAATCATGTTACTTTTTTGTCGTTTTTTTCCTCTAGGATTTTACTTGTTAGAACATCGTTCACAATGAACAGTATTTAAAGTGGTTTAACCCTTTCAATTTGAACCTTGATAAGACTTGTTATGGCCAGTAACTGGAATATCTCAGGCTGTTTACGCCAAGTATGTAGGGTCAATGGTTAAACGATGATACAAGAATTTCTTGTCCGTACACAGTGTATGTCCACGATACTGGAGAAGTTTAAAGAGAAGAAAATCGCCGTGGTGACTGCACTCAGAGAGGCGACAGATGCCATCTTCCCATCGGTGAGTAATCAATGGAAACCAGTTCAAACCGGATAAAAATGAGTTCCAGTAAATATGTCAGTGTACATTCGGTCATACAAGAAATCCCACCTAAGGTACAATACATGCTGGAATTGTCACTAAAAATTTTCCGTTTCTTTGTATATTGATCCAGACATCACTACAGAACATTCTAGATGACTTGACAGCCGCTCTGGAAAACAAGAACCCCTCCATCCGAGCCGAGACCACCCTCTTTCTCAGTCGAGCTTTCCTGATCTGCACCGTCTCCATGTTACCTAAAGCTGTACTTAAACCGCTCTGCACTCTATTAGTTAAGGTACGTGACCCATTATCGCGGAGCTGCTAGTATAAAACATAATAATTTGCTGAGTGGAGAAGAGTTTTGCTTAGCGACAACAGGTCACCAGCCAAGACGGCATACCGTATATATTGCTTGTCACTGGTTCCCGGCAGATTTTTGCTAATCAAGTCATTTTTCTCAGCAGTTTTTTTCTGGTAACATGATCTGTGAAATGGGGCTCAAAGAATCTATTATTATGGGAAGCATGGAATGATCCGCTTCGCACAACTCTACTCAAACTATGTTGCAGTCACAGCAAGCAGCCATAACAAGCAGTGATATTAGATAGGTTGTCCAGAGGCATTATGGGATATGTAGCCGATTTCACGAAATAGTGCAGTGTATCATTTCACGAAATGAGTAACGAGTTGCAATCCGAGTTGTCATCGAGTCAATAGGGGATCCACAATGCAGTGAACCACCAAGCAATTGACCTATCGCCGTTTACGAGTTAACCACGCCCCTTAGACAACCCGATGGGAATTTTGTGTGGTTATTTTTGTTTGTCTCAGATTTTGCGCATTCCACGTGGAATTATAATTGATGTGATTGGACAATAATTCACAAGCTGCGTTGACGCAATTCGACTCGTTATCCATGCCACCTCGTTAATCCAAGGATATTTCTCAGGATATTTCTCAGGATATTTCAGGATAAATATTTAAAGCCGTTTAAAGTTCTGTAAATAAAAGCAATAACTGCCTGTTGAAAATGTCAAACTATTTTAAAGTTCGCACATACCATAATACCAGTTTTGTTTACTGTTTTTAGCATCACCTGTCGACCTTTCAAACAGAATGCCTTTGCCGCAGTTCATTTGAGTTGCTTGAGCCTTGCGATCACTTGATTACTTCTCTACTTAGCATATTTTATTGAAAGTTTCTGGCAACTTTGAAATGTTTGTTTTCTTTCGTTGCATCCTTTCCTTCAACAGAAACTAGCAGACACCTTTCCAGATGTTCGTGACGGTGCATCCCTAGCCCTGGCCACTGCTCAGAAGGTTGTTGGCGAAAAACCCATGCTGCCATTCCTAAACGACTTGGACAAGATCAAATTAGACAAGGTAATATCTCTCGGCCCTGAGCCGCTTGGCTATATATTGGCTATAAACAAAACCATGTGCACGCACCGCCTTGGATTGATCACACTACGTCAGATTAAAATTAGCCAACCTGGATACATGTATCGTATGGGGGCAGGCTTTGTGCACACATGGCACGCTTGACTGTTTACTTGAATAACCACTTCATTAGAATCACTACACTCAGCGGTCCGTGACGACATGTGAAAAAGGTCTGTAGACAAATTCGGACTTGATGGCGCACTTTGCAGTGAGCCATGCAAACCGAAATTCAGCAAAGCCGCATTTATTCCTTCTGAGGGCTCAGTTATTAAAATTCCTCGGTGAAAAGAAATTTGGCATGCTAATCAACGTCAACGCTTGCCAACATTTTCCCAACACCATTGCTGATCATTTGCTGTATTTCGTCCGTCAGATCAACGAGTGCGCCGAGAAGGTGGAGCTGAACAATGGCACCGCCCCCAAAAAGACCAAGCCCAAACAGGAGAAGAAACCAGAGCCCAAGAAGGAAGCCGCGGCCAAGCCTCCTCCAAAGAAAGTCAAAACCAGACCAAAGTCTGGCAGTGGGAAGGTGAGACGGAAGGCGTAATTACATGGAATCCATCATGTCGGATTCTGTGCTTACGGCTCACAATTCTATACAGGGTGGTGCAAAAAAACCGGAACGGCATACTTCCACTACGTTTAGAGTCAAACCACCTGTACCGATGGATGGAGAATCTTTCTAGAAGAAAAATGATACTAAGACCTCCTGATTCGGTCCAGTAGTTTTTGCTCCAGAGCCTATTGTGAAGCAAAGTCGGGTCACTTGGCCATTTGTTCCATGATGATAGCATACTTGTGTTTATACCTCGGGACCAAATGACCCCCCGACTTTATTTGACAAAAGAGGTTCTAGGTTGTTTAAGTCTCAGGGTAGTGGAAGTATGCCGTTCCGTTTTTTGTTTTGGGCCACCCTGTATATGGAAATCCTTTAATTTTATAAAGCTGCCATCATGAAATAAAACATAGAAAGTAAACAAAAAATTAAATTTGAAATACTCGTTAAAGTTATTTTACTTCTAGAAATGTGATCTCAATTTGCAGAACGGTCATAAAAAATATCCCGGCGGCTTATTTTATGAAAATATTTTGATTACACTCCCTAGTCAACTATATTCTGAAACGGCTCAAATTTTGAAGTATTCTACTCTGAGGTATTTCAAGAACAAAATTCCAGTACATTGATCTTCTGCACTAGTAAGCAGGAGGTCATGGGTTCGAGTCTCACCTGAGTAGGCCTGTGATTTATTCCCGCAGGCTCTCGGAAAGTACTGAGCATACAGTGCTTAGTACACTACGTCCCGAGAGAGTAAATCTCTCTTCCAGAGATGTAGTCGAGTCCATCACAAGTCCCTGCAAGTCCATCACAAGCCCTCCAGTCCTAATCCCAATCACAAGCTATTCAAATGAGGTTTGACAAAGGCATTCCTTTGTCATTGTTAATCCAGTTACTTGTGACCGACTTTATGAAAGGACTTCTGACTGGGCTTGCGAAAGTACTTGTGAAAGGACTTGCAGGGACTCGACTCCACCTCTCTCTTCTGGTTTGCATTGATCTTTCTAATCGTGGACTCACTTGATTTGATGTTATCCTCTGTTTTCCAAAAATAGCCCAGCACTTCCAAGCCGGCCGGCAAGAAAGCAGCCAAGAAGAAATCTCCAACGGATAACGCGGATGACATGAAGTCAGAGCCCCTACTGTCAGTAAGTTATTCACCATACACCCTCGCAGAGCTGTTACTCATAAAAAAATGTCTTGAAGAGCATTTTTCATAATCCTAACTCTTTAGGGTGTGTGGAAAAATCTTATTAATATTGGAGGATTTGGGACTGTTAGGATTGAGCAATGTCATAGGAAAGAAATATGTAACATAGGTCCTTATTTTGTCATCGCACGTTCCTACCTTTGCAGCTCTTGTTCACTATTGTCTGTCTACGTCTGTCTGCAATCTGCATACTCGGCGGTTTAGTCGTTCAACATTTCAATTTTATTTCATTTCAAAATAAAAGTTTTTCTTTGGTAACGTTTGTATTTTTGGGTTTTTCCTTTAAGCACTGTATGTTTCTTTTACTTCTGGTGGAATGGACCGATCCAGTGAGTGTCACCCGATGGTGTTCTGACCAATCACATTCGTGGTTTATGTCTGACATGCGCGGCTGGAACATGCGGTGTGGCATTGGAGAGGAACACGTGTTAATTGCCCATGTGCGTAATGGGCGGGGCTTACTAGATCGGTGTATTGCCTCCATAAACTTGTTTCAACCCTCCCTATTTTGCCTTTATTTATATTTTTTTCCAAGGTATGAAAATAAATGCTCCTGTAATTGAATAGAATTCTATTCCCTGATTGTTTTTACGTAGGATGAGGATGTTCTAGACAGGGCATCGGCAGCCTTGTCAGCGTCTATTATTCAGCAGCTTGAGAGTGCCAACTGGAAGGAGAGGCTAGCAGCCATGGAGGAGTTTACGACAGTAAGTCATAAATTGTAGTGAATCTGTTTCCAATATCAACACTGTCCATTTGTCAAGCAAGGGAGTTCTCTAACCGGAAGTGCTGTGGCCTAGTGGTTTGGCACATTGAATTATAAGTCTGTGGGTAATTCTGCAGGTTGTGGGTTCGAGCCCAGTCCTGGGCTATAGCACTTCTACGCTTAATATGGGTAGAGGCATTATTAATGTCTTGCAGTGGACTAGTTACCCATCCTGACCCTATTCATGCTGTGAAGAGATTAGCTGGTCTTGTTTCAGTGTGAGGGGCTGGTTCTTCCACATAATCCTCTGTAGCTCACACCTCGCAACCCCAAGGGCTTGTGATGGGCGATTTGCATAAAAAACAAACAAAAAAATAAAGAAAAGTGTTTTGGCAATCTGCCAGTGGCTGAGTTTATTTGGCACCCTGCCAAGTGGATCAATTTGGCAGCACCCTACCAGAAGTATTAATTTGGGCATAAGCAATCTGTTAAGTCCGGTTCTCAAAAAAGAATCACAAAAAAAAAAGTTTGATTGTGAGGCGTTTGCATTTTTCAGTAATTTCTACAATGCTTCTCCGTTTCAGAAAGTACACAATATGGGCAAAGAGGACATCAACACCCAAGTGTTCATCAGACTCTTGTGCAGAAAACCCGGCTGGAAGGAAGCCAATTTTCAGGTAAGTAAAGGGCCTTTGATGAAACTGAGAAAAATACTCGGCATTTTGGGTATTTAGTTGTGCCAATATTCAATTTTAAAAGTTATAATATTATCACACAAACCACAAGGGATAGTTAAACAATTTGTATTAACGTAAACAAAATCTGGGTATTCAGTATTCCTGCAATAATGGTTGATTGCATCATTGGAAATAACACTATAGCACGTAGGCCTACTTACTGGCCCTCTGTCTGATTGCCCGGGGCATTCTGAAAGCTCCTCGGGCGACATGGGCATCTGAACAGCCGAGTCAATCGAGCAGTTGATAAGTGGATATTAACATGTTGGCAAGTTCTTCAAAATACCTTAAAAGTTTTACATTTGTAATATTTCATTGAAGCAGTTTTTTTTATTAATGGAAGTCAACCAATTACAAGGATAAGGGGCTACAGAGGTGATGAGATGGTAGTACTGCCACACCGCGGTATTGAAATGACTAACTGACGTTGCCGTATTCCGGTACTTCAAAAGAGTAAATGATGGTAAGGTTGTTGAAAATAATCTTGACAGGTGCTGAACGCCAAGGTCTCCATGGTACGCATCCTGGCCGAGAAGGCGCCTTTCTCCCGACGGACGGCCAGCTGCATCGTTGCCGGCCTCGTCGACAAGATCGGTGACATCAAGTCAGGGTCAAAGGTCAAGGAGTCCATGACGGCCGTTGCCGAGGCGACGCAACTCGGTTACATCGTGGAAGAGGTGAGATGTGTTTTGTACCGTCTTTGGTTTTTGGGTTTGTTTTTTTCCTCCCCCAGATTTTCCTCTACACGGTAACTGTATTGAAAATCAAAGTTAATTTTTGCAGATTGGGTTTCAGTCCGTAGGACGCTAAACTCTGCACGTTTTTGGAAACTGCCTTATATGTCATATCCCTGAGTTTGCCTTTGTCACCCGGTAGATGGTGAGCTATGCATTCAACGAGCAGAAGAACCCCAAGAACCAGGCTGAGACACTCAACTGGGCCGCACAAGCCATTCAGGAATTTGGCTTCACCACGTAAGTGAAGTCACAATTCATTAAGTCACCACCCCTGGATTGACCACCAGGTTACCAGCCAAAACTCCAAGTGTGATTTTCATTGTAAGAAAAAAAAAACAGCCGAATACCAGTTGCAAGTATTACACCACTGATCTCTATGTAAACTGGATAGTGCATCGGCTGTTCGAGTTGAGGCCACCGTCCGCCATGTTATCACTCCCAATACAACAGGTTTTCCAAGCTTGTCCCCAGGGTCTCCTTTCATCCCCGTTCTCCTTACATAGAGATCAATGGTAAATTGGGAGTGGTAATATGGCGGGTACTGGCTTCAGTTGCTTGTATAGCGTGCAATGGCCAATGAGCTATCCAGTTTACATAGAGATCAGTGTATTATACATGTATAGCAGATGGAAAATTGGTCGGTAATCCTGTTTTTACCAAGGAAGTCTTTTCATGCTAAACTATTTTTTTTGCTTCGGTGAGATTTCTACAGGGGTGAGATTTGTCTGGATTTCTCTAATTTCAGGATTTTTGTCTGGATTTTTTACTGATTTCAGAGCTTTTAAAGAATCTTTTTTGAAATCTGGAATTCCTGAGGTGTTGACCTACAGTGTTTGTACCTGTAAAAGTGGATATAGACCAATAGAAACAGGTATTTTAAGGGGTGCCTTTAGGCAAATACCAACCATAACCCTGTGCTGCTCTGGGGTCCTTGGCGACGCCCAAACACTGCAGAATTTGTGGATTTTTCATTTTCGGCCTATCTCACCCCTTCTTAGCATGTCCAAGAAATTAGCGCTTTGTCACATTTCTCTACCGTGTTTTTTTTGTTTGTTCAGACTAAACGTGAAGCCCCTGATCCCCCTCATCAGGAAGGCCCTAACTGCCGTCAACCCCCAGGTCCGTACTGCCGCCGTCTCCCTGATAGGCGTCATGTATATGTACATGGGTGGTATACTACGCACGCTGTTTGAGAGTGAGAAAGCCGCCTTGCTGGCGCAGATCGACACCGAGATTGAAAAGGTGAGATAAACCCCTCTGGTGCACTTCTAGCAAAAGAATGTACATAGTATAGATCTACGGTACTAACATTCATGAATATTCATGGTGTACAGGTGTCTGGGAACCAGCCCTCGGCCCCCTTCAGGGGATTGAAATCTAAGGTGCAGGGTACCGGTGATAACAACGATGAGGAGGATGAAGAGGAAGACGAGGAGGAGGCGGTGGGAGGAGCCGGAGGGATAAACATTGCGGATCTCATCCCTCGGACGGACATCTCCGGACGGATCACACCGGGTCTGATCGAGGAGCTGGCAGACGCCAAGTGGAAAATCAGAGGAGAGGCTCTCGACAAGGTAAATGAGTAATCATGTAACAGCAGATGTGATTGGTTGATTTCTTGAGTGTTGATGGAAATTCTTTATCAAAGCCCAATCACACTCGGTATTACATATGGAGTGCTGGGGCTTCATACTTGGTGCTACAATCGGATTCGAGTCGGGCGGGGTCATGGTGCTTGTGTTCTTGAGCAAGACACTTTGTCACATATTGCTTCTCTGCACCCAGGAGTAAATGGGTACATGTGGGGGTTACGTGTTTGAAAACTCCAGGGCTGCATACTCAGTTTATTGCTGGCAAAATTTAACTAGTATAATAGGTTTATTTGTACATTTTAACCCTGACTCCCCAGGGTGTGTGGAAAATCATATTAAAATTGGAGGATTCAGGACTGTTAGGGTTAAAGGAGGTACTCTCTGGATTATTTTATTCAGTAACTTTACAGGCCGTTTCACCTTCTTGTGTTTCAATTTTAGGTGACGGCTATTCTGGCTGAGGCAAAGCATATTACGCCAAATCTGGGTGAGCTGGCCACAGCACTCCAACCCCGATTCGGAGACTCTAACAAATTACTGGTGAGTAAACATCCAAACCACCAAACACCCCTTGCCACACCCTTGCCACGCCCCTATCACCCCCCTATCCCCACCCCACCTCCGACCCCCACCCCTCCTCCGACCCCCACCCCACCCCCGACCCCCACCCCACCCCTCTCTCTGTCGCCAAACCCAGTAGATTACAAAACAGGCCATTGTCATGCCGCTGCTTAACATTTAGCAGAAGAGTTGTGCTATTTAGGGCATAAAAACTTCGCTTACCTTAGCGCCGTTTCAGGCTGAGTCGTGCATGCTCACCTTCACATGCTTTGAGATGCATTGAGGGCATTTTGCCGTGCTTACCGCTGATGGTGTCTGTCAAATGGACAGAGGCTCTGTTAGCAAACTTGCGAGCTTCAATGCCGTGAAATTGGTGCCTGGTCACATAATTATTAAAATTTGTAACATTTTTGGTGTTCATTTCCTTTGTCAGCAAACGGCCACAGCCAATATCTGTACAACCATTGCAACTGCAATGGGCCCGCCGGTCAAAGCATTCGTCACTCGTCTGGTACCCGGACTATTACTGCTGACTGCAGATATGAAGGTATGTGCCCAGCCTCCACCCTGTGCCTTGCATGCACGTTCCTAGCACGTTCCTTTAGTAGGGCTGTTCATTTTCGAATAATTTAGTATTCGAATATTCAAAACTGGGTTTGACCGAATATTCGATACTCGCCGATCAAGTTTTTCAGTGCATGCCGCACCGGTAAAAAAAAAACATTGAACGTAAAAGCACGCCGGTGTTTTACGTATGGCGATTGATTTTTTTGCATGCCCCTGTTGTATCAAGGGTTTTACGGACGGCGAACAATAAACCTCCGTCCACTAAAAGTTACAATTGACAAAAATGCGGCAGTCACACTGCTAAGCGCCGTAACTTTTATATTAAAATAGCATCAGAGTCGTATTTGTATGTGCATATATATCTTTTTGAATATTCAAACTGGCAAAGTGGTATTCACATATTCGCTTGACGATCGAATATCGAATATTCGGTATATTCGGGACAGCCCTACCTAAAAGGGTTTAAAATATAAACTAAGTTTTCATAATCGCCTTTTATTGGAACATTTCACAGTGATTTGTCATTTTTGCCTTTATCTTAGTCGACTGTGAGGGCAGCAGCCGTCTCAGCGCTGAACGCTTTCGAGGAGCATGTGGGTTTGGCGCCATTTATCGAGGATGAGATACTAATCACCGCCCTCAACGTGGACAAACCATTCCTCAGAATAGAGGTGAGAAAGCCGACTTGTACCGTGGTTGGTTCATTTAGTGGGTTAGATTTGCGTCAAGGGCACGCTTGATTCACACATAAGACCCTGATCGGGTCACAATAATTCTCGCGCCCAAAACTTGAATAGTGCGTGAATTTCATATAGTTATCCGCAAGACCATTGCGCTGATAGCAAAGTAATTCCATTAGACCAGAGTCCTTTTCTTTTCCAAGACCAATGCCATGCACAATGCCATATTCACATCTGCAGGTTAGCTGTTAACTATGTTTTACAATTGGAATTTTAACTAATTAATAATTGAAAATCTGTCAAATAACTGAAAATAAACAGGGCAGACTTCGTTCACAGGGTCTTGTCCACTAGACCAATTGGTTATTAGCCTGTGAATTAGTCCAGTGTGAATTTCGAGCTCGATATTCTGAAAGTTCAAGAACTCATTCATATTCGATAATTCGATGACCATAATCTCGGCTTCTCTTGCAGATTTTTGGCTTGCTAGCAGAGAAACTGGCCAAGTACCGCAGCCTGCCGGCCGACCTGGCCCTCTCGGTACCAGTCCTGTTTGCTGCGTTGGAGGATCGCAACGCCGACGTCAGAAAACAGGCCCAGGCCGCCCTGCCCCTCTTCATGATGCACCTGGATTACAACAAGATGGTCAAGATGACCGGTAAACTCAAGGTGAGAGAGTGGCAGATCGGAGGGGGTATGGCCTGTTTAAACCCTGCCCCCTCAATAAAAAAATGGTTTCAAAAGATTGAGTTTTGAGTTTAAAACATGTAAAGTGTTATTGTTACTCGGATTTATTTGTATTACACCTGTGCACCATAAATGTGATGTGATCTGGGAAAACCTTTCACATGACGCCGAACCCGCATTGAGGATAATGGCACAATAGTTCCTAGATTTTTATTTTTTTGACAATTTGAGTTTCTGCTAACCAATTCAATTATCAATATCTAAATTATCATTCCTGATAATCTTAACTAAAAATTCCATCATTTTAAATGTAACAATTTGCAATCTTTCACTCACTTTTTGTGCAAACTCAATGAGTTACACATAAATTTAAAGCTTGATTTCTCAAAATGAAGTCAGCTGGGTTTCTTAAATTCCTGACAGCATAACTCAAGTTACAGACATCGTAGAATCATGAATAAAACAGTTTTGAAAACAACACAGTGCCTTCATTAATGTTATGCATATAACACAGGAATGATAAATTTCACCAAGTGAAATGGGTTTTTCCCAGACCACATCACAAATGCTGAAAGTGAGAAGATGGAATTTGTGTCGGGGATGATGTAACTTAAGTGAGACATTATTCTTGTCCTTTTCCTGACGTAATGTATGAAGCACTGCATGTTCATTTGCTGAAATTTGTGAAATTAATAATCCTTAAATTGACACGAAGTAACGCCTGAAAATATGTATGAGTAGTCTTTATCCTTTAGAGTTCTATCTTTGTCTTAACAGCTCACTTCCCTACTTTTAAACAGGTAAGAACATATTTCTACCCTCCGTGTATTTGACAAGAAAGCACCTTATTTTAATTTCAACAGCCTTCCTCCAAGACAAATGTGTGCGGAATCATGGAAAAGCAGAGACCAAATATTCCGGAGAAGCCCGGGAAGCCTGCCGGTTCAGGAAAAGCCGGAAAGAAGAAGGTCGCGGACGAAGCTTCTCCCATATCGGAAGAGGAGCCGGAGAAACCAGCAGGGAAGGGAAAACGACCAAAGAGTGCACCCACAAAGGTATGCTGGGTGGTGTGGAGGTTCTGTAGGGCTTTAGTTGATGTGTTTGTGGATTGGCATTGGTTGAGTGGATGTTTGGTGGATTGACAAGTGGATTGCTTTGATTTGTTGAAGGGGAAATGAGCCGAGTGCACCCGGAAAGGTAGACTGGGTGCTTTTAATAGGGGTTATGTAGGTGTTTAGTTGATGCATGTTTGGATTGGCACTAGTTGAGTGGTAGGTTTAGTGGATTGGCAAGTTTGGTTGATTGGCTCGTGGATTACTTCAGCTTGGAGTGTGTGATATACTGTTGATGAAAGGCTGGTGCATTGATTGTTATGAAGTTGGGTGAATCAACCTATTTATCCACCAAATTATTTGGTGGATAGTGGATTTGTTTAATTGGTAGATTGGTGGATATGTGGTTGAATGTGGGTACTGTTTGGCATGCTGCTGTGTGGATTGGTCTGAATTCTTTGTGGATTGGGTTCGTTGGTTGATAACCTGATATGTGTGGATTGGGGTAGGTTTGGGTGAATGGTATGGTTGTGGATATTTTGGTGTTTTTGGTGGATTGTAAGATTTAGTTGACCTTGTTAGCTGGTTGGTGGTAGCTGAGTGGGTTAGCTAGATTTGTTGATGGGTGGGTGGTAAGTTGGTGGATGGGTGTGTGGATGAGATGTAGCAAGTGGTGGAGTGGAGGGGTTTATTTGTTGACTGGGGTTTTTTGTTGGTTGATACGTGGGTTGGTAGTTTAAGGCTGAATTGGTTCATGTGTCTAGTCTATTTGGTTTATCTCCGCTTTTCAACTTAAGTGGAAAAAACAAACAAATGTTAGGAATTTCTATCCAGATTCTACCTTTTTGGTCATGTTTGTTGAGGTCTTGTTCAGTCCGCCAATTTTTTGTCAGCTTGATAGCTATTTCTGTCCGTATCACTTCGCATGTGAGCTTTCACTCCTACAAATTAAATTCACAGTTTTACGACAATCTGGATGAAAATCTTGACCTCTTTAAAAAAAAAAATGGCGTATTTGTGGATCATTTTTCTCTGTTGTCTTTTTGTGTACCCTGTGCCCATATTTTCGTTCTCAGCCCGATACTAGTTCAGTCAGTAGTTCATCCTCCTCCACAAATGAAACGGCCCCGGTCAGCGCCCCCAGTGCCCCCAGCACTGGAGTAAAGAAAAGCAAACAACTGGCAGCAGGCATTGCTAAGGGAAAGGTAGCCCGCCATTTTGTTCCCTGGTGGATACTAATAACTGACAGAATTCACCCGTAACCTGTGCACGAGCAATTTTTGTTTTGTTTTGCATGTTGTCTTTTTGATTAACTCGGAGTCTACTTATTTTGACAGAGATCCCAGGACATTTTATGTTTAGGTTTAATTGTTATTTTCCAGGCTTGATTTCCACAAAACTGAAGCCTTCTTAGGGACGCCATGCATGACGGAATCATTTGTATGAACTGTAAACTTGCTAAACCCAACAATATCCAATATTCATAAATACCTAAGACAGTTTACCCATTCCTATTGGTCAAGAGCCTGTCACGTGGATGGTTTTAAACGGCCGATAAAACACCAACTGGTTTGAAACACTTTTTCCGGTGTCACACAAAATTTAGACTCCTATCAAATTTGGTTCCTTTTATTGGTTGAACACTCACGCGACCAGTCACTCTCCTAATTACAGAAGCGCAATACTACAGTTGCGTCCGTATTTAGAGTCCATAATTTCCCACTACACCGGCACCACTGCGTTCTGCGCCACATGTCACGCGCGCGTCAATTTCCATATGAGGAAATTTTTAGCACTACTCACGTGAGGCACGAACCATTAAATAGCTAAAGGTGTGTTTTTACAAACAAAGGTATTTTATGAATGGGAATAAATATGTGCTGGGCCGGTTTTAAACAAGTACGTTTAAAACCGCCTTGGTGCCTGGATGCTGATAATGACCCTCGCATTCGGCTCGGGTCATTATCAAGCGCCAAGGCCTTAAGGCAGTTTTAAACATACTTGTTTATTACCTTCCCAGCACATATTTATTCCCCTTATTAACCCTAACCCCCAAGGGGTATTCTCTAGGCACCCTGCCAAATGCAACAGAATGCACACACAGGAAATATGAACCCTGCTAAATGCAACAGTATGCAGGGTGGATTCTGTTGCATTGTGCAGGGAACTCAAATGCACTAGTCTTGGTACCAAGTACCTACCCTACTAAATGCAACAGAATGCATCAGATTAGGAGACTTGTGTTGACTGCTAAATGCAACAACTTGCAACAACTTTTTACCACTGGTGCATTCTGTTGCATTTAAGGTTAAGGCCAACAGAACATTACATTGGTACATCATAGCTCCATGCAAAGTAATGGTGCCAATGCTCTACAGTCATAAATCTATCAAAACACAACTGAACGTAGTGTTGGCTTTTGGTGGATTTTGGAAGGTCAGGGTGTATAATTGACTGAAATTTGACGGCTATTAAAATTAAGGTGACATACTACGTGTAAGTAGCTCGGTTAAAACTTAAAGGTAGGGCTGTTCATTTACGAATAATTTAGTATTGGAATATTCGAAACTGGGTTTGACCGAATATTCAAATATTCGATACTCGCCGATCAAATTTTTCAGTGCATGCCGCACCGGTAAAAAAAACATTGCACGTAAAAGCACGCTGGTGTTTTACGTATGGCGATTGATATTATGGACCGTTCAAATAGCATTTTTTTGCATGCCCCTGTTGTATGAAGGGTTTTACGGACAGGAACAATAAACCTCCGTCTACTAAAAGTTACGTTTGACAAAAATGTGGCATTTGACACTGCTAAGCGCCGTAACTTTTATATTAAAATAGCATCAGAGTCGTATCTGTATGTGCATATATATCTTTTTGAATATTCGAACTGGCAAAATGGTATTCGAATATTCGCTTGACGATCGAATATCGAATATTCGGTATATTCGGGACAGCCCTCCTTAAAGGAACTCTTGTAAAGGCATGCCCATTGTCAATTAGTTTTGTACCCGACCACTTACGGCATCCCTAATAAACAGATGGTAATGATAGCGGTAGTGCTGTTTGGCGAAGGTACGACATTCAGTAACCCTTACCCTGCCAGACGCAGCACAGTGCATCTGTGCTGACAGCTCCACTTTGCTGCACTCTCCACACAAGTCAATGTGACAAAGTATGCAATCTGATGCGTCTGGCAGGGTTTCTAGCCAAAATACCCTGGAGGGTTAGGGTTAAACAGAAGTCAAAATTAATGGGAGAACTCATTACCTCTTTGTAATGAATTATTCTATGATGAAACTGCCAGTGTGCAGTCACAAATCAAGGATGAGGTCATTATCAGAGATACCAGGTGGGTTTACCAGTACCTAAAAGAAAAACCTGCTGTTCTGTTTAACCCCTTGCGTACAGATGACGCAAATATGCGCCAAAAAAACGGTGCCACCAGGCCGGATGACGCATTGGCCGCCGTTTGTGCAGTTTCAATCTATCATTGGATTAAACAGTGCCACCAGGCCGGATGACACTATTGGCCGCTGTTTGTGCAGTTTCAATCCATTGTTGGATTATTGTGTATAGGTTACGCTTGACTGCACAAACACATTGTAGCGGTTCGCTTGGCTGCCAGAGCCGCTGCGGCACCCCGACGTCTCCCGTAAAATACCGTACTCAAGGGGTTATATTAAGGACGTCCTTTACTAACTATTAAACTATTTTTAGCTATAGGAATCTTAATAAGTTGTTCAAGTGCCAGTTTTTGTAATGGATTTATTGACTAATAATTTACTAATTTTCAAACAGAAATTGTTTATCATGAATATCTTGTCTCCAACAAGTTAATTCATTTTGTATATGTGGACGTTTCCAAAACTATTGTCATTTCAAATTCCCCGGCCAAGTTTAAATCATTTTTTCTACATGAACTGCACATAATGTCATTGCTGCAAGTATTTTATAGCTACTTCTTAGCCCTCCTACTGTTATAACTATCATAACCTATAAGCCCTTCCTCTCCAACAGCTTGTGTGTTTCAACCTGTCACTCAATAGGTAGGGTAGTTGGCTCCATTTTTCCACCCAGAGAGGGAGGGTTAATATATGGATAACCTGTGGAATAACCTTTTGAGTTTGTTCTTGCCGGCCGTTTTTGTTTTCAGAGTGGCAAGTCGACGAAGCGAGGTAAGGGAGACGAGGAGGACGTGGGCCCAGTGCTGATCATGAACAGCGGCAAAGATAAGAGACTGAAAGATGAACAGGACCTCAAGGTAAAGATCTTTCCTTTGCTTGAGTTTCAAGAGTCCACGCGTCTGTTCTGCTCTGCTCTGCTCGATCATGGCAGGGATGATATTTTTCCTGATTTCAGGATTTTTGGTGAGACTGTATTTTGGTAGAGAACACAGTTTTCTTGTACAATTTATCAGCAATGCCGTGCAAATCAGATGCTTCCGAATGTTTCGTGGATTTTACATTTTCCTCAAATCTCACCCCTGTCATGGTAGTATTGCTGTAAAGCGTGGTTATATCTGTGAAAACAAATTGAACTGAATGTTTATTGCACGGTTCCTTGAAACTAGCTTCTGATAACCCCACCCTCGCTCCCCCACCACCCTCCCTCCCCCACCACCCCATGTTGTTATTCACTCGTATTTGTTCAGGTTCTCAAGTGGAATTTTACGACTCCGAGAGCGGAGTACATCGACCAGCTCAAGGACCAGATGCAAGGCTGCATCAGCAAGTCCATCATAACTCAACTCTTCCACGCCGACTTCAAGTATCACGTACAGGCTCTTAACACCTTCACCGAGGTAAGAACACCCCTCTGGATAGAAAATGGTTTGGTCCGTCGAGAACAAAGAGTTGATATCCCATAGCTATACCATAGACGCTTTTACGGATAGATCAAAGGGGGCTGTAATAACAACCACAATAGGGGTGTGCATTTACAAATAGTACGAGAATCGTTTACCCTATTGAAACAAATCACGGGTACCCATTTAAAGAAAGCCAATCCCAAAAATGAAATCTCGAAAATTGCTGTTCATATTGTTCGTAAAGGTCTGTACGTTAATACTACCACATCGGTGCATCAAAACAGCAAAATGCAAGTGTGTAGAGTGAGTTCTATAAATTGCATTTTTGCATCTTTTATAAACTTAATAATCTTTCATCTTTTTCGATGTACCCTGGTTTTCATTTTGAAAATTCCCCACCAATGACATTTAAAAACTTCTTTTTCTATTGTCTTGAGAAATTAATTCGGTTACGGGTAATCGATTCCATAATCTGGAACCGGTTCCTGACATTAATGGTCAGGTACTCGGTAACCCGGTTCAGATGCACAGACCTATACCATTACGAACATGAATGTCGTGTTAGTGCATATTTCTTTTTGTAGTAAACTGTCTTGCTCAAGGACACAGGCATATCACTCATCTGATACTTGAGGACAGGAAATTCAACTTGACTGCCAAGGCTGTTCCCGATGGATAGATGATGATAGGTGCTCACGTTTCAATCTTCTCTTCCTAGTGTTTGGATAGCTACAAGGATGCGACAATGGCCTCCCTGGACGTCCTGCTCAAGTACCTGACCATCCGGTTCTTTGACACCAACACCAGCGTCATCGTTAAGGTTCTGCAGTACCTCAAGGCCGTCTTCACCTACATGGCGGAGGAAGACCTGAGCCTCCGTGAACACGAGGCTTCCAGTTTCATTCCCTACCTGATTTCAAAGGTTGGTCCTGGGAATATACATATTTATGAGCGAGAGCTGAATTCCAATCACATTCGAGCTAAATTATTTTTGTTTGCTATGAATTAATTGGAATGCATTTTATTCCTAATAATCACACCAGGTCGGCGACAACAAGGAAAACATCCGTAAGGACGTCCGAGCCGTCATGCGACTGGTCACCAAAGTCTATCCGTCCAGTAAGATGTTTGGGTTTATCTTGGACGGACTCAAGTCCAAGAACTCACGCCAGAGAACAGGTGAGTGTGTTTTACTCAATCGATCGCTAACAGCAGAATCCACTAGATGGGTCCATCAGGCACTACCCCTTGATGTGCTGAACAATCACAGCCGCGACTATGGTCCGACAAAGTATAACATGCATGAAGGACTCGCAGTGCATAGGGCTGTAATAAGTCACTACATCATAGGGTGGGATTTAATGGATTCGCCTATTGTTATAACTTGTTGAACAGGTGCAAAACTAGTGAGTTTAGTAATAATTCCCCCCCCCCCAAATTTTTTTAAAACCCTCATAGAGAACCCAACATTGTAATTAGCATTCTCTTCTCCTTGTCTCGTTCGTAGAGTGTCTAGACGAACTCGGTTGCCTGATTGAGTTGTACGGCATCAACGTGTGTCAGCCATCGCCCCCCAAAGCCATGAAGGAGATTGCCGGCCAGATTGCTGACCGAGATAACAGCGTACGCTCTGCTGCCCTCAACACGCTGGTCCAAGGATATCAGACAGTCGGGGAAGACATTTACAAATACGTGGGACATGTAAGTTTTTGGAAGGGATGGGGGAACACGGGCTGGCTTTGCTGAACTCTACAACATAGTGTGTAGTAGATGTTGTCAATGGTTTGCAGAAATAAAAATAGGAAATGATTATGAAGGCTTGCGGAATAATAATGGACATGTAAGAAATAAAGATTTTTATGTTTTTTTTTTGGTTAGTTTATTTATCAAGACTTCGGAAAAAAAACCAGGGGTATCAGCCCCACTCTAAAATATCCCTTAAGCTATGATGTCATAAAACGTTGCTCGTCACACCCTGTTGATGTATGCATGGGCAGGGATGTGGCAAGTAAAAGTTTTCTCCGCCACGCGATTTTTGTGGGGGTGGGTCGTGCGGACTCGTGCCGGACGATATTTTCTGTCATAAGTGTTGATAAATGACTAAAATACAACAAAATCTTTGACTGAAAGACGTACCTGCGCAAACAAAAGTAATTCTAAATTTTCTGATTTTTGAGTTTTAAATATTATTTCCAGACTCGTGTAGGTTTGCTTGGAAATGGTAATATATGTGATGGAAAGACATCTGATTTATGTGAAAGAAATCCAATTGCTGTTCTCAACATTTGTGATTTATCTTTTTCTTCAAATCTATAATTATATCATCCTTACACCCCACCCCGAACCAAAAACTGTCGTTATTTGCGATCTTCAGTGAATATACCTCTTTTTTTTCCGACAATAGCTAAACGACAAGGATATGGGTATGCTGGAAGAACGCATTAAGCGGTCAGCCAAGAAGAATGCAGCCCCGCCGCAAAAGACTGCCCCCACAGCCGCCCAACAGAAGGAAGACAAAAATACCAAACCTGACCCCAAAAAGTCTGGCCTACCGTAAGTCTGATTCCTGACTACCCATAGCAAATTTACTCCCGCTCAAACCCATATGCCATTTCCATTCCAAACTTATTCGAACGTTTTCAACCTTACACTAAATTTGCCTCAACCTTACACCAAATTTACACCAACCTTACACCAACCCTACACCAAATTTACACCAAACTTACACCAACCTTAAACTAAATTTACATCAACTGGTCACTTAACTCATACTAGCCCCACAAAAAACTCACACCAACCGTACTCCTACCCCACACTTACCCTAGACCAAGCTTACGCCTGTTCACTTCAAAGTAAATTAACACAGACCACCCAACTGGTGCTCAACTTAATACTACCACATTAAACCCTCATGCATTTCACACCGGACCAACACTAAAGCGTATAGAGTTTAACTATATAACCCTTGCCTAGCCAACACCAAACTCGCTCCAAACTTGAGGTGTGGGCTTCAGAGGAAACTGTGGAAGAACCAGCCCCTCGCACTGAAACAAGACAAGATAATCTGATCTCTTCACAGTATGAATAGGGTCGGGATGGGTAACTAGTCCACTGCAAGGCATTAATAATGCCTCTACCCATATTAAGCGTAGAAGTGCTATAGCCCAGGACTGGGCTCGAACCCACAACTTGCAGAATTACCCGCAGACCACAAATTCAATGCTCTAAACCACTAGGCCTTGGCACTTCATCATATTTACACTAACATTACACCAGACCCACACAGTATTCACACCATACTCTTTATAAGTCCCAAAGTGTTTTTAGCCTGCTATCCTTATGGTTTTCCATAGAGAAGCAGCATGGGAGATCTTTTGGACGCTGGTGGCAGCGTACATACCGGTCCTGTTTGCTAGTTCTGAGCATGTGCGAGTAGTTCTGAGCATGCTCACGACTGGTGAGAACAATGGAAAAGGACCGGTATGTCTGCTGCCATCAGCGTCTCAAAAATCTTCCATTACTATCCGTTCTGATTTCAACTGTATTCCTTAGAGCTTAATAGTTTCATTTCTGGCCAATCTCACCCCTGCAGTATGCACTTACAAAATTGTACCAAAATGGCTTTTATTTTTCAAACTTTAAGAATATCAGTTGTAACTTTGGCAACATAATGTTTAAACTTTGCAAACGCAACCGTTTCTTTCTCAACCGATGGTTGAAATAATTAGGGAGTAACATTCAATGCAACTGACCAAATTAGATTTTCTAACTGAAACTGTTGTTAGGGAACTAATTTATATTTAGATAGATTAGATTTTTTGGTTGACTAGATTTAATTGTGCTTTGGAAGAGTTTAGAATAGAATAGGTCTCGAGCTCTGCTCTTGCTAGTGAGAAAATAAAACCCCTTTTCACATGATGACCCCCTCCCAGGTTAGAAATTGGCCATATATGTAAAAGCCCTGAATGGGTACAATAGACCATCTGTGCCCATGAAATCTCTCTCAAGGGAGGTGTGTTTTTTGCAGGTCATCGTGTGAACCATACGTTTAGTTAATATACTAACAAATGACTTAACCTCGTTCCCTTTGGCGTTCCCTTGCTTTCATTAGCCCTGGATGGCGAGATCAGTACAGGTAAACGATAGAACGTGCATACATGGCGGCCATCTTGGTTTTCTCCCACAGTCTGGCTCGGAATGGGGATTGGGGGCAGATCACTCTTGCAAAGGACAATTTTTTTTGGTGCAAATCCGATACAATTGTTTATGAAAATTGTGCAACATTTGCGTTGTGTGCATGAGCGTAACACACAAATGTCAAAGTAGACCATTTCAGTGAAACTATGCCGTTTTGAAATGGTTTTTGCCCCGTAAAATTAGTGATGGACAGTTCGCGTCAACAGTAATGCTCGTAATGCTTTGAGCATGATCTACGTGTTCAATCTACGATGTGGCTCAAGCTGTGAAATGCTTGTCATTTTTTGCTGCAAAGTGTTTGTGCCATATAGTCTGATGCCTTGTGTCACAGTACTGTGGCTTTGGGGAACTAGACCAAGATGGCCGAAGTGTGAATAGTTTGTGTGGCTAGTCAGTATTACTCATGTGTCGCATCACCCGCTCGTGTCTTTCCATCCTGAAACTGAATTTCATGCTTCTCAAGTTCTGCTGCTAATGCTACGAAAGAGTATTTATGTTGTAACAAAGTCGAAAAGTAGCGAGGACAAAAAAGTGTCGGCATGTAAGTATATTATCCATCAGGGTTAAATCTCCATATGAAAATATATTAACACTCAAAGATCAAGGAATTCAAAATGAGAATTGTCTCGAAAACTTTCAGGCAAAGCTCTTAATGCTTAAATTAATGTGCATCTGTTTGTCTTCTGTAAGGCCTTCTTCACCCTGTTTAATTTGCGTGGTATGAATTTCTACTCTCACAACTATTCACCTGTACGTAGCTTTGATAATATGCAGAACACCGTAGTCTATAGAAAGTTCAATCAAGGACTGTTGTTAACTATTTTGGACAATTGGGTGTCGTTCAGACGGAGGGCTAACTCCACCTAAAAGAGTTGTCGTTGGAACGCAACTTGGCTCCCTTTTTTAGCCAGCTCCGAGGCTAGCCAGCTTCGGGGTTAGCCCTGAAAATTTGTGGGGCTAGTCCCGCTTCAGCTCAGCGGGACTTCTTTTTACGACCTAGCTCCACCATAATTTGTCATTTGGACGCAACTGACCTAGCCCACACTGAGGGAAGTACATGTACCATCACCCCATGAACACATATTACGTAACATATTTGGGGAACTTTTAGCTCCACTGTAACTCTAGCTCCGGAGATAACATCATTGTATGAACGTGAGCACATTTTAGATTTGATCATGATCTCTGTTGCGTTCATTAATTGGAAAAGAGCTAGCTCAAAAGCTGTCCTCAGTCTGAACATACCCTTGGTGGACTAACCTTGACTAAGCCTTGCCTAGTCAACCATGTCCAGTCGACTGTCTGGAATCAGCTTATCGGGCTGGTCATTGTGGTTATCAGGAACATTTTCATGCTGAAATGTGTCATGAAAATGAGTTGAACTGCTAACTGACTGGATTGACCCGAAACATACAAATCAACGAAATTAGCTGGCCTAACGTTTCAAGCTTAAGCAAGTTTCTTCTCAAAATGTGACAAAGAGGTGACGCTAGAGTTATTTGCACATATACATCATTACGCAGGTTTGAGACGTGACAAATTAATCAGAGGTTAACCATTTGTCCTTGCTTGAACTTACACCAGAGTGTATGTAGTTGACAGAACTGTAGTCGAGTCCCTACAAGTCCTTTCACAAGTCCAGACAGAAGTCCTTTCATAAAGCCGCTCACAAGTAACTGGATGAACAATGACAAAGGAATGCCTTTGTCAAAGCTCGTTTGAATAGCTTGTGATTGGGATTAGGACTGGAGGGCTTGTGATGGACTGCAGGGACTTGCAATGGACTCGACTACAGCCCTGGTAGTTTAATCCCAACTGAGCTTTCTGTGTAATGCTCCGATTCTAATATTATTGTCGGTGTGCTGTTCTGCTCTGTAGTGTTAGTGTTCTAGGCTTTGCATGCTAATTTTTGCATGCTTCTCGTCGAAACAGTTGTATCCAAAATGACTCTTCTCTGCAAAAGGTCTTGCCTTTTTACATACACATTGAGTTTAACATTGTACTGATGGATGTGGTATGTCTGAACTTTCTGTGCGTTTTGTATGCACTTTCAGACATCGATTGTCGGACCGCTATGGCAAGCATATAATGCTGTGCGTGTTGATGTGTACTGTGTCATGTTCAGTCAACAAATGAGATATTATACAAATATAGCATTGTTTGAGAATGGACAGTCAATATTAGTACTGCTCAATATTGAAAGTCGACAAAATAGCCTGTTGACTTTTAATACTGAGTGAAGCTAGCATTGACTGTCTTCGTAAAATAAACCGTATTGTATTTGTTTTACTATGCCTCAAGCAAATTCACTTGTAGTTACTTGTCTAAAATTCCATCAAGTTCAGCCTGAGTTAGGCATGAATATGTATGGGTATGGTAATCAATGTGTGCAGTGCACTGTGTGCTTCAAATATTCCTCCGCCGGATATACTCCAATTACTCGGACCTATTTTCTTTGCACTAACATATTAATTATACCAACCATCCCAATTTCTTTTGTTAGCTTTGCTTGCTATACGAACTGACCATTGTCCATAAACGCCACCTTATATTCAGGAATCCAAGCAGAGGTCAGCGGCCAGGCACAGCGCCCTCTGGTGTCCGTAACGGGCCAACCAGTAACCACCCCAAGACGTTCTCCTTGGATCTGGACAAGATGGGGTTGGAGCGTAGCGAGAGCGAGCCGGAGTTGCCTGAGCTACAGGATACCAATGTGGAGGAGATGCTCTCCGAACCAGTCGTCATGCCCAAGAGAAGGTAAACGGAATGGTTTTAGTGTGTAGACTGCTCTTGGCATGGCAAAAGATGTAGATGACAAAATGGGGAATCAGGTTGGCGCAGTGGTTACTGTCCCCCCGCCTTTCACCGCTGTGGCCCGGGTTCGATTCCTGCCCTGGTCCACATGTGGATTGGGTTTTCAGTCCCTACCTAATTCCGTGGGTTTTTCCCAGAATATTCTTCTGGGGTTTTCCTCCCACATCTAAAACTGTAACTTCTTCTCATTGTCTTCTCTCTACAGGTTTCTTCAGGCTTTCGAGCTACAGTCCCTTGGGCACTTTTGAGGAATCCTTGGTTTCATTACCAGAAAAATTAAATAATAATAATAATGATAAAAAAGGAGTGGGGGAAGTAGGTCTCGAGACGGGTCTTGGTCTTACTTTGTCTTTTAGGTCTGTGATGTTTTAACATCACTAACCCCCTAGGCATTTTTACTAGGAAGTGTCCTCAACCTGTCAAAATCCAACACTGTGCAGTATACCTATGGCACATTCTTTGGACTTCATAGATAATGGCATGATAGCTCCATGTATTAGTAATGGTGCCAAGGCCCTGCAGTACTGAACCCATCAAAACTTGACAAAACCTGCTGTTGGAGTTTGCAAGGCTTGGGGTAGTTAGGGTTAAGGTCTGGACTGTGAAGACACTGTCTTGGTCTTGGTTTTTTTTTTTATATTATATGCATATCAAGGGTGGTCAAAGTCCACTTATCAACATTTCAAAGCCACTCTAATGAATAGGTTCATGGTTGAGCTCGGTAATCTCTTATCTTTCGTCTTGCAAATAGTATATAACTGTTAAAAGAAATTGCTTTCCATAACTGAAATGTGTATGGGTCATTCAATATTTTTTGTGTGGTCCAAAAGTGACATTTTTTTTGGTGTCCCTGTTACACCTGACCTGTGTACTTTCCTATCAAGTATCATTAAAATTGACGCTATTTTTTTACTTGTTCGGCAGGTACTTTGCTTTACATAATCACTCTTGGACACACTTTTGTACAAAAATTTATAGAATATTTCTAATGGTGAAGCATCAGTATGACTTTGAAAAAAAGGTTTTTTTACTTTGAATTTTTGATGATTTGGATGCCATTTTGTTTTCTATTTTTGGCCGAATGCTATTACGAACTCTTTGGTACAGCAATATGCAACTTAATGTCTTACATGTGTTCAACTTTACGTGCATGTGAAACCAGGCATTTACAATTATAACCCCAGTGGAAGTACCGTGGTTTAGAGCATTGAATTTGTGGTCTGTGGGTAATTCTGCAAGTTGTGGGTTCTAGCCCAGTCCTGTACTTCTACGCTCAATATGGGTAGAGGCATTATTAATGCCTTGCAGTGGACTAGTTACCCATCCTGACCCTATTCATACTGTGAAGAGATCAGATTATCTTGTCTTGTTTCAGTGTGAGGGGCTGGTTCTTCCACACTTTCCTCTGTAGCCCACACCTCAAGTGGCCCTTGGCCTTGTGATGGGCGACTTACAAAAAAAAATCATCCATGAGGTCATTGTTTGTTTTCTACATATCTTATTTTCCACAGAATTCAGAAGTCTCCACTGCCTAACATCATGCAGTTGAATTTTATGATCTCACAAGTTGCCAGCAACGATCTCTCGGTGAGCATCAAATCACTGGCCAAGGTGAGTGAAGACCCCAAATATCTTAACTTAGAGTACAAGGGATAGGATTTATGATTGAACTAATTATCCAGAGGGGAGGGTGAGGAAAGAACGACATTAACCTGACTACCCTAGCACGGAAGGCAAACGGGGAAGGGGGGGGGGGGGGGGGGTGGGTTGTATACAGTTGAATGCTGACGTTAAAGCCTTTACATCTGCATGACTGACTGTGGGAGGATCAAGCAAATATCAACATTTTGTTTTGATTCCCTCTGAATACGGACAACAGCCATAGCTGTGATTTAAAAAACAGACCACCTGGCTTGTTGGCGTCTATAGGTGCATTCCTGTGCGTACTCAATCCATTCATGTTTTTAACTATATTGTTTTGAACGGGAGTGTAATGAATAGATGGAGCTTTTTCAGCATTGCTCTGTCGTTCATAATGGTGTCTTAAACAAAAAGTGTACCCATGATTGTGGCCGGACAGATTGGGTTTAAAAAAAATCTAACCTTGTGAAAAGTTTTTACCCAGCCTTGTCTTTTATCTTCCAGCTTGACGAAGTCTTGAAGGAGCCGGAACGTAATAAGATCCTGAAGGATCACGTGGATCAGCTCTTGGTTTCCACGTCCCTACAGCTGCGCATGGCCTTCAGCAAACACATGGGAGATGTGGCTTCCTCTAAGGATGTCGTCTTAATGTGTCGCTGCATGGTGGCTCTGCTCATGTCGGTAAAAAAGATAAATCTTGCCCGTGTTCTGAAACTAGATGTAGAACGAAAAGCTATACCAATAGTTTCCTCATTCTGTATCTCTGTAGAATTCTCTGCCTGTTGCATGTTTCCCTTCCACCGTCGATATGTTCTGCTTCCAGATAAATTACGGTTCCTACCTTCTGAATCTGATTTTTCTTTCTTTGTGTAGCCATGTACCTCGAGCCTCCCTGTTGTCAAACTATAGATCTACTATGTAATGACATCGTAGCGTTTACCAATTTGCCAAGTGAGATTACGTGGAAAGATTCACGTCGTAGAATATTTCTGCAACGAAACAACATTGAACAAAGATGCTTATTTTGAGGATTATTTGTAATTTGTGTAAGGTACGTAAAGGAAACCATTGTTTCCTTATGATTTATGATCAAAAATAGTCTTGGTGTTTGGTGCAAAAACAGGCAGAAATTGACATGATCTCAACTTGTGGTTACTGAAATGCAAGCTGTGAGACCAAAGTGTCTGTTTGTCCTCACCTGGCCGTACGAATGCAACAGGGTAAACACGGTATAACGTCAGTACGTTGTAGGTCTGGTGAATTCGACACAGCAGGAATTCAATGCTTGACAAGATCTTAGGAAAATGAGAATTGAAGCTTGTTGCTTTGTTCCTCTATCCTCGTAGCTGTTTCATAGTCGACCCTTGGCCCAGGAAGCTTCGAAGGATGTTCTGTGTGATCTGCTGAACGGTCTGGTCACAATACTCCTTGACGACCGGCTCATGGCACTCGAAGGAGGCCCTCAAGTGATGAGATCGGTCAATGTTCTCCTGGTCAAAGTCGTAGAGAATGCGGACCACAGCAACACAATGGGGTGAGATGAATTTCCATAAAATTTGAATTTTACCACTATTTTACTTTTAGAGATTTTTTTTTCTTTTTGATAGAAACTATACTGTTATCAATATTGTTATCATTTCTTTTGTACTGAATTATACTTTATCAGTTTTGTATCAATTTTATTTTGGACAGAAGCTGAAATGTATTAATTTTTTTATTCCACTTAGTGCCCTCATCAAATTGTTACAAGATTGTGCTGCACGGGAAAGCAGTGCCCCGAAGTTCGTCCAACTAGTGATGAAGGTAAAAAAAAGAAAACTTCTCTACTACATAACTGAATTCTGTCTGTAACCCTCACCCCTACTGTATTTTGGCTAATAAACCGACCTGCTCAATGCAACATCCGTCGGTTGTCCAGAGTGGGAAGCTTACTCAATTCAGCAAGATCCGGTAGCTATAAGGTCTTGTGTTTGCAGGTTATATCGGCAAAATGGCACAGAATGCCAACATGTCACACTTGTTGCACCTTGTTCAGCGAGCAGTCTCAGGACGTTCAGAACAATGGATAAGGGATATTTGTAACCCTAACCGTCCCAAATCTGCCAAAATCCAACACCGTGTTGTGCTGTATTTTGATGGGTTCAGGAGTGTAGAGCCTTGTCTATATATAGGCGCATTCCTGCACATACGCAATCCATTCATGTTTCAACTATATTGTTCTCGAATGGGAGTGTAATGAATAGATGGAGCTTTTTCAAACAAAGCTTTCATTCACACAAAGTGGGGCTCCAAGTGCGATGAATAGGACCACTCTATTCAGTGTGGTGCCTATTTGTATTTATAACGCCTCATCCACAGATTCTGTGTCTTGATTGGCCGAGAGCGAGTCACATGGCATTTTCTATACCATTAGCAACCAAAGTACTATACACATGGCGCGGTATTTGTGTGCAGATGCATGCGGGTGTGCGCGTTGCGCGTAACGCATATTGTTCCGAAGTGCCAGCGCTGCAGAGCTGGGTTCAAACATTTCGTTAAGGGGTGGTTTTGAAAAGAGCAAATAAATTTTCCACTAATTTTGTATTGAAATAGAAGTCCATTTTAACTGTATTTAAATTTAAATAATGTCAATTTCTTTTAATCAAGCAGAATCTGTGGGTGAGGTATTATAAAACAAAAATTTACTGCTTTTATCTCGTGATGTGGTAAAACTAGCCTCCCTCGGTGCACAGCCTCTATTTTGGCACCCCCCCCCCCCCCTCCCCTCAATAACAGCCAGGCACAGTGGATTAAGAATCCATGTTTGCTTGTTTGTTGTTCAGTGTCTTTGGCGTATGGTGCGCATCATGCCCAACATCATCGACACACTGAAGGTGGACCACGTCCTGCTAGACCTTCATCAGTTCCTCAAGGCTTTTCCCTCTCACAGCTGGCGGAATCGGCCCAGCGATACCCCCCTCAGAACGGTCAAGACCATCCTTCACTCCATGGCCAAGATCCACGGCGAAAAGGTATGATCAGAGCAATAAGGGAGACTGATTAGGTTCATTTAATCAATTGGAAAAAATGAAACTGGCAAGAGTCGGGTTTGAGACTGTGACCTCCAGATTGTTTATTTTTTAATTTTGGTACTAAAATTTGGAATCTCCTCATTTTTTTTGTTAATTCCAAGTTGCATGCCTGGATATTACAGAAATATTCACCGCCACAATCATTGGTTGTCTTCAGCCAGTTGGACTCATTGTGTTTATCACCTCTTCTCTCTCCCCCCCCCCCCCCCCCCCCCCCCCCCCCCCTCTTCCTTCCCTCCAACTCTAGATCTTGAGCTATCAGAACCTGATCACGGATCCAGAGAGCTCGGAGATGGACGGTTACCTGAAGAGAGTCTTGAAGAGCAACAGATTATCCCAAGGGAGCTTATCGTCGGAAACGGTCAACGGATCCGCCGAGCCGGAGCGGGCAAATGTACAGGTATGTCAGAACAATTGACCCATGGCCACACGCGAGTTAGCCCCCTTGGACGATGCTCGAATTTTGTGGTGGTAAATTGTATTCGTCTCAGAACTAAAGCTGACGTAACTGGACCGTACTTTACAAGCTATGTTCACGCGATTCCGTTTGCAGTATGTCGTTTCTTTCCATCCCTCGAAAGAGCACAGATGAATATTAGGCCATCAGCCTGGGGGGTTGGTCGGTATCAAATGAGGGGAATAATGCTCATGGTGATTTTTGGCAAGGTATCACCCCTGTAGTTGGAACATATGTGATAGCATTGCAGCGGTGGCAGCTTTTTGGGTGTTATCACCCTTTTTGTAAAAAAATTGCCGCCAAAATGCTTGTTACCACATATAATTAATCCGGTAACAAGCATATTGGCGGCCATTTTGAAATTTTTTTTTTTAAAGTGATAACACCCAAAAAGCTGCCACCGCTCGCGCTGCAATGCTATCACACATTTTCCAACTCTAGGTGTGCATACCTTGCCAAAAATCGCTATCAGCATTACTCCTCTCGATCATTTGATACCGGTGGCCCAATTTTTGGACCGAGGCTGATGGCCTATAAATGAGGTTTAGACGTTCTCACCAGGGGTATGGGTTGGCTGACTTAAATCCTGTTTTTTGTAAAAGTTTTATTTTAGCAAAATAAATCAGGGCCAGAAGATCCGGAAGATTGCTTACCAATTGCTATGCCGCTAAGATTGGATCTCTCCCCCCAAGCATCCCATTTTCGTTTATTAACATGCTATTTTATCGGGGTTTTTTTCTTCCTCACAGAATGGGGCCAAGACGTCGCCCCGTAGAGCACCCACGAGAACCAACGACATCCTGGCCGAAATCTTCAAGAAAGTGGGCTCCAAGGAAAACACAAGAGAGGTAGCTCCTTGTTTGTAGTTTGTATCCACAAGAGGGCTCACTTCCAAGTGAGGGTTGTCGTTCGAAAAAGCCCAAATATTCGTGCGGGATGTGCAATTCAATTCGTGGTTTGATTTTGCACAAGCCGCCAGATTTTAGCAGTATTACAATTTTAGCAATATTACAATATTGCTTCTTTTTTTTTTTTAGTACATTGGTAATTGCTAGAAGTCTCACTCCCTAATCTCTGTTCTCAAAGTAACCTGGACACTGTCAATCACAGCCCTAGAGCAGGCCCGGGGAACGGATAATTGATCACACGTGGCCACTTGACGAATCACACTTGTAAAGCTACATAGTCATGGTCGGCCCGGGCTATTTTCTGGCCAGAAATATGTGTAAATGAGAGCACTCTAATGGGGCTCTCACCAAACTATTTGGATATGCAAATAATGTGGACTTGTGGAAGATGACATTTGTGGACTAATCAACCAGGCATACAAAAAACCCTGAAATTATCAAAATGATGCTAGGAAATGTATATCTTCACTCGATGGTTTTTGTTCCAGGGTTTGGCGGAGTTGTACGACTTCAAGCAGAAGTACCCTGATGTTGACATCGACCCGTTTCTCAAGAAGACTTCGCAGATATTCCAGAGCTACATCGAGCGCGGATTGAAGAGCATCGCCATGGAGAGGCAGGAGAAAGGCATCGTTACCGCGCCGACGGTTCCTAAGCCACAGAACAACGAGGAAACGGGTAAGTTTTGAGCTATTTTACTGTGTCAGTACATTCTTACCAAACTGCATTTTTTTAATGAAATTGTTTTAAGTGCAGCAATTTGTTCTATTTCAACTGCACTTTTAATCTTCCAAACCAGTGACCTCGGACGGAGCCGTCTCGCCAACTGAAGATGAGATCACATCAGCCAATGTTTTGAGAGAACGTATCAAGGTCCTGCGAGCACGATGCGGCTTGGACAACGGACCGGATGTCCCAGAGAGTCAGGCCTCGCCCGCAGAGAGGGCGGAGACTCTCCGGAGCAGCGTGGCAGACTCGCTGGTAAGTTGTGCATTCTGTTCCATTTCTAACACGTTGTTTTGTTTGTGTTTCTGCATAGATAACATCATCATGTACATCATCAAAAAGCAAACGTTGTGGTCACTTTTCAGCAGTCATTCTTGTTAAAGTCAGTTAATCTCCAAGTGAAATTTTGTTTGCCAAAAAAGGATAAAAATAGAAAAATTGATGTTTTTTTTTTTTTTGTGGTGAGGTAGGAAGCGAATGCAGTTTAGATTTTTCCAAAGCTGTTATTCTCCAGCCATATTCTCTGCGCGGTTTCAGTAATCAGTACCCTGTATTTTTGGATTGAAATAAGATATAAATCTGGTATCATCGGAGAGTCCATTCTTTTTGTTCTTTCATGATAATCTCTCATCAAGCCAAATTTGGGCTTGAGAGACATTTCTCAATATGCTATATAGGGTCACATTTATTGTGAAACTGGAATCCTAATATTCCTTCCCATTAAGCATAGAGAATCACACCCAATGGTTTCAGTGTTTTGCTTTTGAAGATGAAATAATTATGAAAATGTTCCCTTTGTAGGCTTTTAACATATACCCATCCCCCAGCCTTAAGGGTAGTGTACACAATTGGTAATCCTCCAAAAATAACTTTACTGAATTTTTACGAAATACCTTACTAGACTGTAAGTTAATAGCAGTCTCAATCATCCTGTGAAATGATGGCACCAGGTGTGCTGTCGTTGTCAAGAAAAGTGGAAATTTATATCGTTTTCCAATTATTGTTCGGCCGAACAATCGTTGGAAAAATGCCCTCTATTGACCGAATGTAGTTAATCCGTGTTGTGTCTAAAATGGGTTAACAATCCGAAAACGGGCACACGCATAGTGTACCGAAGCGACGTGTTGTAACCAGTGCATGCAGTGGATCTTGGATGTTCCACTCGGCCCTCGGCCTCTGTACATGTTATGTGACAATTGAAAACGATCCCATTTACAAAAATTCGGCTTATTTTACAAGAGGGCGTTATAACAAATGCCGCCCGACAGTTGAAAACGAGCGCCGTATTTCTCTCGTTTTTTTCGCCATCCAAGAACGCAAACCTTTGAACAGGTCAGTGAAACGATATTTGCTATAAAATACTAACCCCCAAATCCGCCCATTTCTGAAAATTGCAACAATGACCAATCATGTACACTACACTTAAACACCCAAATGATTATTATTATTATTATGAATCTTGGTTCCAAATTTGACTGTCAAGCACAATCAGTGAATTGGCTTTATTTCACAATTTGCATAATTTCCCCTAATGTCGGGCGCTTCCCAAATTGCAAGGAATTGAACTTAATTCAATTAATAGAATTAACGCTTTCATTGTTTCATGTTTACTATCATAGCTGCACTCTGACCATCACTCATCACACCATCATCAAACTAACGAGGTAAAGTCATTGCCGTACTAACCACGGAGGGGAGATAATAACAGATAGGGTGACAGATAGGGGGACAGATATAGACTGGGTTATTTGGTATAGTTGCAAAAAAAGGCTGTGTGAAATGCTGTACCTCCTTAAAGAATGTGCGGAACATTTTCAGAGCTCCAAAAAAAAGAAAAAAAGTTTGCAGTCAAAATGCCATGCAGATGAGTATTTTTCTTGGCTGGGTGTTGACACAATTTTGCTTGACAAATCAACATGACAGACATTGGTTGTATGCGTACAAACAAGCCAAAATTCCTTACTAACCTGTGAAATCCGCTAACAGTCAATGCAGAATTTTCTTCCTCACTCAGTCCGAAAACCCCGCTATGCACGATAAATGTTTTTTTTATTTTTATTGAAAAGCAATCGCAGCACAAAGCAGAATAAATAGGACGGTGTGCCGATCAAAGCAAGCATCATGTATGCATAGTGTTGTGTTTTGGCTGTAACTGTTTTTGTACATTTTTTGCTAAGCAATTTTTTTCTGTGCTGAGCAGATTCCGTGAGCTGAGCAGCTCTGTGATACTGGACCCCCCATTCACACTTGCTGCCTCAGACCCAAATGCAAAGAGCCTTGCTCGTTATGTGTAGTAGGTCTAGCGCAACTTGTAAGCCTTTTTGTGCTTGATAAATATTTGACGTATTGCCGTTCATGAGCATTAGCCCAACTTGTATGTACTGAAATGCATGCTGTGATAGCACAGTGTGCTGTTTCTTCCCCACCTGGCTGAACGAATGCAATGAGGTAAACGGGGTGTGACGCCATTTCGTAGTAGGTCTATTCTTTGTCCTGGACTGTTTGTAGAATTTGTGACGGCGCTTTAGCATACGCTATGTGTGTGTTCATGTTGCATAATTGTGCATGCTATTCAATGGCTCTCGACACCGCGGATACATTGTTGGACATTTGGACGTAATTTGACTTTTTTCAGTGGTTTAGTTGGGAAGCTTTTTAAAGAGGCTATCTTATCATGAATTGGTGTGTAACTGCAGATGGTCCATTCAGCAGTGAGCCCTCTTTAGTATTTTCTTGTTGGGTTCTATCAGTACAGTTTGGGTGAAACAAACGGCGACATGTTGAGCTGTCTTCTCTGAGAATGGCATGCTACTCGTGCACAATTTGTGCACCAGAATTTTGCAGAGATTCAAATCGATTCAATTTAATTCAAATCGGTCGTACGTCTACATACATTATAAGCTCCCACCTGAACAAAGTTACTGTCAATTTGGGAAACCGCCAACATAGGGCAAGATAGCTCAGGTGGTAGAGCGCCGGTACGGTAACCCGGAGGTCACAGGTTCAATCCCGCTCCTGCCAGTTTCTTTGTTCACTTTGAAAATACATTACAATGTATATAAGCTGTTTACATTTGTTCACATAATAGAACTGTGAGCTCATATAGTTTTCTTTCCAAGATCAGTGTTGAACCAATCTGAGGAACTGGCAAGATGGCCTCTTTAAAGTTCTCAAACTTTTTTTTTTAAACAAAGTCCGATTCTAACAGCAAGCGGGAAAACTAACCCATGAATGCTTTTGTTTTGTCCTTTGCCCATGTCTTGTACTTTGTGCACGCTCCTAACCAATAACAGCGCTCCGGGAGGCATCTGTATAACCCGGAAAGAGTAAGTCGTTAATGTTAGCCAAACCAGTCCTCATCAGTTATCGAGCAGATTTCATCAGCTTCTGGCTTGCGGAAGACATCTTATCTTGCACACGTGTCTTGGTCGTTCAGTTTTCATATGTGACTCGCTCTGCAAAAAATGAGTCGGATGTCGCGCATTACACTTTCCCGTACGGGGTGGTTTAATGTCAAAGACTATAACCCTAACCCTCCAGGGTATTTTGGCTAGAAACCCTGCCAGACGCATCAGATTGCATACTTTGTCACATTGACTTGTGTGCAGAGTGCAGCAAGGTCAAGCTGTCACCACAGATGCACTGTGCTGCGTCTGGCAGGGTTAGGGTACTATAAGAAATCGTACACTGAAAACATTCGTTAAAAACCAATGCATTACACTACAGAGTTGTGCCATATATCAAATGAAAGCTTATTTCATGCTCTTTCAGACCAACTGTAAAGCTTAAAATGTATTTTTAACACATCGGACTCATTTTTGTACATTTACAGAATATTTGTTAAATTTGTGGTTAATGTGTGTTGACTGTGTTTTTTCTTCTTTTTTTTCTTTTTTTTGGGGGGGAGAGGGGGTGGTTGGTAAAAGGGAAGAGGGGCAGAGGTGCGTAGTTTAATCGTCACTGTGTGTCCTTCCGACAAATAGATGATTTTGCTTCTTCCATCGCCTTCGTCACTTTTTCTGACAGTAGCTGTATACATTGACTCCATCGTCTAGAATCAGTGTGTCAACTAGGCTGAGGCCCTATCGGAATTCCATTTCGATGTTTTGTGTATTGACTCATACCCACCACCTTGTCCAAAGTGGCCGGCATAATCACTTTCCCTGTAGTTCGTCATGAACCACATAGTATAGTGAGGCTAATGATGTGGGTATTCAAGCAAATATACATCAGGCATGCATGCTGCACATGTGCACGTGGCTAACCTGTCTCCTGTGATACATGTACTACAGTCGCTCCATAGCGGCCTGCACGTGGTGGTTTCGTTTCACGTTGTCGAGTCACATGGGTTGAACAGCAGGGATGTAGTCGAGTCCATCACAAGTCCCTGCAAGTCCATCACAAGCCCTTCAGTCCTAATCCCAATCACAAGCTATTCAAATGAGCTGTGACAAAGGCATTCCTTTGTCATTGTTTATCCAGTTTACTTGTGACTGGCTTTATGAAAGGACTTCTGACTGGACTTGCGAAAGGACTTGACTACAACTCTGGTGAACAGCAAAGTTGCACACACAAAGTCATGTATGTTTGTGCGCACAGGTCATTCAGAAGCATCAATGTTGACCCCGGGTCACAGGTCAGACAAAATGTACCCAATGAGAGGTCAGAGAGATTAACCATCACCAGCGACCTTGGATAGGGCAACGGGTCCAAGCGAAATTTTGTGTCTAGTTTTATGTGTAGACTTTGTTTTGCTGTTCATTACCAAGGTCGCATGCAAAACCTGGTTGTGCCTTTCCACTTGCACTCTCTTTTTTTCCCCCCAGGGGTGAGATTTGTCAGGATTTTTAGTCAGGATTTGTACTGATTTCAGGATTTTCTGTCGGGATTTTTTTTTTTTATGAAGTTTTAAAGAAGTTAATGGAGTTAGACTTTTTAAAGATTTTAATGTCTTTGGAAATCTGGAATTCTGAGGTGTGACCCTAAAATCATGTGTTTTTTTAAACTGGATATAGATCAATAGAAACGGGTATTTTAACCCTAACCCTTGCAGACGCAGCACAGTGCATCTGTGGTGACAGCTTGACCTTGCTGCACTCTGCACACAAGTCAATGTGACAAAGTATGCAATCTGATGCCTGGCAGGGTTCTAGCAAACATGCCCTGGAGGGTTAGGGTTAAGGGGGTGCCTTTAGGCAAATACAAACCATAGACCCTGTGTTGCTCTTGGGTCCTTGGCGACCCCCAAACACTGCAGAATTTGTGGATTTGTTTTCATTTTTGGCCAAACTCACCTCTGGCATGTGGTGTGTTGTGGGTTATCAATGTGTTCAATTGCATGTGTAATCGGCATGTTGTGGTGGGGGTGGGGGTAATATTAATGAATCTGCATGGTTAAGCCATGAAAACAATTTCAACTATCAATCTCAGTCGTCCCTAATTTTTTTTTTCATCTCAGATTTCGCTGGGCTCCAGTTCCTCCTCGGTGACGGCAAACCCGGCCCCGTCGGCACCCGACACCAACGTCGAGGACCTCAAGAAGAGATTACAGCGCATCAAGAGCTCCCTCAATAAGTAGGACTACGCAAGAGAAAGAGGTTGCATAGATGCCCGGTTGCCATAGCAACAAACACTTAAGTTAGGGTGACTAACGAGTGATGCAGCAGGGAAACAAACTGTAATGAGATTGCCTCTGGCTTCGGAAAAGGTTTTTTTTTTTTGAACGAGGCAAGATGTTGTCGGACTCTTGGCAATGCCAGTTGTGTCTGGTGCTGCAAAGTTTTGGTACGCACTAGTCTGAGTCTGGTACCCCATGGAATGATGTAGCATTGACTGCAGAGAAGTCTGCACTGGTGCATGCTGGGATAGAGCGTTAAAGGATCTTGAATGTGAGAAATCACTCTGTGCCCAAAATGTTGAGGTTACAAATTTGGACAAAGTTCAGCCTTAACTCCCCCCCCCTCCTAACTGTGTAGTGTTAACATTTACCAATACTCCTGACACGACTTCATCATGCTATTTGTAAGCTTCAAGTCGACACTTAAAAAACGGGGTGCAATTCCATGAAGCTGCTTATCGCAAAATCCTGCTTGGAAAGTTTTCATGCTAATCAGAATTGTACCATATAAGCCGTACATATCATATGCAGTTTGTATACAGGCACAAGTAGTATAAACAGGCATAAACCATGACAAAGGAATGCTTTTGTTACAGTTCATTTGAATAGCTTAAGACTTGAATTAGGACAATGTCTTGTGTGATGGTCTTGTGCTGGTCTTGCAGGGTCTTGTGATGGTCTCGACTGCATCACTGGCTGGTATTGCAAAAAATGGTCTGTATTAAGGAAATATTTATGCCGAAAACCTCTATAAACATGGCCCAAGAAAAGATTGACCCTTTGCCGAAGGTTAGATTTTGACATCCAGGTGTAGCGTTGGTCATGGAAGCGCATTCCTGATTGATCTCTTTCAAGATTTTGAAATAAGATCTTATCCGTGTGGGGAATTCCTTGTCGTTAAAAATAAAGGCCACTAACCATGGAGTTTCCAAAAACGATCCTGCATACCAGACTGAGAGGCATTGTGTAAATATCGGCAGTATCGTAAAATAAAGGCGGCAGAAATTTGATCCAAACATAAAATTGAGGTCTTTCATTGCTATTAAAATGCTATTGATCCCATATATGTACAATTTCTGTCCGTTTTTCCCATTTTTAAAAGTTACGCGTGTATTCAAAAGTTCCATAAATTTCCATCCATAATATAGGTCATTATTATTGGCTGGTGTGGTGTTTATGCAAAGTTGATATGAATATTCATGTAAAATCCATAATGTTACTGCTTCTCTTCGGTTGTTGGTGCGTTGCCCAAATTGCAGTTTGTTGTCAACGTTCTTATACTTTAGGTCATTCTTGGGGTCCAAAAGTGACATTTTTGGTATCCCTGTTACACCTGACCTGTGTAATTTCCCATCAAGTATCATTAAAATTGACTTCACGCTATTTGTTACTTGTTTGGCAGGTACTTTACATAATCACTCTTGGAGATAGAAGGCATTAAAGAATGTGTCATGAATTGCAAAATCTAATAAAATGTCACTATGTAGGAGGGACACCAAAAATGTCACACTTTTGGATTCCTTATAGAATGACCCTTATGCATATATGTTCATCAATATTTATGAGCAGATTTGCAATTGCTTTGATTTCATTGCTTGCAGGTGGCTGTTGATGCTTATTATACTCATAAATATTCATAAGCAGTTTGCCGTTTATTATTGTTTGAATATGTTGCCAATGTGTAGTCATTTCTTATGCAGATTTGTCCATACTGTCATTAATCATTATCTCAAGTACTTAGTGCAGAAGAGCACATTCTTGAAATGTGCTCCTATGGAGTACTGGCGCAAGTCTGACGACCTCCGACATGTAGATTGAGATTTAGAATCAAGTTTATGCAAATTTCCGCTATTCTTCATCCAATTATAGCTCCTTCACATGGCACGTGAAGAGCCTTTTTACCCAACACGCGTTGTGAGTCGTTCGCAACTCTATCTGTAAATGTACAAGATTTGAGTGTTTTTTTTTTTTTTTTTTTATATACGTGTTTTGCAAATTCAGTTGCCTTATGTTGTTTCATAGCCTTTTTGTAACAAAAATAAATTGTTTTTGATCATTTAAATTTTGCCGGACAGGTCGCAAGTAAATCAGTGTAAATACACAGACATCCGAAAGCCCACCTTTACGTTCATTACATTTTTTGTGTTCATCACAGACAACTGTTTAAAAAGCGTGAGACTGATCATTAAAACCCCTTGCGTACGGATGACGCCAAATGGCGGCAAAAACCAGTGGCACCAGGTCGGATGATGCCATTTGCCGCTATTTATGCAGTTTCAATCCATTGTTGGATTATTGTGTATGTTACGCTTGACTGCACAAGCACATTGTGGCTGTTTCGCTTGGCTGCGCAGGCCACCCCGGCACCCCGACGACTCACTACGATAACCGTACTCAAGGGGTTAAGTCCTGCCCCTGGACATTTTAGCCAATCATAGGCCGCATCCGAAACTCTTGTCTAGGGCTATTGTCTAGGTGTGCGGCCATTACAACTACGTGAAGAAATGCTAACAATAGCCGTAGCCGTAGCTCTGGAAGCCCGTTTCGGACACGGCCATAGACACGACTATAGTCCAACAAATGCGCGCATACATGTGGTGTGTGTGGTTGTGATTGGTCAATGCATTAGGGGCGAGGCTTAATAGATCTGTCTATTTCTGTATTTGACTCGAGTGATTACTTATACTTTGGTTAACGATGTTGCGTTTGCCTGTGATTGGTCATTGGTTGGTTGTCCGGGAAGCGGGCTATTCCTTGGCACTCAACAGTAACCATGGAGATGCCATCTCGTCCCCAGGGTCTGTTGACATTCTCGCATCTCAAGAGTAGCTAATGGTAGCAGACTGCATGAACACAGTGGGTACGAGGTTGATGTAGATGGTGAGATAATTCAAGATGGCCATATTGGAATCATTTCTGTACGTTTTTTTTTCCCTAGGAAAGATAAGAACTCTTGTATGCCCTTATTGTATCCTGTGAAAGAAAACAAAATAGCAAGGTAAACGGCTCCTTTAACTATGAAGCCGTGTCCGAAACTGGCATTTGTGTCTATGGCTAGTTAGCATTGTGTGGTAATGCCCACAGATAGCCACAGCCACATAATACTCAATTGGGACACGGCTTTATTATGTAAAAGCCAGGAAACAGCTGAGGGCGCTCTACCTGGTTGTATCACGTGATATCATTCAGCCAACCAGTAGCTTCTTTTGAAATTCTGCTACCGGACGAATACAATTTTTCCTTTTCTGTGAAGACAATTTTTTTTAAATTTAGCTGGTTAACCCAGTTAAAAACTATAGATTCGAGTAAGATAGCTGTATATAATATCTAAATATTCATTAATTTTTTTTTTGTAATAGCAAAAATGTATTTAAATTGTGCTCCGTTCCCTGTATCAACAAAATGTGTATATATATATATCAAGGGTATATGGAAATTAACAATTTGCTGTGATTTGTCAAATCGATGTAAATTATGAGTATTAAACTACAAAGTTTAAATGCTGCTTGGACCAATGGCAATTGGGATTGGAGGGTGTGACTTCATTCTTTCCTTGAGGAAATGTTAGTGTTTGGCACCGGGTAGTGTCCATACTTTGTGTGATTCAACTTGTACATGAAATAACAAACCTGTGAAAGTTTCAGCTCAATCCGTCATCCAAGTCGTGAGAAAATGACAAACCGTTCTGTTTCAATATGATTTTGAAATTAAAATGAGCCACGGCATTTGTTTCGTCTTCAGATACAATTTTATCAAAGATGACGGCATTTCCGATGAAATATCTCTCGCGTTTCCTTGAAATTCTGGTTCCACCAGCCCACACAAGAATGTATTTTGAGCCCGATTTCAATTTTGCAATGCTCTTTGCTCTCTCGATGAGTCGACGGCCAAGTCAGGAGACCCACTTTTGCTTCAGTTCACAGCCACAATGACAAAAACTTGACTTTCCTGTGGCCTTATAAAAATAGACTAATTTCCTCTCCGGGAGTCCACATTACAATGCCTTGTTTCCGCTTTTAACCGTGATTAATTTGTCTAGTAAAAAGTTTGCCTATAGTTTTCATATGATGCACGATATGGGGCAGAGCGAACCCCCCCTCTGTTGTGTTGGTCATTGTGTTCCAGGAATCTCGGGAATTCTTTTCAGAAGTCTAGGTGGGGGGATGTGTTAGGTAACAATAGTCTGGAGAGTGTATAGGGTATAGGGACAAAAAGGGGGTACCCCTCTGCCCCATATCGTGCTGGGTATAATAGTTTTAGTTCAAAGACTGGTGGATGGCTAGTTTCACCATGCAATTCTTGGTTGTTGAGCTCGGTCTTGGGGGGGGGGGGGGGGGGGGGGACATCACCTCGTAAGAATAGGGGAGGGGCTAGGCATATGCCACGCCGCCCCTAGCCCTCCATAGCGCAAAGCATCTACCCTTAGATCTGATAGAATGTCTACTGTGATGGTGAGATATATCATTTTTGGGTGGTAGGTAGCTAGATTAGCTCACCCATTCGGATATTACTTGAAAGACATTGACAAACTGGATTTTTCTATTTTTCTATTTTATTAATTTATTTTTTTCTTAATACATATTTCCACTTTTATTTGGTAGGTTTGGTGTTGGTTAGCAAGTTCGTTGGTTGTTTGGTTTATGGTTTGTTTGGTCTGCTTAGTTTGTTACTTTTTGTTCTGTTGCAAAAAGTTTTCGTACATCTAAAACAAAGAAGAATGTGAAATGAGGGTAAAAAACAAATACGCATGGTCAAGTTGTGCATCTCTGTCGTCGGCTGCAAACTCGTGCCAATTTACCAATGGAAATCTTAGCCTACTCTCTAATGGTAAAAATGTAATGTTGCGACTTAAATACTACCCATGAAACGTTGACAAATTACCACGTCCAGTCCGCGTTTTTTTTTCTCCGTAGGCTGGTGAAACAATTTTCATGAATAACTTAGTGTTTGCATTGATCACTGCATAGCACTTAGATTCTCGGTCTCTTTTTCCCCTTAAATTAAAAATATCCCAAAGATATCACAGTAAAGAAAAATGGGTACAGGTGGATTCGAACTAGGGACCTTTTGATCCATAGCACATCCCACTATCCACTAGACTAGTCTGCAGCAGCTCGACAGCAGCCGCTTTTTAAATGATTGAATGTAACTAGTTGACTAAATAATAACAATGCTGTGACGTTCTGTTCTATTATAATAAATTAACATAACTTTCTTATCAAAACTACTGAATTATTCATGATTATTGCTTCACCCGCCTACAGAAAAAAATGCGCGTACAGTCCTAACTATAGTGTACGTACAAGTACTGCCCTAAGGGGTATATACCACGCACAATGGGGACAGTGGGACCCTGCAAGGAAGTCTTTAGAAATCTTGAAGCCCCACAGGGAAAACGCTATAGAGTTTGAGATTTCAATAGGAACGAAGGAAAATAATAGAAGGAAAGGAAAGTACAATAGTGGTACCCCGTAAGGGTGCATATGTCAAGATGTGTGCGATGGTTGAAGTTTGTGTTCCCGTTACTGTATTCTGTTTCGAAGATCTACACAAAGCTCCCTATAATTGCAATAATCAAACACTGCTGCTGTTAAAGGCTTTCAGATAAATATTAAGGGTAGCACTTTAAAAGGGATAACACAACAGAAACGGAAATCCAGACAGCCGTTCATCTTTCCACATCCGGTCTGGTTCGGACGATAGTGGTAGTATTTGGTAATAGAGGAAGTCCTATAGCCACTAGCCCATCACCCCCAACCCAGCCAATGACCTTATATATCCCACAACTAGTCCGTTTGGTTCTGCGATCGTATAAAACAGGCCAGCCTAGATTTGTCGTTTATTGCCCTCGGTGAAAGCTCCAGAGGACAATTGGTGAGGTTGTCAGCTTGTTCGTCACCTTCGCTATAGGAAGAGCTTCATATTGCCTGTGGAGATTTGACTTCCAAGAAGGTTAGTATCTGAGTTAAGGGTATGATATAGCTTTGGTGTTGATCAAAAACGAAACTGATAAGTTTCAGTCTGCATTTTTAAAGTGAACAAAGAAACTTGCAGGAGTGGGATTCGAACCTGCCACCTCTGGAATACCGCATCGCTCTACCAACTGAGCTATCTTGCCCTATGATGGCGGTCTCCCAAATTGTCAGTTTCTTTGTTCGGGTGGGCGCAATCTGAATAGCTTATACCGTTTTATACTGTTTGTAAAGATGGTAGGCTACCAGTAGCAATCCTGAGAAATCTTTCCATCTGAAATCCTGTCATCTTTGAGAAAATTGTAAGTAAAGACGTTCAAAAAATGTGGCTTATTTCGATTTCAACAATCGAATATAAAGCCATAGGCCTATGAATGTGCCCAAAAATCATTGGGTTTTTTCTTCAGTTTTTTCTTATGACTCTAACGACGGATGGAGCTAATTAACATTCACAGGTTTGTAATCTCATGCATTATGTTTAATCACACAACGTATGAGCACTGTCTGCTAATGTTTTGTCAACTCTACCAATCATATCTTTAACCGTTAAAGATCATGAGGGGTCGAGTTGACGAAGCAATCTAGACCTGGTGGTTTTCCTTTTGTTGCCCAAGGCGCATTCGCGCGGTCAAACCAAGTCATCATCAGCATTTTGTAGATGGATGTGTCGGTCCGTCAGTCCATCAGGCTGTATGCTGGTTTCAAGTGAAGTTCTAGCGAGGCTGGCCGTCGCCACACATTTCAACGTTTTCACTGACGCTCAAACTCCACAGTTTCATACAATTATCTTTTTCTTTTCTCGGTTTTAATTGTTATGCACTCGAACTAGTGAGCAATATTATTTCAATAAAAAAATATACTTTTGGTCTTTACACCAGGACTATACGTTATTTGACTTGAGCTTTGAGCAAAACAATGGGTGCGTGGGAGGGGTGAAAAATGAACTCTTTGTAATCTCTTATGAGGCTGCACATCATGTGAACTGCGTCATTTTTTTCATTGTTCTTCTTTTGTTAAAAGAGACAATGGACAAAGTAACCTCGTTTGACAATTGACCATTTCCGACTATTGAAATCATATCCGTAAATATGGTGAACAGTCATCTTTTCACAATTTATATTCGATGTCCCTTTTGTTGGCTTTGCCTCCTCGCTATTGTACTTACAGGACATGATGAATTGTCAACTTCCGTCTGCTATTCCAATCGGTCTCTTTCTCCTGATTGGCTGTTGCTGCGCTGCCGTCGACCAACCACCGGAGGTTCCTTCAAACTTGCGGCCAACCAGAGCTCAGGAAAACCCAGCCGTCGGCAATGACGACCCGCGCACCGTTCAACCGTCGCATCCCCGGGTCCAGGACCCGTGCAGTGGCTCACCTATACTCATAGGAATGCCCGGCCTGGCCGGGCCAACCGGACCCCAGGGGATCCCGGGGGTGCAAGGCCCGTCAGGATTCCCAGGAAATCCGGGAAACAACGGGAATAACGGGCAGCCTGGGTCACAGGGCAGAGCAGGAGAGAAAGGGGAAATGGGTGATGTAGGATTCACCGGCATGCCTGGTAATTATTATAAATCTTAATAAACACAATTTAAAATGGAAAACACGAATAACTAGGTCCCCTATAACACGGAAAACGGCGATAACAATGGTATTGACCACAGTTTGTAGAGTACATCCTAGACCTACAAACAATATTGCATTGACAACATTCATAATCAAAGCTGACAGCAGACGGGTTATTAAGGAATTTTTTGTCCGGGAGGCCGAGGGGGCAGGCTCGACAGATTTCTTTCTCAAAACATTGTTGATGGGTTGTGAGGAACGATTTTAGAACGGTCATTATGCGCTTTTAGTAAGGAGTTCTTTCTATTATACCATTACATGAATCATTGGAATTGTTTTTATAGATTTGAAAACTTCAAATAAAAACAAGTACTTGGATCATGCTCGTACTCTGTTGTATGACATTATTTTATTTGTGACAAGAAATTGAACTATGTTTTATTGCATGGATTCTTCTAACTTCTATAAGAGTGGTCACCGCAGGCCTACATTACGGGAAGTAGTGTGTCTGAAAATAGACGTGTCAAAACAACGTGCCGTGATTTAATCATTTTTTCCCCAGTTGATGAAAATCCTTAAAGTTAATCTCCGAGGTTTCTCTCTTCTGTCTCCGCCCACAGGCCCTTTGGGCGCTCCCGGCTTCACTGGCCCATCGGGCCCGCCCGGCTCGCCGGGGGATCGAGGTAATATGGGACTCATCGGTACGCCAGGCAAACACGGTCTGACGGGATCACCCGGGAATGCTGGACCAACGGGACCGCCCGGACCGATCGGTTTCCCCGGTAGGTTGAGGAGAGGCTAATTATGATAATACCAAGCCATGGCGTGCATTTTTAACGTCACTTCTCAACTGGAAAATGTGAAAATTATTTTGGGATCTTTAGAGGTATTTAAAGTTGGTTTGGTTTGGTTTGGTTTAATTGGCTTTCTGTTAATTCCCTGTTTGGATAATTTTAATGGTTTTAACCATATAAACCATATGTTTATAACTACATATTTTTTAAAAAGATGTTAAATAAATTAATGAATGAAAAAATAAATAAGCATTCGGCTTATGTTACGGCTCCTGACAAACATCCTAGAAAGGAAACTCGTGCTAACACAGCAACAGGCTGTAACTTAACATAACAAAAAGACAGAATACCCGTTGTTCTCAAAATACAGGCGGAAGTGGAGAAAGAGGGGTTCCCGGGCTCAGAGGAATGCCGGGAGAATGCTCCTGCCCACCGCCCGAAGCCAGCGAGCGTCCCGGCGGCGGGCAGCGATCTCGGGGGGCCAAATCCGCCTTCTCCGCTGGTCGGACCACCGGACTTCTGGCAACCAATGGGCCGGTCGTGGTGACCTACCAGACGATCTTTACCAACAAGGGCGGGCACTTCGACACCGACACTGGGATATTCCATTGCGCCATCCCCGGTGAGCAACGTCCTTGTGCCTGACACCCACAAAGGGTCTGATGGTTTTGTGTACAAATGGAAGAACCAATCAGAGCAAGAGTAACGCGGCGACTCGAGCCGGTTAACCAATGAAAACACGGATGCTTGTAATTAGTATGCAGGGGGCGGGACCAACGTCCGGTTTTTGCACACGGTATTAATGTTCAGGTACAATGTAGGCAAGTTTTTGTTTTGACCTCTGACCCGGCGCTGCCTGGTTCTTACACATGAAATGTTTCGACTGCCCAAAAATTGTCTTAAGAAGATCCCATTTTCATCCATTTCCGTGCAGGGACTTATTATTTCTCGATGCATATCTACAAGTCGTCTGCCCAGAACTTCCCCCTGGTCCAATTGCTACTGAACGGTGAGTACCGTCTTTAGGCCTGGCTTTAGTTTGACCAAGGAGAGTTTCCACTGTCCTATACATCCTTCAAGCGCTCACATTCTGTCAAACTAAGACACAATAAGTGTTCAATATGTGATATAAATATCATAAAATTACTGACGTCGTGGTGACGTCACGAACAATTAAAAGTTTTAACTATTACCAGAACTTTGTCACCCAAGAAGCCTTATCCACACACACACACAAATGATCTAGCATTCTTAGTACTTTTGACGGGACGTCCACAATAATGACTAAATCAAATATTCATGTGACGTCATGACGACGTCACGATTATTTTTAAACTACCACGATAATTTATGTAACTAAGAAACGTATTCCCCTCCAAAAAGCGTTTTTAGTTATTGTAATTTGAGACGGATAATATAACTTACTTGTATGGTTGATGGGCTTCACCCTGTATGAAGCGTTGACCGTGGTTGATGGGGATATTGGACAATTACCGTGTATGGTTGATAAGCCACAATCTGTTACCCTTATCTATTTTTATTTTTTTGCTCTGTTCACTGGTAAAACATTGCATCCTTTTCAAAGTACTTTTGAAACAAATAATGAAAGTAAATAAAGGAAAACTGACTAGGTAAATTTGAATACATTTTCAAAGTGAACAAAGAAACTGGCTTTACCTTGTATGAAGCGTTGAGCGTGGTTGATGGGGATATAGGAGAACCGTGTATGGTTGATGGGCTTCACCTGTATTGGCTATACGGCATTCTGGGTTTATGACTTCTGACTAGCGCCCACCCGAACAAAGATACTGACAATTTGGGAGACCGCCAACGTAGTAGGGCAAGATAGCTCAGTTGGTAGAGCGCCGGTACGGTAACCTGGAGGTTGCAGGTTCGAATCACGCTCCTGCCAGTTTCTTTGTTCACTTTGAGAAGATAAATAAAGAAAGAAAGAGGGTAAGAGTAAAAGGAAACGGCTAAAGATTGCATTTAATGCAAACTTCAATATCCTTTCTAAAGAAAAAGTATTGTATTTTGCAAAAAGAAGTAATTTGCAAAATGGGTCGAACCCCGGTCTCCTGAGTGACAGTCAGAGATACTCACCAATATACCGAGGAATACTGTTTCTTAGACCGGTAACTTACATAACGTTGTATAGCCAGCAAGATATGGGACCAAGGGGGTACCCCCTCCAGTAGCTTATTCAGCTTTTTGTGCCAGGAAGGGCAAACAACGTCCAAACCGTCTTAAAACCGTCGCAAAAACACTATTTCCTTTTGTTTTTTATGACGCCTCAAATGCCGCCGGGGAGGAGGAGGGGGGGGGGGGGGGGAAGTTGTCCCCCATCCCCCCGCTGGATACGCCACTGACCCCTCCCCTCTTGTCATAAACCCCCCCCCCCCCCCCCCCCCCTCCCCAACCTCCCCGGACATCTGAAAGGATTCCTGAGATTCCGGGAACACAATGACAACGTGCGTCTTCCTCCATGGTTGTATACTACAAACCAATCAACCACGCTTGAGAAGTCCTTTTGTATGAGTCGAGTACAAAGAAACTCTATACGTTGGGCAATTTTACCCTGTAACCAATGTTACATTAATTATCGCTTGCACTGTCAGTAATCCTCGGTAGTATAGTGGTGAGTATCTCTGACTGTCACTCAGGAGACCGGGGTTCGATTCCCCGCCGGGGAGAATGATTTTTTTTTTTTTCCCTCTTTTTTTTTTTAGTAAAGGATTATGTTTTTTTATAAAACACAATCTGTAACCCTTTTTTATTTTGTTGCTTTGTTCATGAAGCTACACTGGTCACACACTGCATCCTTTTCAAACTCCTTTTGAAACAAATCATGAAAGTGAATAAAGAAAGAAAGAAAAAAAAGAGAGGGTAAGAATAAAAGGAAACGGCTAAAGATTGCATTTAATGGAAACTTCAATATCCTTTCTAAAGAAAAAGTCTTTGCCAAAACAAAAAAAAGTCATCCTCCCCGGCGGGGAATCGAACCCCGGTCTCATGAGTGACAGTCAGAGATACTCACCACTATACTACCGAGGATTGCCGTTTTTTAGACCGGTAACTTACGTAACGTTGTATACCCTGTCCCAAAACCCAAAACACACTCAAGATTGTTGCCTATGAATCGGTAAAGCATAGTAAATGTTGTAGCGCCCTCTTCTGTTGAGCCGTGTCGCGAAAACGAATTTGGCACAAGCACAACGCTAAGCGCTTTAGAGCCCCGTCTGCGATGCGATGCGGCTAAAAATTGTGTTTCCCTCGGACAGGTAAAATTGGAAAAGACGAAGTTTTTGCAAATTCTTCCCAATAATTGGTCCATTCTGCAATTGTGCCGGTCCATTTTGACCTGAATTAACCAACAATAATACAACCTCGAAATCAGCATTGTTTGTTTCTCACCAAACAAATCTGCGGGGATCCACAAAATGGGGGGGGGGGGGGGGGGGGGGGATATCATACCCTGGATTTATGCCCATGACCATCCCCAATCTTCTTCCCTTACATTATTTTGAAACTCGCTACTCAAACATTTGCTTTTGAAAATTTCAGCCAAGTGCGTAACTCACTCACAGCACATGTAATTCATTTTGGGAAGATTTCGAAAGTGAAATTTCAAACAATTTCTGCCAAAAATAAAAAAATGGCAAGGGGTTAACCTTACATTTTTAACACATTTTTGCGCAAAATGAAGTATTAGGAGATTTCAAAATAATGAAATTTCAAAAAAATTCTGCTAAAAATAAAACCTGCTAAGGTTCAAATTTTGGCAAAAAATTTAGTTTTGGGAAGATTTCAAAAAAAGTTCTGCCAAAAACTAAAAATGGCAAGGGGTTAACCTTACATTTTGATCAAATTTTTGCGCAAAATTAAGTTTTGAGAGATTTCAAAATAATGAAATTTCAAAAAGAAATCTGCCAAAAATAAAACATGGCAAGGGGTTAACCTTACATAACCTTACATTTTGATCACATTTTTGCGCAAAATTAGGTTTTGGTAAGATTAAAAAGAAAAATGAAATTTCAAAAAATGTCTGCCGTAAATAAAACATGGCAAGGGGTAAACCTTACATTTTGATCAAATTTTTGCGTATAATGACGTTTTGGGAAGATTTAAAAAAATGCTATTACAAACATTTTCTGCCAAAACAAAAAAAATGGCAAGGGGTTAACCTTACATTTTGATAATGTTTTTGCGCAAAATTAAGTTTTAAAAAGATTTCGAAAAAATAACATTTAAACAATTTCTGTCATAAATAAAACATGGCAAGGGGTTAACCTTAGATTTTGATCAAATTTTGGCAAAAAATTCTGTTTAGGAAGATTTCGAAAAAATAAAATTTCAAAAGATTTCTACCAAAAATGTAAAATGGCAAGGGGTTAACCTTACATTTTGATCAAATTTTGGCCAAAAGAAGTTTGGGGAGGTTTAAAAAAACAAATATTTCAAACATTTTCTGCGAAAACTAAAAAAGGGCAACCTTATATTTTGATCAAATTTTTGGGCATAATTAAGTTATGGGAAGATTTCGATAAAATGAAATTTTAAAACAATTTCTGCCATAAATAAAACATGGCAAGGGGTTAACCTTACATTTTGATCAAATTTTGGCAAAAAATTCTGTTTGGGAAGATTTCGAAAAATTAAAATTTCAAAACAATTCTGCCAAAAATAAAACATGTCAAGGGGTTAACATTATATTTTGATCAAATTTTTGCGCAAAATTAAGTTTTGAGAGATTTCAAAATAATGAAATTTCAAAAAGAAATCTGCCAAAAATAAAACATGGCAAGGGGTTAACCTTACATAACCTTACATTTTGATCACATTTTTGCGCAAAATTAGGTTTTGGTAAGATTAAAAAGAAAAATGAAATTTCAAAAAATGTCTGCCGTAAATAAAACATGGCAAGGGGTAAACCTTACATTTTGATCACATTTTTGCGCAAAATTAAGTTTTGGGAAGATTTCGAAAAAATGAAATTTCAAAAATGTCTGCCATAAATAGAACATGGCAAGGGGTTAACCTTAGATTTTGATCAAATTTTGGCAACAAATTCTGTTTGGGAAGATTTCGAAAAAATGAAATTTCAAAAGATTTCTACCAAAAATGTAAAATGGCAAGGGGTTAACCTTACATTTTGATCAAATTTTGGCCAAAAGAAGTTTCGGCAAGATTAAAAAAAATGATATTTCAAACATTTTCTGCCAAAACTAAAAAAAATGGCAAGGGGTTACATTTTTATCACATTTTTGCGCAAAAGTAAGTTTTGGGAAAATTTCGAAAAAATGAAATTTAAAACAAAATTCTGCCATAAATAAAACATGTCAAGGGGTGAACCTTACATTTTGATCACATTTTTGCGCATAATGAAGTTTTGGGAAGATAACAAAAAAAATGATATTTCAAACATTTTCTGCCAAAACTAAAAAAGGGCAACCTTATATTTTGATCAAATTTTTGGGCATAATTAAGTTATAAGAAGATTTCGAAAAAATGAAATTTTAAAACATTTCTGCCAAAAAAGAAATGGCAAGGGATAAACCTTTACATTTTGATCAAATTTTTGCGCAAAATTAAGTTTTGGGAAGATTTTAAAAAATGCTATTACAAACATTTGCTTCCAAAAAGAAAAAATGGCAAGGGGTTAACCTTACATTTTGATCAAATTGACAAAATTAAGTTTGGGGAAATTTCGAAAAAATAAAATTTTAAAAAATGTCTGCCAAAAAAGAAATGGCAAGGGGTATCAATTTATGTGGAATCAATAGCAAAAGGGGGAATTACGTAACCACAGCTTATTTAGTAAAATAAAAAAAAAAAAAGGTTTATTTTCAAAATGGCCAGTGGCCACCAATCTTATAAATGTCCAACAATTAACTAGGGTTTTCAACTGTTCTCAAGACACAGAAATGAAAGACTGTCGGACAAAATTGAACACGTTTACAGTTTTAATAGGCTTTTATTTTACTTTCCCAATGGATGGGTCGACATTTTTTCATTGGCAAAATAATGAAGCGTGCAGGGATGCTAAACTTTTTTTTGTTTCCACCTTTGCCTGCTGTATCAGCCAATTTCTTTATGAAAATTTAAGGATTTGCTTTTCCGGGGAAAATTTCTCTAAATGGGTACCAGCTTTCATTGCCAAGTGCCAGCGAGTAAACAATGCACAACAAATTGCTACAAGAAATCAAATTTATTCACTAGAATACATGTATAATAGTACAGCGAGTATCTTTAGATATAGGTACAGTACTCTAAAAACCTCTAAAATCAGTTTGAAAACATGTTTACAAACTATATAAACGTTACGTGTCCAATTCCTAAACATCAATGTTCAATGGCTAAACACTATCTGTCAACACGCTAAACATGTTTAGTATGTATTGTAAACGTGTTTATAAACGGACAGCAAGAAAGTGTTTAGATAACTAGAAAAGTGTTTACTTGCTAAACAGTTTTTTTGCAGTGTATGGTATAGCTTGTCAGCAAATTGAATAATTTAAATAATTTATTACATGTGACCTTTAAAAGGTAGCACATGTATACACCATTTGCTTTTGCTGTAATAAATTTGGGGTCGAGTATTTCATAGCGTGCTAGCAAATATTGTAACACCGACCCGTTTAAAGTCGTTTGCACAGCTAGACTATTTCCAAAGATTGTCTGCCAACAATCACTGGGGAAAGCAATAAATTTCCTCTTTTCTTGAAAAGATGCTCGAGACTCCCATTTACTAGTCTTGTACGGTATTTTGTAATAATTCGTTAGTTTTGGTTATTTTTTATGTTTGCAAATGTATATAATATACTACCTTTAATGATAAAACCAAATTAATTAGTTTAAAACCAAGATTACTGTTAAGATGGTACCATTATCAATCCAGAAAAAAAATTGTCTAATGCTGCCATCTTCAAAAAAGAAAATTATCTGAATACAGTGGAACGCCGCTATACCGAACATTCGGCTATACCGAACACCATCATTGGCTCCCAAATTTTGTGTACAATGTTGAAAAAAGCAACGAATTTAAAAAAAAATGTAGGCCTACTGGGCATTTTGGCTGTTTGTAATTGCCAAACGGCTGCATTGAGCTTTATGTGCTAATGAGTTGTTGGGCCTTCACGATTGAAACCTTCAAATGGCAACCACCCAGATTCAAGTGTCCACAGGCTCAGGAGTTGGCCACATGAAATAAGTCTTACACCAAGCTCATCAAGTAATATCCATAGTTAATTAAATAATCAGTCATGCCGATTCGTCGGATTGCAATATCTCCAAGACACGGGCGTGGTCAGTGTCAGTCAGCATCCTGCAAACAGTTGATAAGGGAGTGGCACCTTCTTGGATTTCCACATTCAGCAGCATCCATATGTATGAAAACATCCCATGCAATAGGTAGGCGATGTGAAGTCTCGAGACAGAGTCAACGTTTAAACTTCCAAGGTTGCTATGTTCAAACCAGTTTCCCAAGTTTTCATATCCTTGATGTTTCGCCGACTCGAACAGCTCAGTCTTCCAGCAAACGGATAATCATCCAAGTCATGCCATATGATGATGAAGTCATGCCACGCATATCGAGCAGTGATAGAAGCACCTGTTGTCAGGGAAGAGTGGGGGAATATACAATTTAGAATTGCGGGTACTGTGTTCGGGGAGGGTGGCCAGAGACTACAGATGACATCTAAGATTTACATATTTAGCCAAAAACACGACAAATCAGTGAAATTTGAATGTAATTTAACCTTCGTAGAAGATGGTTTACAAATCAGCTTGTATATAATTTTTTTATTTTTTTTTATTTTTTTAAATTTTTTTAACTGACTTGTGCATGGTTTCAAAAAGTGCATGGTATGTGATAATGTATGCCAGGGCCAGGCTAAATTTCAGGACTTTTCCCAAGTAAAAAAAACACTTGATTGCGAATCCGAGAATTTACAAAACCAATGGGAGGGTTGTAGGTGGCCAGTGAGGAGTCCTTAAAAATTAAATCATATGAACACTAGAAAGGTGGGGACAATACCATGTATTAATTGTAGTGTACATGATTGGTCATTGTTGCAATTTTCAGAAATGGGCGGATTTGGGGGTCAGTATTTTATAGGAAATATCGTTCCACTGACCTGTTCAAAGTTTTGCATTGTTTGGTGAAAAAAAAGTGAAAAACGGCGACGGCGTTCGGGCCAACATTTCACAGGATGATTGAGACTACTACAGTTTAGTAAGGTATTCAGTAAAAACTAAATAATTGTAGGATTACTCATCGTGTACACTACATTTAAAATAAAGGTAGACTTTTTTTGGAGGGGTTATTGCATTATAAATAATTGATACTCGCCTCACAGTTACTTGGGATGGACCAACTGATGAGATGAGCTCAGTCTTGTTGACTTGCTGACTTGACTTGGACTATAGAGTCGCAATGTTTTTGACTTGAGACTTGAAAAAAAAGAAATTTGGGACTTGACTTGAAAGAATATGACTTGTGACTTGACTTGACTAAATTTTACTTGCTGACATTAACACTTCTGTTAAAATAAACACAAACATACAGGTATCAGTTAAAAAACAAGCCTATAGCGCATATATAGCAAGCTGGGTGTCCAGTACGTATGCAGGGCCACAGCGCTGGCCTTAGCGCTGGCCGAGCTGCATGGAGAATTGTTGAAATGGCACACTAGGTTGATTTTGTACAGTGCATGCGTGCTAGCCTATGCATTGTCATTTTGTCATTGAAATATTTATTTACTAACAATTGACTCAAGACTTGGTACTTGACTTGGAAAAATTTACTTGGGACTTGACTTTTAGACCTTGGTCCATGATGCAGCTCAAAAAGAAAACGTTGATCCTGGTAAGGTTAGTTTAAACAGGGCCACCACGTGAAGGTCCCAGGATACCAGCCCCACACGCTGTCCAGATGATCGGGTCCATTGCTTGACAGGACGAGGGACCCTGAGCCGAGGCCCAGAGCCCCTGCCTGCCGTTGTCCGGTCCACCCTGCCGCGGCAGAGCACCCTTTACTTTCTATGCGTGCCGCCCTGCCTGTGCCCGCCACACACACAGGCGAATCAGGACGTAGCAGCGTTCGCAGTACCAGCTATGATAACAGGGTCCACGCCCCTATCCGGAGAGGGACGCTACGTCCTGCACCTTTTTCAGGCACCCGCGCCAAAACCCTTGTCGGGTATGGACGTTGCTTGGGGTAAACCCCTTCACGCACCTCCAATTTCTGTTACGCCGCACCTCCACTAAGCCCTAGTTGACGTAGGGATATAGAGGATCCCATAGTCTATTCTAAGTGGAATGTCACTGCCTAAACTAGATAAAAAAACCTATTTATATTAGTGAAATTTCCCTTTCACTAATTGATAGATCTACATTTATAAAAAAAATTCCTGTGGAAATACACATTTAAGCCCTAATTAGAGTAGATGTCCGCTTCTGGATAGACGTAGGGATAAAGCAGATCCCATAGTCTGGTCTTGCGTTGGGGGCATAGGGATATAGACGATCCCATAGCCCATCTTGGTGAGGGACATAGGGAATCCCATAATCCTCTCCTAGGCCTAATGATGCTGCTCAATTTGAGCCGATGACCTGCAAGAGACCACCACCCCCACATCACAACACACAGAAACACTTAGGGTTTTGAAGGGCAAAAACAAAATTTGTGGACTGCATACAAGTTATTTTGGACATTTTTTGCTATGAACTTCACGGTTGTCTGTTCTACCGAGAGGCCCTCTATGACAATTGCTTTTCTCCACCAAGGAGAAGATTAGGGGGGGGGGGGGACACAAACTAATTGGTTGTTGAATTGGCAACATTTGATTCAAGGTTACATACATGTAGTTCAAAGGGGCCGAAAGACCAAGGATACCTATTTTCGTTAAATTTGCTCTACAACCAAGTGATTATTTTAAATAGCATGCTCCGAGCATGAACTTTTTTGGTGGGGACCAGGTTTTGGGGCTTATTTTCGTAAAATATCTGGATAGTCAACCCAACCACCATCACCCCACGATCACAGACACATAGAAACAGAAATATGTGACCCACTTTTAGATTTTTCTTCTCTTTATCCATTTCCGATTCGTTTACATTTTTTGTGTGGAAAAGTTCATTAAAAAAAAAAAAGGCAAATTGACATTCCACTTTTTAACGACCCTAGCTCATATCCTACCAGGGTACTTTGTGGACAAGGTAGCAAATCGCTAGTTAAATAGCATTGTGTTTTCCCCAGAAAAATCCTGGTTCCTCCCCCCCCCCCCCATGCATCTTTACTGCAGATTCTTGGCTAGGATAGCATAAATAATTTCTCCCGATTTCTGGTTTTCTTTTTGAATCGAGGCATTAAAGGATTGATTTATGCCAGGGTGGGTCACAAAAAGAGAGAAAGAGAGATAGATATTGAAAAGGCCCACTTCCGGAGACTCACTCTGATTTGAATCCAAACGACTTGTGAAGCTTGTGATGAACTCCTTAGGTCTTGTGTGCACGGCTCAATTTGAGCGCTCATGACTGAAACAAAAGGGTTAGTTTACCTTAGTGCACAAGCTTGCTTCGGATGAACCTTGCTTGAGATGAACCTTGCTTGGCTGGCCCAGATGAACTCCTGTGATCCAGGAGTCTTGTGCATGTTCATGGTTCAATTTGAGCACATGGCTGAAACAAAAGGGGTTAGTTTACCTTGCTTGAGATGAACCTTGCTTGAGATGAACCTTGCTTGAGATGAACCTTGCTTGAGATGAACCTTGCTTGAGATGAACCTTGCTTGAGATGAACCTTGCTTGAGATGAACCTTGCTTGAGATGAACCTTGCTTGAGATGAACCTTGCTTGAGATGAACCTTGCTTGAGATGAACCTTGCTCAGTTGAGATGAACCTTGCTCAGTTGAGATGAACCTTGCTCAGTTGAGATGAACCTTGCTCAGTTGAGATGAACCTTGCTCAGTTGAGATGAACCTTGCTCGAGATGAACCTTGCTCGAGATGAACCTTGTTTGCCTGGTGATAACTCCTTCGATCTGGGGGTCTTGTGCATGTTCATAGCTGCAATACAAAGGGTTAGTTTACCTTGAGTATGCTTGCTTGAGATGAACCTTGCTTGAGATGAACCTTGCTTGGCTGGTGATAACTCGATCCTTCGATCTGGGGGTCTTGTGCATGTTCATAGCTGCAATATAAAGGGTTAGTTTACCTCAGTGAACATGCAAATCTTGTCCGAATGTCCGCCAACTGCACAGCACCTTGCTAAGTTGCTTCTCGCTTGTCATTCTGTAGAAATATGAAAAGAATATGGGCATTTGAAATTAAAGTCCAAGTTGCAATGCTAACTGCAACTTACTTGGACCACAACCATGCCTGTAAATTCTTCAAGTTGCTCTCATAATCAAGTCTCTTGTACGACTCTAGCTCATATCCTACCAGGGTACTTAATCGAGTCTCTTGTACTTTATAACTAATTTATCCCCCCCCCCCCCCGATTTTTTTCGGTTCCCGACTCCTTTACACACTGATCCAGTATACCGTAAACGAACACGCAAACTTTCTCGTCTAGGCCCGAATTTCTACATTATAATCTAGCTAAAACCATTTCAAATTTACCTGCATGCTATATGAATGTTCTGGTCATAAGTAAGGCAAGTATGGCAAGCAAGCCACGAAGATTTCATGCCAAGAAAGCGCCAAACTTTGGAGCCCAAATTGAAAGCCCACGTTCGTCGTCGATGCACAGTTTTGTAATGGCACATTGCACCAACATGAACACGTGAATGATAAACCACACCGGCGCGCGCGTATTCAAATTGTTTTGTTTGTGAGGCATGGAAAGAATGTACAGGTGCATATCCAGGGGGTTACACGGTGAAACAAGGAAGGGAAGGGTAGGGGTGTCATAATTTGTTTAATTAATTACAGACATTGTAGATTTCTCTTCTTTAATTTTTGTGGTGCAGTGATGTTGTTTTTTCATTGGGGTTTTGTAGTTTTGGGTTAAATGGAAAATTCCCGAATTATGGCTAGAGGTTTGCCAGAGCATGGAGGAAGGATCTATATCCTTCCTCCATGGCCAGAGTGTTCTCGGTTTTACACAAACCATTTAAAAGGACTCTTCCATTAATTATTTGGCGAGCATGATTACGTTCGGTTTTATGGTGGGTAGGTCCAAATTAGAAATAGGCTTTGAATATTATATTAAGCGTGATCAGTATTTATATCCTGTATGTGACTAAAATGTATATGGATCTTGCAAATGACCACCGCATCTCCAACCTCCAATCTTCCCCAAACCCCTACCACCCCAACCCCCCCCCCCCCCCCTCCCGAGCATGCGGTTGTGGGCTCTCCCCCCCCCCTTTTTTTTGTTTCCCCACGTTATTTTTGAGGAAATTGCGTGAAAAAAAATGAAAACTGAATTGCCAGTCAATACAGTAGGCACTAGCTAATTCGTACAGCGCAATAACGATAACGAAAACGATACGAATAAACGCTCCCTATTATTACACGCGCGAAAATTCCACCAATCAATGCCGTTTATTCTCACAATTTTCGTTATCGTCTTCGTATCGCGGCCAGTGTGACCGGCCCTTAACCAATATATTTTTAGTTATCGAAAATACATTCAGCAATCCTTGGTAGTATAGTGGTAAGTATCTCTGACTGTCACTCAGGAGACCGGGGTTCGATTCCCCGCCAGGGAGGATGACTTTTTCTTTTTTTCCCCTCTTCTTTTTTAGTAAAGGATTATGGTATTTTAAACGAAAGTACGTATAAATATGTGAACACAATCTGTCACCCCTTTTTTTTTTTTTTTTTTTTTTGCTTTGTTAATGAAGCTACACTGGTCACACACTGCATCCTTTTCAAACTACTTTAAAAACAAATCATGAAAGTAAAAATTTTTTTTTTTTTTCCGTGGCAATTTTCTTCTCGATAAAAGTTCGCAAAGTTGGCAAATAATCCCAAACTATTTCCTTTCACCCTTTCCTTCCGAGTCCGAGTCCGAGTCCGAGTCTGAGTCCTTGGGTTCGAGTCCGAGTCCGAGTCCGAGTCCGAGTCCTTGAAAATCGGGACTCGAGTCCGGACTCGAGTCCGAGTCCGGACTCGAGTCCTCCAGCACTGTTTTGTACATAGATAAATACTGCTGCAAACTGCTAACTGGCTGGATTGACCTGAAATATACAAATCACCATTTTGTTCAGCCAATTAAATTTTCGACTAAACGTCGAAAACATTTTCAAACCCTCTAATATTTTTCAAGCAACACTTGATGTATTTTTATGTCTAGTTCTTTATCGAGTCGAAAGTCAGAAAAATTGGGCGTACTCCCACCTGCACAAAAAACGGTGACGTCATCGGCGGCCAAAAAATTGCTTGCCACACACCCGATCATATGATGCACGACATGGGGCAGAGGGAACCCCCCCCCCCCCCCGCCCCCTCTTTTGTGTTGGTCATTGTGTTCCCGGAATCTCAGGAATTCTTTTCAGAGGTCTAGGGGGATGTGTTAGGTAACACATGGAGGTAGGAAAAGAGAGTGTATAGGGTATAGGGACAAAAGGGGGGTACCCCTCTGCCCCACATCGTGCTGGGTATACAGGAATTTGCCGACGCCATTTTTACAGTGGTGCCGCGCTCGCGCGTGCAGGATGCCCGCGTTCTTTAATTCGAGTCGCGTGCGCATTTTGGCAATTTGTAAACACCCTGTTGGTCGAAGCTGCGTCGAGCGCCTCGCCACCGCAGTAAATGCTTCTAATTTTGGTCGCCGGATTCGTCTATACACCCGATGTATGTGTATGCACCGCCGATTTTATGTATTCATAATTTTTTTCAATACCATCTACTCACAGCTCCCCCCCCCCCGTTTTTATTTCATTCAACCATTCAGAAAAATTGTTCATGCTTGCGAGTTGTGACTAATTGCCCAAGTGTTTCTCCTCGACAGGTGATCACAAGATCGCGGTGATTGATTACGGGACATCAGACACAGAAGACGGGGCGTCCAATAGCGTAATATTGGACCTGGAGGAAGGAGATCGAGTCTACCTGCAGTTGTATGACGGCAGAGAGCTGCACAGTAGTCACTACCGATTCACTACATTCTCGGGATTCTTGATATTCGAAGCTTAGAAACCCAATGGCATAGAGTACCGAAGTGATGACGTCAATCAATGCAATGTTTGGAACCAGAATACATTCTAAACTGCATGTGTGTAGAACCATGGAGGAAGAAAACATTGCCCCGGCAACTGACGTCAGACTTCGGTACTGTATAGAGTACCTAAGTCTGACATCAGTTGCCGCGGCAACTAATTCCAAACACATGCAGTTTAGAATGTATTCTGGTTCCAATCATTGCATTGATTGACGTCATCACTTCGGTACTCTATTGTAAATTGGAGAGACTGCACTGGTTTTAACAGGCGTATCCAGGTTATGGGTCTGGGGAGGGGTGTGACTGGAGTAACAAAGCAAACTTTTCCCAAGGTGACGATGACCCCGATTTCTTTTTTTACCGGCATGTTTATATGATATTAAAAAAGGTGATCTTAATTTTCCCTTGCTCCATATTTTTTAAAAGGTCATAAACTTCACAAAAGAAAAACAACTTTTGAGGAAGACTTGTTGATAAAATAATAATTTATTTTCTCCCGTTTCCTCTTTTTCACATAGCACAGTGTGGCACAAAAATATACTGTTTCAGTACGATGGCACTACTCATGGCCTTTCAATTGTTTTTTTTTGTTTTTTCGGGGTACAATGTTTAATTAATGTTAAATTGTGACCATTTCATACAAGAAACTGTAAAACCCACAGTGCAAGTAGAAATACTTTCAAATGTCAAACTAAAATCTAGAATTCAAAGGAAATAAAAATGAGAGAAAAATCTGAGACGATACTATAGATAAAGCAACCAGTTAAAATTAAACCAAAGGGCTTACCTATGATGTACATCAGTAAAAAATCAGATCAAAGACATTTACATGCACTGGCGTTGGTGTTTTTTAAGTACATTTCCTTGCAAGTTTAGTTGATCAGTCCAAATTCTGTAGAAACATTATTTCATTACATGTATAATTCTTGAAAAAATAACAATTAAATGAATTACTCTGTGTGGATCAAACTTCCATCTCCTCAATTTGTTTCACAAAGTCATGTAAGTGATAATTTCTTCACAGAAAATTGAAAACTAAAGATGAATAAATCATAACTAACATAGCTTAATTAAAGGTATGATATAGCTTTGGTTATGATCAAAAACCAACTTGATTAGTTTCAATCTGGAAGCTTATTGTTTTATAAAGACAGTGCCAGTACCAATCTTCCTGAGAAATATTTCTATTTGAAATTTTGCCAGTTTAAAAAAAATTGTATCTGAAGCAGTGATGTAGTCGAGACCATCACAAGACCAACGAAAGACCATCACAAGATCTTCAGTCTTAATTGAAGTCTCAAGCTATTCAAATGAACTGTAATAAAAGCATTCCTTTGTCATGGTTTATGCTACTTGTGCCTGTAACAAGCTGGTCTTGTGAATGGTCTTGTGCACGGTCTCGACTACATCACTGACTGGCATATTAGAAATAACCCTAACATTACCAGATGCAGCACAGTGCATACGGTTATTACAATGTCAATTGGAATAAGTCCATATAAACGTGCACATATTAAAGCACTGTGAAATCAGAACAGTTTTTCACAATTTTCTCAGGACGTTGTCGACAGATTGAGCTCAAACTTTCACAGGTTTGTTATTTCATGTACATGTTGAATCACATAAAGAATGAACACTGTCTGCAACTATGCTGTCAGCTCTTCCAATGCTATACCATATCTTAAATATTTGTATACTAATGTGAAGGAAAGGACACAAAAATACTGAAAGAATTTATATACAACTATCACATCCAAAATGGTGCTTTATACAGTACAGTGTTTTTTGCCTTTATTTTAAGACAGCGATAAGTCTGGAGAATTCAAAGTTAAAATGTGCCAAGCATTTGGAGCAAGTCAGTGCACCAGATGTTATTAAAATTCAACTTGCCAATGGCTTATTTCTGCTTGGGAGCTACTACGCACAAAAATATTGCTGAGCAGATTTTTCTGCTTAGCGAAGAATCAGCAGAGGACGAGTTACAAGTGGTATGTATCACATGTAATTTTGGCTTGTAACCTTTTTTGCTAAGAAAAGAAAATTGGTGCTTAGCAGTCCCATACAAATTGATTCAGGGCAGGAAGTGCCAAAGCAAATGTCTACATCAGCAAATCCATCTCACAATATAATCAACTTTTTGATTTGTTTTTTATAGTTCTTCCACAGTTGTAATCAAGTCAATCACAAGTCAGCTCACAAGTGACATGTGATGAACAAAGGAATGATTTTGTTATATACATGTAGTGTGTTTGAATAGCTTGTTACATGGCCCAAGACCAGAATTGTGAAGTGACTTGTGATTGACTTGTGATTGACTTGTGATTGACTTGTGATTGACTTGTGATTGACTTGTGATTGACTTGTGATTGACTTGTGATTGACTTGTGATTGACTTGTGATTGACTTGTGAAGTGACTTGTGATTGACTTGTGATTGACTTGTGATTGACTTGTGATTGACTTGTGATTGACTTGTGATTGACTTGTGAAGTGACTTGTGAAGTGACTTGTGATTGACTTGTGAAGTGACTTGTGAAGTGACTTGTGATTGACTTGTGATCAACTCTGGATCTTACCCACCAGCAAAAGTTAATAAAAGCAATTGTCTATTCTTAGGTTAAGATTTGACTCTTATAAAATTCCATGCAACATACATAGATCCAGGGATATAGTCGAGTCCATCACAAGTCCCTGCAAGTCCATCACAAGCCCTCCAGTCCTAATCCCAATTACAAGCCATTCAAATGAGCTTTGACAAAGGCATTCCTTTGTCATTGTTCATCCAGTTACTTGTGACTGGCTTTATAAAAAGGACTTCTGACTGGACTTGCGAAAGGACTTGTAAAAGCACTTGTAAAAGGACTTGTGAAAGGACTTGTGAAAGGACTTGTGAAAGGACTTGTGAAAGGACTTGTGAAAGGACTTGCAGGGACTCGACTACAACTCTGCATAGATCATATGAAAAAGCACATACATACTTTTTCTGTCGGTTCTTAATTGGTTTGTATAACTTAAAAATTGCACTAGAACAGTTTAAAGGTATGTAGCTTCGGTAGTGAAAATAAAATTGATTAGTTTTAATCTGAAAGGTTACTGTTTATAAAGATGGTACCGGTACCAATCCACTTGAAAAATATTTTCTCTGAAATGCTGTCATCTTTGAGAAATTGTATTTGAAGACCTCCCAAAATGTTGCGGCTTGTTTCAACTTCAACAATTGAAGTAAGCATATACATTGTACAAACGTGCACAAAATCACTGGTAAACCGATACGGTTTTGCACTCTTTTCTCGTGACTCAGATGAGAGATTGAGCTCAAACTTTCACAGGTTTGTTATTTCATGTATATGTTGAATCACACAAAGTATGAACACTGTCTGCAACTGAGGTGTCATCTTTACCAATGCTGACAGATTGAGTTCAAACTTTCACAGGTTTGTTATTTCATGTACATGTTGAATCACACAAAGTATGAACACTGTCTGCAACTGAGGTGTCATCTTTACCAATGCTGACGGATTTTGGTTTGTTATTTCATGTATATGTGATGTGCAAAATTATTTGAACACTTGGCATATTTTAGGTACTTTAGTTGTTTGTGATGAAATGGCAATCAATATACCAATGTACATTCATATGAAACCCTCTGGAATAAACTTCAGAAGACTTGGAACAGCATTAGTGTAGAAACTCTCAGGAAATATATAGACACTATGCCCGAAAGATGTGCTGCAGTGATTGCTGCCAAGGGTGGACACAACAAATATTAGAGTAAAGTTTGATATGCTCACAACAATTACCTTTTCTATTTAATACAGGTGAAAAATGTAAACCAGGCATTGTAAGGCATTCAATATCAATTTCTTCAGATATGTCAAGTGTTCGAATAATTTTGCACACCACTGTATACGTCGAGTTACGCAAATACTGAACACTGTCTGCAAATGTGTTGTCCTCTATCATATTCACACCCTTTAAAGGTAATATACAACATTTGCAAACATCAAAAAACAAAACTACTGAATTATTATGAAAGACCTGTCTAAAGTAGGGTTAGGGACCAGAGTACAAGAACAGTTCAATGCTACAATATTTTCTATAAAATACTAACCCCCAAATAGATTCATTTCTGAAAATTACAGCAAAAATGAGCAAAGGCAAATGTTGTATACTACCTTTAAGCAACAAAGAAGCCATCCAATCCACAATCAACTAGGGCTGTCCAAAATATACCGAATATTTGTATATTCGATCGTCAACCGAATATTCAAATACCTTTTGCCGGTTCGAATATTAAAAAAAAAAATATGCAAGTACAGATACGACTGATGCTATTTTAATAGAAAAGGTACGGTGCTTAGCAGCGTCAAATGCCCCATTTTTGTCGACGTTCTTTTTTAGTGGACGGAGGTTTATTGTTCCCGTCCGTAAAACCTCTAATACATGTACTTATAAATAATTTACTGCAAAAGTCCAGTAATTGTGCACATCAAACACCTGCGTGCTTTGTGTGCATCTTTTTACTGGAGCATCATTCAATTGCAGCTGACCCGTGAAAAACTTGATCAGCGCCGTACCGGTATCGAATATTCGGTCAAACCCAGTTTCGAATAATCGAATACTAAATTATTCGAAAATGAACATCCCTACAATCAACACAGCTTTTTGTCCCCAAAAAGACTGCCTTCGGCACGGCAAGATAAAAGAAATTGCATGAGTTTCACATTTCCTGTGACTTTACGTAGACACATTATTCATTTACCGTCTTTTTTTCTTGGCAAGTGCTCTCTCCTTCAGTCGTTTCTGTTCCTCTTGTTCTCGTCTTATATCTTCAAGATCCTCTTTCATTCCGAGGCGGGCTCTGCAAAGTGGACGATGACGAAAAAATATTCTTAAAGTCAACAAACGACATAATGGCGTTTACATAAATGGTGTGAGTCTCATTCAAAATAATTGGTTTTAGTGGGTTGAACCCAACCAGGGGAACAGAGTGGTACTTTTGTCCACAAATGAGAGAGGTTGCAAAAAAAGCTTTAAGAATGGGGGTAGTGGGGGTGCGGCAGGGTGGAGTGGGGGTGGAGTGGGGGTGGAGTGGGGGTGGAGTGGGGGTGGAGTGGGGGTGCGGCAGGGGTGCAGCAGGGGTGCGGCACAGGGTACGGCAGGGATGGGACAGGGGTGTGGTGAGGGTGTGGTGAGGGTGGGGTTGTGATGGGTATATGATGGGTTATGTGATGGGTATATGATGGGTTATGTGATGGGTTATGTGATGGCTTATGTGATGGGTATGTGATGGGTATGTGATGGGTATGTGATGGGTATGTGATGGGTATGTGATGGGTATGTGATGGGTATGTGATGGGTATGTGATGGGTATGTGATGGGTATGTGATGGGTATGTGATGGGTATGTGATGGGTATGTGATGGGTATGTGATGGGTATGTGATGGGTATGTGATGGGTATGTGATGGGTATGTGATGGGTATGTGATGGGTATGTGATGGGTATGTGATGGGTATGTGATGGGTATGTGATGGGTATGTGATGGGTATGTGATGGGTATGTGATGGGTATGTGATGGGTATGTGATGGGTATGTGATGGGTATGTGATGGGTATGTGATGGGAGCAGGAGGGAGTACAGCTTTGATGGGGCTGTCGTGGTAAGGGGTTTGATGTGGGTGAGGTAGAATGGAGGTAGCGATTTTGATGGGGTAGTTGTGGGCTGTGGTTGGTGATCGGGAGATAAGAGCTCCACTTCGGATTGACATACGTTCTCGCTTCCTCTTGCTGGACTTCACGGAAACTAGCCTCCATGTTCCTTAGCTGGTAGTCGCTCACATATTCATACCTAACAATAAGAACATCCACAAAAGTACATGATGAGATACTTGACCACAATGTACACCACACTGATATAATTAATATACCTATGGTGGATAGGTAAAACTCACGACCCCTTGATTTGAAAAAATAAATCTCAAAGTCAGTGAACCAATGGTGGCGGGACAGGGGGAGGCTGGGGGACATTGGTCACCCACTTTTTTCACTTGGGGGGGGGGGGGGGGGGGAAATGACCTCCCACTTTTGGCAGTTCCCTTCAAGAAAAACAGAGAAAAGGGTAGCAGCCGGCCGGCACCGCTTTGGCCCCCACTTTCAAGTGTTCTGCTGCTGCTGTAATGAACCATGCAAACTATAGTATTAGTACCATACAGCACAGCACAATATATCACCCTACCATATACCATGTTTCCTCATTTTGGCTATAAACAAAAGAGGTTTTTTTTAATCCTAAAATCGACTTTCCAGTGGAAAAACTGTTGTTTCTGCTTGTACCTCAGAATGCTATGGAGCGACTTTCTACTCATTTTAATGTGACACTTATTGTCGTCACACAAGCAGTGGTGTAACTGGGTGAAATTTCTGGGGGGAACCTGGGGGTGCATACATTTTTTTAAGGGGGGCACTGAAAGTAAATAAATTGCAGCTTGTATAATTTTTTGCACATTTCATATGGGGGGAGGGGGGCACATTCCCGCTTGTGCCCCCCATAGTTACGCCACTGCACACAGGTAACTAAGACATTGATTAACCCTAACTACCCTAAGCCTTAAACTCCAACAGCAGGTTGTGTTGAATTTTGATGGGTTCAGGACTGTAGGGCCGTGGCACCATTACTTTACATGAAGCTATGATGCCACAATTTGTCCAAGTCCAAAGAATGTGCCATAGGTTTACTGCACAGTGTTGGATTTTAACAGGTTGAGGACACTTCCTAGTAAAAATGCCTAGGGGGTTAGGGTTAAATTGGAAGACCATCCTGATATGGCAAGATACAATGTAGCGTAGTTGGTAGAGCACTAGGTAGTGTTCCCAGCAGAGTTGTGTTCGAGTCCCTGCAAGTCCTTTCACAAGTCCTTTTACAAGTCCCTGCAAGTCCATCACAAGCCCTCCAGTCCTAATCCCAATCACAAGCTATTCAAATGAGCTGTGACAAAGGCATTCCTTTGTCATTGTTCATCCAGTTACTTGTGACCGGCTTTATGAAAGGACTTCTGACTGGACTTACCAAAGGACTTGTGAAAGGACTTGTGAAAAGACTTGCAGGGACTCGAATACAACTCTGGTTTCCAGAGGTCACAGGTTCAAATCCCACTGGTCTATTCTAAAAAAATATTATTCAAAAGTATTGCTGAAAGATGTCAGAGGGAATTATGTTTACTTTGACTTGTCGTAGCCGAATATCTCCTTGATGTGGTGGGATATATCCTCCTGTCCTCCGTCCTCGAGGGGCGTGTCGTCAATGAAACCGTCATCTTCATAATCGCTGTCCTCTTCACTCAAAAGGCGGCCATGTTTGGCGCGGAAGGGCAGAGGTGCATTAGGAGCTAAGAGAGAAATTGTACTCCGTGAATATGATGTTCTACGATATTGTGTAGCAACACTCTGAAAACCCCAGATGTGATTCGCTGATCAATGGATGGGGGGGGGGGGGGGGGAGGAGGGGGATCAGGGTTCTCCGAGGGGAAAAATAAACGAGGGGCAGCAAAGTATCCGCAGTTTGTTTAGTTGAAGCTGCACTGCAGACACTGACATAACTGTTCGGTCATAGGAAAATTTGTTAAGCACTATAGGACTGACGTTGACATAAATACGTCCAATATATATGGATGAGATTGTAAAAGCTCATTGTTAAAATCAAACCCCCCCCCCCCCCCCCCCAAAAAATCTAGCCAGTGAGAACCCCTTGAGTAAGTTTTCACTGAGTGACCCAAACATAATGGTCAGAAAACTCCCCAGCCGACGATTCTTATGTTTGTGTACCAATCTGGCTCAGTGCAAAGTGTCCAGCGGCACGCCATGTGTGATCAATCATCCATTCCATGGGCCTGCTCCAGGGCCATGATTGACTAAACCTTGGTTATTTTTACCGATAAATACTTTGGGAAAAATACGTAGGCACAGCATGTTCAAAGAGACAAATCAAGATCCACCTGGTCTTTTCCGAGGAACTTGCCCTCCCATAGAGGGAGCCCTCCTCTCCTGAGCAGGCGGCTGTTTGCTGCCACCGGGGGCCCTGTCGTAGTAACTGTCCAGTTTGCTCTGGCGTCTGGGCGGTGACTGCTGTTGAGGGACTCCACGAGGCCTGTGGCCGGCAGGCTTTTTGTCAAAGTACTCTTGTACTCGGCTCTGATTCAGCTTCCCTGGGGGTCCTTTCCGTTCAAGTTCTCGCTTGCGTTGTTTGCCATTGTGGTCGTTTTTAGCACCATTTGATCTACTTTCTGCCATCCTTGGCTGGAGTTTGCTGGTCCCTGCGGCAGAATGTTTTGTCTTTGAGGTGCTGGTTGCTGGTTTTGAGGTCACTGTGTCCGGTTTCTTCGCTCCGGATTTAATTCCCTGTTTTTCTGATCTGGGCAAGACTTTCCCGTTAGTTCTGTGTGGATGTGCGGTTACGCCATTTGTCGTTGTACGTTGTGTTTTTACACTTGAAGTACTACTTGCACTCGCGCCACGGTCTTTCCTTTGTTTGAGAAATTCCTGTCGTCTCGCTTCCCCAAGTTTCCGAGCGGCCGTTGCTTTTTTCACAGCCATGTTGTCCTGTTTGCGGTTCCACTGCTCGTGTTGTTTGGCGGCTGGATCCTGGTCGTCTCTAGTAGTATTATTAGTCTTGGGTTTACTCTCTGATTTGCTGTCCCCTTTCTGCTGGTCAGCGGCCAAAGCCAGAAGTTGCTTGTAGCTCATTGGCCCCTTTGGGGTGGCAGCCGGTTTCTTGGGCTTTTTGGGCCTATTAGGAATTACCTTACTAACAGGCTTGGGTTCTTCTTTTCTAGTCCTCTCGGAAACATTCTGGACTTTTTTCATGAAGACCCGGTGCTTTTGCTCGTGTTTTTCATCCTTATACTCGTGTTTTCCTGAATCGCTTTGTCGCCGACCGCTGGTTGTTGGTTTTTCCGTAGTTTTCTTTCCTTTCTTTTTCGATTCCGACCGTAGTTTGAGGAGCTGCTGTGTTTTGGCCTGCTCTTGCGAAGCTTGAAATGAAAATGACAAACAAAAATCCAATCATAAAATGAATGATTGATTACAAACAGATTTTGAAGCCAGTAGACTTACATACTTTCAAAACAAATGCTTTGGCAAAAATAAAAATCTGATTTTATGCCATTTTCAGTGTCAGGTATTTGTTGTTGATACTGCCCAACACAAAGTGTGGAATCACAGACAAATATGGTCAAGAAGATTCGATGCATACTTCCAGTTTTTCAGAATTTAAATTTTTTAAAAGAAAACCACATTGTGCAAATTTTTGCTTCTTTAAAGAAAATCTGGTTTGAAAAGTAAAACCTGTACAAACCTTTTTGTTTAATTTCTTGCTGTTTTTTCTCCAGTCTTGCCCTGATGGCTGCCAGGTCCACACCGGTTCGTTTTTCCTTTTTCGGGGGTGGTAGTGCCGTTGTGTAGCGCTTGCATGTACTGGCCTATGACATCACAAAGAAAATTCCAGATATGACTAAAAACAAATTGAGATTAGGCCTCGTCTATCACTCAGGAGAACATTATCAAGGAAAATGAACATGCAGGCTCAAAATTTCTCACAATCATATTCACGATAAAAAGTTCTGTTTTCGAAAGAAAATCTTTGTTTTATTTTAGGGCTGTTCATTTTCGAATAATTTACTATTCGAATATTCGAAACTGGGTTTGACCGAAATGCGGCATTTGACACTGCTAAGCGCCGTAACTTTTCTATTAAAATAGCATCAGAGTCATATCTGTACGTGCATATATATCTTTTCGAATATTCAAACTGGCAAAATAGTATTCAAATATTCGCTTGACGATCGAAAATAGAATATTCGGTATATTCGGGACAGCCCTATTTTATTTCTCTATATTTAGCAGCATTTCCTTTTCATGATATATTTTTTGACAGTCCGGGGAAGGAGAAGGTGCAAACAACAGTCTATTGTACTGCAATTCACATTCCACATTGTTCTAGAAATGTCTTGCACAAAACTTAACATTAAATAAAGTCATCATAGACATTATCATACAAATACCACCTGGTTGAGACATCACAATGGTGAAAAGGCATTGTGATAAGGAAACGGGAGTGATGTTTCTGACTTTTTCCTTCCCACAATGCATTTTAACCATTTTGACGTCTCAACCAGGTGGTATTTGCGATAAGGTGCTTCTGTTCGATCATGGAGGAAGAATTCTTCCTCCGTGGTTCGATCTTTCTTGTGATAAAAATCTCTGAATCGTGTCTACCAAGTCTACAGATTGTCATAATATAGGCGATTGTGTAGTGTAGGGCCCCTTTTTAGTTTTGATCAAATTAGAGTCAAGGGTATTATTTTTCATTTTAAAATGACTGTATCAACCTATTAAAGCAGACTTCTCTTAATTCTACTGACATCATTTTCAAAAATGCAATTTTCTTGCGTGCTTTACAGCAGTTGCTGTACGAATCAATGCGGGTTTGGGTGTTTACTGTGGCTGTGCGTCGCGGTGATCGCCATCTTTTATTTCGCATTGCGTTTTGTCTTCATCGCCGTTTTACCCCAAAATGTCCCTCAAAAAATAAAACCCTGCCCTTTATCAACAGCATACCTGTTGTTGGTTTGTAATGTCGCTAACTAAACTAGTTTGGCAATTCCATTAACCTAAATTCTAAAAGTGGATTTTTGATATAGGGAACAGGGCCCTACACTACACAATCGCCATTATAAATGAATAAAAGAGGTAGTTAAAAGCTGTTCTTTTTCAGTAAAATGCCATACAAAAAAAATAATTCGACATGAAAAATGTATTTTGTATTGCACGTCAATGACAATCATGACGTAGTTGCACGACAATTTCATGAGTAAAATTGCGTGTACGACCATGGTACGACGTACGAGATGAGAGTAAATGAAATAAATAAGCAAACTTTTACCTGTTTTTGTGCCTGTTTCTTATTCTCAGCGGCAATATTAAGCAACTCTTGGAAATCCATACCAACTCAAGTGCTGAACTGCCCAAAATTGAAAAAATCTGCCGCCACTTTCTCTAAACAAATCCAGATTTTGCGCCACGTCCGCCTGCAAATTCAGTGAGTTTAGTCATGTCAGTGTTTTTGTCGCGAAATATTGTTGACCTCTGACCTTGTTTCAACTTCGGCATTTTCCGGATTGTTTCGGCTTTGATTTCCATATCCCAGGATTCATGGGTAATCTTTAAAAAGAGGCGCGTCAAGATGGCGGATGCGTCTGCTTTGGAAAGTAAGCAAAATTCCCATTATTTACGAATGCAGAATTTGGCGTTGTCAAGCCGCATTACTCTTTCAAACTCCACAAAGTGAATCATGGATAATTTATACAAACGACCCATATCTCAAATTGTGTATCTTTTGTTGTTTTCGTAGGTGAAATTGTGGGCAAAGTAACCCGGCTAACTGCGCAAGAGGTTGCGGTCTCGTGTACGAGTTTAATCGTACGTGCGGCCACTTCTCGCTCGGCGGGTTGGTCCAGTATGTCCAGTTTTGAGTTTGTGCATGGCTGGCAGCCGGACCGTCGCACCATAATTATTAAGTGGACAATTTTCTGAATCGCCGTTTTAGCAGGCCACACACTGGATTGTGTTTGCCTGCACAAGTACGAAATCAAAATGCTGATTCACAAAGACAAAACACTTTTTAAACAGGCTGTTTCAGAAAAAGTACAATTACAAATGATAGGATTCCTCCAGGCTCCCCCCACCCCTTATTGAGTATAAATTATCTGTACCAACTAAACATTCGAAAAAAATAAGCTTACTTGTCAAATATGTAAAATCTCAGTTAGCAAGAAATCCCAGCAAATAGGCCCCTATTAAAAAGCTGAGGAAAAACTTACTTGCAGGCCTAGGCCCCCTATGATGATTATGATCCAAAAATAATTTTGGCAAAATGAACTTTGAATTGATACAACCAAAATGCTGGGAATGTAGTTCCCGTGATTTCTAACTTCCAGACTTTCTCATGCCAAATAGACATGAAATTAAGTATTTGACATTTGTACAGAATTATTCAGTAATTAAACGTATGAGGGGTGGTGTGGTTTCGATGCCTCATTCAAAAAAAGAATTACTTTTGTATATGATCCCAGGAAAGTAATAATTGTAAAGAAATTATTTTCATGGTGAAACTTTAAAAGAGCACAGACAGTAGGGGCCTATGATTTTGACCTCTTGACTACGGACGACGGCCATAGCCGTGGTTTGAAAAAGGCCACCTGGCCGCTTCTTGTCTATATGCGCATTCCTGTGCATACTCAATCCATTCATGTTTTTACAATGTTGTTCTTGAATGGGAGTGTAATAAATAGATGGAGCATTTTCAAACAAAGCTTTCATTCACACGGAAGGGGGGCTCCAAGTGCGATGAAAGGACCACTCTATTCAGTGTGGTGCCTATTTTTTATGTTTACACTTGGCTGCACAGCCCGTTCTTGGCATACCAGTGACAGCTGTAAACAAGGGGATAATTTTTCTTGCATTTAAAACAAAAAATCATGAAATCTCTTTCCTGAATTCTCTTAGATTCCTCTGTGGAGGCTCTAATGAGCCTTCGCAGCGCCGGAAGGAACAGGCCATCACCGGTCAAGGATGTGGCCCCAACTCCCCCCAGGAGAGGCAATGTGAGTATGCAGAGTAGCTGAGTAGGCGATCTGCAACTAGACTATTAAAGCTGCATTGTGGATGTTGAATAAACAGATTTAGCAAAAAATTTGTTGTGACCAATATGGTGAATGTTGTTAGCCAGTCAAAGTAAGCAGGCCTGGGTGACTGCAACATTTTGGTAGGTGACCCTACTCTGAGCAGGAACCGTGATTCCATTCAGAATCAACTCCATACACAAAGCAGACGTCAGTGGCGCACTTGACTTAGAATTTTATCTGTGCGGTCGTCATGATTGATTTCATGGACAAAATAGCTGGCTCTGTGAAGTGCTCATGCAGTTTTTTTAAGGGAATTGGCAGACTTTGAATCTTTTTTCCGAGTTTCAGAATCATTGGGCAGTGCCTTCAAGGAGTCAACTCCTAAAAGAATATTAGAATCGTTCTGATTCCAGTGTTGAAGTCTAGTAGAGTTTCTCCAACACGGAACTGCCCAAACTTAAAAATAAGTGTCGTAGGTGTTCCCAATCACTTATTGCAGACATTGTTGCATTTTCAGCAAAACAATGGCATCGTTTCCTCTGAAATTGCTGAATGATTATGCGCTTGGATTGCAAACAATTTGCTCTGGTTGGTGAAAAAAAATATAAACTCAGGGCAGTAGATTTTAAAATAATGCGGTGTGGGCCTCCCCACCGGAAACCTCTAATGGAGAACCTTTTTCAACTCTAATCTTTGATCACGCAGCCTCCAAGAATTCGAAAGCGCAACCGGCTCATCTTCAATGATGATGAAGACACGTCCATGTCCCCCATCAGGTCCTCCCCTAAAAGAAACAGGACCACGCCCACAAACTCGGTGAGTTCCGTCAGCCTCTGTAGGGCGAAAGGCCCATTTTCAAAACGAAGGTTCCAAGTTTAAAATGGTACAGTTCACTTTTCAAATTTTGTGAGGCATTGAATCCCAAATAGAGCTATAAATAATTTTCCGGTTAAATTTGAATTGCACTCTCATTGCTAATTCCAGCTGTTCTGGTTATAAGGAATACTAAGCCCTGTCAAGTAATAAGTGGTTTGGCTGTAACTGTTTTGTCCTGAAAAATCCTCCAAAACCGCCCAGTGGATTTTGAAGGATCTCAGAGGGATAATGTCGACTGATTTTTGTTTGTTTGTTTGGTTTTTTTGGTGGGGGGGGGGGGGGGGGGGTGGGGAGTGGTTAAAAATCAAAAATTTTATTTAAAGGGAGAGTTGGCAATTTGAAATAGCAATAAATTGGAGGGCAGTTATTAGGAGAGGTTTGCAATGATTTTGAGAGTATTTGTACCAGAAATTAAAGATAACTAAACAATAGTACTTCTATGTTAACCTGGTTAACGTGACCCCCACATCCAATTTCTGTATTGAAAACACTGCTGTACTAACGAGCCCTGTCCGCTTTCCCTTTCCCTTGTTCCCCCGTCCCCCCCCCCTCTCCCCGCCCTCTCCCCGCCCCATTCCCCTTTCATTCCCCTTCACCTCCCCCATGCATGTTCGTAAATCTGAACATCTCTCCAACCTTCACAACTCCCGCTTTACAGCCGGTCAAACCCCAACATTCGCGGGACCACCCCAAGTCCCAATCGGTGCCCTCCACTCCCCAGAAGATGTCTTCCTCGGCCATCCAGAACTTGATCCTCAGCACTCCTGCCAAGAAGTCGGCCCAGAAGACCGGAGTCCGACTCAAGAACCTCCTAAAGCTGCCCAAGGCCTACAAGTGGTGTATCTACGAGTGGTTCTACTCGAACATTGACAAGTCAGTGGTAGCAAATTTTGATCCTAACTCTGCTCAGCGAAACACGTCATCACTGTTTATACCAAGCTATAATGCCTTTATTGACTAATTAAATTGACCTATCACAGTAGAATAGAACAATCCGTTAACCCTAGCCCCTGTGGCACTTTTACTGGGAAGTGTCCTGAACCTGTCAAAATCCAACACTCAAAGTGTCTCGCTCAAAGAATAATCTTGCTAACCAGTGTTTTCTGCTTCCTTCCCCCCAGGGCCCTGTTCAGCGGTGAGAATGACTTTCTCATTTGCCTCCGTGAATCCTTTCCCCAGCTAAAATGTCGGAAGCTGACGCGGGTCGAGTGGTGCATCATACGCAGGCTCATGGGCAAGCCAAGACGGTAGGCTCTGAAACCTCCATCGTTTTGATTAACCCTTCCCATCCTATTTAAAGAGCAACTCCAACTTTTTATGGTTTCGATTTAATTGAGAAGAGCTATGTCAAATCAAACAGATACTTGTCAAGATCCCTATCTTTGACGCCGGTTTTTATGTAAAAAAAATGCATTTTTGTTGCCTTTCTTTCCGCGAGTCAATCCCAGTTTCGTGAAAACGAGTGTGACGTCAAAGCTCATTTACATCTAATGAATATTCATTACTGACGTATTACCGTTGAGCATACAACAACGTGACACGCACACATGCACAAAACAACGCGTGCAGCTTTCTACGGTACTACATCATGTTTCATTCATTTCTCAACAGCGCCACTAGCGGCCAATTTGTGGAAAATGTTCATAAACTCGAAAGAAAATGTTAATAATATCTCGCAAAAAAAACACAACATTGAGACGCAAAACAAACATGATTTTATAATGCATAAGTAATTTATTATATATTGAACACAATAACATTTAATTCTAACACTTTTCAAAACCGTTTAAAAACCATGGCCGCAGTTTGAAAAAGATGACCTAGCTGGTTGTTGTCTATATGCGCATTCCTGTGCATACTCAATCTATTGTTTGTTCATTGTCTTGGCATACCACCACTCCATTAACCCTAACGTCACCGAATACTACAAAATACGGAAAGAGTTCCATATCCGGACATCACTTATTTTCCCTAACCCTAACCCTCCAGGGTATTTTGAACCCTGCCAGACACATCAGATTGCATACTTTGTCACATTGACTTGTGTGCAGAGCGCAGCAAGGTCAAGCTGTCACCACAGATGCACTGTGCTGCGTCTGGCAGGGTTAGGGTTAATATGACTTAAAAACTACCCAAAAAGTGTAAATCTGATTTAGGAGGGAAAATTTTTCAACTTATTCTTTGAAAAAACTTTTTCTGTCATGGCCCATAGACTTTGTGCATGAGGTATAAGTGATGTCCGGATATGGAACTCTTTCCCAAAATACTACTTGAGTAAACTGTAGTATGCAGTACTTTTTAACTACACTGGCCTATGAGAATTGAGTAGTATTTTGTAGTACAGTGTACTGTACCCCAAGTGAATGCCTAGGACGTTAGGGTTAACAACAGCCAGCCAGAACGGGTTACAGTGGAAAATCATTAGTTACTTAGGTGTACACATGTGCTCAAGCCAAGAACTACTTGCTAATTTCATGTTAAAAGTGTAGAATTTTCTGCTACAGATTTTCTGCAGTGTTTTTTTTGCTTCACTCTGGTAAGCAGCGCCTTGAAATTGGGCCCTGATTGTGCTTACCACATTTCTATTTGGCATTTGTCGGCAGATGTTCCCCAGCGTTCTTTGCGGAGGAGCGAGCGGCGCTTGATGCAAAGAGGCGACGCCTGCGATTGCTGCAGCAGAGGAAGTCCGCCGAGTTGGACAGCAGCGACCTGAAAGATCTTCCCCAAGAAATACCTCTCCCACTCGTCATTGGAACCAAAGTCACAGGTGGGTATCTCAACACCTTAGCTTCAAGAATTATCCCTGCGTTAACTTCTTGAATATGGACGATGTTGTCTATACAGGAATTCGCCGACTCCATTTTTATAGCGGTGCCGCGCTCGCGTGCAGGCTGCCCGCGTTCTTTAATTTGAGTCGCGTGCACATTTTGGCAAGTTGTAAACACCCTGTTGGTCGAAGTCACGCCACCGCAGTAAATGCTTCTAATTCCTGCATATACTCAATCCATTCATGTTCCAATTATATCAATATTCAATTATTGTTCTTGAGTGGGAGTGTAATTAATAGATAGAGCTTTCTCAAACAAAGCTTTTATTCACACGAAATGGGGCTCCGAGTGCGATGAATAGGACCACTCTATTCAGTGTGGTGCCTATTGTTTGCATTTACGCTTGGCTGCACAGCGCATTCTTGGCATACCAGCCCCCATCAATAACAGCTGGATACAAGGCGTTAAGATCTGGGCCCATGAAAACTGTAAGGCTGGTAGGGTTGTCAGTTCAAAATATCGCCAACCCTACCACCTCTGATCGTAACCCTTTACCTAGAGTGGCTTTTAGTCTTGTATTGGGTAATTTCAGTGTAAAAACGGTGTTATAAAAACAGTGTTGTAGTACTCGTGCTCATACTCGAGTACTTTTTTTCGTACTCTTACTCGTACTCATGAAAATGTACTCGTACTCGCATGAAAAAATGTGCATGTACTCGTACTTGTACTCGGGGTGAAGTACTCGTACTCGTACTCATACTCGTACTCATACTCACGCAAAAGTACTTGTACTCATGGAAATGTACTCGACTACAACACTGTTATAAACACAACTGCCGACTCGCACTTCTGGAAATGGCTTCTGATTTGGAGATTTATATTATACTATTATAGGTTTTATTTGTAAAGCAAGTTTTTCTGAAGGATTCCAGGATTACCTCAACAAAAATTTCCCTTTTGTTCAGCGCGCCTACGACTTCCCCACGATGGACTCTTCACTGGCGCAATCGACGCTATAGACACGCAGAATGCAACGTACCGGGTGACCTTTGACCGACATGGCCTCGGAACCCACACGATTCCAGACACGGAGGTTCTGGTATGTATCCGTTTTTTCCCTTTTATGGGGGGCGGGGGAACCTTCAAAGTTTGTTATTTTTGCAAGCGTTTTGTTTGTAAAATGTTGGGAAGGGTAAATCATAGTTCAGTGTATAAACATTTCATTCTTCTGTCGTGCCCTATTTTCATTGAAGGTATGATGTTTCTTTATTTCTTTAGAGGAAATAATTAGGTTCAATCTGAGTCAGTGATGTTGTCGAGACCATCGTAAGACCCTGCAAGACCAACACAAGACCATCACAAGACCAATGCCTGTTACTTGTGCCTGTAACAAGCTGGACTTGTGCATGGTCTTGTGCATGGTCTTGTGATGGTCTTGACTACATCACTGATCTGAGTGCTATCTTCAAGAAAACACTGTGGCACAAAATAAAAACAATGGTTGTTCACTATTTTCTCAAGACTTGATGACGGATTGAGCTCAGATTTTTTAAAGGTTTGCTCTTTTCATGTATATGTTGAATCACGCAAACTATGACCACTGCCTGCAACTGTTTCCTCAGCTCTACCAATGATGTATAATAACTTGAATTTCTTTCATTTTGTGATAAATTAGGGAACTGAGCCCCAGGAGACCATGCCATTATCTGCCTTCCTGAACAAGCAGAGACCGCGGCCCAGCCTCTTCTCACCGCCAAGGTACGTGAGTCGTCCCTGTAATGACCATCTTAGAACGAGGGCTGTCGACACAAGCAAAGAAAATAAATACTGTTTAATATCCCTGTTTTAGCAGCCACACTTCTTCTTTTTTGGGGGGCGTTTTTGTTTTGTTCATCAAATATCTTGATGAAATAAAAATGTACTTTATCTTCTAATCAGTTGAACATGCATATTGCTTTATGCCTGCTTTTGGAGTCTGTGGCTAGACTAGTCTGTGCCTTGTACCAAGACACTCAAAAGTTACTTTGAATTCGGGAATCTTGTGAATGTTGCCTGCTGGCCACAAATTGCTTCGTAATCCAAGATGTCTGCATATTGTCTTTGTGAGCACAGGATTACGTTAGACGGTTTACACTCCCCAAACTTGGACCATGACCCAATGCTGGGCATGTCACCTCTCAGGGGCAAGCTCCAAGGAGACGAGAAGACGTTAGGCGGATTCCCTGTGAAATTCCTCGTCCTTGTGGTAAGATCTTGTCCCATTTGCTTAATGATGATCGGAAAGACTTCCACAGTATGCGGGTCCGAAGTCATAAGTTCATGAATACAGCGCCACCATACTTCCTAGGATTGGAGATGTGAATGTGAAGATTTTAATTTGGGTTATTCACAGTGCCCCAGGGGCCAATTTCACAGAGATGCTTAAGCACAAACATTTGCTCAAGTACAAAAAGAACCTTGCTTAACCCCTTGCGCCTTCCTTTTATAATGGGGCGCCAGTATGCCAGACGGGTTTGTGCAGTTAAGCGTAATGCACCCAATAGGCTAACAATAGAATGAATATGCGGAAGAATGTGGGTATAGATGTCAACTGGCCAGGTGTTGGTTTTTTCAAACCATAGCTATAGCCATCATCCATACTCAAGGAGTTAATAAAATCAGGTTACATGCCACAACTCCACGTGTGTACATTGCGTGTGGCTGGTATTTAGCTGTTGTTTTTCTAGCATGACAATCACATGGAGTTTTGGCTGGTAACCTGAGGCCAATTTCATAGAGCTGTTAGGCACACAAATTTGCTTAGCATGAAAATGTCTTGCTTAGTAAAAGCAGGTTACCAGCCAAAAGTCCATGTAATTTTCATGCTAAGCAAACAACAGCTGAATACCAGTCAAAAGCAATATTCCATACATGGAAATCTGGTTGGTAATCCAGTTTTTATCAAGGAAGCATTTGCATGCTAAGCACATTTTTGTGCTTAACAGCTTTATGAAATTGGCCCCTGATTTTAAAAACAGCCGGTTTTAAAATGACCGGGTCTTCTCAGAACCACACAACTCAAGACAGATAAAATTTTACATGGTCTTATCACAAACCTGCCATACTCTGATTTTACTAAGCAAGGTTTTTGTTTGTGCTTAAGCAAATTTGTGTGCTTAAGCAGCTTAGCAGGAAATACGCAATATTTTGTGCAGAGCATCTCCATGAAATTTGACCGAGGCCAAAAAGGTCTTTGGTAATTTTTTTTTTTTTACATCGTCCTAATGAAATGCTCCTCTTGATATTTTGTGCACGCAGACAAAGTTATCCAAGATACTAGGCATCAAGAAGGACTTGTTACAAGAGTTGAAGGACATGAATACAGATGCTGAGAGGATGGTAAGTGGTCAGTTTAAAGCAGTTCCAGCCAGTTACTTAAACCAGTCGGGACTGGTTAAACTGGTTCGCCAGTCTTGGGTTATTAAAGATATTAGACATTAGGCTTCTACTGGAGAGTTGAAAAGTTAACCGAAAATAGATTTATTTGTGTAAACATTATTGTATTTGTTTAAATATTTGGTATGAATGTGTAAATATTCAGTTTTAACTAATAATATGCAGGGCCCCAATGGAAACCAGTTTTAAACTGTTTGGGCACACCCTGGGTAAAGAAATGTAATACATAAATCAATCAATCAATCAAGAAAGAAAGTCCTCTTACAAGAGCTTAGGATGGGAATGCGGATACTGAGATAGATTCTAGGGCCGTGTTGTGAAGCTTGTTGTGAAATATCTCATTGAATAACCAAATACTTTACAATCATCAATAAGCCAGTTCGGTATTCCAACTGCGCATGTGCACATCAAGATTTAACAATTTCTCTTTCAGGAGAAACATTTCATCGTGTGCGTGCAAAAGCATAGCGGGTACCAGCAAATTTAAAGAGATCGTCGTGTTCTGAAGTAACATTTTTCAAAAACCGTTTGGACAGCGAAGTGTTTTCAGGTGTCTTGTGTGTCCAAACTTTTGTTCGAACAAAAGTTTCCATCGTCTTTTCGATTGCACGAAAAATTGCACAGAATGCTGATTCGGTTACCACGTCCCCCATAGCCTTGTGTGCATTTATCTGCCACGTTTTTCCCGAGAGAAAAATCGTTGAGTCTTGTTGCGCGCATGCGCAGTTGGAATACCGAACTGGCTATTTATGAGTGATATTCAGAAGCATCATGTTATATATCTTGATTACATTTTGTGTCTTTATTCTGCTGCTGACGTTACTTTTGCGTTGCCTTCTACTCCCCTGCATGTCTGTGTGTGTCTGAGCACCGTATTGACCACCGTATTGTTACCCTTACAGCAATCGTTGAACCAGAGCTCAACGAGGGACTTCAAAGAGAACTATGCAAAGTGTGTTCTTCAACTGGAGAAATTGAACGACGCGCTCAACAGGCACTTGAAAGACGTCCAGAAATACTGTCAAGAGGTAAATAGAACTAAAGACCAATTCATTTTTGTATGTCATTTTTTGTATGTCCGGAGGATCTCGTATTAACCCGTTCTGGCTGACTCTTATTAATAGGTGCTGGTATGCCAATACAGGCTTGTACATCCAAGCTTAACGGACACAAGAGGCTTGTGCAGCTAAGCGTAACATACACAATAATCCAACAATGGATTGAAAATGCAGAGATTGCATGCATAGACGTCATCCGGCCAGGTGGTAATTTTTTTTGGACGTGTATAGACGTCATCCGTACGCAAGGGGTTAAAAAAAGACAGGAGTATTACCTAAAATTTTGTAATTATTTGTAAATTGTGAGGCGGTGCACATACAAACCACAAATTACTTTCAAATTATAATGAAAATGGACAACACTATTACCTGAAGTGCATTTTGTAACTATCCAAAAATTACAAACGTGATCTACGAAGGTATTTCATCTAACCTTTCCAGGTAGGTAAATCAACACCTACATTTCATTTTGCTTGATTTTCATGTGCTCGGCCAAATATATACAATCTTCTGCTTTTTAAACTGGGGTTTTAGTGTTTTATAGTTGTGTAAAGTATATAAGGGTTGCGGTATCAACGTGTGAAATTGATCTCTTATGAGTTGTGTTTCGAACAGTATGCTCTGTTCATCATCATGAGACATATATTTTGTTCATATGCACCATGTAAACTTCCAAGTCCCATTTATAGTTGTGTGTTTTTCAGTTGATAGTGCAAAGTCAATTTTATTGATACTTGATGGGAAATTACACAGGTCAGGTGTAACACGGACACCAAAAAAATGTCACACTTTTGGATCCCAAATTTACGGAATGACCCACATCCTCTTCGCAAGTGTGACATCATTTGGATCCGGACGCGAGTGCAAACGAATGGAACGCCTGTACATGTATATGCTTTTTCACATACTGTCCAGCAGTATTTGGAACCCAGAAATTAACACTACCTGAAAAGAGAATAGCAAATTGTGCTAAGCACAAAAATTTGCTCAGCATGAAAATTCTTCCTTGATGAAACCGAGATTACCAACTAAATTTCCATGTGTTGTATATTGTTTGTGACTGGCATTTTGCTGTTGTTCGCTTAGCATGAAAATCACATGGAGTTGTCACTGGTAACCTATTTTTAGTAAGCAAGACATTTTTGTGCTAAGCAAAATTGTGTGCTTAGCAGCTCCGTGAATTGGCCCCTGCAGACTAATACAATTATCTTATGTGTATCGAAATGACACCCCTCCCCACTCACACATGTGTGTTTTCCTATACTTATGAGGACCATGAATAGACCCCTTCTTTTGTTCCCTTTGTTTGTACTTTAACTTTTTCCGAACAGCTCCCATAAGGTTTGTAAACACAAAATTCTTCTAAGGACTATGGCTCAGGTCCTCTGGGTCATTGTTATCCCTAATCCCCCATTGTCCAAAGTCCTCTATCGTATAGCTTTAACCCGCTCACCCTTATTTTTGTACTCAGAGAGCAAAAAAATTGTACTTTTTCTTAGTAAGTACATTAATATTACTGCAACTGATATCTTCCGAAAGTGTTTAGTTGTAACAACACTACTCTCCTACTGCACAAGTCATGAATTGGTGTGGGGGGGCCGGGGAATGAATTGGTTTGGGGGGGGGGGGGGGGACTTTGTGTCTCACAACAATGCTTTAGTTTTACAATTGTAATCCAGAAGTGATAATTGTAGTCACCTAATGCAGGTAGCAATAAAGCTTCCTAAGTTATTATACTGCCCAACAAAATTACTGTCCTGAAATGGAGGAAGACTGAATGAAAGTACTCATTTTTTATTTATTAATTAATTAATTGGTAACTATTTATGAATCGATTTTTTTATTTTTTATTTTTTTTATTCTCATGCGGTGTCTTTATTTAAAAGTAAACAACTTTCAAAGTGCAAGAAAATCAGCAATGCATCATTGCAATTTATTTTGACGGTTGATCGTCAAAAAGAGAGAGTACAACCTTAATTCTGAAGTTAATAAAGACGGTCTTTCCTTGACAGATTCATAATTTTTATAATTGATTTTCTGGTCATGAAATGATGGATATTCCTCAAAAACACAGCAGAGTTGTAGTCAGTCCCTGCAAGTCCTTTCACAAGTCCTTTCACAAGTCCTTTCATAAAGCCCTTTCATAAAGCCATCACAAGTAACTAGATGAACAATGACAAAGGAATGCCTTTGTCAAAGCTCATTTGAATAGCTTGTGATTGGAATTAGGACTGGAGGGCTTGTGATGGACTTCAGGGACTTGCAGGGACTTGCAGGGACGGAAAGAGTTCTATATCCGGCCATCACTTATTTTCTCTTAATATGACTTAAAAACTACCAAAAAGTGTAAATCTGATGAAGAAACACGAATTTAGGAGGGAAAAATTTCAACTTATTCTTTGAAAATTCTGTCATGGCCCATAGACTTTGTGCACGAGGTCTAAAGTGATGGCCGGATATGGAACTCTTTCCGCAGGGACTTGCAGGGACTTGCAGGGTCTTGTGATGGACTCGACTACATCCCTGGCACAAAGCACTGAGTTTGAAATACTGAAAAAACCTGTGGAGGGAGGATGCTGAGAGAAAGAATAAAAGATTTTTTGTTTATTGGTGATGTGCGTGTTTATTTATCCATATGAAGCACGATATGGGGAAAAGGGAACCCCCCCCCCCCCCCCCCCCTCTTTTGTGTTGGTCATTGTGTTCCCGGAATCCCAGGTATGCCCCATATCGTACTGGGTATCGTATTTATCACATGTTTTGTAGGAGAATGGTACCCAGCCTGTTCATTTGGGGATTTTATTCAAATGAATCATTCGGAAATAAAACAAGTCTTATTTGACGCAGTCTTATTCCTCTGTGGATGAATTATTAAAGCCTAAATAAAGAAAAAAACTCACAAACATGAGGTGGCTAAATTTAAAACAGAAACAAAAACTGTTAAGCCCCATTTCAGAAAAAAAGAAACAATTGATAAACATCTCTCAAATTTTTGACAGTCTACATCTGCACTGGAAATTAAGTTGAGGAAAAAGTTCAGTTCGAATTTTTTTGTTACCTTCTGAAGGATGCGAGTATAATTAGAATGAGTGTAATTAATATTAGCAAACGTTCTCTGAAATAATTTATATATTTTTCAATATTGACGAGGAATAAACTGCATTAATCGAACAAGTTTCCTTTTGTCAACGAGGGGGGGGGGGGGGGGGTTGTATCTAGTAATAAATTGCTCAAAAACTTTGAAACATTAATCTTCATCAAAATTGGTTGATGACAAACATCTGGAAATGTAATCTTATAAAAACAATCAATTTATGATATCTGTAAATGGCGTGTCTCTGCTGTTGGATATAAAACTAAATAAATAAATAAACTAAATTTAAAACATTTGTAATGAAGAAGAAATAAGTGAAAGTAAATGTTCGGAAATAGAAAAATGTGACAACAGATGAAGAAAACAAAATTGTTTAAAATGTCGGGTGTTCAAACTTGAGAGGCAAAAAACCTTAGCAGTTGAAAAATAACCCGTTCATTACTTGTTTTCCGCAAATTTCGAGACATTTCATATCTAAGACACTCGGGATTTGAATTTTCAAAAAAAAAAATCTTCTTGGTCGCAAGTAATTTCTTCAAGATTCGCGCGGTTTTCCCGCATTTTTTTTCGTACGTGACCCGCGTGCGCAATTCTGATTGGTCAATAGATCGACCCACTCAAATCTGATTGGTCCGCTGATTCGACTTTTCACGACCAATCGCGTCAAATCAACCTGATTGCTAACCTTTCTGAGCATGCGTGGATCAATTTAAATGCCCGAATTTCAATATGGCTTCCGCTGTTTAAAAAGCAGGAGAAAATTTGAGCTCTTTGTTCGGCGTCTTTGGCAAAAATCGCCTACTCTTGGGGAGAAATCATGGAGGGAATGGCGTTAAAATGAGCAAATTTGGACCAGAATCATGGAAGATGTGCTCGGCGGTGGCGTACAGTTCGCTGCTTACGGGAACCAATCGTTTGTCGCCGTGAATTTCGAGGAGAGCTCGGGCGTGGCACGGTGCGTGGCCAGCTCTGCTATGCCACAGAAATCCCCGCGGAAACGGAAGAATTATGTGCCCGTGAAAATCGTCAAAATCCCGAGACACGAGGAGGAACATTTCAACGGGTATCGGTGGGACGACGAGGACGAGGATGAAGAGGAAAAGATAGAGAATTTGGAGGAAAACTCGGGGGTAAAATTCGTGAGAAAATTGGTAGAATGCGTGTGTTGGCCGTGGCGTTGAAAAAAACCCGTGTTTGTGTACACAAGCCATGCAATGGCATTGTCATTTTGTAATGCCCGGTCGCTTATGTACATGTACATGTACATCGCGTTGATTGTGTAGTATTTGTAATGTAAACAATAAGGGTTCATTTTATTCCAGCGAATGGCAATGTAATTCAATGTTTGGCTCGTGCCACGATATTGACAAAGGACAACAGAAAAAATGTACGTGTAAAAGGAGAAAGGAAAATGCAATGTTTACCATATTTTCATGTACAGTCTCATGTGAATTCCTTATCATTGAACAAAAAATGCAACATGTACATAGTGCATGTGCATATATAGGCCTACTCGTGCTCATAAACATTTGCATTGCATAGTAAAAAGTATCTTGAGTCGCCATGTATTTTGTTTAACCCCTTGCGTACGGATGACGCCATAGACTAGAGCGCAAAAGAACACAGCGTCACCAGGCCGGATGACCCCATTGGCCGCTGTCTGTGCAGTTTCAATCCATTGTTGGATTATTGTGTATGTCATGCTTGACTGCACAAACACATTGTAGCGGTTCGATTTGGCTGCCAGAACTGCTGCAACACCCCGACGTCTCCCGTAAAATACTGTGCTCAAGGGGTTAAACCTAACCCGGTGTCATGCCAAAAAGTGTCCGGTGCCAAATACTGTCCGCTCATTAGCATACTGCTCTCTGATTGGTCAAGTGGGTATTACGTCATCGCGATACCGGAAGCTTGCTAAATAAAATAGTGTCCGGGCGTGCGTGCATCCATCGCGTCCTTGCCGTCAAGCTATCAACACTGCGTGACGATATGGAGGAAGGTTTGTTCCTTCCTCCATGGTGACGATAAGTTCTCATTCGCATCATTCAATATCATCTTTTTGGGTTTCAAGCAGAAAAAAAAGTGGATAAAAAGTCATCCGATTCAAAATAGTCGCTGGTACATGAATACGTATAATATATAGTAAAACAAAGTATTTGGCAAAGAACGGACAGTATTTGGCAGCAGTTTAGCGGACAGTATTTGGTAAGGAAAGGACAGTATTTGGCAAGGAACGAACAGTATATTTGGGAGCAATTTAGCGGACAGTATTTGGCAAGGAACGGACAGTATTTGGTAGCGTGCGTTGCGTTGTGTGTGTGGGTGTTCATATTGTGCTGTACATATTTGCAACGTTGCAACGCATGCATGAGCGGACACTTTTAGCAGCGGACACTATTTGGCATGTAATACATGCCAAATAGTGTCCGTGTCTTTTGCGCGTGCTCAGCGGCCAGTATTTGACCAATCAGAGAGCAGTATGCTAATGAGTGGACAGTATTTGGCACTGGACACCTTTTGGCATGACACCAGGTGCATGCAAAATCATTAAAATTAGAGGATTTGTTTATTTAGGCTGCTCTTATCTTCAGTACGGATCAAATCTTTCATCACACGTTCATGTCTTTTCAGGTTATTTGTTAGATAATGTTAAATACTACTTCAACACTGCTTTATCCAGTTTTTAAAAAATCAGAAAATTATCAAATTTATCTTTTTCTCCGGAGCCTTTTTGTCACGAAACTGAAAAACAAAGGACATGGAAATATCTGTGATGTCTGAGCTTCAAGTCAAACCACTGATTATACATCAGGCACCTGTACTGCACCCACAAGGGCGCCCACAATTAATAATGCACTCATGGGTACGATTCCGACTTAAAACTCAGGCATGTCTTTGGTCAGAGAATACATTAGGACGAGAATTTTCGTTTCAGCTGAATTTCGAGCAAAGCAAGTAGGATTATTTTTTCAATCGCATCAGTATTTTTTCTTTAAGAAAAATATAGTGTTTGGGTAAAATATTATCCAATCTGAAATCACTATACTCGATTCCACCATAGACTGCTGAAATTTGCAGAATTTTACCTTTGTAAGAGTACACTGTGGTGCATGGTAGTGCATGAAGATGGACATGGCATGATCGAAAGCCATGGACTAATACCCAAACGTGTGCAAGCCTTTTGCATTCAGGTTATGCGAAGTAAAAAAACAAAACATATTTAGCGTTCCCGCCCGCTTCCTTTTTGGGGGCCGCCTGAATATAAAAAAAAAAATTTCCAGTGCAAAATGAGGAGAAAAAACCAAAAAATGTCACCGATCGGGAAAATAAAATACTTGCCCGTCATAACTGCTTAAACCACTGTAAACATGTTTAATTCTCTTGTCCAACATGTCTCTTTCATTTTTGTGTCTTTGAACAGTTGAAAAACCTGCGGCTGTCGGAAATTTAAAAAAAGAATGGTGGCCATCTTGAAAATAAAAAGCCCCCTGCTAAACGTGTTTTTTTTTCTTTTTACTTGGCCTTATTTTTTTTTCAATAAACATAAATGGCCAATGTTCTTATGTGGGGTCACATGGTGTTCCCAAGCTTTTCTAGTCAGTGGGAGAAGCAGGTGTTCAATATAAATTGTGTGTTCTCGTAGGATTGGTAAAGCATTCAAACTCGAGACGCTGCCCAACCTGGCACTAAATATTCTTGTTAACTTACTTCACACATTTTCATGAGAACACACTCGTTGGGTAGGTGATACGATTGAAAGATTTTACTTTTAATACCCTCCCCCCCCTACCAAAATTGGTAAGGAACAGCAAATCTTGGAAAATAACCATCCATTTGCGTTCAGAATTGCATATACACTTGGCACAACCTTAAATTTTGAGAATTTAGTTGGGAATGTTTAGTGCAATATAGGGGAAGAAAGTTTGTGTTTTCTGTGATAGATGTTCTTGGCACCATGTACATGTATAGTCACTCCAAGTGTTTACATACATGTTGATTTCTGCCTCATTTTTTCCAGGTTTTGCTGACATAAATCTTGAAATAACAGCAAGTGTCACATGTTTAGACAGTTGTTATCAAGGAGTGTTGGTTATTTTTCAATATTTTGCTGTTGACCGATTTTGGTGGGGGTTTTAAAGTAAAATCTTTCCGATTTCACTCGCACCAACACAAGAGTGATTCCATTGTTTGGTTTGATTACCCAGATTGCACCAGAGCAAGGACTACCTCCCTTGTCGGAGCCCACCGCTGACCGGTTACAGTGTGACCAAGAGGCCAGTCAGATGGTCCATGATGCCAACCTGGCGCTGGGTGACCAGGCAGTCAAGAACCCCAAGTTGAACGACCTGATAGCTAGTCTCACATCATTAATGCTGCAGATTAAGGTTAGTTACATGGACAACGTGAGTCGGGTCAATGAGCCCAGTCAGAATAGCCCTAATGTCATCAATACACAGGGTTATGACTGTACAGCACATGTGCAGTAGGCACGCTTTTAATAAGCCAGTTCAGTATTTCAACTGCGCATGTGCACAATGACATTTTATCCCGAATGACCTGCAAGACCTAACGCGCACGTGTAAACGCAAAAGGTGTTAATTTCAATCAGAATGGCCGTTCGCGTAACATGGCGTGACATTACGTCATCAATTTTATCCCGAATAACCTTTGACCTTTGAGATACCGAACTGGCTTATTACACAAGGCAATGGGGACACTGTAACCAAGTTGGGACTTTTTCGTTTCATGCAGATTGGCCCAAAAAATTAAGCAAAAAGCTTTTCGGATCAATAAATACGGAGACAGAGCGGTGATCCAGTAAAAGAAATATGAATTTCCCCACAGATTTTAAAATTTGACTTTAGTTTAGAAGTCTTCATTTATTAACCTTGACCTCTAGGCATTTTTACTAGGAAGTGTCCTCAACCTGTCAAAATCCAACACTGTGCAGTATACCTACGGCACATTCTTTGGACTTGGACAAATTGGGGCATCATAGGAGAGGAGAGGATTTGGTTTTTTGATATGGTGTGATAGTTATAATAGTAGGATGGTTAATTTTGTTTATTGATTTTAAATTGCGTCTTCGCATCACGTACTTTGAATCCAGGAAAAAGACTCTTAACAATGAATCTCGATATTTGGCATTCTTTGATGTTGGCAATGTGCGGGTGTGCAGACCTGCGTGTTGAATTGCATCTGTTCATTACCTTGACTTCCAGCATATTGATGAGATTTATGTCAAGTTTCAGTGAAGCCGAGTAGATTCGAATAAACATTGAGTGAAATTGATTTTGTTTTTATATTTCTCTATTTGTTTTGCAGTCATTAGCCAAGAATGACATGAACTCGTACGGTTTCAAGTCGCTGAACGAATCGTTAGAAGAGATGAAGAAGAAGATTGACCCTTCGAATCTCAGGTCAGTTTAAAGGGCGTTGGAGTCGCCCGATTAGGCTACAGAAAGCATTTTGTTTTAAAAATTACTTGGTTGGAAAGATCATTGAGAAATAGAATAAAATGAAATTGGATAAAAAAAATATAAAAAAACCTTAACTGTTCCGATCGGCACAAGTTAAAAAACAAAGCAAAAACATACAGCCCCAAAATAATTTTCCCTCAAACAATCCACCATTACAGAATCCATGAAATTATGCCCTAGTGTAACGCTGTTCTGAACAGTGGGGGGGAGGGGGGGGGGTGGTTGGACTCTAAGCCCCACCCATGGATCTGCCTCTGCCAGTGGTTATACGACATCGCCACTTACAAGCAGGAATTGGTCCCGCCCAACTCTCAACAAGCATTTAATTTTTGTTCTAAATACTATGTTGGGAAGGACAAATCCTTGTTACTTGAATGTTAAACTTTTGAATATAGACGACGGGCATAGACCACCTGCTTGGTTGTCGTCTATACGCACATTCCTGTACATACTCAATCCATTCATATTTCTACTACAGTGGACTAGTTACCCATCCCGACCCTATTCATACTGTGAAGAGATCAGATTATCTTGTCTTGTTTCAGTGTGAGGGGCTGGTTCTTCCAAATTTTCCTCTGTAGCCCACACCTCGAGTGGCCTTTGGCCTTGTGATGGGTGACTTGCATAAACAAAAATTGTTCTTGAGTGGGAGTGTAATTAATAGATGGAGCTTTTTTAAACAAAGTTTTCATTCACACAAAGGGGCTCCAGGTGTTCAGTGTGGTGCCTATTGTTTGCATTTACGCTTTTCTGCACAGCCCGTTCTTGGCATACCAGTCCCCATCAATGATAGCCGGACGCACGGGATCAATTCAGTCGATCAAAAAATTTGTTGTGGAATTTATATTTTCAGATGTTTCCAGGACAACGTGGAGGTCCACATTGCGCACATTCAGAGTGGCATGAGCCAGATGGGCAACCTTCATGCATTCGCCGAGAAAAACATCGACTTCTGAATCTCACTTCTCCAGGGTTCTACTTGACCTTTGAACCCTGACCTGTCACTCTCAGTATGACATCCGGTTCAGTCAGTTCTGTGATTTTTGTTGGACAGGGCAGTGAACGCAAGATCTCTTGGTTTAGCTGTTGGAACTTTGCCAATGGCAAACTTCTTGCTTTTACAACTGATGGATGTAGGATTGAGTAGAGTGTGTAGCCCCAAAGGTCAGTGGGCTGAGGGATTAGAGACTCAGGTGAATCAAGATCCGACAGTTGAAGGTTAAAGTTGCCATTCAGAATTTTCAGACATCGGACCTAAAAAATGCAAATTGACCCTCGACCCTTGATGGTCCTTGACCTCAAGTCTGTCTAGAAGAAATCTTTTTTATTTTTGTCGGAGAAAGAAAGTTGAAACATTTGGGAGACAGTTTCTTGGAAGATGGAACACAAACATTCTAAACCTCTGCAAGCATCCCGCTCGTTTGCATCAAGTTCTGTTTGACTTGTAAAGAACAAAAAAATGCTCTTTTGAAATATTCACTTGCTCTTTGTTGACATGAGTATCTAGATTATTTGGTGTTTTTTTTTAATGTGTGAGGAATTGTACAATTTCTTTTCAACATCTTCAAGTTCAGAGTTTTCTGACCATGAGGAAAGAAAATTCCACCCCAAATTGGCGGGATTTTTATGTAAAAAAAGGCCACCTTTATCCTCTTTGATCACTGACAACATATTTGATTGTTTGGACAGTTTTAGAATATTTTGAGGTTTGCTTCTCAAGGAAGTAAAATTCATTGCTACCTCCTTACAACTTACCTTGGGCATCAAGTAAAAGTACTATGGTGTAACCTATTCGGTTCCATATAGACAAATCCCGAATTGACGGAAATAGCTCCGATCTGTGCCTTCCGGCTTTGAAAGCGAGTCTGTCGGTGCTTAGCAAACAACTTATTCGTGAAGGTGAGACACAACATGGGAAACCCCAGTTGCAGGATCTCAAGCCGTGTGACATGACTCGGGTTTTAGCTGAAAGGGTCAAAGGTGATCGCACATTTCTTTGCATATATTTTGCTCAATAGCGTCTTGTTCGACACAGGTCGGTAGTTATATGTGACGGCAACCAGCTCTGCCGGTGAAAACAATGACCGCGTTTCACGTATCACCAGTATTAACTGCGCGATAGGTTAAGAAGTTCCCGGATGTCCGCGTTGGCCCATACTGAAATCCAGCAATCGCCATTTTGAAAGATCTGTCGAGGTGTAATGCCCGCACTGAAGTTGTAGATATTCTTGCATTCAAGGCCTGTGCACATTTTGCCAAGTTGAGAACACATCATTGGCTGATGGGGCATGTAGTGCGGGGAAAAATTAACCTTTGATACTAAAAATGTCGACACCGCTGTGGTACAGCTTCATCTTTAGTCGGCAGATTAGTCTCTGCATGCGAATAGCATGGGGCCAATTTCATAAAGCTGTTGAGCACAAAAAATTGCTTAACATGAAAATGTCTTGCTTAGTAAAACCAGGTTACCAGCCAAAAGTCCATGTAATTTTCATGCTGAGCAAACAACAGCTGAATGCCAGTCAAAAGCAATATTCCACACATGGAAATCTGGTTGGTAATCCAGTTTTTATCACGGAAGCATTTGCATGCTAAGCAAATTTTTGTGTTTAACAGCTTTATGAAATTGGCCCCAGGTAGCACTGCATGTGGACCGCCTTGGCGTGATTGTAGTCAATGAGCTCTTTATAAACCGGATAGCGCATCAGCTGTTGAATCTGCCGTCCGCCATATTACTACTCCCAAAACAGTCGGTTAGTCAACCTTGTCACCAGGGTCTGGCGTGATTGTAGTCAATGAGCTCTTTATAAACCGGATAGCGCATCAGCTGTTGAATCTGCCGTCCGCCATATTACTACTCCCAAAACAGTAGGTTAGTCAACCTTGTCACCAGGGTCTGGCGTGATTGTAGTCAATGAGCTCTTTATAAACCGGATAGCGCATCAGCTGTTGAATCTGCCATCCGCCATATTACTACTCCCAAAACAGTAGGTTTATAGTCGAGTGGTAAAATGGGAGTAGTAATATGGCGTCTACTGGCTTCAGTTTCTACAGTGGCCAATGAGCCATTCTGTTTAGAGATAAGTGATCGTGGTGCATGTATAGTGGGCAAGGTTAAGCCACGGGGAACGCCCCACTGCTTTATTTGAATAGCAGGGGCTGTCCATAAAGTACGTACGCACGAAATGCAGACTTTTTTTACCCCCCCCCCCCCCCTGTACGCATACGCATTACACATCGCTTTTTGACTTCTCAGACTACCCTATTCTAGCATCATTAAACGTCACAGTACACCTGCTGTAGTAGTATGATTCGCATGTCGCATCCAAAGACAGAAATAAATCACAAAATGTTGACAGAAAAAAATGTAAAACATTTTTATTAACCCCTTGGGTAACTTTACTAGAAAGCATCCTGAATCCGCCAAAATCCACCTATTTTGTCACGCACAAAAAGTTGGTTTTGGTGACTGCTCAATATGGAGGTATCCTGAATCCATCAAAATCCGCAGTATGCTAGGCTTACAATCCTCAATCCATCAAAATCCCCCAGGTTTCAATATGGAGGTATCCTGAATCCGCCGAAATCCTCCAAAACAGGGGAAGGATTTTGATGGATTTATGTACGTTAGGGTTAACGGACCTGGAAATGATTGAACATTGATATATTTTAAACCAAAACAGCAGTCAATAATGACATGAACCAAAATTGGAAGAAACAAAATCCTGATACACTATTTTGTGCATATAGTTTGCCCTTGACGTTTCATGAGTGGTTTATTGAGTGGTTTATTGAGATAGTGAATACATGTAACGCTTGTGTTTAAACAAGAGGCAGTTCATATACAAGACGTAAATCTTTGTTTTTTTGTTTAACTCTAGTACATAAGCGATTTTGGACAGCACGCGGGTGAAATTGATACAAGTACACCTGTACGTTTCCGGTGTACACTGCCTGTTTATAAAGCAGTCTTTTTGTTGCGGTCTAAAAATAGGCCGCAGTTGGCTGGCGGTGGTGCTGGGAAGACTAATTTACTTTTGATTGGGGTGAAGAGAACTGTGTTATAACTGGTTTCGATGCACAAAAGCTGGTTCTGGTAGTTATTTATATTATATTAGATAGTACATTGATTTCATGACAATTCATTAAAAGCAAATTGCCGGTTTGCGTACAGTACACATTGGGTTAGACCCCCCTCCCCCCTGTTCGCATGGTGTATGCAATGTCAACAACACCCCCCCCCCCCCCCCCCCCCCCTTCGTGCATACGTACTTTATGGACGGCCCCTTAATTAGCATCACTTACACCATGGGCCCGTTTGTTTCACACGAATCCGCATCGCGATCAATTGATCCCGCCGCTGCCATCCATTAGGCAGAATCTGGTGTGTGAAACAACGTATAAAGATCACCGATCGTGATCTGGATTTGTGTGAAACAAACGGGCCCAATGACATCACATGGCTCTGTAGTACGTGGCTTGCAAATTCTCCTGGTATGAAGAGCCGAAAGGAATTGATGGTATTTTTCAGTTTTTCTTTCTTTCCAACCTATTCAATGTTCATCTTGAATCACTGCCGGAATTTTAATCAATTGTTTTTATATTGTTTTCATAAAGCAAGAGAAATTATGTACCATTATCGCTTAATATTTGTTAATTTGTAAGTATGTGAATATCACAAATGTGTATTGTGAAGTGCAAAAGAAGTGTTTTGGGGTAGTTTTTGAGTTAATTCGCAAGCTTTTTTGGCACCAATTTGTTTTTCATTTTCTTGGAACTCCTTATGCCAAAAATGTTCATTGTTGTTGCTTCTTACTTGATATAAAGTTAAAGATGTAAAAAGCTAGATGAAAGTTTGTTTATAAAAGATTAGAGATCCGCAGTGGGAAAACTTTAATCTTGATGATACCAAACAAATACACCGCTGCTTTTTGTGCCCGATTTTTGTGAAGCAATTTTGTTTAACTCTCAGAATCGCGTAACAAAAAAAACTTTTAATCTCAAACGTTTCCCGTTGCTCTAAGACAGCGTTTCAAGTCAACAAAGATGCATTTTATTTCTAGTTGAAAAGTTCTGTCATTGTTTAGATTCAAGTTCCGCAATCACTGAAGAATTTTCTGCCAATGTCATAGAGTTGCTCACTATCTTTGTTAAGCAAATTGTTCTACTTAACAGAAATGATCCGAGAACCAGTCCAAAGTGGTAAAGGTGTCATGCAATTTTGGCTGGTAACTCATCTTTACTTAGCAGATTTGTCTATGCTTTAATTGTTTGCTTAACAGTCCCATGAATTTGAAAACCCTGGCTGCATTTATGATTAACATAATTTTCAGGAAATCAAATTTTATGATCCGCACTTTTGAACCCATTCCCTTAAAACCTCTAAAGAAAATGTTAGTGATAGTATAATACAATAATTATCAATAAAAGTTTTCAAAAGCCTCAAACTGTATACTTTCATTTTGAAACATTGCAAATCTACACTCTTACAAGAAAAAAGTGTATATTTGTGAAATTCAAAACGTTTGTAAGTTGGAACTTTTGTTCTCCATGTACTGATTTTCAGGTTGTACGGGACTGTAAAACAATTTAATCCTGGTTTGATTCATCAGTCAGTTACAAATTTATTAACCATTTCAAATTGTTTCCAACAAAGTACGAGCTAAGAAGCAAAATTTTTTTATTTACGTCAGTGTATAAAACTGTAAATATATAAATATGGTAACATTCGATTAAATATTCGTGAAAAAAAAAAACTAGGTGTAACTGAATTTGTATTTGCTTATACTCGCGTTTTAAACGAGGCGTATCTGGTCATTCTGTTTTCAGGTTGAAAAAAAAGATTCCCCCAAATTTGCAGGAAAGTTGGAAAATGTGATGAAAAAGAATAACCCTTCAATAACATGTCGGGGGTCAAAATTATTTTTTAGGAATTTCTTTTAAAAATTCATTATTTTATTTCGGAATTTCCTTTAAAAAATTCATATTTTTATTTTGTAAACCGGCCAAATGCCAAAAATAAGAGATTCTATGAACTGTAAATCTCTTAATAGCTAAGGAGTCTCTAGCATCAATTTCAATCAAATTTAGAAAAATGCCATTTTGGGGCCAAAATGGTGAAAAATTTGTTTTATTTGTTTTTTTATTGTAAAAATAACAAAATAGCCAAAATAAGAGATTCTATGAGTTGTACATCACTGAATAGGTTACCAGGAGTCTCTAGCATCGATTTCAACCAAATTTAGAAAATGCCATTTTGGGGCCAAAATCAGCAAAAATGGCAAGGGTTACCCTTTACCATTTTTTTTAAAGAATTGTTTGTGAAAAATTTATGTTTTATTTGTTGATTGTAAAAAGACAAAATAGCCAAAATACGAGATTCTATGAGTTGTACATCTCTGAATAGGTTACCAGGAGTCTCTAGCATCAATTTCAATCACATTTAGAAAAATGCCATTTTGGAGCCAAAATCAGCCAAAATGGCAATTTTGGTGAAAAATTTGTTTTATTTGTTTTTTTTATTGTAAAAATAACAAAATAGCCAAAATAAGAGATTCTATGAGTTGTACATCTCTGAATAGGTTACCAGGAGTCTCTAGCATCGATTTCAACCAAATTTAGAAAATGCCATTTTGGGGCCAAAATCAGCAAAAATGGCAAGGGTTACCCTTTACCATTTTTTTTAAAGAATTGTTTGTGAAAAATTTATGTTTTAATTTGTTGATTGTAAAAAGACAAAATAGCCAAAATACGAGATTCTATGAGTTGTACATCTCTGAATAGGTTACCAGGAGTCTCTAGCATCAATTTCAATCACATTTAGAAAAATGCCATTTTGGAGCCAAAATCAGCCAAAATGGCAATTTTGGTGAAAAATTTGTTTTATTTGTTTTTTTTATTGTAAAAATAACAAAATAGCCAAAATAAGAGATTCTATGAGTTGTACATCTCTGAATAGGTTACCAGGAGTCTCTAGCATCGATTTCAACCAAATTTAGAAAATGCCATTTTGGGGCCAAAATCAGCAAAAATGGCTAGTTACCCCCTTACCATTTTTGGTGAAAAATTTGTTTTATTTGTTTTTTTTATTGTAAAAAGACAAAATAGCAAAAATAAGAGATTCTATGAGTTGTACATCTCTGAATAGGTTACCAGGAGTCTCTAGCATCAATTTCAATCAAATTTAGAAAAATGCCATTTTGGGGCCAAAATCAGCAAAAATGGCAAGGGTTACCCTTTACCATTTTTGGTGAAAAATTTGTTTTATTTGTTTTTTTATTGTAAAAATAACAAAATAGCCAAAATAAGAGATTCTATGAGTTGTACATCACTGAATAGGTTACCAGGAGTCTCTAGCATCGATTTCAACCAAATTTAGAAAATGCCATTTTGGGGCCAAAATCAGCAAAAATGGCAAGGGTTACCCTTTACCATTTTTTTTAAAGAATTGTTTGTGAAAAATTTATGTTTTAATTTGTTGATTGTAAAAAGACAAAATAGCCAAAATACGAGATTCTATGAGTTGTACATCTCTGAATAGGTTACCAGGAGTCTCTAGCATCAATTTCAATCACATTTAGAAAAATGCCATTTTGGAGCCAAAATCAGCCAAAATGGCAATTTTGGTGAAAAATTTGTTTTATTTGTTTTTTTTATTGTAAAAATAACAAAATAGCCAAAATAAGAGATTCTATGAGTTGTACATCTCTGAATAGGTTACCAGGAGTCTCTAGCATCGATTTCAACCAAATTTAGAAAATGCCATTTTGGGGCCAAAATCAGCAAAAATGGCTAGTTACCCCCTTACCATTTTTGGTGAAAAATTTGTTTTATTTGTTTTTTTTATTGTAAAAAGACAAAATAGCAAAAATAAGAGATTCTATGAGTTGTACATCTCTGAATAGGTTACCAGGAGTCTCTAGCATCAATTTCAATCAAATTTAGAAAAATGCCATTTTGGGGCCAAAATCAGCAAAAATGGCAAGGGTTACCCTTTACCATTTTTGGTGAAAAATTTGTTTTATTTGTTTTTTTATTGTAAAAATAACAAAATAGCCAAAATAAGAGATTCTATGAGTTGTACATCACTGAATAGGTTACCAGGAGTCTCTAGCATCGATTTCAACCAAATTTAGAAAATGCGATTTTGGGGCCAAAATCAGCAAAAATGGCAAGGGTTACCCTTTACCATTTTTTTTAAAGAATTGTTTGTGAAAAATTTATGTTTTATTTGTTGATTGTAAAAAGACAAAATAGCCAAAATACGAGATTCTATGAGTTGTACATCTCTGAATAGGTTACCAGGAGTCTCTAGCATCAATTTCAATCACATTTAGAAAAATGCCATTTTGGAGCCAAAATCAGCCAAAATGGCAATTTTGGTGAAAAATTTGTTTTATTTGTTTTTTTTATTGTAAAAATAACAAAATAGCCAAAATAAGAGATTCTATGAGTTGTACATCTCTGAATAGGTTACCAGGAGTCTCTAGCATCGATTTCAACCAAATTTAGAAAATGCCATTTTGGGGCCAAAATCAGCAAAAATGGCTAGTTACCCCCTTACCATTTTTGGTGAAAAATTTGTTTTATTTGTTTTTTTTATTGTAAAAAGACAAAATAGCAAAAATAAGAGATTCTATGAGTTGTACATCTCTGAATAGGTTACCAGGAGTCTCTAGCATCAATTTCAATCAAATTTAGAAAATGCCATTTTGGGGCCAAAATCAGCAAAAATGGCAAGGGTTACCCTTTACCATTTTTTTTAAAGAATTGTTTGTGAAAAATTTATGTTTTATTTGTTGATTGTAAAAAGACAAAATAGCCAAAATACGAGATTCTATGAGTTGTACATCTCTGAATAGGTTACCAGGAGTCTCTAGCATCAATTTCAATCACATTTAGAAAAATGCCATTTTGGAGCCAAAATCAGCCAAAATGGCAATTTTGGTGAAAAATTTGTTTTATTTGTTTTTTTTATTGTAAAAATAACAAAATAGCCAAAATAAGAGATTCTATGAGTTGTACATCTCTGAATAGGTTACCAGGAGTCTCTAGCATCGATTTCAACCAAATTTAGAAAATGCCATTTTGGGGCCAAAATCAGCAAAAATGGCTAGTTACCCCCTTACCATTTTTGGTGAAAAATTTGTTTTATTTGTTTTTTTTATTGTAAAAAGACAAAATAGCAAAAATAAGAGATTCTATGAGTTGTACATCTCTGAATAGGTTACCAGGAGTCTCTAGCATCAATTTCAATCAAATTTAGAAAAATGCCATTTTGGGGCCAAAATCAGCAAAAATGGCAAGGGTTACCCTTTACCATTTTTTTTAAAGAATTGTTTGTGAAAAATGTATGTTTTATTTGTTGATTGTAAAAAGACAAAATAGCCAAAATACGAGATTCTATGAGTTGTACATCTCTGAATAGGTTACCAGGAGTCTCTAGCATCGATTTCAATCAAATTTAGAAAATGCCATTTTGGAGCCAAAATCAGCCAAAATGGCAAGGGTTACCCCTTACCATTTTTGTTGAAAAATTTGTTTTATTTGTTTTTTTTATTGTAAAAATAACAAAATAGCCAAAATAAGAGATTCTATGAGTTGTACATCACAAAATCTGCAAAAATGGCAAAGGGGTACATTTTTTTTCAGGTCGTAAAAAAAGTTGCCCCAAAATTAGCAGGAAAGTAACTAAATGGAATGAGAATAACCACCATACAGTAGGCCCTAATGGGTATCACGGGTCAAAATTTAGTTTTAGTTCAGGGATGCCAGTCAGACTTCTCTTCAGGGCCTGAAATTACACCCATGATGAATGGATTTACTGTCAAATTTTGAAAATGTACAGGATTTCAAATTTTGTAAAAGCCTGAAATCAGGCATTTGCCTGAAGACTGACATCCCTGTTAGTTGATCATTTATTTTAATTCATTATTTTGTTGATAATGGGGCAGGGGGGCAGGGATTAACACGAAGTCAACTTGCAGCCTTTCACACAGAAAAGCAGAGAGACTCCGGCTCCATGTTCTGGCACTTTATTCAAACAACATGATATACAGCATACACGTTTATAAGACCACAATAATGAATGACACCATGTATTATACACTTAACACATTAATGAAATTCTTTACAGAGGCAAGATAATGGAGCCAACTTGTCCAAGTACAGTAACTATACAAACAACAGCCCAATACTTAGGCCACCTCTTCTGCTACACTACATGTAGATATAGCATGGCATACTTTTTTTCATTACTAGTACTCAGTATTACGATTTCAGAGGAATACAACCAGTTAGGAATCCATTACACAATATTCCAATCATTGTACATCTTCACAAATAGTTTTTGTAAATCTCGATATACGGAGTATCTTACAAGATACATGTACTGATTAAATTTGAAAGTTTATTCTGAATATCTCTTGGTAATTTTGATCAGTTTTCAAAGTGAGTGAAGGAAACTGGCAAGTGGCAAGGGGTACTTAGTGACCCTTTTGGACCAACTGAGCTCTCTTGCCCCGTGTTGGTAGGCTCTCAATCTGACCACCTGTCCACCAACACAGGGCAAGATAGATCAGTTGGTAGAGCACTGGCACGAAAACTGCTAGTGCCTAGAGGTCTCGGGTTCACATTCTGCTCCGATCACAGTGCCAAATCCTGCTCTAGACTGGTTCCTGGTCACTACATTATTTTGTATTCTTTCTTACTTCGATTGTAAGGGCAAGAACCAGTCTAATACCACCAAACAATGTAGTCGGTTAGCACATTTTCCTGCTAAACACAAATAAGCTGGGAAAAGTCACACATCCTATGGCATTTTCGCTGGTACCCGGTTTTGACTAAGCAAAACTGTTCTGTGCTGAGCAAATTTTGTGTCGAGCAGAGCCGTGAAATTGGCGCTTAACTATATATACAAATATATATTCCCGCCCTGTTCGTGTGGCGTCATTAAGAGCTGGAAGTTCATTACAAACGAATGGACTATGCGGACTGCCGATATAGCACCGTGAAATTGGATCCGGAAATGAATGCACCTTTACTTAGAGGAAAGGTTGAGTATACAAAGTACACGTAAAAGTAACTTTATAAAGGATTCGGCACTCGACTCGACCTACGACAGCCAGACTCGAGGCCTGGACAGCTGGTTTCATGTCTTGGTATTATTGATAGGCCTTTTCTTCATCAAGTCCCAAATCTTACTTTCAGATTTCTCATTCTGTAGCCTAAGAGCCCACTCCTTTATCTCCTTAAGCATCCGGGGATGCCGGCATGATCTCTGTCTTTATGGCATGCCCCATTTCACGCACGGTCAGCCTCTCCAACTCACACGCTCATTACCTCTCCCCAAAAACTAGTCATCGAGCATCCAGCTAGCTTCCTCCATCTACACCACTCCAAAACTTAGACCATTACTATCCACTCTCTCTTTAAGCGCATCGCACTGAAAAACCATGTGATGAGTTTACCCCGTTCTGAGATTACTTTCATAACGCGCGCATGCGCTCACTAAAATTTATAGGGATCCTTTTTTTGGTACTTTTATAAAAGAAAGTTTCCGTAAAACCACAAAATGTGCCCCGATGGCAGATACACGGTGCACTAACAATGAACATTCATCGTTACTTGGTACTAAATCCATTGTTACTTGTTCACAGTGTCTCTTGGGCAAAAAGTCTTAGACCGGCCAATAATACTGTGTCTTGAAATTTTTTTTTTTATAACCCAGGTTGACGTTACCATTTTTCTCCACATGTACAAACATGTACTTTCAAAGCTCAACAATTAAACATCAATGACGTCATCTCAGTCAAGTCCATTTTATAAATTTAGGCCCCCTCGGTCATCTGCCACCCTGTATCTTCAGTCTACGCTCAGTTTCGGCCATTCTTCAACACTTTCATGCTTGACTCAAAGACCAATTTCTAACAAACTCAAAACAAAGTCCACATAACGATCAAAATTCCCACTCCACTTTAGAAGCCCTAATCCACCACATTTTCAACGGTTATCTCGTACGTACTCACACCCTTCATCTTTTCAAGTAGTTAAATTAAAAAGAGACAAAAGAAAGAAATATTCATAGCCAACATGCAAGGACACAATCCCTCAAATGCAACGAATGCTTTCAACAAACTTTCTGTCCACGCAATAAACACAATGAGGAAACGATCTATTAAGCACCTCCTCTTGACACGCGCATTGACCAATCACAAACTAGCCGCGACTGTGGTCCAACCAATGTAGGACAAGAGTCTAACCTGCATGATGGACACGTGCATGGCGGTGATTGGCCATTAGGAACCATTAGATTTGATACGCGTGCGGGATGCGTATGCGGCTCGGAAAAAGTCGCCTTTTAAACCCCCATATTGAGTTACAATTTCATCAGTCTTATTATGCATTTCAACATTTTGATATGTGAAGTAAATTTCCGATAGTGTACCAGATGAAATAACAATGCAAAGTGGTGATTTAATAGGCGACATTTTCCGAGCCGCATCCCGCACGCGTATCAAATCTAATGGTCCCTAATAAGTCCCTATTGTTTCGTCTCTCTGAACACAATTTACAGCTCCTCATTGCATCTTCTCATTCTTCAACTCACTTATATTCACCACAGCATCTGTATATAAACTAAGGCAAAAAAGGGAGTATCCATTGGGGAGGTGGCAAGTTTTTCCCCCGAGACACATTTCCATTTTTTTTTTTTTTTTTTAAAGATTGAAAACGTCACAACTTCACATTAAGTTACTCGGTCCCTCCCCCTTCGAAATATTTTCCATGTTCCCACAAAACCTGGACACGCCTATGAAGGAAGGGGCGTGGTCTGAATGAGGGGCGTGGTCTGAATGAGGGGCATGGTCACACTCCAATCACAACCCTGCTTATTAAAATCTCTGATGAGTTCATCACACTTTTTCTTCTCACACGTCACACTCTTGAACTCATTACTTTAACCTTCCTCAAAAACCAACCTAAAACACCCTTTCATCACGCTTACACAAGAAAGAAAAACCTGAAAGTAATAAATTCAGTATTCAAAAATTACAAGCCTTAAATTCAAGCCAGTTTCAATAAGCCATTTCTGTATTGCGCGTCTGAATGCCTCCCATTGAACTCCAAACAAGGATACCAGTGTTCAAGTGCGTCATTTCCTGTCCAAGGATCATTTTTCCAACCGGGCTCACTGTGGTCTTTAGCTTCTGAAACATTGAATACTTTAATAAAATGAACAGGCTCTAGCTAGCTTTGTAAAAGACTTTGATGTACTTTAAGGGCCGGTCACACTGGCTACGATAACGAAAACGGTGAGAATGAACGCCATTGATTAGTGGAATTGTTGCGCGTGCAATACGCGTGCGTTCAACCCACCAATAGAGAGCGTTTATTTGCATCGTTTTCGTTTTCGTCATCGTTGTTAGTGTGACCGGCCCTCTGACTTCCAAAATTCGTATTCACATCCCTGATATAACACAGAGGGGAATAATGAGGGAAGTCAGAGCGGTACACTGTGGCAAGATTCTTGTACCAATGTTCTCTTTTTTTTCTTCAACCCAGCCAAACAGATTTGGTTGACATTGATGTTTCGGGATTAAAGTATTTCCAATCAGTAAAAGAAATTGTGTTTGGTGTTTGTGTAAAATACAAATCCATTTTTAAAAATATATAAATATGTACAGAATCAAAGCTTGGAACTTCGAAAAAAAATGAATTAAAAACGAGAAAACATTAACACAGACGGTATACTAAATGGCCACATTATTAAGAGAATAGCTGGTGGAATGGAGGGGGGGGGGAGTTTCCATAAATGGAAGCCCCTCCCCCCGGCTACGCCGCTTCAATATAGACATCTCCATAGCAATGTGTGCAAATACTAGCCGCAATATTCATTTACTTGAACCCGTTTACTTAGACAAAATTCCAACTTTTCACTGATTTTCAATTCCATAGCTCGTTTGAGTCAATTTTTGACAACAATTTAACAGTCAACATTGTTGATGGGTTATTTTAGACCAATCATAGTACGACGAATGTTATGCTCCGTTTAAAATGGCCTTCTTTTCACTTCAAAAGAAAACAAGCATTTAGATCTTGCTTGTTTGTTATAAGACATAATTATAGGAGTGAAAAGAAGTTGAACTTGAAAAAAAAAACCTAAAACCTGCCTCTGTGACGGCACTGTGCACACTCACAAACAGTAGACAAACTCAACAATCTCCATTATGCTAATTCACACTAGGCAATGATATGGCTAATCTTAAATGTCCTGTACATTATTTTTTTCATTAAAACACAAACTACCCAAAAATATAGATATTCTTAATATTTACATTGTTGCGTCAAACGGAAATGCAGCACTGAATGGCAAATTTGACTCGAGCCTAGACTATAATATTCTCACAATGCACATATAGTTTGGTATATACAAGGCACTAGTAATAAAAATATAAGTAAACTATTTCTTACGCTATTTTTGTAATCTTCAGTAAACCCTGTATAAATAATCGTCACTCTGACTTTACTGACACTGATCAATTTTACGATATACTTTTTGCCTGCTCCGTTATCAGTCAAGACAATACATATATTATATTATAAAATATCGGTGGTTTATAGAATATTCAATACAGCATCACATATTAGTATATTATTTACAATGGAATTCATTTACGCTATAGATGAGGTACTCAATAAGTCTACAATGTTTAATAGATATACATCTGAAATTACCGTTTGATTTTTTTATGAGCTGCATTTGACTTCTATTATTCTTAGAAAAAAATGCTAAACATTTGATATTCTTGTGCCATGGCAAGCCTGGCATTATCAACTTGACTGTTTTTTTGTGGGCGTTTTTGTCCATCCTTGGTATACAAAAAGTCCTGTCCTGCATGAATAACCCTTGGCCGATATAAGGTAATAAATCGAGATTACAAATACGTCCATACAGCACATGTGTAGTAGGCCTGCAGTGCACAAGTCAATGGGGAAATTAGTAACCAACTTGTTGGAACTTTTCAATTTTTCACACAATTTGGCCGAAAATCAAACAAAAACTTTACGGATCAGGAAATATTTAGACGGAGCCGTGGTCCACATTGGCAGACACATTCACCGTCAGTGTTCATACTTTCAACATATACATGAAAAAACAAACCTGTGAAAGTTTGAGCTCAATCCGTCACCCGTCTCACCCCCCAAAAATGAAAAACCGTTTTACACCGATTTTGTGAATGTTCATATGTGCTTATTTCGATTGTTGAAATTGAAATGAGCCAAGGCGTTTTGGGAGTTCTTCAGATGACACTGAAGATGACATTTCAGACGGCAATATTTCTCAGGACTGGTGTGGTACCGGTAACATCTTTATAAATGGTAAACTTTTAAATTGAAACTAAAAAAAAGAAATAATCATTACCAAAGCTATATTATACAGTGGAACGCCGCTATAACGAACATCGCGGGATCCACAGATTTTGTTCAGTATAGCGATCGTTCGGTATAGCGATTTGGGGCCGATTTTTAACATGGCGTCCGTTCTTATAAATAGCGCCCTTTTGCATTGTATTTGAGGGGCGCCCTCTTTTGTTTGTAATTGAACATGTGCCGGCCATTGAATCATAATACGTGTTCGTACTTTCTATTCTAAGCTTACCGAATTCTAAAGCAACAGTTGACTTTTCCCTTCTACTCCTTGAGGAAATAATAGCCGCCTGTCACTCTTCAACATAAAGCTGCGGCTGTTTGGGAATTACAAACAGCCCAAATAGGCCTACCTGGTACATTTTTTTAATCCGTTGCCTTTTTTTAAACAACAATGTTCGATAAGTTTTGTACACAAAATTTGGGAGCCAAGGATGGTGTTCGGTATAGCCGAATGTTCGGTATAGCGGTGTTCCTTATAGCGACGTTCAACTGTACCTTTAACTCTACACAACACTTTCCCGAGGTCTACACAGTGAGTCTTCTTCAGTGGGACTATTCGGTACCTCACTGTAGTGTCCGTTCTGGTCCGTTCTGGTCAGGTGGACCAGCATGCTTCCAAGAACTTGGCTCTTTGTCTTTAAAAAGTCTGGATTCAAGACACTGGACTCCTCACTGGCTACAAGTTTCTGTGGGGAGTCGGGTAAGAACTTCATGTACTCATTGGAATCAGGGATAGGGGAGGAGGCCGTGCCGAGACCCGAGTCGGCGTCTGGGTTGTCACTACTGGGCACTGGGTTGGTACTTAGTTCAAGATCACAGGGCCTGTGGAGCAGTGGAGAAGGCGTGGCTGATGACAACTGATCCCGGACAGGATTGTCATGTGAGGAACTCAGAAACCTCTCCGCTTCGGACGGGCTACCTTTGGACAAACTCGGGTCGCTGGACGACTGACCTGCCTCCAGGAGACACTGGACCTCCGTCTTGTCTTGGCTTGCAAAGAGCAATGAGGAGGGCTTCCAGGGATCTTGGATGGCTTTGACTTCTTGCTGCATGCCCTCGTCTTCTGCTGCCTGGACTGTCGCGTCTTTACCCGGATTCTCGCTCTGTGGAATGATAATGCGGATTGCTTCAGGGTGTCTGTTATTCCCCTGTTGCAGTCTCTCTGGGCTCTTGCTCATTATGTCGTCAGGCCCTGGAGCACTCTTCATGGCTGTAAGGGGCTTCTTCCTGCTGATCTTATGGAGTAAACCTTCCGTAACAGAATGGCTTCTCTTATGTCGCTGGCCCTGAGGACTGGTGTGCTTGGGTGAGGACTGCCCCGAACCGTCCCCTGCAGTTTTGCTAGGACTACGGCTAGAGAAGAACGGAATGGAGAACTTGCGTCTGGTTTTGACTTTTGGCTTGACGTCTTGGATCCTGCTCCTCACATGAGCCATCAGGTCGAGCAGGGGTGATCTGGAGCCGCGGCGAGGGTCATCAAGGGTCGGACGGGTCATGGGGTCCAGCATCGTCGAAGAATCGGACTGAGAGTGATCATGAGAGCAGGAACCATTGGTGTTCTTGGCTTCTATCATGCCAGATTCGATCTGATTGCTAAATTGAGACACTGTGTAGATACTGGAGGAGGGCTCCACATTCTCAGTCTTGAAGGAAACCAGGCAGGGGTCACCGGTCAAGTCCTGGCTGATGCTGCCGTTGGTTCGCCAGCGCAGCTGAGAGGTCTGGTGGGCCTGGGTGCTTGGTATAGAGGCGTGCCGTCCCAAACTCATGGTGATAGAGCGGGACAAGCTGCGCTGCCGGAACACCCGGTTGCTTAGCGTCCGCATGATGCTCTTACAGTCCTTCTTGAACTGCTTGGTCAGGATGGTGTACAGGAATGGGTTGGCACAGGAGTTCAGCGGAAGCACAAAGACGGTTAGCACCTTGGCCCCATTCAGGGAGATCAGGTTTAGCCCGAAGGCTTTCGTCACGCTGAAGAAGGTGATTGGTGCCCAGCAGGCAAAGTCGGTGAAGACTAGCAGGGACATCCGGCGGGCCACGCGTGAATCGTTGCAGTTCCATGCATGAGAACCCTGGATGGCTAGGTAGATACTGGCATAGCAGCACATGATGATGACAAAGGCCAGGATGTTTAGGTTCAGGATGCTGCCTACATAGACTTTGGCCACTGTCGTGTCCAAGTCAAAGGGTAGACAGACGGGGTACTTGTGGTAGTGGCTGACATTAACCAGTGGCAAGACCGCGGCGGTTACGGCAAAGATCCAGCCAAAGCCCATGACAGTGATAGCATGTGGTAGCTTCATGCGCTTCTCCAGGTGCAGGGCATGCTTGATGGCATAGAAGCGCTCCAGGGTGATGACTGACAGTGTGTAGATGGAATACTCTGAGGAGAAGACTGCCAGGAAGCCAGCCAGACGGCAGCCGGTGCTCAGCTGCCAGCGGGCGCCAAACTTTTGGAAGACGCCGAGCGTGGAGGCATCGACGCTGGCAAGAAAGCCCAGGTACACACCCAGGAAGAAGTCGGCAAAAGCCAGGTTGCAGATGAGAAATCTTGGCACGTCCATCTTGGTGTGACTGACTACGATGACGAAGATGACAATGGCGTTGCCGAAGATGGCGAGAAGAAAGACCAGCCAGACGCCAATGCGGAGGGGCCAAGAGCCGAAGAGATCCACACAAGGTAAAAGTGGCCCTGATAAACAGATAAAACTGATCAGAATCACTTGTCTATTTCTGCCAGCATCAAGAAGTTCAAAAAGGGGAAGGTGAGTTGGTCTGTAAATTGGGATAAGTAGTTGTGCTTCCATTTTGTTATCCTCTATTTAGATCTGGGCCCAGGTAAACCATTTGGGTGGTAGAGGGTTAGCAACCCAATCATCTCTGTTGATAGCCTTTCCCCTAGAAGAGTTAATAGCCTTGTAATAGGCAACTACTCTAAAAACAAAAATGTGACCCGCTCCAAAAAAAGGTGATATAAGTCGCGCTATGCATTTACGTGTAAAAAATTCCGTCAAAATATATTTTTTGTTTTTGTCTTTAATGACATCTTAAATATCTAAAGTTTCAGGTTTGGTGCACAACAATGTTGATTTCAGTGAATATAGTGAAAAAATCATCTTTTTAGAGTGCATTGTTCCATTGCATTGTATTAGAACTAGCTATTTCAAAGCCTGTTTTCTCTGTTGTGTCATTTGAACTCCATAGAACTAATTAATATGCAAAAACGCGATATCTCCAGAACGGAAAGGGCTTTGGAGCTCTGTCATGTACCAAATGAAAGCTTACATTGCGGGCTTTCCAAACATGCATGGAACTCATTTTTCATATTTTGCGACATAATATACCTTTTTCCAGAGCTGGTCACAAATGACTGTAGTGACGTCAGATTTACCTGGTTTTGGCTTACAGCTGATGTTGTGTTGCAGCCCAACAAGAAAATAAGGCGTACCAAATGATGAAAATTCACTTTCCCAGCCAGAGTCGAAACTGCTATCAAAAGTGAAGTTGTAATCTTGCAAGAGAAACAAAACAAAAGCAAACTGACAAAATATTGCCGTTACCCACTGGGGGTGACCATTTCAAAAATTGTACAATTCAGTGAGAGCACTTCTTTGTCTATTTTCAGGGCTGGGGATATTTAAAAGAGATTTTTGCCTTTTCCGAAGTAGTGTATCAACCACTGTATGCTCGGTGCTTACCAGGAGCCTGTGGAAAATATTCACAGGCGGGAATCGAACCCACGACTTCCTTGGTTAGCCAATTCAAATCCAATGAGGCAATGGGTGTTGCACAATCAGTGTGAAGATGACGTGTACAAATCTCTTCTAATTTCCATCATCCCCGATGCTAATTCCGTCTTTACATTGAGGTTTAAAATGTGATTTCAGATTTAAAATGCTGGCACCTTGCCAAAGAGGAGATATCACGGCCTTCGACGTTTGGACTAATTTTTTTTCAGGGAGAACTATTTTATTTACAAACAATAACGACCTGTAAACTCTTGACGGCAGTGTTCAAAGTTGTAACCAAGTCATTTTTTCTCAAGTCAAGTCAAGTCGCAAGTCAAATTTTCCCAAGTCAAGTCAAGTCACAAGTCAAATTTTCCCAAGTCAAGTCAAGTCCCAAGTCAATTTTGTTCAAGTCAAGTACCAAGTCTCGAGTCAATTGTTAGTAAATAAAAATTCTAATGACAAAATGACAATGCATAGGCTAGCGCGCATGCACAGTACAAAATCAACCTGGTGTGCCATTTCGACAATTCTCCATGCAGCTCGGCCAGCGCTGCGGCCCTGCATACGTACTGGACACCCAGCTTGCTATATATGCGCTATATGCTTGTTTTTTAACTCATACCTCTATGTTTGTGTTTATTTCAACAGAAGTGTTAATGTCAGCAAGTCAAATTTATTCAAGTCAAGTCAAGTCCCAAGTCTTTTTTTTTCCAAGTCGAGTCAAGTCTCAAGTAAAATAAATTGCAACTCAAGTCCGATTCAAGTCAAGTCAGCAAGTCAAGTCAACAAGACTGCTTGACGGGCAAAACGTGTGCAGTCGAGTAGGACGGATCTGACCACAGTAACAATTCTGTTTAATTATCAGAAACCAAACATTGCAGGAGTTTAATACGGGTGGTTTGAAACACACTGCATCACTAAGAATTTGTCAAGGCGAAGCCATTTTTCACACTGTGCATTTGAAATCTTCAACATATCCGTCTAAACAGTAGGTGTCATTTTGCTCGAAGCACACCAAACTAATTCTATCATAAGTGCAAACTTTTCAGTATTTTGACATTTTCGACGGGTGGTTATTGCTAATCAGGCCTCCAAATATTTTGAATATTACTATCCTGAAATCCCCTTGTATTAACGAGGTGGTATGGGTCACTTGTCAACCTCGCTGTTCAAAAATGGCCTGTCTAGCGCAACCACTTGGTGGCGCACGGTATTGTGAATCGTCCATATTGAGCAAGGAGGCCGATTTCTTTGGGCACTTTACACTCCCGACCCAAGTGCAATTTGGAGCCAGGTGAGAACATCGCAAAAAACATCTGGCAGGTTCATTTTGTTTCGAAGTGGCAGGGTGGAAACTCTGAGAGAACTTACCATAGGACATGGATTTACTTTGCCAGACAGTTGTTTCTTTGATTTCTGGCTGTAATGGAGAAAAAAGAAGAAAAGTCTGCATATGACATTAACTCCTGAAAGGTAGTATCCACGATTTGCTTTTGCCGTAATTTTTAGAAATAAATGGAATTGGGGGTTAGTATTTTATAGCGTGCTAGCAAATACTGTTACAATGACCTGTTTAAAGTTCTTGTAGTCTGGTTCCCCGACCACACCTTAGACAAAACGGGGCAATTTATAGACATCAGGGAATTATCAGGTCAGGGAAGTAAACTATTTCCAACGATTGTCAGCCGACAATCATTGGAAAACGAAATAAATTTGCACTTTTCTTGAAAACGAAAGCACACCAGGTGCCATGATTTCACAGGATGCTTGAGACTGCTATTTACTAATAAATAGGAAGTTTTGTATTTTGATGTTTGCAAATGGTGTATACTACCTTTAAAGGTGCTATGTCTGGGCTGTGACTTAAAATTTCAATTCAATGGATATCCTCCTACTAACGATATTATGGAAGAACCATTTTGGACAAGGCAGAAACAGTACGCCCCTTCAACTTCGCTGGTGGGGCTGGTATGCAAACAATAGGCACCATACTGAATAGAATGTGCGTCCTATTTATTGCACTTGTAGCCCCTTTCGTGCGAATGAAAGCTTTGTTTAAAAAAGCTTGACCTATTCATTATACTTCCAATTAAGAACAATATAGTTGAAACATGAATAGACTAAGTGTGTGCAGGAATGCGCGTATAGATGACAACCGGCCTGGTGTTCTTTCAAACCGCAGCTATGGCCGTCATCGGTATTCAAGAGGTTATAGGCCTACTTTTTCCCTCTTTTCTTCACTCTCTATTCACATCGGTACCAATCTACAGACCAACCAGGCCATCTAGAATTCGGTCGATTCACAACTCAGTGCGCTGCCAGCGGCAAGCCGGGAAAGGCCAATTTCCCACGTGCGGAGTCGACATCACGTCTATTGCGTTGTAAAGATGGTGGACAGTACAGCAGTATAGATTTCGCGCGAATGCGAGTGGATGAGTTAAAGCAATTTTTGACTAAATCGGGGAATACCTTGTGCGGGAAAGAAGATGAGAGAGGAGTTGCAAGATAGATTTAGCGGTGAAGAAGTATGATTTGATAGAACCGATGTCGACTATTTCCCATGATGCACTGCGAAATTTGGCATCTCCCCGGCTTGCCGCTGGCGGTGCACCGAGTTGTGAATGGACCAAATTCTCAAGATTTATTGTTGGTTTATTAGGACAAACAAACAAAAAACAAACTACGGACCGTGTCAACCATATTGCTGTGGTACTCTTCCATGAGCTTGATGTAATCACAGCAGTGGTATGGGTAGGACGTCTCTATCGTGGTGATGCTGGGCAGTTCCGAGGGCAACGGGAAGTCCTCTAGCTGCTCATTGAAGGCAGTGCGAATCACGACCAGGTTCTGCAGTCCCGCGGTGGGCAGGACCGGAAAGGAATTGCCACTCAATAATCTACGGATAATCCAAATTTTTCTTTCAATTTTTTTTTCTTTCCAATTTCAACAAAATTTATTTACAATTCACAATGTACCAAGTGGAAATACACACAGTGGTTGTAAGAAATAAGATTCAATTACTAATGAATTAATATAAAGAGCAAAAGATAAATGGTACAATAAAAACATATTTGTTTATGCAAATCGCCTATCACAAGCCCTAGGGCACTCGAGGTGTAGGCTACAGAGGATTATGTGGAAGAACCAGCCCCTCACAATGAAACAAGACCAGCTAATCTCTTCACAGTATGAACAGGGTCGGGATGGGTAACTAGTCCACTGCAAGACATTAATAATGTGTAGAAGTGCTATAGCCTAGGACTGGGCTCGAACCCACAACTTGCAGAATTACCCACAGACCTTGAATTCAATGTGCCAAACCACTAGGCCACAGCACTTCCACAAAATATATCCTGATAAGTGCAACTTGAGGTGGACATGCCATACATTGGACAAAAATGGACAAGACAAGACACAGGGGTGAAACAAAGACTGAATAAGAATGAATAACCAATTAAAATACAAAGGGAATGACGGTCATACAGAAACAAAAAAGAAACCATTGATGAAACAATATACTATACTTAAATTTTGAACTCCGATCAGGACTGGACGTGACACTGATCACTCGCAAACAAGTAGGTCTCGAAAAATACTTCAAACATAAAAGGTATGTCCTAGGGCTGTCCCGAATATACCGAATATTTGAATATTTGATCGTCAACCAAATATTTGAATACCTTTGTGCCGGTTCGAATATTCAGAAAAAAATTTTTGCACGTACAGATACTTACTCTCATACCAATTTAATAGAAAAATTACAGCGCTTATTAGTGTCAAATTCCACATTTTGTCCGTAAAACCCTTGATACTGATAAAATAATTACTGCAAAAACACAGTAATGGTGCACATAAAACACCGGCGTGCTTTGCGTGCAACTTTTATCGGCGCGGTATGCAGTTGCAGCTGACGTGTGAAAAACGTGATTGCCGAGTATCAAATATTTGAATATTCGGTCAAACCCAGTTTCGAATAATCGAATACTAAATTATTCGAAAATGAACAGCCCTAATATGCCTTAATGGAATAACGGTTTAACCCCTAAGACGCCATATGTGACCCGCTCCAGAAAAAGGTGATATAAGTCGTGCTATGCATTTACGTGTAATGGCCCTTTCAATGTTGAGAGGGTGAAATTTGTCTTTGATGACATCTTAAATATCTAAAGTTTCAGGTTTGGCGCACAACAATGTTGATTTCAGTGAATAAAGTGAAACCTTTTTAGAGTGCATTGTTCAATTGCATTGTATTAGAATTAGCTATTTCAAGGCCTGTTTTCTCTGTTGTGCAATTTGAACTCCATAGAACTAATTAATATGCAAAAATGTGATATCTCCAGAACGGAAAGGGCTTTGGAGCTCTATTGTGTACCAAATGAAAGCTTACATTTCGGGCTTTCCAAACATATATAAAACTCATTTTTCATATTTTGCGACATAATATACCTTTTTCCAGAGCGGGTCACATATGGCGTAAAAAAAGTGCCACCAGGCCAGATAACGCCATTTGCCCCCGTTTGTGCAGTTTTAATCCATGGTTGGATTATTGTTTATGTTATGCTTGACTGCACAAACACATTGTAGCGGTTCGCTTGGCATGCCAGAACCGCCGCGACACCCCGACATCTCCCGTAAAAAAAAACGTACTATCAAGGGGTTAAAAAGAAAAGAACCATACTCACAGATGCTGGAGTTGTGTACATGATGCAAAGGCTTGACTGTCGATGCCACTTATGCTGTTATTAGTCAGGGACCTAAAATAATACAAATAAAAGAATGACTTTAGAGTCATGATCATGTAAGCAACAAATTTTCAGAGGGGAGGGGGTGTTATCAGGGAACAAACATCTTGAGATTTTCTGACAGTGGGAGATTCCCACGATGACCATTCCACTGACTTGACTTATCCTTTCCCATCCCCAACATTTTCGTTTTTCTTCCTGTGTTTGGTATCTTGTTCAATTGGGGGGGGGGGGGGGTTTGACCTCCCCAACCACAGATATGTAATTTGATCAAACAAATTTATTAATACAAAACTTAATGGAAGTTGTCTTCTTTCATATATATCTTTCCAAAATGTTGGATCACTCACAACATTTCCTCTTTTATAATCTGCCACCACATGGTTTATAGAACATATTACATGGGCCCTGTGCGAGGTCAGGCCAGGATTGAATGCTTCTGTATACGGCATGCACTAGTGACCTCACTGCCAGTCAATATGTGTATACTGACCAGCCTCAAACCATGCTATAGTCATATAACTACTCACAAAGTGTTCAGCTGAGAGAGACTCCCAAAGGCATCCGCAGGGACGTACGCGATGTCATTTTCATGAAGGCTCAAGTCGTACAAATTTTCAAGTCCAAAGAAAGGCTGACCTTCCAGTGATTTCAGCTTGTTTTTACTAAGATTGCTGGAGAACAAAAACATTTTCAAACTTGTTCAGTCCACTTTCAAAGAGAGCTGTTAAAGTAAACATGTCTATATTAAATACACTTTAAAAACAAAGACTGGTGAGGCTCGTTAAGCGATCTACTTACATGACTGTAAGTGAAGTGCAACTGGACAGCTTGGGCAAGTATTCCATCTCGTTGTTATGGAGATCTCTATGTAATGAACAAGAGCAATCGCCAGAATGATGCCGACGGGATAAAATGACAAAATTGAGGTGAAATATGTGGGGGTTTGACTTCACACAGTGTAACCCTTGGATGTCATGTTTCTGTTCAAAACAGACAGGAGGATTAGGCGGAGGTGATTTCAACAATAAGGGTTCAAAATCACATAGAGAGCCCATAAGGTTTAAGCTGTGGTGAGACATAAATTTGATAGCACCATAAAACGATCTAAACAAAGCTGTTTCTGTTGGTATTTAAAAATAAATTTAATTTTTTGTTGTTAGTGGGGGCTGCAACCATTTTTGTCTGGTCTCAGCTGGTCAAACTACATTAAATTTGTATTTGAAAAATAAAAAAATAAAAAAAGGACAACATATTGAATATAATTATTTCAACTTGTTGACCAAAATAATAACAAAAAAATCAGTCAACAGTTAATGCACAATGCTATTGAAGTATTAAAAGACAAACCAAAGAGTCCGTAGCTAGACTAGTACGTGCTTGGAACCAGGATATTCACATTAAGAAGTCATTATAAAGTTCCAAGACTTGCATGTCTTTTTGTACTTTTCTGTATGATTCAGAACACTAAAATCACTGACATACTTACAAAGTCCTTAAATGTTTCATATTCTGGCAAAAATTATCCGGGACTGACTTAATAGAACATCGGTCGATCCCTCTGTGGAAAAAAAAATAAATCACACGATAACAAATGAGCAAAATCATCTTGAACATGAGGAGAGCATTGTTTATACATCACTGTTTACAAAATCATTGACAACTTTTCTGAGATTCTTTCAACTGTGATCTCTTGCTCTCCAAAAATTTACTGAACATTTTGTGTCTAGGAAAAAAGACTTTGGCAGTTACACATAAATTGAATATATTTTTAATTTCCAACATACAATGACACACTGAAGAGCTTTTAACTTGAGTTGAGTCTTTTGCTCAAAGTGTCACGTCAAGTTCATTCATTTAAATCAAATAGAGTCAAGTCATTAGCTGGTAATGACTCGAGTCCAGTTGAGTCACCAAAAGTTGTGACTCAAGCAGACTCACACTCGAGTCAATCAAATCATTACAACTCCGGCTCCGTATACTCACAGATGTTCCAGGCTGTTGGTTGCACTCAGATCTGGAAAAACGGAAAGGGTCTTCAAATCTGTGATTTTGCTGCAAAACATCAAATTTATGAAGAGTCCAATATAAATACATACACAATATGTCTGGAATAAATGGTTGGATTTATTTCAGGGGTCTGTGTACATGATATCATTTATGACCGAGGATTTCAAACAAAGGGTTAACTGAGAGAAAAATACAACTGATGAGGACCTGAGCCCAAGTCCTCAGTAGTTGTCATGTACAAACCTTACGGGACATGTCAAGAAAAGGTTTAAGTCCACAGAATAGGAACAATGGACGAGGAAGAGTCCCCAGTAGTATAGTAAAACACGACTTGGTGTTCGTACATTAGTCTACTTGTGGGGTACATGGAAGAAAGGGTAGAATGGGGACAATGCTACCCCACAAGGGCGTCTTTAGAGATCGACCTACCCCACAGAGTTTACGCTATGAGTTTTGAGATTTCAATGGGGACAAAGGAGAATAAAAGAAGGGAAGTAGAGTTGAACAATACAGGTACCCCAGACTGAATGCCGTGTCAAGTGTGTGTGTGAGTTTGTTTTTGCATTCAATAGGGGACCTTTAACAAAAGAGGACAATAGGGTCCCCGATTGAGAAAGGTCCCCGTTTGAAAATCGTGTACAAAACCAAAAGAGAGACAATAGGAGGTCCCCGATTGCACCCGTTTACACATGTATGTGTGAGTTAGCGGTGCCTACACTGTGTGGACCTGTGAATAAAAGATTTCGACGTGAACAATAGATGAGAGACACTATGTGGACCTGGGTCAGGTCTACATAGTGTACGTTTCGCTCTCTCTGGAAAAGGGCTTCAGAGGCAAAATGGGGTTAGGGTTATCGGTGGGAAAATAAAGATAATCACTTCAGGGGGCCACTATCAAAAATTGGGGTTGAACAATTCCTGGATGTGAGAAAAATGAGGATTTTGGCCGAGAATTCTTCACTACACGAATACAAAGGAATGTCCACACTGCGTATGTTAAACAGAGCTGTGTGTGTGTGTGTGTGAGTTTGTATATGCCGGCAATCGTGGACCTAGGACAAAAGAATTCGAGCGTAGACAAAGGGGTCCACGTTTGACCTAACGTCCACGATTGAAAATCGTGTACAAAACCAATGGGAGGCCTTCCGAAAAAGTTAGAGTATAAACAAAAGAGGAACAATGGGAGGTCCACGATTGCACCCGTTTACATGACTGGGTGTGTGTGTGAGTTTACGTATACGTATTCAAACCAACAGGGTAGACAGACCCAATCATCACGACTTACAGGGCTGTCAGGGAAGGCAGATTTCTGAACGCTGTGTGTGCGATGCTAGAGATGCTGTTATTTGTAAATGCCAACAACTGCAGGTGCGGCAGTCCAGCGAAGGCATGCGTGGAAATGTGCTCGATCTTGTTGTGGGCCACAGACCTGCAAAAAATTCATCTACTTTTAGCCAATGAACTCTACTTAGGGTGGAGTGGTTAATCTGTGGTCGGGCAAGGCTGTTGAAAAGCCTGGCCAAGCCTTTGGGCTTCTATAATCCCCTGATTGTACACAATAAACTGCCCATTAATTCTGGAGTCCAGCCAGCTCCCATTGTTCACCCAGACTTGACTGACAGCTGAGGCATCTTTTGATCCAGCCGTGAATGGGTACAGATTAGTGTGGGAGGGGCTACAACCAGGCCTGGCCTGGCAGAGGCCGGGCTTTATTAATTAGTTGATGCTCTATTGTTAGGTGATTTGTGGCTCACAATAGCAAGAGTAAAAGCCTGAAGGCCCGGGCATGGCTGGGCTTTTCAAAGGCCTGGCCCGACCACAGATTAACCACTCCTCAGTCCCTTAATTACGCTAGGCTTAGGTATTGGGAGTCGACTCCGATTCCAGGCAGGGATCACAATTCCATTCGGAAATTGACTCCACACATTATGCACCAAATCCAGGCAGTGTCGTTATTTGATCTCAGGGATGAAAAAGCTGGCTCTGTGAAGTGTTGCATGCTGTCTTTTAGGGAATAAGCCAGTTCAGTATTTCAACTGCGCATGTATGTGCACAATGACAGTTATCCCGAATGACCCGTGACCCATAGGGCAAGCGTATAAACACAAAACTGATCGCACAACACGCGCAATCAGAATGGGCGTTCGCGTAACATTACATCAGCAATTTTTTAAAAACCTTTGACCTGGACTACTTTATCGAGATACCGAACTGATGGCTTATAGGCAAACTTTAAATCTTTTTGGGGGGAGTTGGTGAGTTCCAAAAGAAGCAGAAGTTGGCTGCTTCCAGGAGTCGACTCCTCAAAAAACAATGAAATGGCAAGGAGTCGACAGAGTGAAGTTGCTCTTGCTCAGAGCTGGGTTATTTTGGCCTCCTCACAGCCAGGTGGGTGTGGCTTCTGCCCCCACCCTTCACACTCTTAATCCAACAATGGATTGAAACTACACAAACAGCGGCCAATGGCGTCATCCGGCCTGGTGGCACTGTTTAATCCAACAATGGATTGAAACTGCACAAATGGCGGCAAATGGCGTCATCCGGCCTGGTGGCACTTTTATTTTGACGCCATATGGCGTCATCCGTACGCCAAGGGTTAAGAGAGCACATCATCAAGGGATTTTAATGAAATTAAATATGCAAATGGGATATCTTTGATAATTATCTGTGTACAATTTTATTCTAATTTAAAAAATGGTATTGTGGTTATGATACATCATACACACCACACCATGTTCTGTGGATGCACATTTTTTCGTTAAAGGTCATTGAAGCAATTAGAGAATGTTGTTGGTTGAGTTTATGAGCACTACTAGTCAAAGTTTTATTTCAGATCAACATTATTAAATACGGATAAGGAGAGGCCATATTACGAGTGTGGCATGCTGGGATACATACATTAGGGTTGGGTGAACTATCGGTTATCGCGTACCGCTACAGCAATCACAACAGTTCACCCAGCATCAGAAATATCAATTCCCGTGCGGAGGCTAATCAATACTTGAAAATCACACAGATCTTTTCACAAAAACACGATGGAAATAACCAAGACAACATCCACAAAAAGAATGACTCACAATTCTGTCAGGTTGGGGTTATTCGCAAACGCATGATCGGGCAGGACTGAGATTTGGTTATCCTCCAAATGAAGGATCTTAAGGTGTTGGAGGTGACGCAACGGCATCAACGGGATGCTGGTGAGCTGGTTCTTATCCAGGTCCAGATGAGCTAATGAGGAGAGGTTTACAAAAGCATCATCCGTGATGACCCGGATCCAATTGCTTTCCAAGTGTCTGGTAATAAGAAAGGAAAAATGTGTAACATTCTTCTCTGCCAAAACTGGAAAACTTATGATCTTGTAGAAGCGTCATTGGCATAGTGTACAAAGAGAGAAGGGTGGTAGAGAGATAGAGGTGGTACAGAGGGCCACAGAGGTGGTACAGAGGGCTAGAGGTGGTAGAGAGGGCCACAGAGGTGGTAGAGAGGGCCACAGAGGTGGTACAGAGGGCCACAGAGGTGGTAGAGAGGGCCACAGAGGTGGTAGAGAGGGCCACAGAGGTGGTAGAGAGGGCCACAGAGGTGGTACAGAGGGCCACAGAGGTGGTACAGAGGGCCACAGAGGTGGTACAGAGGGCCACAGAGGTGGTACAGAGGGCCACATTTTGATTGCCACCCTTTGGCAGACACCAAAGAAATTATCCCAATTTTCAGACCTCCAGAGCAAGGCAGGGAGGGAACTTCCATCGCTGTTGAGACCACCTCACCCCCCCCCCCTTTAAGATATAAAGCACTCAGTAGCAGTTGAAACAAAGTACTCACAGTTTTTCCAGGTTGCCAATGTCGGAGTGGAATGCTCCGCTTGGGACTTGCTGAAACTGATTCAGCTCCAGACTCCTGTAAAAGAATCAGAACAACAGCTGGAATAAAAAAACTAGAGGCAAGTGTTTGTGGACAAACACAGGGCTGTTTCTAATTTTTTTATTGTTAGTTTGGATGTCAAATGTGTATGCAATATTTAAAGTTGTTTGTTTGTTAGTTAACAATGACGGAGGGATGAAGATGTTGTTATTGGATGTGTGAAGGATTGGTTTAAAAAAGGAATCGTGTACAAATGCTATGGGCAATAGCCTAGCGAATGCCCCTTTAAGATGACATCACATAACATGTAATGACTTCATCATAACGTCATGTCAATTTTCATCTATGACACCGGGTGGCATACCTAAATAGTGTGTTTCAACTGAATCGGACTTGTACATTTGTAGATATATGGCTTCGAAAAATGCCCCTTTAAGATGACGTCACGTGACATGTAATGACGTCATCATGACGTAAAAGTTAGGCACACATTCTGAGCAGTTGGGGTAAGTGTCTGCCAAGTTTAAAAGTAGCCAAACTGGCCGGTGAGAAAGAAAACGTTTACAAATGCTATGGGCAATAATCTAGCGAGTGCCCCTTTAAGATGACACCACGTGACATGTTATGACTTGATCATAACGTCATGTCAATGTTCATCTATAACACCCGGTGGCATACCTAGATATTACGTTCCAACTTAATCGGACTTGTACTTTTGTAGATATATGGCTTCGAAAAATGCCCCTTTAAGATGACGTCACGTGACATGTGATGACGTCATCATGACGTAAAAGTTCGGCACACATTGTGAGCAGTTGGTGTAAGTGTCTGCCAAGTTTAAAAGTAGCCAAAGTGGCCGGTAAGAAAGAAAAAGTTTACAAATGCTATGTGCAATATTCTAGCGACTTGAAAAAAGAATTTTTTTCATGACGTCATCATGACGTCACACAATTTGCGCTTTTTAGGGCATATCTTTGAGACATACCAAAGCTATAACAAAAAGAATTTTGAAAATATCTTGTTTTGTTCGCTAGATATATTGAAAAGAATGTTACGATTCTAAAACTTCAAAAATTTAGCGACTTGAAAAAAGACTAGAAATCAACCCGTTTTATAAACAGCAAGCACATAATACCCATGGTTATCAGCCCTTCCCAGAATTCCTTTGTGTTATATTGAATTTGGTCTAAATTTTGAAATGGCTCCTATTTCACACTTGAGTGAGCCACGATCATGAAATTTTGGAATTAGGTACAGGAAAATTCAACGAATACATTTTTGTAATCGGATTGATCCTGACATGCGTTTAAAAAAAAAAGATTTGTTGATGACGTCATCATGACGTCACACAATTTTCGCCTTTTAGGGCATATCTTTGAGACATACCAAAGCTATAACAAAAAGAATTTTGAAAATATCTTGTTTTGTTCGCTAGATATATTGAAAAGAATGTTACGATTTTAATACTTCAAAAATTCAGCGACTTGAAAAAAGACTAGAAATCAACCCCTTTTATAAACATCAAGCACATAATAGCCATGGTTATCTGCCCGTCCCAGAATTCCTTTGTGTTATATTGAATTTGGTCTAAATTTTGAAATGGCTGTCATTTCTTACTTGAGTGAGCCACGATCATGAAATTTTGGAATTGGGTACAGGAAAATTCAATATATACATTTTTGTAATCGGATTGACCCTTACATGCGTTAACAAAAAAACACATTTTTGATGACGTCATCATGACGTCACAGAATTTTCGCAATTTAGGGCATATCTTTGAGACATACCAAAGCTATAACAAAAAGAATTTTGAAAATATCTTGTTTTGTTCGCTAGATATATTGAAAAGAATGTTACGATTTTAATACTTCAAAAATTCAGCGACTTGAAAAAAGACTAGAAATCAACCCCTTTTATAAACATCAAGCACATAATAGCCATGGTTATCTGCCCGTCCCAGAATTCCTTTGTGTTATATTGAATTTGGTCTAAATTTTGAAATGGCTGTCATTTCTTACTTGAGTGAGCCACGATCATGAAATTTTGGAATTGGGTACAGGAAAATTCAATATATACATTTTTGTAATCGGATTGACCCTTACATGCGTTAACAAAGAAACACATTTTTGATGACGTCATCATGACGTCACAGAATTTTCGCAATTTAGGGCATATCTTTGAGACATACCAAAGCTATAAGAAAAAGAATTTTTAAAATATCTTGTTTTGTTCGCTAGATATAATTTAATGAATGTTACGATTTTCAAAATTCAAAAATTCATAAAAAATCACGTGATGACGTCATCATGACGTAAAAGTTCGGCATGCATCCTGAGCAGTTGGTCTAAGTGTCTGTTAAGTTTAAAGGCAATCGGCTGCATAAAAGTAGCCAAAGTGCCTGGCAGAACGAAAACGTGTACAAAGTCTATGGGCAAAAAGTCTGAAAAAGAAGCAAAAAAAAAAAAAAAAAAAAGAAAAAAAAACAAATCTTAACGAAAACAAGGGCTGTTTCGAAAAACTTTCGAAACAGCCAATAAACCAAATTGGAAAGCACAAGAGCTGTTTTAAACACTCTGCATTATAAAGGCTGCATTCCTGTCCTTTTCTGCAGCATAAAGTAGTTTTGATAAAGGTAAAAAAGAACAAAAATGTGGTTTCCAATGGTCCGAATTATTGGGAACCAAACTTTCGTCCCCGAAGGTATTCAACAATGATTTTCAGACAAACAGCGCATTTACAAGGAAATGTTGGATACATTTTGTTTTCTACTTTTCCATGATCTTTCCGATCATAGCAATTGTGCAGTGAATGCTTTTTGTAACCCAATCGGGTTAAATGTCTCTTAAACACAAATAAGTTCGAATGGTTGTTCATATCACTCCGACCCACCCCACAAAAATGTTCCTTCCGGGGACGACTACAAATCCCTGTATACGGCAAACTGTAACTGTCCATTAGAACAAGTTACCCCTCAAGCATTAGATGTCGATCTCAGCCAAATAAATACTGGTTGGCAATCCCCCAAAGCACAACTGCAGTGACACCTCCGTAAAGTGACTGATGACGAGACGCAAATTGTTCTCAACTGGCCCGCAGCGACGTGACTTTGACGAGGCAGCAAACATACGCATCTCTCGTTTTGTTCCGAGATGGATGGGGCGTTTGGCACATACCTCACGGATGGGCAGCAAGCGTACGCTGACTGACGATCGCAGCCATCTGCTATACACTGACGAATTGACTACGGCGTGACTATAACGCGCATTAAGATTAATCGCCGATTCACGGCTGATTAATTAAACAATACCGGTGTGTGGCAGGAAAGGCTGGACTGTTTCTTGAAAGGTGCTAAAAATGAGTCGAGTTGCTACGCTTGTTTACAACACAGTGGACAACCAAACGATGCTAGAGATAGAATGCCTATGAGGATATATATACCAGGTGTCTGCAGGGTTAATGCACTTTCATTCCAAGACATTAACGAGACGAATTCTCACAAGGATTACTTTGAAGAGGAGCATTAAGTTATGGCTCATTAGACTGTGCATCTGAGGGGGTTATCAGAAATGTCCAAGGCTGGAGAGTTGGGGGATCAAGGGGTCTGGGGACCAGGAGCGGGGGCGAGGGGTGGGGGGGGGAGTAGAAAGAGTAGAAATAGAGCCCTTTACGTTTTTTTTATTTTATTTTATATTTTTTCTTTTATGGAAATTGCTCCATACAAGGCTAAAAGCCACTCTAGGTAAAGGGCTACAACAGAGGTGGTGGGGTTGGCCACATTTTAGGTTGCCAGCCCAACCGCCCGGTTTTCTGGGCCCAGATCTAAATAGAGGATAAATCTTCAGTAGATGCCAAAGATATTACCCAATTTTCAGACCCAGGTGGGGTAATTAACTTCCACTGTTGGCGAGACTAACTTACATCCCCCCTTTAAATGTCTGCCAATCTAAGTAAGTTTTTAGCTTCTAATTTGTTTTTCTGTGAGTAAAACCAATAACAGGGCATACTTGGGAAAATAAAGCTAGTATTATCTAAGTGAATGGATTCTGTCATATTGTGCCAAAAAGTGTGATATATACTCCCAATTCGAACGTTGAAATTAATCAATTAATTAATTACATTTTTCAAAGTGAACAAAGAAACTAGCATGAGCAGGATTTGAACCTGCGACCTCCGGGTCACCGTACCGGCGCTCCACCAACTGAGCTATCTTGCCCTATGTTGGCGGTCTCCCAAATTGTCAGTATCTTTGTTCGGGTGGATTATTTCATCTAAAGCTAATAACGTTGGTAATGCTAGTGAATTAAGAACTCAGTATTAATATAGCAACTTCAATAGTCACATTCTCTAATCATATTATATAACTGATATACCAAAGGCAACTTTATCAAATTCAGCTTCCAAATTCACACTAATAATTATACTAATACGCTTCTCATTTTCAACAAATAACAATTTTATTTAGGTTTGCTATTTTTATGCACTCTGTAACATCCTTAACCAGTTCACGTCGGAGGACGTGTTTACACGATCTGGCTGTTTTTATACACGGGCATGGCTGACGGGTTAAAACGTCAAGCTTGCCTCGACTCACCTCTGGGTGACGTCTCAACATGCTAATCCCTCATTTGTTTTGTACACATACAAAATTCGAGATGTCTGTGGAGGCGGACTGTGTGTTGAACTTAAACTTGGCCGCTGTGCACGGCCTGTTGTTCTACAATTTACGCTCCGGTGGGCGCACCCGGAGTATTGAAATATATGAGGTTTTGGCAAGAAATATTGTACAAATACTGTTGAAATGACTCTTGCAAATCAGTATTTGTGGCGTTTGGCTGTATATCAGAAGTTGGCTGCCATATTTGGCCTTTTTTTTAATAGAAATTGTCCGCAAAAATATACCCGCCGCAAACTGGTTAAGCTGTAATTCAACAAATTTCTTGCTGGACAGCCGACACTTCAGTGGCCCAATGTTCCACCCTACATTTATTGCTAAGCACCAGGGCAAGAACAGCAAAAAAATGTTTTAAAAAGATTTATTAATATGCCCTACTTTCCCCCCCCCCCCATGCTAGAAACAAGAGAGCTCCTGGCATTAAAAATTAATTTCCCCAAGGGTGTGTCAAGCCATCACACACCAGAGTTTGGTTTCAGATACAATTTGAAGATTTACGGTGTTAGCTAATTACCGGTGGCCAATCCTGGCCTGCGGATTCCAGTATGACAACAGTCTCGCTCTTGGATAATAAATCACGCAAATTTACCTGAGCGACCCCATCTTCCGCAAATATTTGAGCCATAGGAAATTCAATTACCACTCCAAATTGTCCTATCTTGAGATAAATTTTGATGTAGCACCGAGCGTATTCCTTGAAACAGCGGCGCGCCATAGAACACAAAATTGGAATTTAGCAAATGCTTTCAGGGTTTTTACAAATGCTTTTAGGATTCCGGTTTTTTTTTTTCTTTTAAAAGGGGAGGGGGAATTTCTTTGCAGAACTGGGACATGTTTCCCTGTGGAATCAGTTTCCTCCTTCATAACAAACTCGTCCAAATTGGATCTCGTTCTCTATCTGGGACAGGCCATATACTACCCTAAACAACCAGAAGGACTGCCTGCGACTTCCTGAATGAAAATCAAAAAGTTTCAAAAACGATTGCAGTGGGAGTTTCTAGCCCCGTTTCATTTGGAATCCATGTTTTTCTGTCGTAACTTGCAGAGTGCTTTTTACCGCTGGCAATAGTTTAACCAACCAAGAGCAACTTGTTCCCCATTGTCTGTCAGTTGTTAGAAATGGATAGGGGAAAGGCAGCTTGAGTTCTGATTATTTCTTAGAAATGTATCAAAGTAAAGAAGAAATTCCCGATAACAAGTTGTTCCCTTTCAGTAATTAGGGGGTTTAATAAAAGATATTTTGAGCATCTTAGATACAATTTTTTGTCAGTGTAAAACAGCCACTGTCCCAGTGACATTTCACCCAAAAGAAATATAAGCCTGCAATGCGTTACCATGACGTACAGTGTGTGGAGTTGTGTGAGCCCTCTGAAGACATTCTTGTCCAGGGAAGAAATATGGTTTCCAATCAGCTTCCTAGGGGAAATCAAAACAGGTAGGTTATGAAAGGGTGCAGACAGGGCTCTCTCCATAGGAGGTGAGTGGGTGGACTAGATGTTACAGTGGGGGGGGGGGGGGGCAATTTCTATTAAACCAGTACGAGTCTTACAAGCTTTGTTCCGCTGCAGCAATCCGCATGTATTCAACAAAGGTTTTATTTGCTGGTCACAGTTTTTTAAATAATACTATTACTTTCTCCGTTTTGAAATTTACAGTGAAGGCGACTGAGGGGGATTTTGTTATGGGAGGGCGTGTGTCCCACCACACCCCCTACCCTTGGCTACGCTGCTGGAAAGAATGCAGGACAACAGATAATCCAGCCATGAAATGCAATTATTGTGGGGCTCGTCACTGAATTCAAAAGGAGCCATTATAAGGAAGAAGTCTTCACGGACCGTGACTGTGAAGTGGGAAAGGGACAGGGGCCAAATTTGCCAGTATCTGGTGGCAAAAATGAAGAAAATTGACTTTCCAAATGAAAAACTGATCAATGTACCCGTCTATCCCTGGTCTAAAAAAAAAAGAATTTTGGGACATGTTCTTTGGAAATTAAAATAAAGAAATAAAGAAAGGGGTGACCCAATTTGTTCAAATGACCTAAGAGTACCAGGGCTGCTTGTTAACAACAACTTGGTAGCGTAACTCCATTAATTATGATCGCTGGCCATTACGTGGTATATTTCAGTGTTGTGTCTGGGAGATTGCAAAAAATTTCTGAAAAAAGGGCCTATTTTTTTGGGCTTGCATTGATGACCTCATTAATATTGTAATTTTGGGCTTAATATAAGGATCTTCATTAGCCTACTTGAGTTATAGATAAAACAGGAGGGTGTTATAAACCCATGAATTAAACCAAACTTAAGAGTAGTGCCCTCCTTTCTAATAACACCCACTTTATCTCAAGAAGGCCAATTCCTTTTCTACAGATAGAGTAAGATATTCAATCTTTTCTTTGAAGCTACCTTGAATTTTTAAACACTGACGTCAAGTTTTGCAACAATTTGGGAGAAATGTACTCTATTACAATACTGGATCAAACAGCACAAATCAGTTATAGCAAACGTCACTTTTCCTTTTTGTCGCCTTGAGCAAAATTCACTTATTTCTATCACCAAGTCCCAAACAATGTATGGGGTGAATTACATTGGGTTGTATTTATATCTCTGAGGTTGCCCTACCAAAATAAAAAAAATAACGAAATAGGATTATATGTCATCAATTTCACCATAAGCGCAAGGTTGTGCCAAGCACAGCGTGAAGCAAATCACATCAATATGAATCACTGCATACAAAAATGATAAAGTTCTTGTGACACCCACATGCCAAAAAAAAAATGGTTGTCATGGCACCAAGGCCACTTCATTCACCGTGAAGGTGTTCAGTAACATTTTTAAAAGTTCACAACCAGTGGTTAGATGTCCGCTCGTCAAAAAAATTGAGATAAATAAGAACTTTTAATCTCCATTATGCTATGATTCATCATAACATCTGTGCTACAAATGAGTACAGTCACGTAGTGAAGAATTTTTTGTTTTAAGTTTCACCCTCCCAAGAAAAACACTCCCAAGTTGGACGATTTGGTTTGCTCCACTGTTTGTGGTTATTGGAGGAATGGGGATGCCTGTTGTGGGGAAGGAAATGAACACAGGAGAGGCATAATTTGGAGGAGTTATTTTTCGCTAACATCGTTATGTCTGGAAATTTTTTGCAGGTGGTTATACAAGAGCTCTAGCAGGTTTTTATGACATGAATGCAGGTAGAAAAGAAAAATTACAAATTTCTAGAAATTTTAGTATCTGATATAGCTTTGCCTGAACTCAAATTTATAAGTAGCTGGTCAACTTGCAATACCTAAAGATAATAAAAATCCTAGTCCCTACTCAAACCAACTAAGTTATATTCGTATATTTATCGGCCCTATATTCCATTACCTCACCCCCTATTTAACTACCGATTCACCAAACTTACAGATGACGTAGAAAGGGCAGGCGTTGGAATGCGTCAGCAGGGAGAGAGCTCATATTGTTGAAGCTGAGATCTCTGTGGTCAAAAGAAGACAAGAAAAAACAAAGAAATTATTAACCGGATGACGCCACTGGCCGCTGTTTGTGCAGTTTCAATCCATTGTTGGATTATTGTTTATGTCATGCTTGACTGCACAAACACATTGTAGCGGTTCAATTTGGCTGCCAGAACCGCTGCAACACCCCGACGTCTCCCGTATAATACCGTGCTCATCACCATTTTATCTGGGAGATTTTTCTACTTATGTTCAATTACACAAAATGCACTCGGGACTTCTTTTCATCACAACACCTTTAGGCAAAGCTATATCAGATCCCTCTATAGTGACGGCCACGGCCAAGATAAAATTTAAGCAACGCTCGTACACATTCCAAACTTGTCTTGCTGTTGAGTGAACAAAACAAAAGTGATGACAATCAGGTGCGTTGGAACACTTTTGAAACTGGGAGGGGGGGGGGGGGGGGGGTGGAAGCAGGCCGGCTGCTGCCCTGTTCTTTGTTTCTATTGTGCGGAACTGCCAAAAGTGGGGGGGGGGGGGGGAGAGTGGAAAAAGTGATGACAATTCATCTGAAAATACAAGAATCTACATGATGGAAGCCGATCTGTTTCGAGAAAAGGGTCCTCTTTTTAACTGCTCTTCCTCCGTGATAAAATCCGCAATGAGATCGCATCTTCTAACATAACCTGATCAAGTTGCAGGCAGAATTACTGGTTCTACGTATTAAACCCCCCAAACAAACTTACGACTACACAGGTTTTCTTAATTGGAAGATTTATTCATTAAACATTTACACGTCCCGCCGACAGGCAACGTAAATCCACCTTGTCTTCCCAAACAACTGTGCTTTCTCAAGATGCGACCTCCAACCCGGCCTGGGTCGTGGGCTCACATGTTCCAGGGAAGCGTGTGAAGCTGCCGTGTCATCGTCGGTGAGACTTCACTGGGATTGCCAATTACATTAATGTTGCAGGGAGAGACTCTAGACCCGGACGCTCGACCCTGGGCATCAATCATCCCCCTGTCTGGATCTCAGCATCTTGCTCACCCCAGAAGGAGGCGCGGGATGCCAGATGAGATGAGAAAGCGTGTCGGAGGAACGAACGGGAGTAAATTGAGGAAACACAGGTGACATGACGGATGACAGGTAGATAACAGCATCACTTATTGCACCACAGTGAAGCAGGACACGTGTTAGTCCTTGAACTAAAAAACATCGACATTGAACACGACAACACAAAATAATGAGACGAGGCCCACTAAAATGAACAGAACATATCGCACTATGACATTCTGAGTTGGCAAAAAATTACTATTTTAACATTACATTTGAAACCCTTTCTATCATATATCAAAATTTTATAGCTAAATCAATCTCAAAATATAATATCTTTTTTAGGGGGGGGGGGGATTGCTTTTTGGGACAGTCACAGGCTGAGCTCCATTTTCTCAAAACAACTGAAGTTGTCACGATTCTAACTTTATACATCAAATTAAAGCTTATTACATGTACTTTGAGGAAATACTTTACTCGTAATTTTCACATTTGTCTACTTTCCAGTCCACCCATTTCATTTGAATGGACAACCAAAGAAACACAAATCAACAGGTGGAAGGTAACCAGGGAAGTAGACAAACAGATCTGGGACAGAGAACATATATAGACCAGTGGGCCAGGCTGGCTGCTGGCTGGCTGCTGGCTGGCTCACACGGTAGACACTGATGATTGAATAGACTGGGCACTAGCTGTTACAAAGTCCACGAAGAGACCCTATCAAACAGATGCAAACTTGACAACTGCCGGATTGCCATAGAAACCCTTGAATTCAGCTGGTGAAATACTGTCCAATCACATTAGTTACAACCCGACCTGGAACGTGCAAATTCTGTGACAAACTAACATTTCTGCGCAAAATTCATATGGTTGTCTAAGAGGCATGGCTGATTCACAAGGCCAATACGTCAATAGCAAGGGTGTAGATTCGAGTGGGGGGGGGGGGGGAGGGTGGGGGAGGGTGGCGGGAGAAATGATGATGAAATTCCCGAATCCCACCCAACAAACCACCACTTTTTTGACAAAGAAATCCACCATTTGAAATGAACCTGGGAATGTTAGTCGATGCAGATAAAGGTAATCTACACAATTTTGTCTTTTCAAAAATTTCAGAAAGAAAAAAATAGTCAGAAGGCTGGAAGTTAACATTCATTGTTTTACCCTTAAGAACCCCAGCAAAAGAAAAAAATAACCCAGGCAATTCAAATTTACAGTTGCTAGATACTCCATCAACGCTGTTTGTCGAGTGGCCAGTATAGTGATTTGACTCAGGACTGAGACCGCTACTTTTGTTTTTCAGGATTTCCTGGAGATTTCTGTTGACATTATTGTTCCCACCCCTCAAGCAAATGACATTTGTAATAAATGTGCACATTTCCTTTTGAGACTGTCCTGGGGTTGGGGGGGGGGGGGGGGGTCAGGGATGGGGGGTCAGGGGTGGGGGGAGGGTCAGGGGTTGGGACGTGGCTAATAATAGCTCACACTGGAACTCGTCCGATGATAAATGTGCTCAATTTTGAGGGCGGTTTTAAGTTACTTCAACCCCTTCCACATCTGGCAAAATTAAACACCTGTGCCTCAAATTCAGAAAGCTTCTCAGAAAAAAGTTGTGCTAAATATAGAAGAACAGTTTGTGACATCTGTTAGTGGTATTTATTGCTTTAAAACAAAGTCAAAGTAATCAAAAGTGACAGGTTGTTTTGAAAGTGAACAAAAGAAAACTGGCAGGAGCGGCATTCGAACCTGCGAACTCTGGAATACCGTACCGTAAAAAAACCAAACAACCCAAGTTCATCCAAATGAGTTGAGACTTTTTTTATGACTACTGCCACTGCCAGGGTAATTTACAACCAGGCTACCCACAGTAGGGGGTAGGGGTGAGTGGAGGTACCTAACCCATGCGTGCAAATATGCCAAACATGTCCATGTACCAGGTGGTCATATCAAGACAGATTTATCATATTTTCCCTCTCTCCCGTCTTCAGTCTTTTTCTTTTTTCTTCGGCAGTGATTTGGAACCCTGGGCGACCCTTGTGTCATGAAGTCCATGTTTGTATGTGATGCGCAGAAAACACATACATTCAAGGCACATGCACGTCGGCACTGTGGGCGACTGTGGGGCTGAATATTAAGACAAGAAATCTAGACAGTTTGATCTGGGAGCAACACAGCTACATTGATTCAATGAAACCACATCACGTTTACGCCTGGCACTTGGATACTGAGGTGTAATTGTTGTGAATTGGTTCGTATCACAGCACTGAATCTGAAAACAAGTAAATTGTACATTTGGGAATTAAAGGGTGGCTGCAATGCAATTTTTATTGTGTGTATCGATGAAATATAGTTTTTGAAACACAACTGTGTGTTGTTTGTATTTTTTTATTTCGCGTAAGCATTTGAAAATATTTTTTTTAATGCGGGAGGGGGTCAGCCCCGCCCATCAAGTGGTAACGCCGATGTGACGTCATCCCGGGAACCGAGCGTGTGTTGCATTGACATGCACGTGTGTTTTTGCTGTCGCGGAAAGCTTTTAGTGTTCTGCGAATGTTTTTCGTCGATAATACCGTGTCGTTGTGTTGCTGCTGGATTCAGCAACACCACTAAGGATGGTGTCAGTCTTCACCTCTTTCCAGTAGAACTAAAATACCGTCGTATTTGGACTCGGAGAGTGTTATTTAGCCTAGCAATCGTTGTTTTCAAGTCTTTCACGCGTTCCGCATCGGGAGTCCGATTCGGAGTCTTCAGTAGTTTCGCTGTTACTCTCACCTTCTGGCTCGTACATGTACGGAAGAGCTCCAAGATCCTCCTCTTCCTCGCCCCAATAATGTTCCGAAGAAGTGTCTGAATCAACAAGTCTAAAATAAACACTTGATTGTCAGATTCAGATCCAAAAGATTCTGTTTGAAGATTTTAACGCGACGAGAAATGTTTCCCTGGTCCCTTCATCCAAAGCTATTTAATCGCGCGTGGCTGGTTCCCTCAACAACGGCATACATCCACACGTACACAAACGTACACTGATCAAACTGCTCTTGTTGAGTTTCTGTGTTCCCGAGATGACGTCACGCATTTAGGGGCGCGGAAACAATAGAGAAAGGGGGGCACTTTATTCAGGGAAAATTAAACACCAAAAATGGGCAGAAACACAGAAAACACATTTTAATCACATTTCTTATATTGTAAAAGAGTTATACACCACAAAATTTAATTGTTGGTACAATTTCATTGCAGCCACCCTTTAAGGTTCAATCAACAGTGCATAATATTATACTTATGCACCTGTCAATTGTTTCCACACCCCCCCCCCCCCCCCCCCCCCACACTGTGTCCCCAGACATCGGCATTGTAATATTTTTTGTGTTCCAGGGTGGAGGACTTCGCTCCTGTTTTGAGCTGAAATTTAAAAAATTGTCCCATTTTGTACAAGAGAATGTTGCCCCAGGGGTGGGGTTTGGTTACTTCCAAAATGACAATCCTTACATTAGCGTTGGCGGGGATTGATAGGTGCAATAACAATTTGAATGGGTCCTGATCATTAAGATTTGTATTCACTAATCGGAAAGAGTTCCATTTTCGGCCATCACTTAGACCTCGTGCACAAAGTTTATGGGCCATGACAGAAAAAGTCAGTTTGTTTTTTTCAAGAATAAGTTGAAATTTTTTCCCTTCTAAATTTGTGTTTCTTCATCAGTTTTACACTTTTTGGTAGTTTTTAAGTCATATTAAGGGAAAAAAAGTGATGGCCGGATATGGAACTCTTTCCCACTAATTTGAGACAGCATAATTTGTTTAGTTTTTTTCTCCTTATTCCTCAATGCTTCCCCTTTTTGTTCCCCAATTAATTACCTACCCTTGTTGCTATTTCTTTGTTCTTTACCATTGATGTTTTTTGGTCACCAATTTGCCTCTCACTGTTATGACCCCGGTTCGAATCCCGCCCAGGGCTGACGTGTGTATTAGGTTTTCATTCCCTGCATGCCTGATTCCATGGATTTGCTCCTGAAATGTTCTTTGTGATTTTTCGCCAAGAGAACCCACTGGAAATATGTCCAAAGACATAATTAAGAAATAATGAACGGGGGACTGTAACCCACCCCTCCGGATATAAGTCAGGCCTAGCTTTACTTTTTGTGTACAACTGTAATCTGAAAATGGGGGGGGGGGGGGGGGTATAAGTGCAATGGTGTATCAATAAGTGAGATAGTTGGTAGAGCGCCGGTACAGTAACCCAGAGGTCGCAAGTTCGAATCAAGCTCCTGCCAGTTTCTTTGTTCACTTTGAAAATAAGTTTTTAAACGGAAATTACAAAGTGGAATTTGCAGACGAACCTTTTGATGACCGAAACCTTATTTCCTCTCTTTTGAAAGATACTCATTCTCCCCCCCCCCCCCCACATGGAGCCGAATAATTGATTGCCAGGTGATTTCGCATGGAGTATTGGAAGGGTGGACGTGACTTCACACAGTAAGAACCAAGAGGGAACGGAATGTGCACGATAAATCAATTTTAATTGACAAATAAACCCACATCATGTGTTTCGCCATGTTATGATTCACAATAAAACGTGCATTGAAGATCAGTGAACTGACCCCTGAAAGTGCAAGATGGCAGAGAGGTGGTTTAAAGAAACTAAAATAATTACCTGCACTGTCGCTACTGATGGAAACTCATAAGAGTACCATAAAGCCATGAATGACAGTTGGTTTGAATTCCAACTTGCTACACAACGGAAGAATTTCATCGAGCTTAAAGTGTACATGATTGGTCATTGTTGCAATTTTCAGAAATGGGCGGATTTTAAGGTTAGTATGTTATAGGAAATATCGTTCCACTGACCTGTTCAAAGTTTTGCGTTGTTGGATGGCGAAAAAAACCGAGAGAAAAACGGCGCTCGTTTTCAACCGTCGGGCAGATGATAGCCTTTAGTCAAGGTGCGCGTGGCTACCTGGACGCGTGACGTGCCCCGATAGATTTACTCGTCCGGGTAGCCACGCGCGCCTTGACAAAAGGCTACAGGGCAGTTTTCCAATGATTTCCAGCTGGAAATCATTGGAAAACGATATAAATGTCCACTTTTCTTGACAACGACAGCACACTTGGTGTGATCATTTCACAGGATGATTGAGACTACTATTAACTTACAGTCTAGTATTTTTCGTAATAATTCAGAAAAAAAAAATCCGAGGATTACCAATCGTGTACAATACATCTAAAGCTGCATGTTGGTGCTCCGACTGAAAATTTCAATTTCATGGATTTTCCTACCAAACAAATTATGAAAGAAAACTGTAATTTTGAACACTAAGCACTCAATGCAGTGCCTTATATTTAGTCTTTGTCAAATATATTGTTTTGTTATGTGCTACGGGCAAAGATTGACACTATAACCGGCTCCAATAATTCCATATTTGAAACTTACTAAATCTGTTTTGAACATTAGTTAATTTTTGGGGGGAATGTCTCATAGGGAAATTGGTAACTGATGTAACAAAGAAATTATCTTTTGGGGTGACACACCCCAAAGGATGGATATAGCTGCTTTAAAACCCCGCAAGACAACCTGTCTGTGACGACAGCAGAATCGGGAAAGTTAATGAAACATGAACGTGCAGCTCCTTCGGCAAAGATGATATATGGTGTAAGGTTTGGGATAAGGTCCGAGCATTTTCAAAGAGTCAAGATGGTAATTAACAGTGTCTGAGCCTATGGCAAACTGAGGCCAGAGCACAGTATGCACTCTTAAAGGTAGTGTACACGATTGGTAATCCTCCAATTTAAAAAAAAATTATTACGAAATACCTCACTAGACTGTAACTTAATAGAGTCTCAATCATCCTTTGAAATGATGGCACCAGGTGTGCTGTCGTTGTCAAGAAAAGTGGAAATTTATATCATTTTCCAACGATTTCCAGTTGGAAATCGTTGGGAAAACTGCCCTGTAGCCTTTAGTCAAGGCGCACGTGGCTACCCGGACGAGTGGCGCGCCCCGGACATGCTAGCATTCGGAGTGCGTGACGCGTCCAGGTAGCTACGCGCGCCTTGACTAAAGGCTATCATCCGCCCAACGGTTGAAAACGAAAGCCGTTTTTCTCTCGTTTTTTTCGCCATCCAACAACGCAAAACTTTGAATAGGTTAGTTTTTAAAATCATGTATACCAATCATGTATACACTACATTTAACCTTAATGCACATAAAACCACGGAATTCATTTTACAAACGTCATACACACCAGTGTAGCTAGCTGCACAACAGTAGTACGCCCATGCTGTAATTTTGGCCCAACACAATAACATGTACAAAATGTGTATCAACTGAACAAAAAAACCTTCAAATAAAGTTGTTTCAAAATTGCAATTTTTTTAAAAATCAACATCGGGCCTTTTAAGTAATTACTGTCGGAAGACCATGCTGACTAGGTTTATACTCACAATTAAAATAAAACAATGTACACAACCAATTAATTAATTGACAGACACTTCTAGACACTTCAAGAGTTACGATAGAATAGTTACGCTAAGTAAACCGGCAGGTACAATAAGCAATAAGGGGAGGTCCATGAACCCACGATGAACAACATCCGTGTTAATGGCCTGTAAAAGCCAGTCTCAATTGGCCAGTAAATTGTTCCCGGAGAGAGAAGAAAATAGCGGCATTGAAGTATTGATCTTGAGAGTGATGCTTGCAATAACTGATCCACAGTGGTCTATTTCCCCTGTGTACTCCTCAACGGTCAACCCCAAGCCCTCATGATCCTACTCCCAAAACACAACAGAGCTGTCGTGCTCAGGGGCGGATCCATGGCGGTCAACCTCCCCTACCTCCACCCTGTGCCAATTCGTATATTCATCTGTGTCAATCAGACCAGACCTACTTGCCAATCTGGGTTTTCTTAGGTTTGTTTTCTTTTCCGGTTCCTGACCCACCCAGAAAAAAAAAAAATAGATCTGCCTCTGCCACCGCAATGGTAAAAAACTAAAATGACTTCAAAAAAAGAAAAAAGAAGAAATTCCTGTCAGTGCTTCTATTTAGGGGGAGCTGTACAAATAAATTAAACAAATTTCTTGAAATATCATCAAAAATACAAAAACATTTTAATAAAAAAATAAATCAGACCCTCAAATTGGTCGCCTCCCCCCCCTTAAAAAAAGATGCTTGTATGTAGCCCATCATAAAACTTGGTCATGACGGCAACTGATATGAATATATCAACTTTTATACATCTTGGTCAAGCTTTGTTTTTGGGTTTGTCTCAGAGATTGATATGGAAAAAAATATTACAATGTACAAAATAAAAAAAAAGTCAAAGTGAACATAGTAATCAATGCAATTAAAGACAATATACCCTTGCTATCATAAACTAACCAATCCTTATCGGACCACAAAAACCCCGCAATTATGAAGTAAGAATTGGCAGAGACCATTCAACCCAATTTTTTTCCTTCTCCTATACCTAATCAAGATGCATGACAGCACAGATTGGCACAGATAACAGCATCATAACTGGAAAAGACACCGGAGTATTAAATTTGTTTAGACAAGCCGTCTGCCAGATCCTGGGGTTTCAGGATCTTGGGATGACGGGCCAGTTTTAAGAGGGAGTGATTTATGCCAGGCCACGAAAGCAAACAAGTACGTCTCCCTGATCGCACAAGTCTCTCCCCGATCTGCCACGATCTTAGCGAGCTAGAATAAAAAATTACCGCACTCTGTGTGACAGTGCAGCCTTCTACATTTTGGAGAAATGAGGGGTAAGATGGCTAAGTCAAGCCCGATGCCAAAATGGTGAAAAGGAGACCGAGTACTCTAGGAGTCCAAACTCAATAAATGAGCTCATATCTGGACTTGACTGGGCGTGGACAGGATGCTGGAATCCAAAGTAGTTTTTAAATAACCTCATGGTCTTGTAATCGCCTGGGCTTGGCGAGTCCAGACTCAGCCGAGTCCAGACATGCATCCATTATAAAGTACGCTAGAATTTAGGGTAAGTTCTTGCTGATGCCAGGTCTTAAATCAAAGCCGGACATGTGTCTGTTTTTTTCCAGTTTGGGACTCAAGTAAACTGTCATTCGACTTTGTTTTTACCGACAATGCTATTAAATCAGAGACTGACTCAACTGCAATACTGATGGCTGACAAGTAAGAAGATGGAAGTAGGTCTGTCATCTTAAATTTTAGAACTTGTTCCAGTCAAAGATTGATGCATGGCCAAATTTGTACGTCTGACGTCATTCCAACATAAGCTACGCCTACTTAATACTGTGGTCCTATTCATCGCACTTGGGAACCCCCTCCCCCTTTCCTGTGAATGAAAGCTTTGTTTGAAAAAGTTCTATCAATTCATTACACTCCCATTCAAGAATACAGTTCATAAATGGATTGAGCACACGCAGGAATGTGTCTATAGACATCAACCAGCCAGGTAGTCTTTTTCAAACAACAGCTATGACCATCGTCCATATATTTAAGAAGTTAAAGACAAATGCGGACTACTTTGCACATCATGATGGTCATTCACTTAAATATATAAGTCATGAAGTGACATCGCTACACAGTGTCGATGACTTATGTAGCAAACTGCCTAGCCAACAAATCTGTCCCTTAAAGCCAATACCGTAGATTTGACTAAATGTACGAACATTAACAGTGACATTTATTGGCAAATGGTCCCCAAGCCAAAGTAACTAATAACAAAATAAAAAACTCTGAGGGCGAATGAGTTTCACTCCATTGTGGAAGAGCCTCAAAATAGATGTTTTTCAAGCAAGATTTTTGTCAACTGATTAACAATCTTTAAGACAGTTTACAAGTCACGCTTTCGTTCGCCCACTGGCATTTTTAGTTTTGCTCAAAAATGAGTTGGATTTGGGGCATAACATTTTTAATGTGTTTATGGCACATACAAAGTTGTTTTTTTTATGTCAAAATCAAAATCTGAGTCGGACACATAACATCCTCAACGTGTTTTAGCACGGAATGACCTATATATAAACCTTTGCAGCATGTAATAAAACAATATATTTCGATAAAACATAGTGCAGAGTAATCAATGCTTTTTTTAGGTCAAAAATAGTTTTCTTCGATTAGTTTTAAGTAGGGAAAATTCAATTGAAGTTTCGGGTCAGAGAATCGCCATAGCAGCTTTCAATTTTTAGAACTCTTAAATAGTCTTTCATTACCCTACAAGTTACCTTCTCTCTACTCTTCAGCTTTAACTTGTCGTGTCATGGTGGCGGTGAAAGACAATCGGACAGAGAGATAGCTTTGAATGCTATACATTTTATCTCGTTTGTCATCACGTTTAAAAAAAATTGTACTTTTATTTCTAAGCAAATGAAGGAAATGGATTACTTTTTCAGCTTTTCTTTTACATTTCAAACTCCTCTAACATAAGGCTTCCCCAAGAACCAGATCAAACAGGTCAGAACAAGATCAAACCAGTCATGACAAGATCTAGAACACCGAATTAGGAAACAGAAAAGTAAACCCAGACCAAGACATTAGGAAACAAATCTCTGCACTTGAGTGGGAATGTTGCAGGACAGTCTCAGGACTTTAGCGCATAATACTGCAGGAGAAAAAAAAAAAACTAGAATTAAAAACAATAGATGTGTACGACTTGGCGGATGATTGGATTAATGGATACTGATACACTCCAGTCGCCAAGGACGTACGTGGTTTGGGTTTCCAATGAGAGTGCACTTAGTCGGATAAAATCTCAAACAGAATTGGAGCTTCAAAGAGTTAGCTAATTAAAATGTGAATGTTTGCCTTAATTCCTTGTTTCTTTTTTTGGATTGTTTTTTTAGACACAACGCGGACTAATTACATTCGGTCAATAGAGGGCAGTTTCCCAACGATTGTTCTGCACAACAATTACTAAGCAAGGTTTTTGTGCTTAAGCAGCTCTATGAAATTGGCCGCAGCATTTAGAATGCTCTTTATAGTTAAACTAAATCACGGCAATTAAAAATAAATATTATTACCCCTGCTCATCAGGCCCAACCAACAAACCTTCTCAGCTCCTTGGGAATACACAGCCCGGTTGCAAGTTTGAGTGCATGTGGGCTATTAGCAAACACATAACAATCACCATTATATGAGGCTTTGTTGATGTCAATCATTGGGATCCGACAGAAAAAAAAAGAGGGTTTCGGATATAAAAATGTTAAAATCCGCAAATCAAGTTCCCAGCTGATGAATGGCTGTGCCTGTACTTAATGGAGCAACTTCCCACTCACTTCAATGTGTCACATCACAAATAGACATCGGGGAAAATATAAGTCTCCACTGAGCAAATATGTGAACACGGAACAGCTTTCAATATCGTTTGGACAAAGAGAAAAAACAGCAACTTTGTCTTCTGTTGGGGAAAAATAAAACTTGTGAAAATGAGCCCAGCACAGTTCTCACAGGGTTATTTCAATACAAAGAGTTGTTTGCAGCTCAGTGGAGAGAATGGCATAAAAACACATTGGACGTGGATATCCATTATGGCTGTTCATTTTCAAATAATTTAGTATTCGATTATTCGAGACTGGGCTTGACCAAATATTTGATACTCACTGATCAAGTCTTTCAAGTATCTGCTGCAACTGCATGCCACGCCGGTAAAAACTTGCATGCAGAGCATGCCGGTGTTTTACATGCGGCGATCGGTATTAGAGACCACCCGAATGACCCGATAGTGGACATTTTTGCACTGTATCAAGATCATTACGAGTACATTCTGATAACAAGAAACCAAACTCCAGCCTGAGGTTTTGCAATAATTATTTTAGAAGTGTCAAGGGTTTTACGGTCGGGAACAATAAACCTCTGTCCACAAAAAAATGTGGCATTTGACACTGCTAAGCACCATAACCTTTGTATTAAAATAGCATCAGAGTTGTATTTGTACGTGTATATTTTTTTTTCTTCAAATATTCAAACTGACAAAAAGCTATTCCACTATTCGGTTGATGATTGAATATTCGGATATCGTTATATATTCGGGACAGCCCTAATATCCATGACTTTGGACAGGATACCCCTTTTGGATAATTTTTTCTCACTACTTAAAATGTCACGGTGAACCCCCCTGGACGTGATTTTCTATTCAAAATGAACAGAGAGATTAAGATGATGTGATGTCTAAATCATATCCGAAGCTTGTAAATGATTGTGAAAACTTGATAAAGAGTACATTGTGACTTCTGGGTTTAACAGCTTAAAACCCTGCGAGACCGACCCTTTTCTGTAAAACACGGCGGCCTTGCTGTACTGCAATTAGTTTGCAGTCCTTGGTAAAACGTGTATACGCCCTCTCTAATATGGACAAAATACCTTTTTTTCAAAGCTAATGACCTTTCCAGAGGTTGTCAGTTCGACCTGTTTAAAGGAGGAACTTGAGAAATATAAAAAGCAATTACGAAAAACTGAACGAGTTATTAAAAAATGGAAAATACGGACTGCAGTTTGCAGTACGCCTGCACCTCACAGGGTTAGACCTTACTATAATTTTGGGCTCTGGGTGTGATTTTGGACCCTCATTGTTAAAAATCACATCCGGCTATTTTTGAATAGAAAATCACATCCAATGGTTTCATGGGTACACTATTTCCTGAAACACTGGTGATGTTTACTTTTAGTCGAAGGTATTCCACTGTAGCTTAGCAACAATGTCTGAAGATTAGGGTTATGATGACGGTCAATCCCCCCACCCCCTCACCACTGCAATCCAATCCCAGATGGAATACCCAAATACTTGACAAATATTTGAAAATGCTCCGCTAGCGCGACTGCAGATCTTATGTATCTTAATGGCGGAACCTTTAGGGGTGACTATTACTGCATATCGGGTGTCCCACTCTAGAATGGTTATGGGCAATTTGATAAATGGATGGTATAATCCCTGTTCAGGGCACCTTTGATGGGAACTAGACAGGAGAGGATCCGAGGGCAGGAAAGGAGCCTAAGACGGAAGGTGATCGAGGGAAAAATCTGGGGGAGGGAAGGGAGGAGGGGGGTGGGGAGCTTGGAAAGAGGATCCCATCAGTTTCGATCGTTGAATCATGATGAAGTAGGGGAGGGTGGACTCAGTGTCAGCCGAATAATTCATAATAACGACCGAGCCGGCAAAGACTGCCGGAGGAGGCAACAAATGGTTCGACAGATAAAATTTCTAAAAACTTGAATAAAAGAATCCAATAAATCAAGGTAAACCTTTAGTAGAAAATGGGTGTGGAAACAATTGCAGTTGAACCTCTTTGTCCGGGTGGAAAATTTCATGGCAAATTTGTAAAAAATAATTTCAGGGCAAGAAGAAATTTGGAGTAACCTGAAATATTTTGCGAGCCAACGTTTTTTTTTAGGGTAACCCCTCTCCCAAAATCATTATTGGAAATTGCCACCCCTGCTTACTCGGCAAGAACTGTCCCTTAAAAACAAATTTGTTATAGCCCCATAATCTTGGATCCGTGTGGCTCATCTAACACCCAACTACATACCTGACATTAACAGGATCTTTCTCTATACGAGCAGAGATTAATCAAAAGATATACACAGATCCTAATTCTAATTATTGTGGAGCGATTCTGGCGAGATTTACTTCTGGAGAGGTATGTAAATTGACAAAATGCAACGTCAACAACGAGATTCAAACGCCAATTTCCTTATCGGCATAATTAAAGTGTCAATCTTGGCGGCTAATTGTGTGAGGGCCAAGTTTCAATGTATTTCTCTTCACAGTCATGGTGGCTATACCTGAAATGGTGGTGCACACCCATGTGTCGACAGTGGTGTAGAACCCTTTGGGTGTGATTTTCAGGGGTGAGATTCCAGGAAAATGAAAAATCCACGAAACATTCAGAGGCATTTGATTTGTATGACATTGCTGAAATATGCATAAAGGAAATTGTATTTTCTACGAAAAGATACGGTTCGTAATTGCAAAAACTAGTGTCATTAGAATGAAAAGAAGACTGTTTCAGGTTGCACAGGTCATTTTGGAATGATGAAAACAATTTAAAGACCAAACAAAAAGCAGCGACGGTGCCGGCCGGCTACTGCTATTTTCTGATTTTCTTTTGCGGAACTGCCAAAAGTGGGGGGCCATTTCCCCCAAGTGGAAAAAATGGGGGGGGGGGGGGCCCCAATGGCCACACTGGCACCTCCTCCCGGCCCTCCTCCTCCCCCTCCCCACCCCCCCCCCCCCCCCCCATTCTGCCGCCAGTGTCCAAACTCTTCTCTGGGATCCCCCCCCCCCATTTAAAACATCTTTTCTAAGCGACCCCACTGGAAATAAGTTGGAAGACTTTCATGGGCCACCCTGGACGACCTTGCAGGTGATCTTGCAGCTTTAGACTGACAATACAAAGCTGAAACGCATCTACTGGGAGAAAAAGATGCTAGGATATTAATCGGGGGGAGGGGGGAGAGAGATGCTTTTGAACATTCTGGTCCCCAGCTCTCAGCTTGCAAAAGTGACAGTACACGTACATCTATAAGCCTCTACATATCTTCACAGCATTTACAATAAATCGCATACCGCACCTCTCTACCTACATGGATTTATCACGGACCATACACGGTTCCTCTATTTTCTTCACCGATAAATCATGCCAGAGAGGAAAACGCACTAATGAACAATACATTTGCGGTTCATGGTATTCCTAACGCTCCACTCTTCTCCGCTTACAAAACCCAGGCCGCCTTCCCGCTAAAACAACCACCAAAAGAAAAATGACGTTAATACATGATCTACCACAAAATGAAAGTGAAGTGTTTGCGAAGAAAACATCTTCCAGTCCATATTCCAAGGGGTCTGTAGTCTTGTGCTTACATCATAAACCTCCCTGAAATAACACAAATGACGTCAACATGTTATCGATCATTCTACATCCCCCCCTCCCACCCCCCAACATGACAAAAAGTAGGGAAAGAATTTGCGGCAATGTTGTCAGGGAATGACTCGTGCTGTAAAAACGACAGGTCGTCAACACTCCTGCTGACATGTCCGCAATCAGCACGCTGAAACAAAAGCCGTCGTGTTGACAACCGCAGAGAGGGTCTGCTTCCCAAACGCTAATTCAACAGAAGCGGATGGATTACATGAAGCTTCCGCGGGAAAACAGACAACCGATGGAATACCAACCTTACAAATCACATCGCGCTGCGGTCCCATCGACTAATTTGCAGTTTTTCCTTTCCACTTGTTTTTTGTGTGAAATATCTTGGGGGGGGGGGGGGGGGGGGGGCTGAATGGAATTCTTTCCCAGCCTGCCGGTAGTGTTGGATTTAGATGAATCTATAGTTACACAACGCTTCGGTGTTAATTGCCCGGTTATGAAAGGGATCAGGATTTATGGGCCTGAAAGATCTGGATGATTGTGGCGATGATCAGGATTTATTCTTGACGTAAGGGGTTAAACGAAATGTAACTGAACAGCAAATAAGAGGTGTAGCAGCTTTAACAAAACTAATCTCATTACGCTTATCATTTGGAAAGGTTTTTTCTAGACTATAATCCAATACAAATATTGAAATCAAGCCAGTGCTTCGGGTTGCACATTATTTTTTATTAAATCCTCAGGGAAATACATTAATCTAAAACAATGAAAGCAGATCAAATTCATCCTTTTCCTCGGGGGCGATTCCTGATGACTGTTTCAGCCATCCAGTTTTATTTTTATTTCCAAGGTGTGGCAAGGGTAGGTCGTTTCCGTTCTTTGCTCTCGAGTAGTCTGCTGGAGTTCTTATTTGCGACTAATGCGTAACAAATTAAACCAGCAAGTTTAAAACGCTGCTCTACAATTACAATTAGACAGCAATTTCAACCATTTGAGATAAACGTGGATGGGCAAAAGTTGATTAAGGTCAACTAGAACAGGCACTGACACATTGATCTGTCATTGGCTAAAATTCTTCCGCTCTCGAGATATGGAAGAAACAACAACTTTCTGCACAGAGGCATTCGGAGATGCCTAAAGAAACCTTGAGTAGGTTTACACAACGTCAATGTTAGCCGATTACATTCGCCACCTGTGAAAAAATGAGTATTGAACTTTTTTTGCTCTAAAAAAAAAAATAATGTTTTAATAATAATATCTAGGTACATGTGGGAATGGCAGAGATTGGGGGGGGGGGCAGAATATCTGGGAAATCTCTTTAAAATTTCCAATCTTTTTAAACATTTACACCCCCCCCCCTAAAAAAAACCTTTAACAAAATTAGTCTAAAATCTTCTAAAAACAGCTCTCCAGCCTCACCCCCCCCCCCCCCAATCAGTCTTGAGCCATCCCTGCTCCTTGAAAACACGCACGAACTTGGTGTTAGATAATTTCACTTTGTTAAGATTAATATGGACAGAATTTCCTTGTACCCTCAGCCCGCTAAAAACAAACCAGTCAAACTCAAGGGGATTAGACATCAAATTCCTCCGAGCCTGGACCTCCCTAAGACTATTATTCTTTCCGTCTGTCTAATCTTACTCCTTCCCTCTTCTCCCCATCCAAACTCGATCCCTCGCTGCAAATTTTGCACTAACTCCACTCTTGTTTTTGTTTTTTTCACTTCTGTCGCCGACTGTCGACTCTCAACTCCCAGCCGTGACTTTATAAATGCAGAGACACAATCTCAAATTTCCAATATTTTGCCAATCTTTGACTCCCACCCCCGGTATAAGCACACATTTTCTTCTCCACTTTCGGACGGTGCGGGGTATGTTTGTCAAGACCGTTTGGATCAATTATTGCCTTTATAACTCGGGAACCGATCATGAAAATTCATGCGATGGAGGGGCCTGGAGGCCTATTGCTTGAGCGGGCCCAGCACGGTAACTCCAGAAGAGAGGGCGATTAACGCCCCGGTGCGAAGCACCACGAAGAAGAAAAATGTGGCCATATTTTTGCCGGCGGCCAATACGGTCGAACTCGTTGGGGTTCCGTTTCAGTCTTCAATGGCCATCCAGCTTTTCACCAAAAGGTTTGAATGCGGTTTCTTTCATTTAAAGTAGTGATGACTGTGAGAAAAGCTGGTCACAATTTTCATTTAAAAATCTTTTGCCTACTTGCACTGTAAATGTTTGAGGGACAAATGGATTTATTGCATGAATGTTTGAACATTTTCTCTTAAACCTTTAATGTAACTTTATTTGTTATAAATTTCTTATAAAGCTTTCATGTAAACTGAAAATTGTCAAAAGGGAAAGTGCCACTGTTAACAAAAGCCTGTTTCACACAACCGTTAGAAACACGGGTCCCGTGCAATGAAATCGCATCAATGTCACAAACGCACGGAGCAAGACACTTTGTCACAAGTTACTTCATTCCCCAAGGGATAAATGGGTACCTTTAGGGCAGTAATAATTAAATGTTTAATTAGCTGATGCACCTGTGGCTGTAAAATACAAAAGCAGCTGAGAAGGTTTCAGGAATGATTGTTGGGCCAGATGAGCAGGGGTAATAACTGTGACACTGTGATTTGGTTTACCTGAGAGAGCATTCTAAATGCTGATTATTATTATCGAAGGGCTCTTCTCATTTTTTACTTTCTACAAGGATAAAAATTCATTAATTTGTTTAATGTTCATTACTTTTTGTTAGTATACTTGGGCCAAGTCATCTTTGAAAGCAACTAAAGCATCAACTTAAAGTTTGGTCTCTCTATCTGAACAACCCGTCACAAACTCAAAATCTTGCTTAGAAGTGTAAATTTTAGACTGAATTTCAATCCCACACAAATGTGAAAATCCAAACTCTAAAATGACAGATGGTCTCTCTCTATTTTGCAGACCAAAGGGCGCTTCAATTCCAACAGAACCTGCAAGTATTGATCGGGATCATACCAGCATCACGTGATGTGGTGCCAAAAAGGCTGCTTTCTAAAAATGTCTGCTATTTCGAGACGTTCTTTTGTTCGGGTGAACATCAGCATGTCAGATCCAATGGACCAGAAGGCCATTTCATCGGCGGGATGGCTTTCTCGGCATTTGTACTCTCCCCTACCATTTTTGACAAGACACGACTGTGTGTAATCGGCCGCTGTGTTATTTCCCCCCCAGGTGAGGGGGGGGGGGGGGGGGGGGGGGGGGGTCACTCTTCACAGTTCATTACTTGCATGGCCCATTAGAACAACTCAAGCATAAATTGCCCACAAACTCAGAATTGCCCACGTTAGAAAAAAACCTCCAAGATTTGCAATGAATAAGATTAAATCAGACACTAATGCATGCAGAAAAATGCCTTTTGAACTATCTTTAATAAAAAGAAATGTTTTGCCGTTTTTTAATCTTCTAATTCAACTTCTCCATTTCATACCATTATGGGGTGGGGTGGGTTGGAGTGGGAGTGGGATAGGGTGGGGTTGGTTTGGAGCAATACTGCCCCCTTTAATGGGCTGTAATAATATGGTTCTTACAATACATTACTGGCAACTACATGTGAATTTGTGAAAGGAACAGAAGATAAATGCCACACGGTGAGAAAAAGTATTTTTCGAGGAAAAATATCTCAAGAAAAAATTGGCGTCATCTGTCTGCAAACTGGATGCACCGGAAGTCACAGTTAATATTGGATCCAACTCACGGTCTTCCAAGGCAGACAAAATGATCGTGTGTGCGTGCAGTACAAGACTAAGGCAAGTCATCCACGCTGACAATTTCCGATATTAATGGGAAGAGATTGATGTGGTAAATTTGCAAATACTTGAGAATTTACGGCACAACAGTCTGAAATAAGCTGTATTATTATCTGGGGAGTGCAAAATGAGTGAGAGATGGCTCCTCAAACTCCAAACATACCTGTGAAACAGTAAGGGACTAATTTCTTCTTTAAAGTAGGGTTTGAAAACTTTTTAGGGAAACATCCAATTTATTTCTTTTAAATCTGTGACGTCCAAAGCTAGCTACCAAGGCAGGCACTGGTGACATTTTGCCCTTTTTAAAGGAAATTTAAACCAGTACTTCCTTTCCCATTAAATCAATTTTGGGGCGAAAAAAAGAAGAAAGTAAATCAGGGAACAAAAACACTCAATAGTCACTTGAGTGATACATGAGGTTCTTTTTCACTCTACAGTGCAATGTTCAGAGTGCAATCATGTATCATGTTTCAACAACATGAATAAATGCTTGCACAGATGTTGCATGTACAAGGCAAAACACCTCAGATTTCAAAATCATTTCCCTGCAGAACATATTTTTTTTCTCAATAATTAGACTGGCAGTATAACTCAGCAATAACGAACCCAAATATACCGAAAACAATTTATTCCTCGGATGTGATTTTCTATTCAAAATAGACAGGGGATTAAAGACGATGTGATTTTGACAACGGGCGTCCAAAATCACAATTTTTGACTTTCAATTAATAATGGTTATATCAATACCACGAAGTGACTTTCTGCTAATTTCAACGCGGCACGTCACACATGCACTGACGTAGTGGGAAACATTAGAATTCCATCCTCCGTCATTTATCAGACGTAAGTCACATCCCTGCCTGCATACGTTGTCATTGTATATTTAACCCCAATCAATAAATCTGTTGATAGTGATCAATACCATTGACGCGCATTGAATGGCTCGACACAGGTAATTGCGGGCCCTAATCATGCAGCGGAATGCGTAGTCATTCCTCGTTGGAGGTAAGGGATTTACGATTAACTGCCAAACAGTCGGGGGGGGGGGGGGGAGGGGGAGACAGAGGAGTGACACAGTGACTGGGAATGACGAGACTGAGAAAGCAATTTATCCCAGAATTGTTTTTATCCTGGTGTCTAGTGACTGATTTAGTATTTTTTTGCCACTTGTTGGAATCTATAGAACTTACAAACAGAGCAATATTCAGTTGTAGTATTAACTATGATTGATACAAATATGGTATAATCAAATTTATTGGCAACCAGTCAGGTTCGAGTCGGGTAAAATCTAAAAAAAATAAACAAAATACTTTGCCTTATAATAGGACACAATAAACAAAAATTAAAAGCCGACATTTCAATTAAAAAATATTGAAAAACTTCACACACAGTGACAACAGAGCATGATTAAAAAAAACCAGAAACAAATGACAAGTGGACAGTTATTACAACAAACCAAAGATCGGGGGGGGGGGGGGAGGGTCTGAATTCTGGGTCATTCCCCACCCCAGGGGCAGTTGAAATAATGCCCCTTGATTAGCAATTGTATCATTATCAAGAGGAAAAGATTGTCAGGTGGTGGGTGCGGAGCAAGCGACAGCTATCAATTCCAAATCCCCCAGAAAGTTTTTTTTAAACATCACAAATAATTCCAAATTTGGCCATCTAAATCTCCTGCAACTTCACAGGGACAATTTCCAATGTTTACGCCACAGATATCCCCATCACCCTCCCCTTTCCACAAGATGTACCAACACCTGCCCTCCTTTGCTCTAAATCAAACAAGAACCTATGCCCTGTTTCCTACCTGCCCCTGGGCCAGGTACGCCCCAGTTTCATCTCCCTTGCCTCACAAATGCCACATGCCATCATCATCATCAGATCTGTGATCCGAAAATAATGAGTACTCTAGGAAAAAAACTACAAGAAAGACGAGGAATTTGATTGAATGCAACACAGAGTCTGTTCCGGGGTTCCTCTTTATGAAGATAAATGCAGTGATAAATATCACAAATATTGTTTCTTTCAAAGAAAGCATTTTTTTTAAAGGTGTTTAGGGAAAGTACTGCCTAAGTGCCTATTAATTATACCAACCTAATCACAACTATTTTACTTTGGTTTTTCAATTAAATTAAATAACATCTTCATATTAAATTCACATGTTGGCCCATGAAACGAGAGTTTTTTTCTTCTTTGGAGGGGCTATTGTATATCATGAATAACGATCACGTCATGAATAAGAGGACAGAATCCTTCAAAAGTGTTCATTTCATTTGAGCATTGGAGGAAAGTTGATAAGCCCTTTCAAATTAAATAACATCTTCATATTAAATTCACATGTTGGCCCATGAAACGAGAGTTTTTTTCTTCTTTGGAGGGGCTATTGTATATCATGAATAACGATCACGTCATGAATAAGAGGACAGAATCCTTCAAAAGTGTTCATTTCATTTGAGCATTGGAGGAAAGTTGATAAGCCCTTTCAAATTAAATAACATCTTCATATTAAATTCACATGTTGGCCCATGAAACGAGAGTTTTTTTCTTCTTTGGAGGGGCTATTGTATATCATGAATAACGATCACGTCATGAATAAGAGGACAGAATCCTTCAAAAGTGTTCATTTCATTTGAGCATTGGAGGAAAGTTGATAAGCCCTTTCTCATATACAGTGTATTGTAGAAGCCCAAAAGTTCACACAAAAAACTACTAAATTTGTAACTTGTTCAAAAATCCATTCCAGTACATATCAACAGCTGATCCTTGAGTGGGCGGCACTGGCTTGCAAATATAGCAAATCAGATATAAAGATTTCTTAAAGCTGCTACATCTCAGTTCTGACTAAAAAAACATTTTTTTAATGACTAAAAATGTTTTGTTAATTGACGGATTTCTGCTACTAATGAATAACAGATGAAAACTATTTTTGATAAACGAGTACTTACTCCAATCTGAATTATCTTTGCTCTTCCTAAAGCAGTTGAGGTGCTACGCCCAAAGATCAATTTACATTATTACTGTAGGAATTAAGAGCATCCTGCTGTGAATTCTAAATATGAAACTTATTTAATCTGTTACTAATTATTATTGATACAATTTTTGTGGGATTGTCTCATTGGAAACTTATAGCTTGTTTAATGCTAACAAATTTGCAATTAAATTTGAAAATGTATTTTTCACGGCAATACTCCCCAAAGCACGGACACAGCACTTTAAAAGATATGGGGGATTTTGACAAAATTTACAATTAAATGGAAATTACAGATTTTTTTCAGAAATTTTTAGAACGGGATGAAGGGGATCAAATCTTTTTTTTATAAATGTGATTTAAAATTAAAGTTTAGTAACATTAGGCCAACACACAACGTTCAGCTATTTGGGGTTTATAGGTTTGTTGCTGGTTTTGAATGTTTTTCAATCAATTACTCAGATATGCCACTGCAATACCTGCTGTGGGAAAATGAAGACAGTGGCTTAATTTTAATCTCTGTTGGGGCTTCCAGGAATCTAGCAAGTCTTACAAATGCCTTTACATCTATCTGTCAGGTTGAATCAAGTTTTCGGAGGGGAATTGTACCAGCGGAGCATTTAGCATGATTGTACGACACACAGCTAGCGCCCGAGGGGTCAGCGACCTTTCAGGAACGACACCAACTCGGACCCGTCATCGGCAACGCTCAATGGTCAAAATAAATCAATTAGTTGATTAAAGATCCTCACGGATTTCCGCTGCGACAGAGGCAGGTAATACATCACGATTCATCCTCGGAGCAAAATCCCTTCAGCCAGGGATCAAATGCCTATTAAATTAAATTCACTCGGTGACGGCGAATCAGTAAGCAAACTGAATGCCGCCGCGTTACGAAATTTCAAAATTACAAAGTTAAATTTCTTTTGCCACTTTCCGAGCAAGAGAAAAGTTGTTCCAACTGGACGCACGAAATCCTGCATTTTTGGTTGAATCAGCATGACAGGCAAAGGAGTATGGGACTGACTGCATTACCATACTCTTTTCCCTTTTGCGAATATGTTGGGGTTGTGCAAAATGTGCATTTCTATATTTGTGCTTTTCACCAAGTTTCTGTCAAAAAATTTCTGTCATTGGAGGCACCAATTTAGTTCGGATATACACACATGTATATTAACACTATGAACCCCGTGGATGTGATTTTTTATTCCAAATTGACAATTGAGGATTAGGCTGGATGTGATTTCAAGAACTAGGGTCTAAAATCACATTCAGAGCCCAGAACCACATTGAGGTTTAAGCTGTCATCACAATGTACTCTGTGAATTCTTTGTCAAGGTGGGACAACAGTTTACAGGCTTTAGATGTGATTTTGAATAGATTAGGATGTGATTGGCAATATTCCTTGTCAATTTTGAATGGAATATCACTTCCCAACCGTTCACAGTGTAAAGTGATACACTGTACACTTGCCAATATGTGAAAATAAATAAAGAAAGAAATAATAAAAGAAGAAAAAAAACATAGGGGAGGCTCAATTCCCCCAGCCCTCCACTTGGGTGTGCCACGTAGATGACTAAAAATGTTTAAGTTTATTAAATGTAATATATACAACATTTGCTTTTGCTGTAATTTCCAGAATTTTTTATTTTTTTATTTTATAGCGTGCTAGCAAATACTGTAACACTGACCTGTTTAAAATTTGTTTGTGCATAGATGCTGGGAAAACAAAGAGAAAAAAATGCTGTTCTTGTAGTCTGGTTCCCTGACCCAACTTCAGACAAAACGGAGCAATTTATAGACGTCAGAGAATCATTAGGTCAGGGAACTGGACTATTTCCAATGATGGTCGGCCGACCGTCACTGGAAATTGATACAAATTAGAACTCTATTTTCTTAAAAATGCGAACAAACCAGGTGCCGCGATTTCACAGGATGTTTGAGACTATTATTTACTTTAGGTATTTCATAATTATTCAGTCGTTTTACTTTTTGATGTTTGCAAATGTTGTATATTGCCTTTAAATACTGTCTGTCCCCAATATTTCAAGAGCACTTTAGATACTGCATAGACAATTTAACAGCCAGAAATATATCCTTGGACTAGGAAATGAAATAAACTCTTGGTATTCTGTGGTATGTGTCCTTCATCTGAGGCTACGCTGCATCTCAGCTGGTCGTTGAACTGTATCAGTGATCGAAGGATTCCAAGATAAGTAACTTTGAAGATATTTAGACTCTGAGAAGAGTATGCAGGCATGCTGTGCATGAGGCATTATAAACAAATGAATGTGGCATGTTACTCGCTGCGATCCTTAGCCATGTTTCAAAAAGTTGCTCGATAAATTACCAGCAATGTTTAAAAGGTAGTGTACACGATTGGTAATCCTTCAATTTGTTTTTACTGAATTACTAAGAAATACCTTACTAGATTTCAAGTTAACAGTAGTCTCAATCATCCTGTGAAATGATGGCACCAGGTGTGCTGTCGTTGTCAAGAAAAGTGGAAATTTATATCGTTTTCCAACGATTTCCAGCTGGAAAACTGCCCTGTAGGCTCCTTTAGTCAAGGCGCGCGTGGCTACCCGGGACGAGTGGCGCGCCCTGGACATGCTGGCGTCCAGGTAGCCACGCGCGCCTTGACTAAAGGCTATCATCCGCCCGACGGTTAAAAACTAGCACCGTTTTTCTCTCGTTTTTTTTGTCATCCAACAACGCAAAACTTTGAACAGGTCAGTGGAACGATATTTCCTATAAAATACTAACACCCAAATCCGCCCATTTCTGAAAATTGCAACAATGACCAATCATGTACACTATCTTTAAGAACTACAGGTAGCGTTGAATGAATACTACTCACAGAAGTTTCTTAAGCCATCCTTTGTTAACCCCTTTTGGCCCGCTGTTACTAATGAGGTGCTGGTATATGCCAAAACAGGCTTGTGCAGCTAAGTATAAACTCAAACAAATACGCAAACAATGGATTGAGTACGTGCATGAATGCACTGTATAAATGCGTCAAATTTTTTCTTCTAGCACCCTACATAATTAAGAAACAGTTTAACCCAAAATTTAACGGGAAATGAATTTGTTTATAAATCTTGTGTTATTTCAACATGATGTAAATTATTGACTATGATCAAACGCTATATGCCAGCACTGCACAACCTATATGGATCTCTAAAATCCCTGAGGTCAAGGAACTAGAGATAATTGTAACTGGAGTCTTTTGTTGTCCAAGCATTATCGTTCCCAGCAATCTCCTAATACCAGGACCCCCCAACGAGCTGCGTACTACTTGGTTACACTGCCCTCAGGGTTCAAGCTGAGCACAGGGTGAGGTCAAACTCGCACTGGCCACCGTCACGTCCACAAACCAAACCAGCTGCGACCCAACGGCAATCTTCCAAGAGAGACGAATACATTTTTAAGTTGGGTCGGTGTAACTGTGTACGTGGCGAAAAATGCCAACCATTTCCCCTACTTGCCCGGTCGATGTACGCGAACCCGGTTGGGGTCTGCGAACATTGCAATGCATCCTGGTATAGAGAGCGCAACAGGGAATGTCCGAGCCAGAAGAAAAGACTTGAAATGTTTAGGAAGCTGACGAGAACATGGACCAAGAACATGGATGTCACAAAATTTGTTGGGATAAAACACAACAGACATGAAATTCTTGACTGACTGTTAGACTTGAAAGTCAATCATTTAATTCATTCAAATCTGGCATTAAAACTCACTCTCTTTAACATCATACACTATAAGTGAATGGAATGGATAATGATGGAATTTGACAACTGAAATAGTTTAACCCTAAACCTATCACCTAAAGCTACAAAATACTACGAGTAGTAAACTGTAGTATGCAGTACTTTTACTACACTGGCATATAACCCTAACCCTGCCAGACGCAGCACAGTGCATCTGTGCTGACAGCTCCACTTTGCTGGACTCTCCACACAAGTCAATGCGACAAAGTATGCAATCTGATGCGTCTGGCAGGGTTCTAGCAAACATGCCCTGGAGGGTTAGGGTTAATTAAATCAATTAATACCCTGTACAATGCCTGGGACATTATTTTTAATAAAGCCTACGATGCAACTCTACACAATCTCCGCTTAACCAACTTGAACCATGGGTCGAATGCCCCACGACCCCCCCCCCCCCCCCCGACCACGCCCACATCAATCAACACCCTAGGAATTAATCAACGAAGACAAAACTACCACAAAAAAACCACCTCCAACAAACACAAAGCAACTTCTTCAGATTATTACCCAAAAATGCCAAATATAGGCATTTTTCACCACATGAATTTACAGCGGTTTACATTTCAAAATTGGTTCGGTTTACCCATGTTTACCCGTGCAGGGCCCCCGACAGACCCCGTCACCTGGCAATAATTTGGGTTAATTGACCCAGTAATACCCCCTCTTGTGTTCCAAGCCCAGAAGTGCCTAAATATACACCCACAGGTGATGAGTGTGGGCTGCGCGGTTGACCGGACTGTGTTGACTTTGTCAACAGCCGTCGGCGCACCAGGTTCTCGATGGATGAAATAATTGAGCCGCGCATTTGCTTTCTTTGAAGTGGATTGCGATATTGTAGACTCCAACTGGGATTTATCAAAGCTTAGATTGTTGAATCTCAAAATAGAAAACTTACTCATTACATTCACGCACCATGTCAATCAGCGGGTTATTTTCAACAACGAGGAAACTGACTTGGTATTAGTTTAATCAATTTTCAAAGTGAACAAAACAAATTTGGGGCTAATCAGAAGTCTAACTAGTGACCCCTGAACAAAGATATTGACAAATGGGGAGATCGCAGACATTGGGCAAGACAGCTTGGTTGGACAGTTTTGTACTATTATGGTATTCCAAAGGTCACAGGTTCAAATCCCGCTCCTGTCAGTTTTCTTTGTACACCTGGAGCTTGTTCTTAGGTCAGTTGGATATATCGCATTTTGGAACAAATGGGGTGCTGGTATGCCAATACAGGCTTGTGCAGCCAAGTGTAATGCAAACAATAGGCAAATAATGGAATGAGTATGTGCAGGAATGCACATATAGATGACAACTGGTCAGGTGGTCTTTTTTAAAACCTCGGCTATGGCCATTATCCATATTCAAGAGGTAAAAAGGAATATTTTTCACTACATTTTAGTATTTTTAGTATTTCACTACATTTTAGTATTTTTAGTATTTCACTACATTTTAGTATTTTTAGTATTTCACTACATTTTAGTATTAAAAAAAAATAATAATAATAAAATAGCCATAAGAACCGACTTTGAGAGACCGAAAGAGGCCAGTTTTTAAAAAAATGTGAAAATGGCATTTATCGCCTTTTGGAAACAAACGCTTCATATTCTCATTTTCATTCTCAAAATTAAAATTGGTGCACCCCAAACACACACAGTGTGGACATTCCTTTGTATTCGTGTAGTTAAGAATTCTCGGCCAAAATCCTCATTTTTCTCACATCCAGAAAAAAATTTCAACCCCAAATTTTGATAGTGGCCCCCTGAAGTAATTATCTTTATTCTCCCACAGATAACCCTAACCCCATTTTGCCTCTGAAGCCCTTTTCTAGAGAGAGTGAGGTCCACATAGTGTCTCTCATATATTGTTCACGCCGAAATCTTCTATTTACAGGTCCACACAGTGTATGCACCGCTAACTTACAAATTGGACCCTACCTGTAGTTAAGCCACTGGCTGTACATATAAGCATGTTTCTTATCAATTAATAATAGAGAATTACACCAGTAAGATTCCAGAATGAATGTTACTGCAGCATGGCTTACATGAGTAAAGTGAGTGATGACATATCACCATGGCAACGGCATGGCTGAGGTGTCAACGGATCCATTCCCTCCACAGACATCCGTTCAAGCGTGGACAATTTAGATCAATCACTGCTGATCGCATAACACTCAATGATCAGTCAACCGTGGCAAATCAACCCATATACATGAATATCAAGTAAACAGCTAGCTATTTATAGCAATAGAGGCAGACTCTAGAGAGACTGAAAGACAGTAACTTTAAAACACCTCATTTACAGAATGCAGTCCCATGATTGCTTATACAGCATGTCACATGGTAACATTTGTTTTGTTATATCGCCACACCCAGTTTATTTCACGAAATCCATCAACAAAATCCACAAACACCAACAAATCCATGAGGACCCCAGTTGCCTAAAGGCACCTCCTTAAAATATCAATTTTTATTGGTCTATATCCACTTTTACAGGTAAAAACACCTTTAGGACAACACCTCAGGAATTCCACATTGCAAAAGAGATTCTTTAAAAATTCTGAAATCCGAAGGAAAAATCCTGACAAATCTCACCCCTGAGAAGACTAGAAATGTACAAGGGAGTTGGAGAGTAACACGAGATGGACTGGCAAGAAACTGGATATAAGCACAGGCCTGATAAGCCACATTGGCAGAGACAGACCTGGGTTTTTTTTACGTTTACTTAGCACATCCCTGGCAAAAAACCAAGGCATACTGCTTGAACCTAGCCAGTACGGTTTGGAAGAAACATCCGACATATGTCAGAGACACAGGAAGGAGAATCTCCTGGGAAACTACAAGAGCTGGTTGGTTGGTTTGCTCAAACGCTACTCAACGGTCAATCCCCGTCAGCCAAACATGACAGCTCTAGATGTTTGTCTCTCTGCCCAGACAAAATCTAAAAAGTTTGCCGAGAAACGTGTGCTTGACTGAATACAAACTCTCGGCGACAACAAGCTCATTCTTGTTTTCTTTTAAGTGTTTGGTTGATAAATGTCACTGCTGTCTGACGGCACAATCACACACAATTTCCACTCTTCAGGTTATTCCTTGGCTGAGTTCAGGCAGTCTGTTCTCAACACGAGTTCCCTGTTCTTGCGTTCGAATGGCAGGAACGCGACCCGCGAACATTGCACTCAGAACAAGATCACACACCACCTACCAGTCGGGTTTACAAGAACATGACATAATTTTACGCGACGTAGAAGACGACCACAGATGGCAGATGATTGGACGAAGCATGAAAGTCGGCATAATGTTGCCTAAAATTGGGGTGGGGGATGGGGTGGGGGAGTGTTAGCAGCAGTTGTGAAATGATGGTGTTTTCAATATGTGTGAATCAAAATCAAATACACAAGACTATATGAAATCAGTGGGGCATTCTTCTTTTATAAATTCTAAAAAACCTCCAGATTTAATAAAAACCAAATCTATTTGTCTGTTTTTGAACAGATCGTGTCAAACTTCACTATAGGGTCCGTGTCATGCTGTTTGGATTACGATCTACCTTTATTCAATGACCGAAATTCAGTGCTCAAAATTGGATCTTTAAGCTCATGTCACGCGACACGTGATTACATCATCATGACGTCACTCTCCGGCACACGACTACGCTCCAGGGGCTATGTTTACGCTATGTCTAAGACCAAAAACAAACACTTTTCTGGCATTTATTCCAGAAAAGCCATTTAACAAAATACAAAAAAAATAAAAAATAATACGTCTGATGGATCTGCTGCATGTACTCTACTACTTTATAGAAAAGTTTTTTTTAAGCCAAATAGACTTTTTCCGTGATATATTTCTCAGCAATGGTAACGTTGCTTTTAAATGAGTTTTCCCACCAAAAGTCTTAATTGAACCAATGAAGTCTTTGAAACCAACACATGCCCAATAAATATTGATTCAATTTGTTTATGGCCCTACATGCTACTATAAGCTTCACCCACAACCAAAATATGAGTTAAAAAACAACCAAAAAACATGCGCTCAATTCTACCATTGGCAGTATTCATATTCATAAATACTGTGACAAGATTCCTGTTCTTTTTATCAAGCAATGCCGATGAGATCTTGATCGCCGGTAGCGAATCCCAATGACATTTGTGTCTGGATATGATTGCGTTTAATCCCCAGCTGCTTTGTGTCTTTCACAACCTCCGGCCACTCAATTCAAACTCGTCTAAAAAAAAAAAAAAACGGAGATGAGGGAGGGGAAAAAAACACACACCAAAAACTGGAAAGAAATTGCATGAGGATCACAATCAAACTGACATTTTGTTTATATCATTTCCCACTCTGTTTGAGATGTGCACCTCTGACTCTGGTGAAAGAAAGTACAACATGCTTTATGCCAGTGTGCGTGAATGTGCGGAATGCAATGTACATTTGTAAATGTGTCTGCAAAAATAAACCACACAAATTGAACGACTCCGTCAAGATGGAGCTGTGGATGTATTCTAAAGCCTGGTTTTCATATAATCATGGTTTTCATAGAATCGCAATGAATGCCGACAGCACGCAAGATGGGAAGTCGCAGACTGTTGGGGTAGCGATGGTTCATTACATCATTTGGCTGAAAAAGGAAAACAAAATGGTATCCGAACAGTTGAAACATTCTCTCTAAAATGACATTTTCGTAGCTTAGTGATCTGAATTAGTAATTTAGTTTGATAAATTTCAATTATGGTAAGCTGTTTTATTGACATTTATGATTATATTTCTTGGTCAAAAGGACAAAATGGGTCAAATTTGTGCCACTCAAGCAAAGCGTTGAACACACACAGCATGTCAGCACATCTGAATGGTCTCACGACTCAAAGATACACGTAGTTGGCAAAGTTGAACTTGGTTCACATTTGCCAAAGTTGGGTGTGCATCTCAAGGTGGGATTTAGCGCAAAAATACATGTTGGTTATGTACGCATTAACCCTCCTATGCAAAAATACATTCTGAGCCATGTTGTTGTATGGGTCAAAATCAGTCAAGTGACTGTTTGTGACCCGTTGGGATTCTATGCAGAGAACTTCATTTTCGACCTGTGATGACTGCTTCAGTAACTAGCTATGAGAATGATTTGGCAAGCTGTGACCCATCAGAAAGAGTCGAAACCAGTCCACTGATTTTGACCTGCCATAGTACTAACCACATAAGTAATTTGACCATGGTGCCTGGTCTGTGTCGGTTAAAAGTATAGGCAGGGGAGGTGGTTGAAAATTTTGATTGATTTTGACCTTTTAAATAGTGTTAAGGCGGCTATTATCATCATTATGTTTAGATATTAATACTAATTATCTAGATTTATAGAGCGCACATTCTATTAAACATTACTCGGTGCTATTATTATTATCCCTGCTCATCGGGCCAATTAATCATTCCAGAAACCTTCTCAGCTCCCTGGAAGTATACAGCCCCGGCTGCAAGTTAAGTGCACATGGGCTAATATCACTGCCCTCACAGGTACCCATTTACTCCTGGGTGGAGAGAAGCAACTTGTGACAAAGTGCCTTGCTCAAGGACACAAGCACCATGACCCCTGCCATTTTCAAACCCACAATCTGCAGTTCTGAGATCTTGAGTCCAGTACACTAAAGCCATGTCCGCATTGGCATTTCTTTTTGGGTAAAACGTACGGAGACTGTTGTAAACTTGTCCAAATTAAGTCGAATGCGGACAGCCGGTAAACTTTCCAAATTGTCAAGTGTAGCGGAAGAGTTTTACGTCGCTGAAAAGTCAAGTGCGGACAGCCACTGTAATGTAAAACGTGCATTTTGATCGCCTGCTTTCCATGTTTGACCACTGCAAAGTTTACGTGGATAAGGACTTTCTGCGAGCCATGCAATCCAAGTGCGGATGCAGGAAGGAATAACCTCACCACAGTGGAATGTTAACAATCACACAGAGTAACTTTTGACAATATAGTCCAATGCGAATAGGCCACAAGTCAGCCCAACAATTAGCAAAACACACGGCAAAAAAAAAAAAATTAATAAAATAAAATCACAAGGATCAGCACAGCGAAACATCACTACATGTACACTCCTTAGACATATTAATTAACCAAGTCCACACATTGCACAAAATCAAAACAAACAAACAAAACTTTGTTAAAGGGGTGGGACTAAAGCACAATGAGCTTGAAGGATATTGCTTTTCTGGACAAAGTTCCATCTGAACTAAACTTCTCAAGAACTTCTGACATATTTGAGTGTTCCACAGACCAATGTTACATTGAGTCTTTGACTGACAGGGCTTGGTTCCGAGTGATCCAGCTAGCCTGTCTGCAATACCAAACCGACTCAGCATCCAATTTCCTTATAATGAGACGTGTTTTCAAGTTAGGAAAAAGGTTACCACAAGAAGCCGTCACCAGCCAAATGTCTTCAAATTTCCAGCAGTTGCTTCCTGGCCGGTAAAGAGACACGCCGCTATGACACATGCAATAATGTTCACCGCTAAACAACCGGCTTCAGTGACCAGCATTAAAGATGGGGGACTCGTTTTCTCTGAAACGTCCTGCAGGCTTGCCGTGGTTTCAATTTCCCTTGCTGCCGGTTTGAGTGTAAGTCCCTGCTTTAATTTGCGGCAAATTCCGTCCAGAACTCTGGATGCCGGGGCTGATTAGTGATGACTTTGAAGTTGGAGGTCTTGGCTTTCAGTGCAATTTTTTTGTTTTGATGCTGAGAGATTGTGTATACCAAGAAAATATGGGGGGGGGGGGGTTAATAGAGGAAGCTTGACAATTTTGTCACAGTTGACAATAAATTGGATTGTAACAGCTCGATTAATATTGCAGAATACATGCTTGTTGTTTACCATTCCAACAAAGGCATAATGTTAAAAATATTTACGGTAAGAAAATTGACAAAAGTGGAATTTGAACCTCTGACCTCCGGATTACTGTATCAGTGCTCTACCAACAGAGCTATCTGGCTCACAAAATCACGTCGCCCTAATCTGTCTGTACATTTTGCATGGAAAATGACATCCCAACAGGTTCACAGTATAATACAAAACATCTCCGCAGACATTAAGCTTGAGTTTCCATCATGATCTTCAGTGAATCAATATTGTACGGAATACTAAAATGTCAAGGCTACATTGCATATCCAGACTGGATATGCAAGATAGCCTTGACAGAGCAGTGCCAGATCCAATAGCAGCTAGTGTTATCCGAAATGTTTTTCCTTTTTAATGGTGCAATTTCAGCAATTTCCTAGTTCCATAAGTCGGTCTCGCTTGGGTTGACAAAACAAACAAAACTGTTCTTACGCGTGAAGGCCCCAGCATGCACGACCCGATTTGCTGCTAAACAATTTTCAATAAGATAATACAAAGTGCATCGTTTTTCGAGCTTTGCTTTATCTGTTGTTTTATTTTCTGGATTCAATTTAAGCTGCCGATCGAGCCGTGGGCACTGAAAACTGTTTGGTCACGACAGGCATGCAGAGAATTTTCAGTGTCCCGAATTAGCCTGGCAGAGATCTGGCAACTTTGGCCCAAACGATGAACAGTTTTCCTGCGATAAGTCACTCATGGCGGATTTGCTAAATCTGTTTTAATTGACAAGCCGCAGTGAATGGCTTAATATCAGTATGACTATAAACAGTCTCTGACAGCCTACTTTATTTTATACACGTGTGAACGCACGGTTGTATTAATTCTCTAAAGAACATTTTGAAGCCCGTACAGTTGTGGAATTTTAAAGACACTAGGGTACCAACTTACTCCACGATTGTGTGGTTCAAATTCTCAGCATTTTGAAGAATTAGCCATAATCCCTTCACAAAGACTTTCACGTTAAGTTTGGTTTTATTAATTCAAGTGGCCACGTTGACTTTAAATCTATGTTTATCTCCGCACTCGGTATTTATTCAGCTTAAGTGTGTTTAAAGGAAACATGATTTAGATTTTATATTGCATTATTCCTGCTTAAAACAATAAAGTATTATCTTGACAATGATATTTTGTGTCCAGAGACAATTATTTCCCAGATTAAATATGAGAAAACAATTTTTGAAAATGTTTGTCCAAGCTACTCCACCCCCTGAGTGGGACCCTGATTAACATAAGTGTGTGACGTAGATCGAGGCACATTACCCATTCATCACGGGTATGCATTGTGTGTACATTGTACGGCGAAAATTCTTCGTCCAAAATCTAAGCAAAATATAGTGTTTTTCGGCCATGCCGACAAGGTGTGTGGCTGCTGGGTGCAGCAAAACAACGACGGATGGAGTAAGCCTTCATTTATTTCCAACTGATGCGAAATATCGGAGAATTTGGACGGCGAAAGTGAAGATGACAAGAGCAAAGTGGTCCGGCCCCAGCAGCTTCTCAGCGTTATGTAGCGACCACTTTGAGCCGTGGTGTTTCGATACTGGCATTTTCAAATCCTTTGGGATGACCATTAAAAATATGCTCAAGTCCACTGCCATCCCAACAAAGTTCCCAGATGTGAGTAAGATATAGGCGAAAGCAGTTAAACGGCCCATTCCCCGAGGAGCCTTCGCTAAAAGGGAGAAAATCAGGGTAAGTTCGATGTTAGTTGTTGTTGCAACTTACGAAATTGCACGTGTAGACCTAGTGTGTGTATACGGGCCGGGTCCAGACTATCGAGTCGATGCATGAATTTCGGTGCCTCGGTCTACGTCACGAACTGCGCCCTTAATTTGAGTCTCAACAAATTTTAAAAAGGGGGGGGGGTCATTTTTTGAGCGGCAAATAATCACTTCACTTGAACCAGTTTGGCTTTTAATTCACATTTAATACATATAAATGAATTTATTTATGAAATAAAATGTGATCCGGTCAATTTGAGAAGCATGTTTCCTTTAAGGTTAAGAAAATGTTAGAGAGCATTGCTTGCAGACTAATATAGAAAGCAGGTAGGCACTCTAACTATAGCATAAGCAGCATGGACAGTCTGCAGACGTTTTGCCCCCAAAAAAAGAAGAAAAAAAAGAAGTAACTGAGCAAAAAAATGAGATATTTAATTATTCATGGACAGGCCAATTTCATGCAGCTAATTACAAGCACACAATAGACCCAAGACGTAATGACGTCACGCTTTGTTTATATGTACGCAGCAGCAGCAGCAGCAGCAGCAGCAGCAGCAGCAGCAACATCAGCAAAATGCCAGACAATCATCCCCATCTGGCTCCCATAGGAAAGCGCACATGTAAACAAAGCGCGATGTCATTACGTCTTGGGTCTAATGCAAACCTTTGGGTCACAGTTTTAAGATTAACCTTTTTTTAAAATTCCAACACATACCACTGGCTGCTTGTAATTCCTGTATTGTAATGTCTGGAGTATCTTTTATATGCCAAATAAACAATTGTAGCGCAGCAGCAGCAGCAGCAGCGGCGGCGGCGGCGGCGGCAGCAGCATCGTTTGATGTCCCATATCAAAGTGAATAACTTTTGTTTTGCTAGAAAAATGAATATCCCAAAACAACTCTTTTTCGGGGTGAAACTCAAAAAGATAACGGACAGTGTATCTTTAATGAATACACCCTGACTATCAACATTCATAGTAGAACCTAGAATCACTTAACCTCTGACACTATGACTCCTATTGTAAACAGCAGATAGCCTTAAGTACAATGGCTTTTCCCTAATATCCCAACGCAGCTTTTCTCACCCCTCCCCTCTCAAATGTGCCTCTCTTATCACCAAAGCCCTACATCATCTCAACTCCAATTTATCATCGACTCCATCTTTTCTTCTGCTCCTGAAAGAAAAACAAATCTGACAAATGGATTTTTTTTTTTATAGGAGGTACAGTTTAGACCATTTTTCTTTTTATCGGATCAATGGCGAAAATAATCCCCTCGGACCCTTAAGGGGGAGGATTTCTTTCTATCATAACACTTATGAAGAGACGAGAGATAAACCAAAACACCTGTACCTCTTGCAGCTACAAAGGGAATTAGCGTCCGAGGGGCTCGCTTGGCGATCTTCGCCGAAATCGCTGTCGGGCCAAATTTAATTAACGCTTTATCAGGTTATGGCAGTGGGCCGCCTGTGGCTGGGGCTTTTCGAAATGAAGACCGCACATATATCACCTCCTTGTTTAATTGGATTGTGTTATGTAGGCACTCGCAGGTAGCGCTCGCGAGACGAGGCATCAGGGTCTTGGATTCCACGCCGGTACCATCGGCCTGCTTGCGTTTGTCAGTGCCTGTAAATGTCGGCGCTGTAACAAAACGCTGATTACCACGTCCGAAGCCAGTGAAGGGTGGCGTAATTCAACGCGGGCAGTGTTGCTATAAAAAGAGTCCACGATAACTTTAAAGGCTTGAGAGTTTTTTTTCTTCTCCAATCCATGTGGCAAAATCAATACGTAATACTTGAAGTGACGAAGATGGATCCAATATACAGCCAAGCATACCACAGGCGAACAAACATGCCCACACCACATGGGGACCAATTCTTGTGTGTGTGGTAGTCCAGTTTAATTAGAATGTGATCTGAATAAATGGAGCGCTGTGAAAAGGTGTGAGCGTCTGTTGTAACCTTAGAACTCAGCTGTGACGAGAGTTGGTCCTCAGCACAAGTATCCTGGTTTATGCTTTCACGGGGGAAGACAAACATTTACGTATTAGTGTGGCTTACGAGCTTCTGTGTATTCGGGAAACACAAATTCACTCCTTTTTTTGTCAAGGGGAGGGAAGGGGACAACTGAAAATCGCAAAGGTAGGAAACTGGTGACCTTGACCAGATTCAACGAAATATCTACTCTAAAATTACTAGTTGTGCGATATAAATCCTTTTTTTTTTTAATAATCGGTTTATATACCACTATTCCCTTCCAGTTTTGGAAACCGGATATTCAGAAACAACCTAAATTTAAAACCCTGCTAAACGCAGCACAGTGCATCTGTGCTGACAGCTCCACTTTGCTGGATTCTCCACACAAGTCAATGTGACAAAGTATGCAATCTGATGCGTCTGGCAGGGTTCTAGCAAACTGCCCTGGAGGGTTAGGGTTAAACAAATTAAGCCTTCCATCTCTTGTGACACAGGCTAGAGAAAACAACTGGAACATCCTCCAAATTTGCTCCATGTCTCTGATTGTAACTGCATTCACTCACTAGTGGTCTTCTTGGTATATGAATAGCCTGCCCATCCATTTTTTCAACATTACAGCTCTGGAGTGTTTTTGCAAAGGCCCAGTGGTCACCGAATCCTACAAACTATATCCAGTCATTGGGAGGGTTTTTCATGCGGCACGTCTCGGCACAGAAAAATTGCAAAAACAAAACAACTCCCGAAACAATTGAATAAACAATTTATTCAAATCCGTTTTGGAACAATGTTTAAGCCCCAATACTCGGGACTTGACAGCAAGTCTACGACCGACCTAGTTGTTATTGCAATCTCGCCTCCTGGCAAAACTGACAACATTTTCTACAGGTCGGCCACGCGAAGCGTGAAATTGTCCGACATTAAAACCCAATTTTGTTGTTTGGCTTGGAAAACGTTCTAGCATAATACTTATTATATGGCTGCAGGTCTGCTGTAATTTTTGGCTAAGGTTACCAGTTTTTTTCCCCTGGCTTAGGATCTATTTCAGGACAGTGATTTCGTTCTTCGAACCAAAAAGTTGATATTTATATTTGCATTTTATGCAAAATCATAATATGTAACATTTTTTAGATCAAATTTATATGTTTTTAAATTTTGTATTCATATATATATTAATGGCTAATTTAATTTTAAAAAATACAGGACAGCAATATTTCTGTATATTTGATAATGGCACTATATTTATTTACCAGGAAATGAAAGATTGTTTTCACTGTTTATGTCAAAGTTTGTCAGTCAAAAACAGGAGTGGATTACAGATTTTCAGGATGGTAAGGGCGCAATGTACGAGTTCTCGTTTGGTCTTGACTTCAGTGACGGCATAATAATCCCAACATCCAATACTTTGAAACATTCAAAGTAGGAAGTATTGTATTAGACAGTTGCAGGCAGTGTTCATACTTTGAGTGATTCAAGTAAACACAAAATAACACACTTGCGAAAGTTTGAGCTAAATCCATCCATTATCCAAGTCACGAGGAAAAATTAAAAAAAACACCGTTTTAAGACTCATTTCGTCACCGTTTTCACGAACTGACACTCACGCGCACCTGGGTGTCAGTTCGTGAAACCGCGTACTGAGTAAATTTCGGTTTCACGAACTGACACCCAGGTGTGCGCGTGCACATCGGGCACCGACTCGCTGGAGAAGGATTTTCGTTTTCACGAATTGACACGCAAGCATGTAGCGGAAATTCCATTCCAAGAAAAATGCTTTAAAAGCTTTGACACAAATTTTCTCCATCTGTATACTTGTGGGGTTACAGAAACATTGAACTGAAACTCTCTAAACTTGTGAAATTAAGAATGGTTTCAGTTCGTAAAAACGAAAATTACTCGGTTCTGTAAAATACGCACGCGTGCGGGCACTCACGCACTAGAGAGTGTCAGTTTGTGGTGTTGGTGACGATTTTATTGCACGTTCACACGTGATTACTTTGATCGGTGAAACTGACACAATCCACAGCATTTTTGAAGGTCTAATTTCGCAAAGATGACAGTATTTCAGATGAAAGTATTTCTCAGGATTGTACTGGTACAATTTATGCAAACTGTAAGCTTTTAGATTGAAACTAATCATTTTTTGTATCAATACCAATACTGTATTATACCATTAATTGAAGACTGGACTCCGACTTGATTGCTGTGACACAAGACAGAAACTCGTACTCAATCTTCATGACTGGGACTCAGACGATCAGACCGATCACTAAAGACTCGGATTTGGAAGCAGAAATAGCAGAATCCACCTTTGATGTCTTAAATTCACATCTACAGAGCTACAAGCTTCACAGTAAACCCTCATTGTAATATGACGCAGTCCCAAGTCTGTACCGATACCCTACGGGAATGCAAAAGTCATTAGGATGGTTCCACGATGTATACAAAGATGAGCCAAGTCTTATGCTACAAAGCCTAGTTTCCATAAATCGCAGTGAACACTGTACCGACAGCACGCTAGACATCCAGTCCCAGACTTCCAGAGCAGAGACAGCCATGCCATTATTCAACCCAAACAAATTAATATAAAATGGCAACAGAATCTCAACAATGTTTATGTATTATGATGGTCATAAGTTGTCTAATTCCTGTACATGCGGCAAACAGGCGACTCTGCCCGAAATAATTACCCCAAAAGGGCAACACGCGAGTCGCCCATTTAGAGCACTTTCCCCACGCACCCTACTAAAAACACTCCAATGGGGCGACTTTGGCGACAGTTATGTGTCGCCCTATTCGACCATGCCGCCCAAATCCACTCTTTTCAAGCATCATGTGTCGCCCCAACCGGCAATTGGGGAAAATTATAAAACTTTGATGCATGGTGGGGGGGGGGGGGGGGGGGGGGTGGACATTTTGCACCACTACTCCACAATCAGTACACCGACACCTTTTATCCAAACATTCTCAAGGGCCCTGCCTTTAACATTTATATCCCTGTGGAGCATTAATTCCCCCATTGAATATGTGCACAAATGTTCTTGTGGAGACATCCTCTTCTTTAGAATCTTTAGAATTTCCTTGTAGAGACCTTTTCATCCATTTGTCCTCTATTGTATTGTTTCATGGTCCTCACGAGGTAGTGAATTTTGAAATAGAAAACATAAATTTAAGCCCATTTTTTAGAACTTCCAAGTACCCACTCCCGCTAAGGAGTGAGAATTACACTAGTGTCGCAAGTGAGTTATATCGATAGAGGATGGTCCAAACAAAATTCGTGGGGATAGGACAGGGGATATTTGGGTAAGGTTAGGTTACATTAAAGTCTCCCAAATGACCCATCCTCGGTAATTATTATTATTATTAATATTATTATTATTATGTTATGGTCTAATTTGTTATTCAGAGAGAGAAAATAGGCCACATTCATGGACCTCGTGCATTGAGAAATATCACCGAACAGCTAGCATGCCAGCACGTGTATCTGAATTCGCCTACTCTTCGACTCAACTTGAAATAAATCAGCCAAGTCCAACCTGGCCGACTGTCTCCTTCTCCGTTTGCATCATGCAGGCATGGCAAAATGTTCCCTTTAAGGCAGAGTTGCCGTCGGGGAATCTCCAGCACCGCCATCGGCAATTATAACTATATGCACTGCACGGAAACCACACTAAATTGTTTTTCCAGTTTAAAAGATGACAACATGAGTATTGGTAATTGGATACAGCTCACATTAAAATGCATTCAGCCATGATGTGAATGGCACATACTACAATCCATCACCCTAGTAAAGTGAAGCACTAGGCATGAAATAGTCCGATATTTATACACACGTCACCTCAAAATAAACTTAATGGTCAGTTTTGCACAATGACACACTTTATGCATCGCTTGGTGTGAAATTGTGCCACATTGCAACCAAGTCTGTTGTCTTGCTCGGATCAATTGCTAGTTCATTTTAAAAGGTTTTTATAGTCAACACTTTCAGGGTTATTTCACGGCGTGATAAAAACGTCTTATTGTCAGCTGGGAATGACCACAGCGGTTTAAATTACATGTAACAAACACGGTGCAATTTAGTAAAATAATATTGCCTGTGACTAATTGGCCTTTAACCCTTTGCGTACGGAAGACGCCAGATGGCGCAGAAAAAACAGTGCCACCAGGCCGGATGACGCCATTGGACGCTGTTTGTGCAGTTACAAACCATTATTAGATTATTGTTTATGTTACGCTTGACTGCACAAACACATTGTAGCGGTTCGCTTGGCTGCCAGAACCGCCGCGGCACCGTCTTCCGTAAAATACCGTACCCAAGGGGTTAACACTAACAGGCTTGTTAAATGTATAATGTAGCATTGGTAGAGCTGACGACAGTTGCAGACAGTGTCTGTACTTTGTATTAAATTCAACATCTATATACATGAAATAACAAACCTGTGAAAGTTTGAGCTCAATCTGTCATCCGAGTCACGAGAAAATATCAAATAGTTGGATCCTGTTGGATTCAGCAGGGTTAGGATTATTAATAAAAATGCACACATGGCATAAACAGATTACTTTCAAGTAAATTACACCAGTAACTGAAACCGAGAACAGATCAATTTTAGGTTTCAACACGGAAAAAGCAGGGACTGAAATCAAACCTCTCTGGATATGATACCCAGAGTACGCATAGATTTTCAGACAATCAGGGCATTTTCAAGGGATGGTCGCGTACACTGTTACACTGTACTTTTTAACGAGCTTTCCAACCATGTCAATTTCAGGTCCAACACTTTTTCCGCCTCCACGACAATATGTTCGGCCGTTATTGTTCATGGTTCATGGTTTATTAACCTTCATTCAGCAGCCCGAGGGCTGAATTGCATGAAATTTACATTAAACAGAGTACAAATTTGCACATCTAAAAAATTACAAAATAGTAAAAAGTGTGCATGTATAAAACGAAAATTGTAATTACAACAAAACAGAAAAAAAGAAAAACATTGAAAAGAAAAACAAAAACAATGAAAAAATGGAAGACAAAATTACAAATACACATTGCACAATGTACACATTCCTCAATACCCCCCCCCCCCCCCCCCCTCCAACAATGAATCATTCACTTAACCCTAACAGCCCAAGGCTTTTTACTAGAATCCTTCCCTAACCACACAAACTCCAACACTGTGTAGTAAACCAATGGCACATTCTTTGTACTTTAAAATCAGGGCATCAAGTCCCATGCAAAGTGATGGTGCCAAGGCTCTACAGTACCCAATCACACAAAATTCAACACAAATGGGGTGTTTGATTTTGGCAGGTTAGGGAAGGTTAGGGTTGGTGTCATTAATCATGTCAGGTATGGGATGGGACTGTTTTTGAATCTATTTGTGTTAGCATGAATTCTGTCCAATATCCGGGTTGATGGGGTGCTTGCAGGCTTTGCACCCTACGCAAACAATCGGCACCACACTGAATAGAGTGGTCCTATTCATCACACTTGGAGCCCCCTTTTCATGTGAATGAAAGCTTAATTTGTTTGAAAAAGCTCCATCGATTCATTACACTCCCATTCAAGAACAATATCGTTGCAAAAATGAATAGATTGAGTGTGCGCAGGAATGCGTGTATAGACAACAACCAGCCAGGTGGTCTTTGTCAAACAGCGGCTATGGCTGTCGTCCATATTCAACAGAGTTGTATTCGAGTCCCTGCAAGTCTTTTCACAAGTCCCTGCAAGTCCCTGCAAGTCCCTGCAAGTCCCTGCAAGTCCCTGCAAGTCCCTGCAAGTCCCTGCAAGTCCCTGCAAGTCCTTGCAAGTCCCTGCAAGTCCCTCACAAGCCCTCCAGTCCTAATCCCAATCACAAGCTATTCAAATGAGCTTTGACAAAGGCATTACTTTGTCATTGTTCATCCAGTTACTTGTGACCGGCTTTATGAAAGAATTTCTGACTGGGCTTGCCAAAAGACTTGTGAAAGGACTTGCAGGGACTCGAATACAACTCTGGTATTCAAGGAAGAGGTTAAAACAAAAGTTTGCTCCAAACTTTCCTTGGGCAGTTTGGCATCTGTGCCTATGTACACTGTCACTCAAACGTCACTATAGTAGGACACTATTTTTACAAATCCAAAAGTACCATGCACTTCCATGTCTTGTTGACCGATATGTCACAACCGTGCCAACCGAAAGCGTCCAACACAACGATGATTCCTCCTGTAGCATTCTGGACACGAGTCCAAGGAGGTTGAATGCATCCACAAGAGGCATCACTACCGTCTCCAAGACTCTGTCCCCTCCTTGGAGTGCATTCTCTTGGGTTAAGTGGTGCGTGGACCCGCAGAATTAGGTACTCTGTTTAATTAGCGGAAAGTTGAAGTAGGGCTACTAGGCCAATGCAACGACGTGACGGGCAGCTAGCTACAAATGACATTTAACTAAAACTTGAGTCCGATCAACTGTACCCTCAAATGCTTGGGGTGATCGTACTCTTCAAATAGACCCAAACTTACATCGGCAATAGTATGTGTGGCATATATACAATGTATCGTAACTACAAAACCCTATGATTAATTGGAATGAAATTCTGCATAGGTAATTATTACAGGCATCTTCATTTTGCATAATTAATTCAATAAAACTTTGTTACTGTTTGGCTGAGATCTGGGGGAAGGGGGATGGAGTCCCTTCCTCATGACTGCGAGTGTCCCCCCCAAACAAAAAGCCAGCACTATTAGGGTTAAGCATCAAGACTTTAAAAAAAATGTGAGCAGGCCCTTTTTTTAAGAATGAATCTAACATATCCATTCAAAATATGCAAAACATTTACTGGGAAGAGTTTCCCCTTTTTTCTGTTTTTTATCTAAGAGAAAAGCCACACAAAACTTTGCCGCTTCTACAAAGAAAGCAGACAGGGATGTTAAACTCTTTTAATTTAACTTTCCATAATATCACTTGACGACAATGGTACATGCATTGCCTGCAGGATCATCTATCCATAGCGACAAACCTTAATATAAGCTTGTATCACGTAGCAATAATTTCTTGGCCTGCAGGGTCCAGGATAATTCATAATTCATTCTCATCAGGAAATTTAATTTAAAAATTGAGCCGATGACTTAATATCAAATAATTTTTAGAAAACAAAATTTAAGACAATATTTAAGCCTATCATAGGCCTGTGTATTTACAACAGTAAAAAGTAAAACAGCGAGAGATTTTTCATGGGGAACGATGAACCAAGAAAACAAATTCTGACTGTAATGACGGGGGGAAGGGGGGGGGGGGTGTGACGGGTGTGCCCTGGAATATCCCATTGGCTTTGTTTTTCTTCACTTGCCTTTCCCACATCCCCTCATTTTCCTTTTTTTGTCATGGGGGAAGGGGGGGGGCTTAAACACCCAAAATCCCTTTCATTGCTATGGCACTGAGTGTAATAATGGGCCATATTTGTGGGTGCAGCGTTCCTGTATTTGGTTGACAAGTTATGCAAAATATATTTCTTCTTGCTGAAGTGCTCTGCTCCCCCCCCAAAAAAAAAAATTGTAAATAAAAAAATTTAATTAAATTAACTTTGAAAAAAATAATAATAATAATAATAAAAAAAAAAATTAATAAAACATTTTAAAAAAATAAAACACAATAGATTTTTTTTTTTAAATGGTTACATTAATCTCCCTCCCTACCAACTGGACCACTGTCATGTCCATGCTCTTCCCTTCCACCTCTGTAACCCGGGTTCGAATCCACCCGGTGCCAACATGTGCATCGGGTTTCAGTCCTTGCGTGGTTTACCACCAAATTTCATTCTAAGGTTTCGCTCCAAACTCTAAAAACCAAACACTTATTTCATCTCCTCTCCACAGCTGTTCTTCAGGATTTTCAGTGGCACTCGCATATCTGTAATTCTGTATGCGTTACGGAGGAATCCTCGGTTCCATTTCAAGAAAAAAACTGAATGACAATAAAATCGGAATTACGTCAACCCCCGAGACGAACTCCGTTTGTGTTTTTTTTTTATGTAGCAGACTCCGAGGGCCAGCTTAGTCTGTGCAAATGCCATGTACAATCGGACCGTGCTATCTCTTTCCGTAAACACCCATTGAGTGGCCCTTGTGTGAAGCAATTGCCTAGCTATGCGTCGCCAAATACCCAGAGGGCCTGTACTGCAGGACGACGACAATAACTGTGTCAATATTGCATCCGAGTTCGCAAAACGTGTCCCGCCTCACCATCTCAGATGACAAGAACAAGCAAAACTGACTCTCTAACTTAATACATCAACAAAATTAGAAATGAAACAAACACTGATTTTAAATTGTGAAAAATGATGACAATCTACATGCACACCTATGTAAATATACGCGACAGCATCTTTCCTGGTTGATAAAAAGCTTCATGGAACTTACTTTCTGTAAACAAGGATATTGAAGGTGGATCAAGTCGGCTGGGGAGGGGTTAGAGGTTCATCCCCTCTTCCTCCCACGCTCTGTGCCAAAGAATGCAATAATGTCATCACATTATAGACGAAGGAAACATCCTACTTTATCAACTCTTAAAATTTATTTGATTCATTTACTCTTTTACTATCCAATCAAGGAAAATTGTTTTGTCGACAGTTTTAAAGAAATTGAAACTGTGCACCTTATGGGAACTTCAGGGTTCAATATGCCCCCCCTCCCCACTACTAGCCCCACCCCTTACATAGGTATACATTTTCAAACTGCCAACATATCATATCTACTATTTCGTTCTTCAAGTCTAGAAAAATCCAATAACAATTTCTTTTGCCGTCTTGCTTTTTTTTTTCTGTTTGCTTCCAGTCAACAGAAATCTCCGGCTGACCCGAAACAGGATCCTGGGTAAATTTATGTTATATCAAGCAGTGAACGCCCGGCAACAGTTCTTCATCAATAACGCCATACAAGTACAGCTCTCATATTTTAATGAAAAAATATCTCCACAAATTACTTGTTAAACATGCAGCGGCACGGTAAAGGGTAAACATTATCTCTCGGCTTTAGGTGAGGGCATGATAATCAAGCCGACAGGAATTTATATGCGCAGTTTTGGTGAGCGAGCGATTTGTTATCTCGTAGGCTCAGAAAGTAAATGTCCAGCGGCACAATTTGGGGGCAAAAAGATGTTCACCTATTAAACAAACACCTCATAAATCGTAACAATTTGTTTTTAAAAAAATCATTTCTAATAAGCAACGAAAACGCCAACTCTCCCAAATCCTTCAAAATCCACCTCAGGTTTTGAGGGATTTTGTAGGATTAAGGAGTGTAGAGCCCTGTCATGATTACTTCTCACGGGACTTGATGTCTCTTGATTCTTCAAGTACAAAGAATGTGCTAGAATCCTGGTGTTAAATTTTGGAGGAGTCCACTGTTATCAAGAATGATGTGTGAAAAACCAATACAGGATCAAAGTGTGTACATCAATAGGACGTGGGCCCAATTAATTGTGGCTAATTGGCAACAAATATTGCTCAGTCAAATTTCACGTTAAGCAAAAGAATTAGCTGATAGACAGCCATGGGCACATTTTTGCCAGTAACTGTTTGCCAGTAACTGCTAAGCCCCTGATTTGTGTCCTCAGCATCTCAGTGAAATTGGGGTGCATCACAGGACCCCAAAATCTGACTCCTGCATGGACAAAGATACAGGTGCATAACAACACCCCCATCCCACTACCCCACCCCCACCAACTCATACAGTCATGTAAACGGGTGCAATCGTGGACCTCCCATTGTTCCTCTTTTGTTTATACCTCCCATTGGTTTTGTACACGATTTTTAATCGTGGACGTTCCGTCAAACGCGGACCCCTTTGTCTACGCCCGAATTCTTTTGTCCTAGGTCCACGATTGCCGGCATATACAAACTCGTCATTACACTGTTTGTTCTGTTATGACAATGCTTGCTCTTTTAATAACCCAACAAAAGATGATCATTCAAATGAAGACATGTACTTATCAAAAATGTCAAAAACCTCCGTCCTTCGTCATGTTCTTACTGTCCGACGTAACAAAGCATCGATGTTATTCCCTTTCTGAAACAACGCCTGCAAGTTGCATTATTCTGCCTGCAGCTAATTCAAGTATTCATGAATTTCACAAACCCTGTGGGGAGTCAAGGCTGAGTGCTTCTTAAGTCGCAGAATCATAGACAGTCTATTCATAATGGACGATTGTTTGGGAAAATTTGTACTTAATATGTTCGGCGACCACGATTGCAAATGCACTAGTATAGGGTTGAATAAAAATGTGATCACTCGCCCCCTAAACCATGGTTGATGAAGACAGTTGTTTTTTTAAGTTTCTATAAAAAATGTAGCAGTATAGACTTACTCGTCATTAACTATTCATGATTTGGATTACTAAGATTTCAGAAGTTGGTTTTGCAATTTTCCTCATCTCAAGACAGCTTAAATGCATTTTGGGTGGGAAATTTCAACTGAAAGGTCACAAAATGCCAGCAGAAGTTGAGTATATACTGTTCACGCTCTTTTCAAGTGTCGCTCCGAAAAATAAATTTAAAAAAAAATTCTAGCAACACAAAACTTATTCACTATTGAAAAATCAGTGAAATTAGCTGGCCCGACGTTTCAAACTTAAGCAAGTTCTTTCTTAACCCCTTGCCACCGGTTGACACATGTGTGGATTGAAAATTGCCACCAGGCCGGTTGACACATATACGTGCCAATCTCTGCACTTTGAATCCATTGTTGGGGTAGTGTGCATGTTATGCTTTGCTGCACAAGCTTCTTGTTTCTGTTTCGCTTGGCTGCACAACCCAATATGGTGCCCTGGCGTCCCCCCATCTAAAACCCGAGGTCAAGGGGTTAAGAAGTACTTTCTCAAAAGACACCGTTTACTTTACTTTACAAATGTTGAAATTATTCAAGGGCTTACATGACACAATATGAATGTTTTTTTGTTTTCTGATTGGACCTTGTTAAGGCTCGTACTTTTTAGGGATAAAGAAGATGATCACCAATCATCCCGCTTACGCGAGCATTCAAGCTATTGTTTGTTTGCTGCTAGTTGAGTCACGTCTTTAACACACAATGGTAAACGCTCCTTCACTTTCCACACATACAGTCTGCGTGCACGTACGTGCAACTGTATTACAATCGTGCCACGCACAAAATCGAGTAAAAAAAATAGAAGTGGTTTTGGCCCCAAACAAATTGATATGCAAAGCATATAATTGACCACAGAAAAAAAACTATTGAATCACTTTTTTAAACTAAAAATCAACCTTCTGACGAACATTCTTCCCTGCTTGAAGAACTACTGCCCCTTCAATGTCACAGGAATTCAGGAAATTATTTTGAAAAAGGACAGCAGTGTATAGGTTTCATTTAAATGTTTAGAAGATTAGTAAATGTTTGTTTCTTTCAAATGTTCAGAATTTACAGGCCTCACTCATCTCTATGATTTTTCCAGACTTTGTTGTGTATGTACATTTAGAATGCAGGGGTAATTTAAATCATGTAAACCACTGCTTCTTTTAAATAACGGTTGCCTGATACACATGCGGTCCATGACTGTGGCATAACTCATCCCTGATCACACCGGGATCCCAGCATGATTTCAGGCTAAAAATAACATTCTACAAAATATGACCAAGGAGTTGGACAGCTAGAAGAATGTAAGGACATCAAAAAAGACAGACAGAAGGTTAAGATTCAAAACTTGATAATTTTATGTTGTAAAGATTGGATCTACTTGGGCAATTTCAAGATGAATTCATTATTTGATTGACTGACTATCAAACTAACTTTCCCTCGACCGTTTTGAGCAAAATTTATTAAGATTATATAGGTAAACTATTAGTTCATTTGAAATTGTTTAGAATATACTCTTGCTCTTAAATTTACAGCGTAGTGGTAGCGTAGGGGCAGGATTCAAGCGTAGTACGCGCTAATTCCCAAAAGCGTAGTGGGTGCTAGCGCTATTTAATGCCTGGCTACAACACTGTATGTGATATTGATCGACTGTATGACTGACTGACTGATAACCTGATTTATTGATGAATTAACTGATTGGCTTATAACAATTTTCTGAGTAAACAAAGAAATTGAGCACTGGTTGGTCGTGGTTGGTCGAGCGCGGCCGAGTCAAGTGATCTGGATGAAAGCCTGCTCTACTCAGTTCTCTTTGTTCACTTCAAAATTTTTTTAAATTATCTTGTCAATTTCCCTTGTGGTTTGTTGGATGATTCATTACAAGTCTGAAATGAAACTCTTGAAAATAAAAAAATAATTACTGACTGTCAAATCAAAGCATTAAATGCGCATTCAATTGTAAAAGAAAAGAAGCAATATTACTACAAAAGAAAACGTACACAGTTGTGGTCAAAACTTCACATATAGGTACCACAGTCCTGCAAAACGAAATCCCAATTCATCACAAAGGTGTGACCAAAATTAGCATGGGGAAGGGCTTTAAACCAGTTCGAGTCGGACGACGAGTTAACATGCAAAAGTTTCCCGTACTCTGAACGGATGACTAATAAACACGCACTCGATAGAGACTGGTATCTATCTGTCAGCGACCCGCTGGCAGCGAGCGAGGCCGGAAATATCAGGATGTTCTGCCTGAAGATTACGGCCTGATTCTGCCTGAACCGGTCTGGCATCTAGGCTCAGGAAAAATATTCCCGCAGCTGGGCCTGTTAATGTCAAAATAATCCCGACGTGAACTGGTTAAAACACGAGTTTTGAGAATACTGAGAATTTATAGAAACAGAATAGCTCCACAAACAATTGAAGAAATAATTTCTGAGTGTACCAGTATTTAACTTGTAACTTTCTATCGACTGCAACTATGTATACATGACAACTCTTTGCGAGAGCAAATATGGGAAATCACACAAGCAAGTATGGAAACGGAACCCAGAAATGCAAAATACTCACAAATGTTCACTTCTGTCACAACTTTCTTTGAAATCTGACTCCTAGCTTTGTAACACCGTGAACCCATTGCCTAAAAAGAATCGTTGCTCTAAACACACAATCAGTATGTACCTTAGAAAGTGATTTCTGGTTTATTTTAGAAAACACGCATACAAATTCATTTTACTTGGAAACATACATCGGTGCGTTCTTGTTTTTTCAGTATTTTAATACAGAATCAATACTCCATCGCATTGTGCGTAAATTGAAGTATTTTAGCGTAGAATGTGAGAAAAACAAAATTCAGGCTGGAATGCCTGTAGCTAATGTATGCATTTCACAATGCCCGTTTCAAATCTTGAAAAAGCAGGCTTTTAACTTAACTGTCCGGTCCCCATATCACATATCTAGCTAGCAGCACAGAAAATGATACAATGATACTCTATACTATACACAAATTTAGACTGTTTCCAACAAAAAGCACAGATTTATTGTGGTTTGAACAAATGTCACGTTTCACAGTTGCTTGCATTGGTTTTTACCTTTCTATCTTTTGATGCAAAAGTTACGTTAAAAATACAAAGAACAAGAAATAACAGAGCTCTCTAGACTTTAGACTACAATTAATGTTGTTTTCTCACGGTGAGTGTGGACCACTTATTTTTATTTATTTGTAAAACTACAATGTACCTGCTTAAAGATGTTGTGTCCGACCATGCTTTTTGGGAGTGGCAACCCGAAAAATAAATTTCCAAATTAAATTGCTAATTTGGTAGGGATTAGATAAGTTATGAGCTTTCTAATGAGATATTCACACAAAAAGGTCTGAAGGTAATTATAAGTAATGCAGTTAAATATATTAAATTTTTTGGCAATAGGAGTCGAAAATCCTCCTCTGCTTTAATCACCATTCACCCTCAATCCTCCAAAATGCTCCTGTATTTCAAACACCATTCACCCCCAATCCTCTATAATCCTCCTGTTTCTCAAACACCATTCACCCTCAATCCTCTAAAATCCTCCTGTTTCTCAAACACCATTCAACCTCAATCCTCTAAAATCCTCCTGTTTCTCAAACACCATTCATCCTCAATCCTTCAAAATCCTCTTTTTTCTTGAAATACCATTCATCCTCAATTCTCCAAAATCCTCCAAAACTGCAAGAAGGATTTTGGAAGATTGAGGTGGGTTTAATAGGGTTTCAACCCTCCCTCTCTCAGGGCCAAAATGGAGCCCAACTACCCTATACAGTCAAACACTCTTATAACAAGGTCCTTGGGACTTTACAATTTACCTTGTTATAACAGGTACCTTGTATTATCAGTAATGAAAACAAAAAAACAAAGACTTGGAACCTATTTTTTTCCTTGTTATAAGCAGCATGTTGTATTAACAGTGCTCTTATTATCAGGGTTCGACTGTATATCAAGTGACAGGTTGAAACACACTACAAGCCCTGAGAGTTGGTGGGTAGATTTTTTGATAGGCTGTGATAGTCATAACTTCACCCTGCCAGACACAGCAGAGTGCACATGCAGTGACAGCTTGACCTTGCTGCACTCTGCACACAAGTCAATGTGACAAAGTATGCAATCTGATGTGTCTGGCAGGGTTTCTAGCCAAAATACCCTGGAGGGTTAGGGTTGTAAATCATCACTCTTTAATAAAGTTAGGAATGAAGAGATTACAGAGTGTAGTAAACTGTTTTCCACCATTCTTGGAAGAAATCCATTAAACTGACATTTTCAGAGAGAGCACAGACAATACAGCTATAATTTATACCTTCGGCTTTTTTAAGTAATTTTTTTTTGCTTGCTGTAAATTAGAACAGAGATTTTCTCTTTTGCCCTTTCCGGATGTAATATATGAAGCACTGTGTACTCGGTGCTTTCCGAGAGCCTGTGTGTAAAAGATTCACAGGCTTACTCGGGCAGGATTCGAACCCACGACTTCTTTGCTTGAATTAGAAAGAGCATACTTGGCTCTTCTTTTTTGATATATCACTCAGTTTGACATCCTCGTGTGGATAGCCTGTGGGCGAAAACCTTGACAGTTCCTATTGATTTCCACTGTGCATGTAATGAACAGTGTTTAGGGGCCTGTAACTAAAAAAAAATATGGCGGGCGACTTGTGCTGCATTTTGTTGGGTTGGGGCACATTTAACAGTTGCCTTATAACTGGCACGAGTGCCGCTTAGACAGAGAAGCTCCTTACTGCAAAATCCAGCAATCAATGTAGCTCAATATACAACAGCACAATAAATTACTACCAGACCAACCTAAATGATTAACGATACGTACGCGCAGACAGTTCTATGATTAAATCTAGATCACGGGCAACTGGGTGCCTGCGTCGGTGCAATTTGTTATAAACCGGACCAAAATATGAAATTCATCTTCCGAGGAAAATCCAAAAAATATCTATGAGGAATCGGTGAACTGAAAGTCACACGCAGGCCATGCACAGGTGCGAATGGAAATGATTTAGCATTCCTTTCAAGTGCATCTGATCAATCAAACGATGAACAGCAGGGCATGCCCCGATCGTCAGCCATGCAACAAGTGGGAAAATAGAGTACCAAAGTTTAGCATGTATTTCTGGCTCATAGGCACCCTGTCAAGGAATGTGGCCACGTTACCCTAAGTGTACCAGAACCAAGATCTTACAAAAGATTGTGGGTTCGAGTCCAGCAGGGGCCATGGTGCATGTGTCCTTGAGCAAGACACTTTGTCACAAGTTGCTGCTCTCCACCCTGGAGTAAATGGGCACCTGTGCGGGCAGTGCAGTGTGTTGATTAGCCCATATGCGGGCCTAAACTTACAGACGGGGCTGCGCACTCCACTGGAAGCTGAGGTTTCAAGAATGATTGTCGAGCCTGATAAACAGGGGTAATAGTAATTGTAAACGCTGCGATTTAGTTTAACTAAAACAAGTGTTATAAATGGCAGTTGTTATTAATATTAATTATGGGTATAAAGACACCCGTGTCAGAAACTAAACAATGACAAATGACATCACTTTTTGGTACGCTGTTAGAATGTTGGGCAAAAACTTGCCAACGTTGGCACAAACATGTATATTCTTTGGGCAATTTGAGCTCAATCCGTCATCCAAGTCACACGGAAATAGTGAGCAAGCACTGTAATAACAGTGGTTCTGTGCACGTTCATATGGGCTTGTTTTGATTGTTGAAATCGCAATAAGCCAAGGCATTTTTGGAGGTCGTCAGATACAATTTTCTCAAAGATGACAGTATTTCAGATGGAAATATTTCTCAGGATTGGTACTGGTACTATCTTTATTATTACAGTAAGCTTTCAGATTGAAAAATCAATTTGGCTTTAACTTTGGTCATTACCAAACCTATGAACCTTTAACAGTAGCTTTAACCTACACATCCTGCTACCATCTTCTAGTCATTTGTAAATTCCGGCACTTCATCCAATGTTTCAGGAACCTCTCCCCTCCTCAAACAAACCCTTCACATTTACCTTTGGGAACAAAACGATTACTTGCTCCATCGGTAAGATCAAGAGAATCGGTATTCAATTTTAAGATCCTGATGGTTCAAAGGCCCTTCCATTTTTCCTGTTTGCACTATGTAACCATAAAAGCACTGTGGTGAATGTTTGTGAACTTATTGCAAAGAGACCTGGCACTACAAAACAGGTGGAAACTAGGGAAGGTTGAAAATTGAGCTTATGGTACTTTCTTTTAAAATAAATGCAATTTTAATAAGTTGAAATTTGATGTATTGTGTGTAGTCTTGACCCCTTTGTTTTGAGAAATTGAAGCTTAAAATTTGTGACAGGTTTACTATATACCCGAGTTCAGAACAGAAATTATGCTTTAGAAGTATTTTGAGATTGAATTCAGTTCTAAAATGTTGGATATGGAAGAATAGGCCTTTTCAAATGTAGAAATGTTAAAATCCCAACATTGATTTTTCAGAAAGCAATAGTGCGACTTTCCATTCATTTTGTACTGCCAGATCATATATATTCACTCGATCAATTCAGTGTAACCAAACAACAGTAAATTGTACATTTCAAACAAACAAATGTACAGGTCTGTTCATGGAGAATGATTTATTGCTGTACACCCTTGCACCCCCCCCCCCCCCCAACCCTGCAGATTTTCTCTTAATAGTCCGATTGCGTGCCTAAACTAGACGTAATTGCTGATGGGGTGTGCAGAGGCCACTTGTTAAAATTCATGCACGTCTCATACATTTTTCAAACAATTTTTCATTTTTACAACCTGAGGGGCTTTGTAATTTTCTGCGATGTTGTAGAATGCAAGGCTACTGGTGTTAAAAACAAGTGCTGTGTTTGATACTGTCACATTTAAAAGTCCACTCAGGTTGAATTGTCAAACAGGTGCACATGTAAGGGGGGGAGGAGGGTTAATATGTTGGTGTTTTTTTTTAGTCTTGCAGCTTATCAGTAGGCTTAAATGCATCAATTTCTGCAGACAGCATAAATGCAAGTAAAATGGGGCCACCAACATTTGAAAAAGCCCCTCAAATTTCTATAAGATTTCTTTTAAGTAAAAAAACAAAAACAAATTGGTGACTCCCCAAAAGACAAATGCTGGGTGCGCTAGCAGTGTAGGGGCGAGGACAGGGTGGGATCGGGCAAATATCATTAAAATTATTTGTCAAATGAATAAAAAAAAATAACATCATTAACTTCATCTTATAAAATCTTTTGTTTCTACGGAAATCTGAAAACACTGATGGGGTGGGGTGGGATGGGATGGGATGGGATGGGATGGGATGGGGGTAAGAGAGGTTGGGGTAGGGTTAGGGTGGCATGGGGTGGGTTTAGGGTTGGGGTGGCATGGGGTGGGTTTAGGGTTTGGCTGGCAGTACCCCCATTCCTAACCCCACCCCACCCCATCAGTAATATTAGATTCAAGAATTGTTATCTTATACAAGAATTGTTATCTTATACAAGAATTGTTATCTTATACAAGAATTGTTATCTTATATAATTATCCCTAACCCTCCAAAGTATTTTGGCTAGAAACCCTGCCAGACGCATCAGATTGCATACTTTGTCACATTGACTTGTGTGCAGAGTGCAGCAAGGTCAAGCTGTCACCACAGATGCACTGTGTGCTGGTCTGGCAGGGTTAGGGTTATACAAGAATTGTTGCCGGCCTCCAGAGGAAGCAAAACTGTCAGCGATGTTGTTTTTCAATCGTACAAGTTCCACAACTTGTTTGCAAGCAATTCTTGACTGGCGCAACAAATTCCCAACTGGCATATATGCAATTTATTCAAACCAGCACTCGCGGTTTTTGACCGGCAAATGCAATTTTCTGGCAAGTGCATGTAATTTCTGATCAACATATTTCAAATATTCATAAACTTGGATCAAATCCACGCTTTTTATCCGTATACTAAAATATATTCAAGTATTAACAAATACCAAGGCAGGGAGAGATAGATCAGTTGGTCGAGTGCTGGTACATTAATTAACCCTCCTGTTCTCAGGGCCAAAATCGACCTAGCTGCTGTACAGATCAAAACCTATCAAATGACAGATTAAAACACACACAAACTGTGAGAGTTGGTGTTAAGAGTTTTTGATAGGCTGTGATAGTTATAAGTATACATTTTCAAAGTGAACAAAGAAACTGGCAGGAGCGGGACTCGAACCTGCAACCTCCGCCCGGAGGTCGCAGGTTCGAGTCCCGCTCCTGCCAGTTTCTTTGTTCACTTTGAAAATGTATTCAAATTTACCTAGTCAGTTTCCCTTGTGGATTGTTTGACGAATAGTTATAAGTATTTAATTTAATTTAAAGGTTTTAGCTCAAATGTCATTCTTGTCCGTTTTCTTTGTTAACTTTGAAAATATACTGAAATAACTAATCAGTTTCCCTTGTGGTTTGTTAGATGATATTATCAGACAGAAAGTCGTATCCTCATTGAGTGATCCCAAGACTGCTGCTTCCCAGGTTGTATCATAAAGTTGGGCTTTAACTTCCAACTAGTAGCACCCTCCGAACCAAGACACCGACAAATTGGAAGAGACTGCCAACATAGGGCAGGATAGCTCGGCTGAGCCATACGCTAATCCTATTCATGCCTCTGTTGTCACTTTGAAGATTGATTAAAAACTACCTCGTCAGTTGCCAATGTGGTCTGCTTGATAATGGAAAATGCAGAGTGCTATTTCCCCCCTTCGGCAGTCTATATTAGATCTCTCCGTCTTAAAAAAAAGTCACTAAATGCATTCAACTCTCCTCTGCCGTCTGAACCCTATCCTATTCCCCTCAATGTTCTTCCTTTATTTACACACATTGCTTCGGGTGAGGAATATATCTCAAAATGGCTCTTTCCCATTCGGCTTAATCAATTTACAACAGAAACACACACACACAATGAAACTTCCGGAGTTAGATCTCTTTAGTCCCTTGCTCATCTTCAGTAGCTTGGGGCAAGGAATTCTATCAGAATGCTGCACTGCGTCAGTGTTCTCAGAAAACATGGCATTAATGTTTTTTGATTTGGCCTGTCAGCTATCTCATTACACTGCGCTGGCGTCGAGGGGGATCGTAAGGTATGATCTATTTAGAATGTATCCCCACCAGCTAGAGTCATATCATATCAAAGCAGATTAGACCCAATGGAACGTGCATGCTCGCTGAATAAAAACTAATCCTTCTCTCCTTTAAGAAATAATCTTAGATACAGAATATCATTAGACTCTGGACTGCCCTTGGCACTACACCTTGGGCCCAATTTCATAGCGTTGCTTAATGGTTAGCAGAAAAGTTGTGCTAAATATAGCAGGAAAATGCTGCTACCTTAGAGCTATTTCGGGGCCAAGATGTGCTAACGCCTGCGCTTGCATGGAGATTTCTATTGTTGTGTCACTATTTTAAGCAAATTCTGCCTCTGAAGTTAGTGAGCTCTTTCAAATCTTTCCTGTGGTCAAAGCATACAATCTCAATGAAATAAACGGAGGTTCTGCTTACTAACCCGATGAAATAAACCGTCATGGGATTGGATGACAAACAACACGGCATTAGAAGAGCATACACAGTAGAATGAATGTGATTGGTCATATTGGTTGTCATGGTTGTAAAATCCTATTCTGATTGGCTAATAATATGACATTATTAGCTGTTCTAATTCCAGAGCAGTTGCATTCATTAGTGACTGGTAACCTGAGAGGGATTCCCTAATTATTTCCTTATTTTTATTGCCATTAAAAATGATTTTTCTGGTTATCATATATTCCTTATACCCTATACAAAGATATGTGAAAAGAGTATCTCTCAACTCATGACAGATATTTAGCATAAAATCAATAAATATTAGGACTGGTTCACAGTGACATAGGTTTGTGTATAAATGACATGGTTTGTTTGGCCTCCATACCCACAATGCATCGAGAATGTCAAAAAGGTTTAATGGGCTCTGCTCTAATACTTGTTTAATAGTGCTGCAAAAAAAGTAGCGTTTTATTTTGTATTTTGTATTTATTAGCTTAGACGTAAAGTCAAGGGTCATGGAAAAGGTAACAAGACCCATATTAAATTCACTACCACGTTAAATATTAAGAATAAGAATTAAATAAAACATTAAAAGAATGAAAAAGTTTGCAAAAGGAAGTGGGTGTTTTGCCAGAACAGGCAAAACCTTTTAAAAAGATATTTTGCTGGCAGTCTTCTTTGATGAATAGAATGACATTTTCAGTCATTTTTGCAAAATACAAAATTGTAGTTGGGCTGTGTTGTGTAGCCTAGGGGATGAAGTGTCGGACGAGTTTTGTTCTTCTCTTTTTGGCAATTTTTCTGCCAAGGGTTTATAGTGAGTTTTAAGTATTTTCCTTTTTTCTTATTCGTGGTTTGGGGAATTTTTAAAACGAAAAAGTCCGCGAATACGTCATGGATATAAACCAAAGAGCCTCTGTCGGAAAAGCACAATTTATAAAAACAATTCTGGTACCGGTAAATATCCACTGTCTTGAAAAAGGCAAATTTTGTAAAAATAATGTGTACTTATAGGACCTACTGGCACACATTTACAACTGAAAATTGGGCTACGCTCTCAACACGGCAAGAACAAAATAGTACTCACATTTCGACGGTGCGGAGTGGCAAGTCAGCGGGAACATCTGTGAGGTTCTGCCCGGCGCAGTCGGCCAGTGTTTCCGATGGGTATTGGTAGAACGGCCGATGATTACAACAACAAACACCGGCACAGATTAAGCTATGTAAACCACATTTACGGCTGGATGACACAACCTGAAAATTCAGGGTGCTGAGCAAATAAACCACGGTCAACAACTCTACAGTTTTACGCTCCATTTTAGAAGATTTCTGACATAGTTTTCATGTATTGACGCGAGGGTTTCTGACAGCTCCCTCCTGCACAAAGCGAGAAAGGATGATTAACTTGCGCCGTCAACTTTACGTTCGAGAAATACTGAGACCATCACATTTACCGCATGGTAAAGATATTTTTCGCACATGTGCCTACAAATGGATTCTGCTTCAGACCAAATTTTATTCGATCTTTGGACTTTAAATTGTATGTCATAATATATTTCTGATGGCTTATCTCTTGTAAACGCTGAAATTACTTTAAGAAAGTGCAAGAAATCACACACTCGCTATTCGGGTGACCCCTATAGTATAATGCACTCGCCCAAACCTTCACTGCCAATCACGTGTGTCCTTACACCTGTTGTATTATATACGCGTACCAAAACTTTAGATAAGTGATAAAAGGTCTATGTTTCACAGATGATCAAAGAGTTACGGTACCAATTAGGTATTTAACGTCCGTATTTGGTATAGAATGAAACTTTTGGTGGAGCAAGGTTGGGCCAAGTCGCAAAGGAGGGCGGGGTTATGATAAAATCAAAACAGATTTGCGGCTCAGTGAACAATTCTGCAAAAGAAATTGATTTCTGGGAATATATATATATATATATGTATATATATATATATTTCTTTAAAGGTGGTGTACACGATTGGTAATCCTCCAATTTTTTTACTGAATTATCACGAAATACCTTACTAGACTGTAAGTTAAAAGCAATCTCAATCATCCTGTGAAATGATGGCACCTGGTGTGCTGTCGTTTTCAAGAAAAGTTGAAATATATATCGTTTTCCAACGATTGTTCCGCGTAACAATCGTTGGGGAAAACATTTTTTAAAATACTGCCCTCTATTGACCGAATGTAGTTAGTCCGCGTTGCATCTAAAATGGGTTAACAATCCAAAAACAGATTGCAATTATAGTACAAGTGTGTGTCGCGCAGCGTACCGAAGCGATGGGTTGTAACCAGTCGGCTCGCGTAGTTCACCAATTGAAAACGATCCCGTTTACAAAGATTGGGCTTATTTTACAAGAGGGCGCTATAACAAATCCAGTTAACTGCCTCCCGACCCGACGGTTGAAAACGAACGCCGTTTTTCTCTCGTTTTTTTCGCCATCCAAGAACGCAAAACTTTGAACAGGTCAGTAAAACGATATTTCCAATAAAATACTAACCATCAAATTCGCCCATTTCTAAAAATTGCAGCAATGACCAATCATGTACACTACCTTTAAGAGAAAAAAACGAATAATTTGGGCAATAGCCGCAGTTGCGCCAGGTTTTGGAGTGGACCCCAAGATCACAATACCATGTGGGCGCTGTCCAAAACAGGTGTAAACATTAATTTCACTTGTATATAAATAAACATGCACGTAGAATTTTTTAAAAATTACAAAAGAATTTTCAATTGGGGGGGGGGGGGGGGGGGTAACCCCATCCCGGGATCTACGCCCGTGCCAGGAATGTCGCAAGAAAAGAAATATCTTTTCCTCGCATTTGCATGATACAAGTGGGAAAACCTATGATTGCAACAGCCTGTTCATGTGCTCAGTTCGTAATGTCAACTTCAATATCTGTAAGTTCGATTCTTTTTGTGCCCCGAAATCGGGAGTCGAAACAGAGCCCCCATTCGCTCAAGAAATTGCTTTATTGGCCAATGACACAGTAAAGTCAGCTATAGCTTCAATTTCACGCTCATAAGTATGGATTGTCAGGAAGTACAGCAAATTGACCGTTCGGTCATATTCTGGCAAAAACACACGGTAGGATCCACGATCCACCTGCACAGGTGGTGAGGCAAAAAAGTAGAAACTTATGAGTTTTCGAGGGAAGTCTTTAGGCAGATTCTCCAGGTAATTGGATTTGATGACCGCTGTTTGTGTCCTTGAGCAAGACATTTTGCAGCAATATCCTCTAGCCACCTTCGGGTAGGTGGAAGAGGATTCGATCAAATTAGATCACTTTGTGGTTACTTTTGTTGCTCGGGTGAGGCAAGCCAAGACGGTGCTCGGGGTACTGCACTGGAGGACCCAGAGCAATGGTCTAGGTGGGGGATCTTGATAAGTGCCTGGAAATAATTATCAGAGAGACACAACAAAATATTGGCATTTTTATTATTATTTAATGATCTTTTACTACGATATTTTTTTCAGTCTGTTTATGGGGGTCATTTCCCGATCCCCAATCCCCCCGCCAGGGACGGGCTGTTAACTCAGGGGAGTTGAACAGATTTACTTTTTCATTTATTTATTACATTTCTTTACCCAGGGTGTGCCCAAACAGTTTAAAACTGGTCTCCATTGGGGCCGAAGCAAAGAAGCACGAAGCAAAAAAGCCTGTGAACCATATAGGGCAGTTGTACAGCATTTTGAGCCATACAAAAAAGAGGGTCCCCCCCCCCCCCCCTCCTTGTGCATTCAGACCCACTGCAACAATTTTTTTGCGGCCAGTCCAATCCTTGATGGTTGTTGCCTAATTGGTGATTCTTCAATTGCAAACGGTCCCCGCGGCGTTACACTCTGCTAAGAAGGTTAAAAATAAACAAGGTTGACAATAGGGAACTTGTTTTTAAAAATCTGCGGAAGGATACTAACTTGACTTCAATTCACCGTAGAGCAACTGGTACAATACTAGGTTCATACTGCGCTTGCGTTGATGGTATCGTCTAATCACGTTCTGACAAAAGCCCCGATCGTGAAGCCACGGTTAAGTTAAATGGCGCCCTCTACTGGCAGGGACCGGGACAATCTGATCGCTACTACATTCTCTTGCTTCTTGACTTCGTTTCCCAGTCACGTCTTACCCCCTTTTATATTCAGTTGATTCATTCCCAACTCAAGCTGCGATTATCGGCACTGTGTCGCCATTTCACCATTTACTTTTTACACAAACTTAACTCGAATCGATGCATGTATTTTCTTTCAGTTAATAAACTGTTAATTGCAAACATTCGCCTGCACCGACCCTGAATTTGTCGCTAAAATATAAATTTGCAGACAATATTCAGACCATGTACTGATTGTTTTTTTCATTTTTATTGAAGCTTGTCACACGTTAGTACAAACACGATACAAAGATCTACGTCCCCAAATTAATACCCGTTGAACAGCTTGTGTGCGTTTGCATATGCCTACCATGATGAACCACAAAATTCATGGTATACTAAATGTTTCACTTGATATGGAAGTGGTGTTTTTTTCTTTTCTCCGACATACAAATAAAAATAATGGCACATAAGTCCTTGTACATAAAACCACTGTGTGACAGTTATAGATTTCAGTCGGAGACGTCAGCATAAACAAATAACTGAAAAAATAAAATAATGAAAGAAGGGGAAACTAAACACATTGTAGAAAGATGGTTGAGATTTTTAAAGAGTACCTCACAAATCAATTGACTATTATACTTCATGGAAAAAAAACAGGGATAAACTTTATACACATTAAAAGCACCGTGAAATATTCCTCACCTTTAGGGTCAATGAAAAGGACTATAATCAGAAGATTATACTTGTACTTTTCAAAGACTCTTATATTACACTTACAGACTTGATTTCTGTTTTAATAATCCAGGATCTCTGGGGCACAAATCCTATCAAAAAAGGTACAGATCATCTGTACGATAAATGTACTTCATGTGGGGTGCAAGTCCTCTCATGTGAGGCACAAGTCACCTCATGCAAGGTGCAGGTAACCTTGAGGTGCACGTCGCCTCATGAGGTGCGAAAAGTCTTGTGTAAGGTGCAAGTCACCTCATATAAGGTGCAAGTAATCTCTTTTGAGGTGTGAATTACCTTATGTGAGGTGCAAGTCGTCCAACATGAGGTACAATTCATCTCATGCGAGGTGCTAGCAACCCACGCAAGGTGAAAGTCATTCAAGCCACCCTATCAAGGTGCAGGCCCATTGGTCCACCGTACGTTTATGAGGGACACCTCACCACAAAGTACAAGTCATGTTGCCCAAGTTGCTAGTTACCTCATCATGAGGAGCATGTTACCCTAACCTGAGGTGCTGGTCAACCTGCACGAGGTGCTAATCACATTACACGAGCGAACGCCACCTACAAGAGATTAAGTGATACGCTAATTTAAAAACTGCATAGGAACTTACATCCTTCTGTTTTTCATTACACAGATTCAAAAAGAAATATCCGGGGCATTTGTATACACCTTACACCTATTTAAATATCCAAGAAGCTTCAATTCCTTTACAATAAAAACCAAAATCATGCAACAGAAGCACCCAAAAAGTAATAAACTACAGTATTACTTTTAAAATTCACATTAATTCAAAGTCTTGGATACTTGTGGTAAATTGACGGCCTAGATGCATACTTTAGGGGGGGGGGGGGGGGGTGGTACAGAAAAAACGGTATGTAGACAAAATATGTGAGTTCCTTGGATCAGCTGCTAAAATTATGGTAATGTGTCTCTTAAGACTAAGGCCTACAAGGGGGGGGGGGGTTATTTTATTATTTGCATTTGGCCAAGCAATTTATTCGTTTTAATTAACACCACCCACCTAAAACAGCTTTTTATTTTAAAGAATATAATGTATTTTTCCAGTTAATGTCTTGTTTTGCAAAATGAAATAGTCAATACCGTATTTTATAATTTTAACACAAAAAGTAAACCCATCTGAAAGTACGACAATCCTCAACACTTCATTTGCCATCACCTTATAACAAAAAGATAAATAACAATAAACATTCATTTTTAGGAAATAACGATTGCGTTTGCACACATTCAACCAAGTACATACTGATGAAGATGTAAAATATGAAATATAGATTCCTTTACATATTTAGTGTATATACAATGTACATATTTACACACTTTTTTAGATGAAATAACAAACTTGAGTTACGGTACTTTACTAAATAAAATAAAAAAGAGGTACAAAAATACAAAATTATACAAATAAAAATGAAGAGTAATTCAGCATTTCGAAGAGTTAAAATGAAAAACGAGAAATAAAGCACCAAAGCATTACGTCCAAAAATCCCAAAACACCTATTTTTGGTTGTGTATAGCCACGCCTACTCACTCAAAAACAAATTCTCATTCATAAAGTGTCACGCCCGTCCCTCTATTTTGGACTACCCGAGTTGTAAGGGGCATCACCACAGTAATAATCAATAGGATTGGATAAGCCCACAAAAATATGATTTGTCTGAATTTGTTTCATCCCACACAGGCCATAGAGTACCGAAGTGATGACGTCAATGCAATGTTCGGAGCCAGAATACATTTGTTATTTTGTGTCAATGTGTTTGAATGACTGGATGTTAACCCCTTGCGTACGGATGACGGAATTTGGCGCAAAAAAACAGTGCCACCAGGCCGGATGACGCAATTGGCCGCCGTTTGTGCAGTTTCAATCTATTGTTGGATTAAACAGTGCCACCAGGCCGGATGACGCCATTGGCCGCTGTTTGTGCAGTTTCAATCCATTGTTGGATTATTGTGTATAGGTTACGCTTGACTGCACAAACACATTGTAGCGGTTCGCTGCCAGAGCCGCCGCGGCACCCCGACGTCTCTCGTAAAATACCGTACTCAAGGGGTTAACAAAGGAACAGTCGAAATCTACATTTGTTTGGAGCCAGTTGTCGTGCCAACTGAGGTCAGACTTCGGTGCTCTATTGTACTAATCTCAGCTGTCTACAGCAAGAGGATTGTCCCCACTCAATTTTGTTGATTTTTTTCTCCCCCTTATACATTGCAACTTCTACCTCCACAGAAATGGTACAGGGGGCATATCAAGTTGAATTGACCACTCTGATTGGTTGGGAGCCATGTGTTGCAGGCATTTCATTGGCTGGCTTGAATTTGGGGCGGGAAAATACTAATTAGTCTGGTTCCATACCTGGCAATGTATACATATAAGGTTGTTGAGCAGCTGGAAACTATACCATTTCTTATTCCGGTTACTGATGCTCTGAAAAATAGCGAACAATTTGGAACAAAAGAAAAAGGCCAAACACTGTTTATCTACAATTCATTAAAAGCGTCATTACTGAATGGATATAAAAATGATGTTCGTCCGCTCCAAAACAGGGCCCAGTTTCACAGCTGTTTTCCATAAATAAGGAATCGCTGCCAAGTATAGCATAAAATTCTGCACTAATGGTTAGCGTATTTCACAGGTTACCAAGGAATTTTGGCCTGTGTGTAAGCGTACATCCCATAACTATAAAAGGCTTCTATGCTTACAGGTTAGTGCAGAATTTCTTCGCTAGCTTGGTTGGCACAGAATTGCAGGCCGTTAGCGTAGAATCCAGTGTTAGAGAATCTACGATAGTGGGCCATGGTCTGCCTTTTTATTAACCCTAACCCTGCCAGACGCAGCACAGTGCATCTGTGCTGACAGCTCCACTTTGCTGGACTCTCCACACAAGTCAATGTGACAAAGTATGCAATCTGATGCGTCTGGCAGGGTTCTAGCAAAAATGCTCTGGAGGGTTAGGGTCAAGATATTATATCTTGAATAATCATTTACAATTCTAAAATGGATTAATAACTAAAAATACAAGGTTCAATGCTTACAAATTAAGAATGTAAATTATCTCCTTTGCGATTACAGTTTTTTATATATATAACTTTTACAGTTTGTTATTTCCATTCAGAAGGCAACGACTGACGTTGAAAAATTGCAAATATGGTGTTAATGTCACAGAAATCTACAATTCACAAATTACAAGTCTTACGTAAAAATCCACATTTTGAAAATACTGGTTGTGGCAAGCAAATATATATCATGAAGATTCTTGTCATAAAAAGGGAAGTGGTGAATGGAGAAACGTTTTATACTGAAAAAATACTTGGAGAATTTCAGTTATGACTCTTCAATGCCGACTCCTGAGTACATACGTTTAGGTATAAACACATCATCTTTGAGTTACATTTAGAAATGTTGTAAACGGGGTAAAACCGTGATGACCTATCCTTGATAGCATAATTAATCACTGAAGAGGGGCGTGGCCGAGGAGGGGCATGGCCGAGGAGGGGCGTGGCCGAGGAGGGGCGTGGCCGAGGAGGGGCGTGGCCGAGGAGGGGCGTAACCGAGGAGGGGCATGGCCGAGGAGGGGCGTGGTCGAGGAGGGGCATAACCGAGGAGGGGCATGGCCGAGGAGGGGCGTGGCCGAGGAGGGTCGTGGTCGAGTAGGAGGGTGGCCGAGTAGGAGGGTGGCCAAGTAGGGGGGGGGGGGGGGGGGGGGGTGGCCGAGTAGGGGCGTGGCCGAGTAGGGGCGTAGCCGAGGAGGGGCGTGGCTACTGCTAAAGGACAGTGGGCAAGATCCATTAACAACAGCCCTGACCCTCTAAGGCCATTACTGACAGCAACCTCATTTGTCCAAAGCTTTCAACTTCGTCCGTTAACTTGCGATCCCACACCAATCTACACCTTCCCAGGGCCCGCGTACCAACACTCGATATGGTCAGCGGGCATTTGCAGTGGCTGCACCTACACTCTGGAACTGGCTCCCCTCGCACATCCAAGACGCACCCTCGATAAACTCATTCAAGGCTCAGTTGAAAACATATTTGTCTGCACAATGGAGAGCGCTTTGAAACATCCGTAGAAAGCGCTATATAAATGTAATTTATTATTATATTACTATTGTCTTGTCTCTTTATCTCTCAAAGTTAAAAATAGACTGTTGGGGAGGTCAACTCTTATAATTTGGTGTTGTGGTCGGTCTCTGACGTGTTGGACAAATGCCTCGTTTGTTCAGTGGATCCCGGTCTGGACTTGAGAAGCATCTGGTAGGCAATCTCAAAGGCTTGGCCGAGGGTCATGATGATTTCCGTCGCAGTCTCCTGAAGAAGAAAAGAAATGGATGAATAGAGCACAGAATAGAGGACCATAAGCGGAGATCTTGGGTTCTGAAGAACAAAAACAAGACTTGTGCAAATTAGAACAGAGATGTTTTCTCTTTTGCCCTGTCCCGACATACTATATGAAGCACTGTATACTCAGTGCTTTCCGAGAGCCTGTGTGAAAAAATTCACAGGCTTACTCGGGCGGGATTGGAACCCACGACTTCCTGCTTACTAGTGCAGACGTCTTAACCACTCGACCACCGAACTTGCCAGGGTCAGCTGGCTGATTCGAATCCAATGCAGCAGCGGGTACCATGTAATCAGTCAGAAGATGGAATGTTTGCGTCGGGGGATGATGTAAATTAGAGCAGAGATGTTTTCTCTTTTGCCCTGTTTTCTCTGAACTCTTATTGGATACATTTTCTACCCGAGTCCAAAAATGTTGGGCTCCCATGCCTAGTGTATAGAAGTCCCAAAACTCCACACAATACAAATTTTACAAAAACTGGGAGATCAGTGTATGATGTTTTACTACCCTAACCCTGCCAGACGCAGCACAGTGCATCTGTGGTGACAGCTTGACCTTGATGCACTCTGCACACAAGTCAATGTGACAAAGTATGCAATCTGATGCATCTGGCAGGGTTTCTAGCCAAAATACCCCGGAGGGTTAGGGTTAATACCAGAGTTAACGATTTCTTGCAAATATTTCGTACTGTACAGAAGAAATTTAGGACTATTTCACCTAACAAATTAGAGTGGGAGGGTGGGGGTGGGGTTTGGGAAGGGGACTCAATACCCTGGGATCTGCACCCATCCCCCTTGTGCACAAATACACCGACTGACCTGTACTTTGACGCTGAACACGTGGCAATACAGCTTGTCATTCTCGCTGTCCTTCGTGATATAGGCAAAGGTTCGCAGGTCGTCCGAGTCCTGAGTGACGCAGGAGATGTTACAGATCTCATGCTCTGTGATAATCAGCTGCAAACCAGAGTAGGAAACCAGTCAAAAGTTTGTAAAATTTAATAAGATTTGAAGGCTTGCACGGCGCAATTATGAATACACTGGAGGTTTGTGGTTCCACTATGCAGAAATGTCGCTACGACTGAGCAGAATTTTGCGGATAACTGAGCACCACTGATTTCAAAACAAACAGCTAAAAACCCGTCTTTTTCAAAGTTGGCCCGATACCCAACCTATTCTTTGAATACACTCTGGTTTGGAATGGCTAACTTTAATCTCACGCCCTGCACAAATGTTTCCCGAGCAACAAGACTAACAATATTTTTGGATCAAGTGTCTACCTTAGATTTGAAGTCGATAAACTTGACTCCCAAGTAGCTGATGGAGAGAGTGATGGATGGAATTTTCTGTAGATGTGAGGCTGATCTTCTTAGCTTGGTGCAGGATTCTTGAGTCGAGTCCACTCCTTTGACTTCCTTGACGAGCGCGGAGCCAAGGTACTGGAAACAAAAAGAGGGAAGAATATTAATATCGCTCTTGACAAAAGCAGAATTTAAATCGAATACTACAAATTCCTTCAGCATTGTTTCCACTGATGATGTTAAAAAAGTCGTATCCTCATTGAGTGATCCCCACAATGTCGCTTCCCAGGTTGTATCGTAAAATTATGTGTGATCCCTGGCTATACGGCATTCTGGGTTTATGACTTCTGACTAGCACTCACCTGAACAAAGATACTGACAATTTGGGAGACCGCCAACACAGGGCAAGATAGCTCAGTTGGTAAAGCACCGGTACGGTATTCCGGAGGTCGCAGGTTCAAATATAGCTCCTGTCAGTTTTTTTGCTCACTTTGAAAGTTAATTAAAATTGCCAAGTCAGTTTCATTGTGCTTGGTTCGATGATTTTTTTCTGTGTTTAAAATTCTACTTTTTCCTTAATATCCCCCACAAAAATTCAACTTTTGTCTTGAGTTTTGTTGAATTCACGAAAAAAAAGCACTTACAGATGCGGTATAATTGCAGCAGCCCTTGATAAGTGCCTCCGGAGGATGCATCCACTGCATGGCCGGGGACACCTGCTCGTTATCAGCCTCCTCCAAATTCAACACTACACCCGACGCCTTGTCCGAGGAAGGCATGTTATCGTAATCCTCAGTGTCCAAGTTTTGTTTGGCCTCGGCTCTTGGCCTTTGTGAGTATCGTTCCGTTCCAGCGGTGTCAGTCTGGTGAATTTCCTGCGAGGCAAAGGTTAGCAAGGGTTTGGGCTTTGTGGGCGTGGTCACCTCCTTGGAGTAATCCTTGAAGAGGTCGATGTCCAGGGAGGCGGACTGCTCCGAGGCTGTGCTGGAGAGCTGCTTCCGTCTCTCGAAGGAGGTTAACTTCAGTTCCTTGGGGAAAAAAGAAACAAAAATATAGAAAATGTAATGTGGAGGTAGGGTGGAGGTAGGGTGGAGGTAGGGTGGAGGTAGGGTGGAGGTAGGGTGGAGGTAGGGTGGAGGTATGGTGGAGGTAGGGTGGAGGTAGGGTGGAGGTAGGGTGGAGGTAGGGTGGAGGTAGGGGGGGGGGACCTGATGGAGGTGAAGTGGGGTGGGGTGAGCTGGGTATGGGGTGAGCTGGGTATGGGGTGAGCTGGGTATGGGGTGAGCTGGGTATGGGGTGAGCTGGGTATGGGGTGAGCTGGGTATGGGATGAGCTGGGTATGGGGTGGCGGTGGGGGTGGGGTGGGGGTGGGGGTGGGGGTGGGGTGGGAGGTAGAGGAGAGAGAACATTGCATGCATTCATTTACCAAGTCATCTGTAGTGAGTTCCAGCGAGTCTGGCCTTTGTAAACTGCTACTGCTACTGCTAAAGCTGAAGCTTCGTCTTCTCTCGCCTAGTGATGCCAATATTCTCTTCCTATGTCCCAGCATATGAACCTCAAGTACCTGTCGGGCATCAATGAGAGAATTCAATCAAAAAACAATCATAATAACTTTAAGTTAACAGAGAATTGTTGAAGATACACCCTGTCAAGCAACTAACGCCCAAAAAGAGAAGTGTGATTCTTGGAAAAAGAACAGAAACTCCAAAGAGGTAGAAACTCTATGTTGCTGATTCGGCTAAGGGGGGAGGTGAGTTGCTTGCCAAATTGGGATAATTTCTGTGGCATCTGTTGAAGAATTATCCTCTATTTAGATCTGGGCCCAGGAAAACTGTAAGGGTGGTAGGGTTGGCAAATCAAAATGTCCCCAACCCTATCACCTCCGATCGTAACCCTTTAGAGTGGCTTTTAGCCTTGTACTGGGCGATTTAAATAAAACATTTGAAAAAAAGTCTAGTTTTTCTAACTTGGAAAAACAACAGAGTAACAAAAGGAGAAACATTTACGTTTTCGGGTTCAACCTCCCAGAGTTCTTTGGCTCGATCCATGGACGTGATTCCGTTATCGATGAAGTTGGGTATGCAGTCGTTGAGTAGCAGGCTTCGTAGCCACTCGGACACAGAGCTGGGCATGTTGCCTTTGTCATCTAGTCAACAAACAATCATGACTGGTTAGTTTGAAACTCGGATTACTTTCTTCCCAAAATCATCTCGCCATCTCATCCATCCATCCATCTTAAATACAGTAGAAAATATCAAACCAAATATTATGGCTGAAATGTTTGAATTTTGTTTTTTGGGGTTGAAATCTCAACCAAAAAATCTCAAATCTCAAAATCGAATATACAAAAAATAAATAAATAACTTTCTTAAAAACTGTCATTATTTTGCACGAAGCAAAGAAAACCTGGCCGGTTGTACTCTGTATACGCATTCCTGTGCATACTCAATCCATTGTTTGCCTATTGTTTGCATTACACTTGGCTTTCACAAGTCCGTCTTGGCATACCAGCACCCCATTAATAACAGCCGGCCAGAATGGGTTTAAACTGAGAAATACCCTTGGATCAACGAGGTGGTATGGGTAATGATTGTCGACTGCGCAGTATGAAAATGACCTGTCTGGTGCAACCGCTTCCTAGCGCACTATATTGTCAATCGCCGGTCATTTTTTCTAGGCAGAGGTTGGCTGGCAAGTGACCACTGTACCCAAGAAAAGTACCTGCGAGGAAAACTCTCAAAGCTTTTCACATTGGACTCAAAGCGGGAAGTGTGACTATGGTCTCGGTGAGTTTGAGCCAAACAGTCTCCCATGCAAACGTGGTTTATGATACCCTGGACTCACTGATTGTTCTCATGACTGGCAGGGCGTTGGTCGACTGCAGGATAATCTTCCTGTGTAGTTCCTCCATGACGCCTATCTCAATCAGATCGTTCTCCTCCAATATACTCCCTCCCTGCAACAACACGTTACATTAAGACGACTCTTTCATAGCACCCGTCTACCACTACAGAGGCTTAATATTCTACCTGTACTATACTTCAAACTCCAACTCTGAAGATGATGTTAGGATTTGATGGAATGAGTATTGTTTCAAGGTGTGAAGATAGAATGGAATGATGTAAATTTGAAGAGATTTTTTGCCGTTCCTGGCGTAGTGTATGAAGCGCTGTATGCTCAGTGTTTTCTGAGTGCATGTGGGGGAAAAGTTCAGAGTCACTTACATCACTCTCAACGGGAGATCTGCAGCTGTCCTTAAAGTTTGTTTTATAGATATTTCCAATCTGGTTCCTCCAGTTAGGGTGACTGAGAGTGAAACTCAACTGTCTGCCTGTTCCCACCAATATACTCTAGCTGTAACTTGACATAGAAGAAAAACAATTGCCAATAGCCTTTTTCCCTCGTTCTGTATCTCTATAGAATTCTTTGCCTGGTGCATGTTTCCCTTCATCTTACGATCTTTCCTGCTTCAAGAGGAATCTTAATTCCTACCTCTTGCATCTTTGATTCTTTTTCTTTTTATAGCTCCATACTTTGAGTGGCTCTTAGCCTTGTCGGAGTTGAACTTGCACTAAAAAACAAAACGAACAATAAAATACCAAAACCAAAAACCCTCAAACGTACCATGAAGTCCAAGTTGTCAAATCCATTGGCTATCAGCATGTTCTCATATTGCCCCATACCCAGGTTATCAAGCCAAGCTCCAACACTCTGTGGTTTCATGGGACCTAACAAGAAACCAAAAAATATTATTACATTAAACATAGAAATCCCAGAAAAGTCAATCAGCGAGAACTTTTTTTCCCAGAAAATAATTTGATTCTGATTGGGACGTATATATTGTTGCAGAAAAAAAAAATCAAAATCAAAAAAGAAAAAAAAAAAAATCCTGACAAAATTGATTGGAACCCCGCCCACAAAAAATCCCCCCTCATGACGGTGACATCATCAGCAGTGCTTGCCACAATAATCTGTCTGGAGCCGTCTACACAAATTAAGGTGTGTCTCAACAAGGGCGTGGCATGCAAAATTTTTAACTCTGGCCCAAAACAACCTGTTGCTCTGATCACATGACACACATCATGTTTATTTTCACCATGGACTTCTGGGAACAAGACCAAGATGGCTACAGTATTCATAGACACCCTGTCCTACCTTCAAACATCTTTTCAAATTCCTTCTGGAAGTCCCTGATGTAGACCGATTCCCTGACAAGTCCCGCTCCAAACGAGGCCATGATGCTCTCAATCTGTACAAAGAGAAAAAAACAAACATAAATTCATACAGCAAATGGTTGTTAAATTAATATTTCCTGGGGCTTGAAAAGGAACCTTGTTTACCCACAGAAGACCTGTGCTTACCTGTGCCCATTCCGAGTTCTCATCAATCCCCCCACCGTTCTCCTCGGCCCCTCCCACTCCTCCGCCACCTCTGTCGGGTGGGGCATCCGGAATCCCGTTCTCTCCCATCATGCTTGTTCTAGAGGAGCTCCCCAGGGACCAGTCTGCCATGTGCTGAGAGAAAGAGAAACGGGACGTCGTCTCCAGCGACAGGTTGCGACTGCCTCGGTTGGACCCGTAGATCAGACCTGCAGGAGAAGAACAGTCATTCCATAAATTTGGGGTCCAAAAGTGCGACATTTTTTGGTGTCCCTGTTACACATCCCAGTTTTATATGATGCCCCATTTGACAAAATTAGTTCATGGCTTCTGATTCAAGCCTTCTCTCCTATTTCCATTTGCTCCTAGGCAAAGACTGGCAATTGTAGTAAACTATCTTGCTCAAGAACTTAAAAACGTTGCTCCCCTGGCTGGTTTGGTGCCAACACTCAAGGACAACGCCACCGACTACAAGTCAGATACCTTTATCAAAATCCCACAAAATAATGCAGAATGAAAAGATGACATGGAAAGAGAACAAATCTCTAGGAATCTTATCCGCCACCGAATGAAAAAGATGAGAACATCACAGTGCATTCAAGGAGAAGAAAAAATAGGTGGAAAACGGCAGCTTGTTCCAAATGTTTTCTTAACCAGTTGGCGTCGGATGACGTGTATACACGCAAAGGTTTTGCGGTATTCGGAACGGATGACTGATGAACACGCACTCGAGCGAGGCTGGAAATATCTGTCAGCGACCCGCTCTCAGCGAGTGAGGCCGGAAATATCTGGCACCCAGGCTCGTGAAAACTAATCCCACGCCTGGGTCCGGTCAATGTTAAAATAATCCCTGCGTGAACTGGTTAATTAATTTCAGTGTCTTGACTGACTTCAGTTTTGACTCGGACTCAGTATTCTGCCCAGTTATGCCCGCTTGTCCCGAGTTTGGCAAAACAAGGGGTTATTTAAACAGGCGAGGACAGAACAGAGGGACCCTGTATTAATCTTGAGAAGAGAGTGGATCACATGAAATGATGAACATACACGTGCAAGTGCTTCCCCAACATGCTTTTATGTGTCAAAAACAACAAACATGTAGGGCAGGGTCTTAATCAAACCTACGCATGTAAACACAAATACAAGTACCTTCATAGCGACGTGTCCTTCCTTACATCAGAGGAAGCAAAACAAACAAAAAGTGGACATCAAATATTTCAAATTAAAAAAATTAATCGAAAACAAAATTTGAAGCCCGATTCCACAGTATGAAAGATATACGGACATTACACAAACATAAACTGCAACCTCAAAAGACCAAACAGTTGGTAAACGTCAGATGATGGAAACTGCATTAGGGATAATTTAAATTCAAACCTTCTGGACTCTGTTTTGAGCACTGTTTACTCAGTGCTTCCTGAAAGCCTGTGGGAACACACAGGCTTACTCGGGTGGGACTTGAACCTTTGACCTCCTGCTTACTAGTGAAGATGTCTTAACCTACGCACTGTGATGTGAGAGCACAACTCTTTGCTATAGTTTGATACCCACGGACCACCAACAAAAAAATACAAAAACATTTAAGAAACCAGGAAATTAAAAAAATGTGAAGGAAAAATAACAATGAATGTTTTGATTGAAAGCAGCTCAATAAAAGAGTACATCATGACGACCATGAATGAAAAACTTCAGAGGGAGAGAGTTTGAATTTATAAGCAAAACAGGACTGGAAATTCACACAGACGTTAAGAAAACATTCGTGTTTTGATTACGGACAGTAAGAAAAACATGAAGAATGTGTACATTTATGAAAGAAAACAATTCTACACCACTACAAACAAGAGAGTATTGTCTGTGAATGTTCAATTCTCTGAACACTCCAGACCGCATTAGTAACATGAATACATCACAGACATCACAATACATATTTTCCTTTCCGTGTACAAACACCGTGCATATTACAGAAGCCCTATTCATCTGGAGTATGGGTCTTACAGACCGCGAATCGATATCGACCGAGAACAGGAGGAAACTGTGTTTTGATTGGGTTGTGGTGGGGGAAGGGAGGGGGATTGAGGAGTTGGTTATTGGCCCTCGGGACCTTGGAGCTAGTCATTGATCCGAGGTTGGGGCTCGGTTACATCTATGGCAAAAGTGGGCCGAGTATTGCATTTTTTTGTGCATCTGCAGGACCTACTGTTTGGGGCATTTATTCCCGATGTGCATGGAGTACCGATATGAAGTGCATATATTTCAAGAGTACAATTAAGCACGTAAAGGCATTAGCAGAATTGTAAATGACGTCACATTCCACTTTGTCATTTTGTGTTCAATTAACGGTATTGACAAGGCTATGGGATTTTGTTTGTCACGTTGTGTGGGCAATCTATTTTACAGGCTGCATTCACACAATAAGCCAGTTCGGTATTTCAACTGCGCCATATGTGCACAATGACATTTTATCCCGAATGACCCGCGTGACCTAACACGTGCATGTGAACGCAAAAAATGGTCACACAACGCGCACGTGTTAAATTCAATTAGAATGGGCATTCGCGCGCGCGTAACATGGCATGACATTACTTCAGCAATTTTATCCCGAATAACCTTTGACCTTTGAGATACCGAACTGGCTTATTCTGCAGTGCTAGTTCAATTTTGTTTAGTCTGTAATTTTTGATAAATTTGTTTCCAGTGGCATAGCCAGATTTAAAAAAACAAATTATTTTTTAAATTTTTTTTTGGGGGGGGGGAACAGGACAAATAAAGACAAATTGTTTATCTCAATTGTTTTATCCAGCTACATGTATGCCACCGCCTGTTTCAGTTTTGAGTATTGCTCTTATGAAATCATATCATAATGCTCGAAAAAAATGGTGGTCTTATGCATCATATGGCAAGACAGACGGAAATCACAGAAACCCGGCAAAACAAGGAAATAAAATTAATGCTTGTTCGCTCAGAAATAAAATTTGTAATGTAGATATACATGTACAGTAGTAATATATTATTTGGCGACTGCAGGAGTATATTGTTCATAATTATTTCAAGCACGGACGCTTAATTTCAATTTTTATTATTAGAATGTCCAATGTCTAAAAGAGATAGTTCTTATGTGTAATCACACAAGGGTTATGAATCAAATGCAATTCCGGTAATAAGCTTTTTGACTGTTGTCATAGTAACAAATGGTTCTTAATGCAGGCCCCATTTTGTAGACGGACGGTTTTCGGCCGGCGCATAAAAGAAAGAGCTCCGTTGCTAGTCTGGATGCTGTTACCGTGGTTACAAATGACCTCATCAATCACATGAGTACGCACTCACTTTGGGAGAGGACGAGTCAATATTAAGTTGATTTAGCGCCAGTCTGAACGTCCGGGATTTTTACATTCGTACCTTGGAAATAACCCAAAGAGATTAAACTTTGGGGGAATTCAGGGTGATATGAGCCTTTGACTTGTTTGTATTATCAATCAATTAATCGACATTTAGTAACATCAATTCTTTAGACTTTCAGTTTGTTCCATTACATGTATGTACAATGCAGGAGACTGAATTGATATTGAAAGTGTAACGTACGTGTATAAATTAAGTTCATCGTAGCTTTCCTTCAAACAGGATGTTGACTGCTGATGAGAAATCAGCATATTTTGAAGATTTAGGTAGATTCTAGGACATGTACACTGTATGTTAAAATTTTAAAAAGGCAATTACTTCTGCCATGAAATAATAAAAAAGTTAGTTTTGAGAGCTGTTTTTAACCCCTTGAAGCCGGCTGCCGTCTACTGACGTGTATAGAAAATTACAACCTGGCCGGATGACGTCTGCATTTTCAATGCATTGTTGGGTTATTGTATGTTATGCTTGGCTGCACAAGCCGTCATGGCGCCTCGGCACCCCATTATAACACCCGTACTCAAGGGTTTAACAAGTGTACATAAAATACTTACAAATTGACTCAGATTTCTCTAAGCAATCAATATCCTCTCTAAACAATTTCCTGGACTTTCAAGTTATACAGACATGTATGTACATGCCAAGTACATTTACAATGTTTTTAAGCATATTGTGGCATAAAGGAATACTTTTGTCATAGTTCCTTTGAATAGTTTGTGATTTGGCTTGAAACCAGACTTGTGATGTGACTTGTGATTGACTTGATTACAACTCTGTCACAGTATGGCTTTACACACTCATTTCAATAGGCCAGATCAAATGCAGTATTGAACCATTGGTGCAGCCTGTATGCAAATGACGATGAATAACTCCAAAGTCTTGACACGTACATGGCAATCAATATTTAGCCGGTAGGCATTCCGCTGACATTTCTGATATGCTGACCTGTCATTTGCAATGACACCAGTGAAAATTTGGAGGAAAAACATTCGCTCATCCGTGCAACATCAACTTCTTCAAGTGGTGAAAAATAGATCACTCATACGCAAGGCAAAGGCCAAGTCTGGCTCCTGGAATCAACTCCATGCTTATGTATATTAATTGGGTGAGGCACACATTATTTAAGCTCTCCCAGTTTACATTGGTTATGGGTGTGACGTTTAAACGTGTTTGTGCTCACATGAACAAAGATACTCGCCAAAACTGGAAACCCACGAACATAATGTAGATTTACTTACATTGGTAGAGCATTTCCGGTACGGTAATCTGGAGGTCACAGGTTCAATCCCCACTTACATATATGTCAATTTTTTTGTTTACTTTTAAGTATTAAATAAGCGAAAAATCTAAATCCGTTTACTAATTTCCAAAACATGTATTGAATGGATTCTAAATTAAACTAAAAGTATTTCCGTGACGTGACCGACTTCCGTCAGACTACTTCCTGTACAAAAAAGTATCAGTCTCCATTTTCCTAATCGTGATCCATACGTTGCCATGATACATTTTTCTATGACCAGTGACTCCCAACCTTTTGAACAGAAGTGACATTTCGCAAAATGTTCCACCTAAATTCCCCCTTACAGATTCTCAAAACTTTCCAAAATTTCCAGAAATTTTCTGAACTTTTGCAACCCCATGTACATGCAATTAGAGACATTTTCAAATCAGAGCACCTTAGACATTTGGTATGTTACATGTACATTCTTTCATGGTAAGTGCAAAACCCAACTTTCCCTGGAAAAAAATTTTTGGTCTTACACGATCTTACAAATCCCCAACGGGCCCTGATACATGTGGGTCATTCCATCAATTTGGGATCCAAAAGTGTGACATTTGTTGGTGTCCCTGTTACACCTGACCTGTGTAATTTCCCATCGAGTATCATTAAAATTGACTTCACACTATTTTGTACTTGTTTGTCAGGTACTTTGCTTTACACAATCACTCTTGGAGATAGAAGGCACTAAAGAATGTGTCCTGAATTGCAAAATCCTATGCATGTCTCTATGTAACAGGGACACTAAAAACGTCACACTTTTGGACCCCAAATTTTTGGAATGACCCATGTACATGAGGATTATCATGGTATTAAACATCATGATGACTTCCAGGGGTTTTGAGTACTTTATGCCAGCGACAGTAGTATCTGCAACCATTAATCACCAAGTAACTCCCGTTTGCCAGGGCCGGGGATATACCAGTGTATAAATATTCCAAGAATGTACAAACACATATACACAGGTTCCGCATGCATAGAAAATGGAATATTTTAATTGCCAGATGCCCTTTCGATGCCCATCCACTCCGCACGAAAGTATTATTTGGGTGGCAAAAAAAGAATGTTCCAAGTTCATAAGGTGACCAAATGTTTGAGTTCAGTTCTTATTGTGAAATATGAACATCTGCAGCAAAATTGTGCTTTTGCATTTTCCCCAAAAATCTCACATTTTAGCTTCTCGTTTTGATATGTGTATCACAGTGGTGCACCCAAATTGTTTTTGTTTTTTTTAGAGAGGGGGGGGGGGGGGGGGGGGGCTCACCAATTTGTTTCTTCTTTACTTTTTTCTCAAAAAAAGATGTCCCAAAGATTTTTTTTTGTCTGGAAAATAACTTGAACGGGGGAGTCTTTCTGACATTGGTAGACCATGTGTTATACTACTGGCAAGATAAAAATAAAACTTTACAAAATTTAAAATTGGCAACCTCTAATTGTGCCAAAATTTCCTGGTTACACTTACTTTTACAACCGAATTCGGCCGAGTTCTCATTCATTGGGGGAGGTGAGTTGATCTCACCGGACGGTGGACCAAAGTTACCCCACCTGGGTCTATAGGTCTGAAAACTTGGATAATTTCTTTGGTATCTATGGAAAATTAATCCTCTATTTAGATCGGGACCCAGGTAAACCGTAAGGGTGGTAGGGCTGACAACCTAAAGTGTGGCCAACCCCACCACCTCTGTTGCAGCCCTTTACCTAGAGTGGCTTTTAGCCTTGTATTGGGCAACTTCCATAAAAAAATACATGTACATAAAAAAAATACCTGTGTATGTGTACAAACGTGTACATGTGTGCTCTCTCAACGTTTTTGGTTTATTTTTGCCAGCCTGGATTTGTCATCATTGGAAATGTCATGGCTTTGCAGTTATTCCATGACCGCAGACTCCAACTCCTAGAACGGATGATTCCACCACATCCACACAAATTAACTCTAGCTATGACCTCTGACCTCAAGGGTCATCTTATTAGATCCACTGATATATTTTCCTTTCGAAAAAAAGGGAGTTGGTTACCTACTGCAAATGCACAACATGCAAAATCCTGTCATTTCTGAAGAGCACTGTACCTTTGATTGTTTTCAAAAGCCTGTAAAAAGAACACCGGGTAGGACTCGAACCCACAACCTCTTGATTACCGTGGTAGACATCTTAACTGCTCAACCCCTGAGCTAGCTGGTTGATCGACTATGGAACGGCAGCCGGTATTACAGTTTATGACAGAAAATTTCTCTCTTTTTTTTGCATCAAGAATGTATGTCTAAAATGTTTTGAAAATCAACTCTGAAAGGATATATTGCTCATGCTCTTCAAGAATCTTTTTTCTTGCAATTTTTTTTCCTTCAAATTCTAAGCCTTATTTTATTCAAATCACTCCTTCCTTTCTATTTTAGGAGTCAGGAAAGACTCAGTTTATTTTTTCATCACACACAAAATACCCAGCCTGCAGGAACTTTAAGCACGAACCACACAAAATTAAATATTTGTAAATACATTTTTTTTACTTTAGATCTAATGCAACAAAAATGATTCACTTTTATAATTCTAGAAAAATAGCAATTAAAAAAAAATAAAAAAATAAAAATCAGGGTGAAACTCCAAAGAGCACAGACAGAATATCTTTCAAATTTACTTACCGGTTATACGTCAAACAGTCCGTACTTTTGCCCAGTTGCAAATCTATCTAAATTCAAATACAGCAGTACACTGACTCAATCACATTATAAGCAACAGCATAGCGAAGACTCGCATGCATCGACAGCCTCCGTGGGGAGAAATTAATTGAGCAGAGAGCGCAAAACACTGCTGCGTAGTAACAGCACGTTATTCAACATGTTCACATAAGGTCCGATCGTTTCCGGTTGACTGCACAATCAGCTATGCAGTGCCGGCTGTCACTATTTAAGATAACCGTGTTTCAGCGAGTCCAAGGAGATGCAACATCATCAGGAGATAACGGCCTTCATCCCACGGGGGGAGACTACTCACAGTGGATTGCAGCACAGTGCATTTGTAACGTTACTTTGATCTGCAGTTGAAGTTGTCTTCAAGACACACCCTGCCCTGAAATCTCCCAAATTTAACCCCTTGAGTACGGTTATTCTAGTGAGGCGCCGGGGTGCCAAGTAGCCGGAGCATTTAAGCGAAACGGACACAAAAAGGCTTGTGCAGCCAAGCATAACATACACAATAATCCAACAATGGATTGAAAATGCAGACAATGGCGTGTATAGACGTCATGCGGCCTGGTGGCAATTTGTTTTTTTGTGCCATTTGGCGTCATCCGTACGCAAGGGGTTAATCTCTTGGTACATGTACATGTACATGTAAGTTACCTACCCTATTTCTAAGGTCTAAGTGTAAAATTTCTACAACTATGTACAATATTTACAGAGAAATGAGAAAAAAAACACGAAGCATTAACATAGTTCATGAATTCCAACATGGTGCATGATTTCTTCAGCATAGTCAGTTTGTTTTTTCTTTATGCACTGGGCTCGTTTTAATAGATTTGAGATTTTCATTTGTCTTCATAATAGTGCATTACTTACCGATACGAGCAAACAAAGTTCCGTAACGTACACCAGATATGTTTTTATTGCCAGCTTGGTTATTTTACCCTGGTCTTGGTAAAATTTTCCTCAGTCAAACTCTAAATGCAAACACTACTATGGTTTAGCGATCAAAATTTGTAAAATCGTCTCGGCCAAATTTCACAAGAAAGAAGTCCAGTTCGAGCGCATGCTTACTTTATGTACAGACCTCACACACAAAGGTCCATGCTTAACAATGCTTTAGCACTGTATCAAGCCAATATGACTGATGCTATACGCACGCTTGCTTAATGAAGAAACAGGGCTGTTTCAATGCTGTATAGAGCTCTTACGGAGCTGTAAATAATTAGCTACATGTTCCACATATATTAGTCTGCCATTGTTTGCACACGTGCCTGTTCATTCAACCTAATACAGTACAGTATCCTGCAATAATGACATGTAATTCTGTATGTGCTACGCAACTCAATCGAAATGAGTCACAAGTCGCGGGAGCTACTTTCAAGTTGCAGGCTCTCAAACGTGACTTTATTCAGTAGACATCAATAGGAACTGTCAAGGTTTTCACCCACATAATGTCCATATTCATCAGGATATCAACCTGAGTGATATATCAGAATGAAGAGCCAAGTATGCTCCTTCTACTGCAAGCAAAAACAAACAAGTAAAAAAATAACCTTAAGTCTCATTTTGTAGGATCCGGTTACATCATATAGGGGTGATTTCAAAACTGTTAAAACTGCTAAGTGCACGTATTATAAACATTTAAACTAAAACTCTTTTTTTATCTGTAGTTGGCTAGCACTATTTCCTTCTTGCAAATTCTGGTTCCCACATACATGATGCACTTTTCCATCCTCTTTCTAAACCGAAACCTTCATCATGTTTTCCTTCGTCTTATGAGATTCTAAGAACCGCAATTTTGGATCTTATCTGATATTATGCTGCATGGATGAATCCAAACCCCCATAGGGTGCCTGCAAATGCTATTATAATTGTTGGATTTATCAGGGTTAGGGTTAAAGGGCTTGAATTTCATATAAATATTCAGAGTCATTTTTTTCAAGTCCAGAGCTATCAAAATCAGCGTTAACCCCTTGTGTACAGATGATTCCATTGTTCGCCTATTGTGTGCATTACGCTTGACTGCACAAGCCCATCTTGTATACCGCCACCTCATTATAAAAGCCGGGCGCAAGGGGTTAACCCCTTCCCACCCCCTTTTTTTTTTTACAATCGGAGCTGAAACTTTTTGATAATTGAAAATTAGTCAAATAATGTTAATGAATGAGGCAGACTTCAATCATTCAAAGAGTGAAATTTGAGATTCATGTTTAAAAAATGTGAGATTATATAAGAAAAAGAAAAAAAAAAAATTAAATAAAAATAAACCAAGACTTTTTTTTCTTGTTGTTACAAGATATCAGCTGGTGTCAGGGTAAAGTTAATTTACATCACTCACTACAAAGTTTACCCAAGATCCAATTCCTTCATATGGATAGGAACGTGCTCACATCATGATGTTATCAATACTACAAATTATAGGCACTGACCTGTCCATTCGGGCCCATTCTGGAATGGGCCCATCTGCCCATGCTGCGGATAGCTCCAACAAGTGCCGAAACAGACGCGAATGCTTTAAAAACGGACCGGTCCGTACAATGGCTGCTCCCCAATAGCAAAAAGCACACACACAATAGTGATCTGTAGTTGTGGGGACATACATGTACACAGGTTGTACGATAGATGTTGCAGAGACCCAAAATGCTACGGAAACAGAGAAATGTCCCCAGAACTCGGTCCTCATTTGCCTAACAAGCGGTCCTTGCCTGGGCGCACATTGTATACCCTTGTTCATAGATGAACAGCAACAGATCATGCATGGCCTGCAGCATGCTGCAGATGCTCGCCGCAGATGCTCACCGCAGACCCACGACACCAGCTACATGGATGCACTTATCTCGAGTTCATTGAGATTTAATGAACTGTAAAATGTCGCATCACCGGTCCCTCCATCACTGGTGCCAATGACACAGCTAACACCATACGCATATATGATGATTCACAGTAACAATCCCAAGTTCTCGACACGGAATTATATTTCCATCGATTCCAAGATAGCAAGCATCGAGTGACTGAATTATCTTCTCTCCTCCTCGTATCCCGACGACGACGACGATGCGGTTATAAATATTCACGGCACGAGCCAGCCTACAGCATCTTGAATTTGTCCCGTAACAAATTCCAGGTGATGCATCTGGTGACCCGAGTTGAGAAACACACAGGAATACCAGGCAATACATACACACACGCAGGAAATGAATAAAACATTCCCTCGGTTGTGACTTTTCTACACACACATGCACTGACTACAATCTACCATTTGAACAAGTTAAAGCAACTGGCGTCCGCACACACCAGCAGCAATACGGAAAAATTCATTTGTGTGAGGGGTGAGATTTGAGGAAAATGACAAATCCACGAAACATTGAGGCATTTGATTTGCATGGCATTGCTGAAAAATCTGTCAAGAAAACGGCATTTTCTACCAAAAGATACGGTTCAAAATTGCAACAAAATTGGGTCATTAGAATTAGAAGATTGTTTCAGGTTGCAGAGGTCATTTTGGAATTATAAAAACAATTTAAAGACAAAAAAATAAAAAATCTTCCGGAAATCTGGAAGACATGTCACAAAAAATCCTGAAATCTGGAACAATCCGTAGAAATGCCAAAGGAAAAAGTTTATAAAAAATATGCAGATTTTCGGTAAAGGGAACTGTGCTATAGTATTTGTATCACTTGAATACATGAACAACTTTCTTGCTATATTACTATGCGTTTCTATCTCCTTTGTAGTAATTCTAGGCAGTTATTGAAACATTTTGGTTTTGAAAATGAAAATGTGCCAAAGGATGTCGTCACCAAAGACAACCGCAGTATCCCCATAGCTTTGTGTACAAATATACATGTACAAGGTTCCCACAGACATCTTACACACTTGAACATGTTTATATACTTCCCCAGCTTGTTTTCTGATATCTTGAAGGAATTTCCTTCCTGGTTTTATTTCAAATCAAAACGAAGCTTTGCAGAAGAACAGTGGTTAAGCACTGATCAAGCATAAAAATCTAAACAAAACAGATAGAAAAAAACCTGGACAAACAAAAACAAACCACCTCCCCCCCACAAAAAAAAAAAAAATCAAGCTGTCAATATTGTACCATTAAATCCACAAATTTACAATAGTCTGATATTTTTACAAGTAAAACCAATACAATTTAAAATCTCAGTTAAATATAAGGTTACATGCAAAACTGATCAACTGACAATTCTTAAGAATTTCTTTTAAAAAAACTGAATTTTTTTCGTCACTTCTTGAAAAATTACATTTCTTCATCATTCCTTAAAAAACTGACATTTCTTCATTTCTTCAAAAACTGACACTTCTGCATAATTTCTTTAAAAACTTAACGTTCCTTCGTTACCTTCTCCCCACTTTTTTTTTTCTGGCTTTCAAGCCAAAGTAACGCATGAAATAAAAAAAACACCTTGATTTCATTACTAGAAAAATTTATGTGTAAAATAAAATACACATTAACATGATCAGAATTCAAAAGAACGTACAGTTATGCCACAAATTATTCACACCCATGCCAAATTCGGGGTATTGTGAATCATTCTATTTATTATTTTTACTATTATGCTAAAAGATGTGAAACCAAAATATATGTAGATTTGTACATGCCAACTAAAAGTCATTAAGTAAAGCCCAAGTTCCGCCAATCCAGCTTTTATGAATGAGAGAAAAGCAAACTACCAGATTTTTCATAGGGTATGAATAATTTGGGGCATACAAGAAACTGTACATGCATGTTTTGTATGTACAGCACTGACTTCCAATCTTCAGGGGCCGTGTGTGATCCTCAGGACAAATGGTAAAAATATGCCTTAAACCCAACTCGCCTGGAATGCAAATCTGTATAAATTATACAATGCCGATGGTACTGACCCAGGAGGGCTGTATCAACTTTCCGATCTCTCAATTTATTCATCCTAATGTGGTGTCAGTTTCGTATCCTCACTTGTCATTCCTCGGGCATTACTGAGTGGGATCTCAAAAATAGCTGATGGAATAATGAAGGGAATGGACACTGTGTTGCATCTCTTGTTCAATACTTTGCGAGTGCACGGGTTAAAAAAAAATTCTAATTTGAAAATAAATTTCAGGAAGATTTTTTAAGAGAAAAATATATATGTTAACAGAACCGTTTAGATGTACTTCAGAAAACCAGGCCCTATGCTGTAAAGTATGGCAGAAAATACCATTAAACAAACTGGGAAGAGGCAGGGTTGGCAGATTTAAATCAACGTGATTTAAATCATCCATCCCTGGTTTATTTTGCTAAAATACGATTTAAAATTTTCTTTTTAAATTTAAATCAGGGGTTAAAAAAAAATCATTTTGATTTAAATTTTGATTTAAATCAACATGATTTAAATCAGCCAACACAAATGCCTTTTCACATCAGGGTTGACTGATTTAAATCAACATGATTTAAATCAGTCAACCCTGGGAAGGGGTGGTTGGCGTGGCTTTTTTGAAATCTCTAGATACAATTTTCTTGAAATATTTATCAGGAGGATAATAGGTACTGTACCATGTTTAAAAATTATTTATAAACAGTACATTTCAGAATAAAACTAATCAATTTGATTTTTGATAATAAGCTACTGTGTATCACACCTTTAAATGGCCACATAAGGATGTTTGCTTTGTGTCATATGCAGGTGGCGTGGTTGTAGTTTGACAATGTTTGATCGGCAGAACAAATATTGCTGTGACGTCCGTCGGGAATACACCGAGCCGCATGTTTGGGCGGTCTCCATACAAGCACAATATGTAGATGTTGTACAAATGTATATACGGACCGTAGGGATATGTCACTGACTCCAAACGAAAAGCATATTCGCCTAAATTTGCGTTGATAAAAAGTGCAAGCGCATTTGCATCACACAGGTGTGTTCCATATGGGAATCTACACAATTAAGTACACCATGCATTGATAATGCATACTGGAATGGAATTCTCTAGTTTATTTTTTTTCCGCAAAGCTGGACCAAAAATTGGGGCTGAATTTGTTTAGAAAAATATGTATACCTGAGAAAATAACGCTAACGGGCCAAAATGTCAGCAGTTCACGTATACATGTATCTCAAGTTATACAGAAAAAAAATGTAGAGTGAAAGCTGAAATTTAATGCTGGAAATACTACGCGAGAAGTGAGTTTTTGTAGGAGCTCAGATCAGTGGCTAGGTAATTTGAGACTGGTCGAGGGCTGTCAATCAAATATTTAAATCTTTTTTCCCAATCGAATATTCAAAAAAATACATATGCACGTACAGATACGACTCTGATGCTATTTTTATAGAAAAGTTACGGCGCTTAGCAGTGTTAAATGCCGCATTTTTGTGGACGGTAACTTTTTGTGGACGGAGGTTTATTGTTTTCTGTCCGTAAAACCCTTGACACTTATAAAATAATTACTGCAAAACGCAGGCTGAAGTTTGGTTTCTTGTTATCAGAATGTTATACGTACCCATAATGATCTTGATATGCAAAAAAAATTTATCGGGCGGTCCATAATAATTGATCGCCACGGGGCGGCATGCAGTTGCAGCTGATGCATGAAACACTTGATCGGCGAGTATCGAATATTCGAATATTCGGTCAAACTCACTTTCGAATAATCGAATACTAAATTATTCGCAAATGAACAGCCCTAGAATGGTTATGAAATTACAGGGTGTAACGCAGGTGTGGATTTTATGACCAACTTTGACAAAGGCAAAAATACCTTTAAATTCAAAACGCCTCGTGAAAGTCACCAATGAATGCATTGTACAGCCTCACTATTATCCACTGCAATGCCCAAAATGACATCCCTGCCAAACTTCTAAATGTGAACAAAATTCAATTTTGAGAAACCATTTCTTGTCCTAATACCTCAAAGAAAAACAAGAACATTTTCTTGAAATACAGTTTGATATTTACATACACTGTACACCATAGTTCAGGGATGTAGTCGAGTTCATCACAAGTCCCTGCAAGTCCATCACAAGCCCTCCAGTCCTAATTCCAATCACAAGCTATTCAAACGAGCTTCGACAAAGGCATTTCTTTGTCATTGTTCATATAGTTACTTGTGACCGGCTTTATGAAAGGACTTCTGACTGGACTTGCGAAATGACTTGTGAAAGGACTTGCAGGGACTCGACTGCAACTCTGCCATAGTTCTGCAAACAAAACTTAACCAAGTAATCCCAAAGCTGTTAACCAAATTTAAATGATTATTACATAATACATGAGGAAGGACTTTTGAAACCTGATGTAATTGATATGCTGAGAACTTTCCTAAGAAAAATTGTAAGAAACAGAACTGCTCCAGGGACAACTGAAGGAAGACCTGATTGTTGCAAAATATTTTCTGTCAAGTCTATAAACTGTTGCTCTATCTTTTATGTCTCGTATTACAGAAGATGTTACTTACCACCAGCGAACCGGTTAATATAAGTCACAAGTTTTAGCCTACATGTAGCTCGAAGAACTCAACATTTCTTTGTCCGACAGCTTGTTTAGTAGTGAAACAATTCTCCTCTGAGCAGAAGCACTTAGGTATGGATTTATTGATTCCACAATGAGTAGTAGTGCAGGCATCATTATGGAAACACGATCCGCTGTCAATGCAAGTAAATCTTGTGATGGAATTCTTCCAGTCGACTGGCAATCTCACTCTCACTTTTGATTCAGAAATCGATACCGAGGAAAGGCTCCATGGGGAAAAAAAGGAAGTTGATTGTTGCTTTATCCTTTCCCCATGGCTGTCCAGAAACTTAAAAACTCTTGGGGGATTGGTAAAAGTTCTTTGCCCTCAAGACCAAAAATAGAACTAAAAACAATTTTTAATTTAACAACAAAAGCAGCTTGGGATCTAATTTCTTTAGTGTGGCATTCATAATTGCATGCATTTTTTAACTGAATGTATTGAAACAGTGGATTTCATTTTTATTTAATAGTTTTATACAACCTATAGAGTCAATCAATCAATCAACCCTCCCTCTCTTGGTGCCAAAATGGAGCCAACTACCCTACCTATTAAAATCGAGTTTCAGGTTGAAACACACAAGCTGTTGGAGAGGAAGGGCTTAGTTTTTCTTTATAGTTATAACAGTATAAGGGTTAATCAATCATTTTCGAAATAAAACAACAAAAATGTACATCATCCACTTACAGTTGAGTATTGTAATCCCATCTACTTGATCCAGAGCCCCGAGTCCGATACTCAACAAACAACGTGACAACAAGTACTCCGCCACACCACTCATTCGGACTTCTCCCGTCATCTTAATAACAATTAGTCCGTGAACACTGCCTTCAGCTAAACTCACTGGACAGCACATTAAGTCCTGTCTGCAACCCGGCCGTCACCACTCACAAACAGCAAGTCTTAAGCTCCTTTCTTAAAAGTCCTTTCCCCAAAGCAATGCAGACAAAATGTGCGTCATGCCTGACCGCCAAACGACATCAGCATCTTTTTTCCCCCCCAGTTGGCCCAGTCAAAAAGCCAAACACGGACGGGTGACTCCAAAATAAACTCCGCACAAAAGCCAAGTGGTGATAGCTTTCCACGCGACCGCAATCAACCTACTTTACACAATCACGGCAACCATGGCTTATTCAGATACAGGGAAGCTTTTTTTGTGGATGCAAATACGGGAGAGTTCCTGGAATCCGCAAAGTCCAGAAAGTGTCAGAATATGAAATTGTATTGTATTGGAACAAAGAGCAATCTGCAGCAATTTTTTTGTTTAATGACTAAACTGGCTGGAAGGTTGTATGAATCTTGGTTTAAACGCAGAGGTTTCAATTATGAATCAGTAAAGCCTTGTAACTAAAACTTGATAGGACTGGACTTTGCATCAGTTCAAAAATTTAAACTATGTAGACTTGTGCATGTATGAATAATACTTGTATAAATGTGCACTTTTGAGATGGTTGATTTCACAATTTGTTTCTTTTTCTGAACTTACGTGAAAGGGCCTATTAATGAATTAATTATTAATGAATGGTAGTTTCTGTTTACGTAAAAAAAAATTCTGAATAATTAATCTGACCTGAAGTTTTATTTGATGATAAACTTGGAAATGGAATGAGGAAAGAATTAGAAAAACTGAACGATCAGAAATCGTCAGACATTGTTCTTTAAACCTTGCGAGGTAAATTTTTGGGTTAATCGGGTTCTTCAAACCAACTTGCCAGATGTTTATTCTTCACAATATGCCTACCGGTTATCCAAAAAAACAACCGCACTATGTATATCAATATATTGGTGTGATTTTTCTTCAATGGTGGCTGGTCTATCTTCAAGAGCAAACACTCCCCCACAGGATGTGTGGTTTTCATTCAATGTTCTGTGTAAACACTTGACTATAGAATAATTGGAACAGCTTTGTTATCATTTTATAGACATGTTCATGAAATGTTCCCGAGGTCTATAGGACAAAAATGACAATACAATGCTCACAATATTTTGGAATACAGAAGCGACAATGGACCATTTACATACAGTCCACTGATTCCATTTTTGATCCAATCTGCTACTTTAAAGCTGGGTGATCGCGCTTTTGGGAATAATCAACGAAAATCAATTTTCGAAGTGAATTGATAATTTGTTAGTATTACATACAGTTATGAGCATTCCAGTAAGACATTCTAACAAAAAAAACAAAAACAAAAAATGCTCATAATTCCCACATTATTAATTAACACTCCTACTATTATAACTATCACAACCGATCGAAAAACCAAATCCTCTCCTCTCCCACAGCTTGTGTGTCTCAACCTGTCACTCGATAGGTTTTGATAGATAGGGTAGTTGGCTCCGATTTGGCACCTGGAGACGGAGGGTTAATATGTAAATCAACCTTAGCATGTAGCATATAATGACATTTAGGAAGACAAAAAGAGTGTTTTTTTCTTGCTCTTTGTTTTTGTTTGTTCACAAATACACCTTTCTTTAACCCTGTCTCAAATCTGCCAAAATCTAACACCATGTGTTCATTTTGATGGGTTCAGGACTATAGAGCCTTGGCACCATTACTTTACAATACATGGAGCTATGAATTTGTTACTGCAGTGCCATAGGTTTACTGCAATGTTGGATTTAGACTGGTTCATGAGACTTCCCAGTAAAAGGGTCACAGGGGTTAGGGTGAGGGATGTAGTCGAGTCCATCACAAGTCCCTGCAAGTCTATCACAAGCCCTCCAGTCCTAATCCCAATCACAAGCTATTCAAATGAGCTTTGACAAAGGCATTGCTTTGTCATTGTTCATCTAGTTACTTGTGACCAGCTTTATGAAAGGACGTCTGACTGGACTTGCGAAAGGACTTGTGAATGGACTTGCAGGGACTCGACTAGGACTCTGGTTAGGGTTATTGATTCATGAGTTGAGGAATATCCATTAACGTGAAATCTTCAGTCACAGCATGGATCTAGCTATAAAACCATGCTCCTGTGTCCAACTCTATGCTCTACCTATTATTAGTTTGTCAAAGTGCATGAAGTGTGAAGAAATAGCGAGGGTTCAGCCATGGGCAACGATGCCTGATAGTAATTTCTTGACAGAACGAGCATGTGCCATGGGGGGGGGGGGGGGGGGGGTGGGGAGGTGAGTTGGTTTCACCGACGGTGGAAGTTAGCCTGCCTGGGTCTATAGGTTTGAAAATTGGGATAAATGATCTGGTACTTATCCTCTGCTGTAGCCCTTTTATGCACTGAAAAACCACAATAGAATTACTGAAAGATTCCAAATATTTCACTCTCCGACTTTGCAGCTCCAGGCCCCCCCCCCCCCCCCCCACCCCCCAATAAAATTCCAAGTCCATCAAAGTTGCTCAACTGCAAAATGAAACTGAATGTAATATTTAGCTCGGCAGGAAAACAATTCAAGCTATTTTTACTTGCCTGCTTTGAGCAACCTAATACCTCGACACTTTAATTCAGTTAATAAACTTGATTGACAACTTTCAGGTGCAGCTCGTTCATCAGGCTGCGACAGTTATACATGGGTACCGACGGTACGGTAATATTGCACCTGCGGCGGACATGACTTCCGGAAATAACGCATTCGAGTGAGCGGGCAGCCTATTTCGAAAACCGAAGTGCACTCATGCCGTAGTGAATTGTGAAACAAATTAAATGGAAATCCAATTACGCTTTGAATGTCTCGGTGAAAGAAACGGTGCGCCGATTGCAATGGAATGTGAAAGAGATTGTTAGTATGAAGAGCTGAATAGAAAGGTTTTGCGATTGCACTTTTTTTCGAGGCCAACGGCCTCAGGTGAAAGAAAAATTGCAGGGGCAGGCCCACCTGCTCTGGAGCTTGTTTTTGTTTTGTTTTTATTGAACCCTCCTACTATTATAACTATCACAACCTATCGAAAAACCAAATCCTCTCCTCTCCCACAGCTTGTGTGTCTCAACCTGTCACTCGATAGGTTTTGATAGATACATGTAGGGTAGTTGGCTCCAATTTGGCACCTGGAGACGGAGGGTTAATTAATGTATCACAGTTTCTGACTAGGCCTAATTCCCTTTCTAAAAGTCTCACATCAGACCCGCTAACACGACCTTTATTTTTTATGGGTGAAATATTTAAAAAAACTGTCGTGCTTGTTTTCCCGCAATCAACTTAAGGCGTAAAGTATTCAACATAATGGTGAAATTTCAGTTTGTAAAATGCAGTGGATGCTAGCGGAGACAAGTCGAAAGCTGTGATGCACATCTGCGCCAGGGCACAGGATTCGACAAAGGAGTATCTATGGGCCTGGGCAAAACAGTGCAAAGGGCAAAGACTGGAGTAGCCTGTACAAGGACATGCTGTGTAGAAACACGTTCTGATAGCCACTCTTTCCACAACAAACTCAATGAAGCTATAACCCCATGTATTGATGACATTTCGTGCTTGTGGCTCCCGAGGAAAACCCCCTGCACAGTAATCCTCTGTTATAGTTGACGGTGTAATCTTCCACGACCGATATGGCTAAAATTGCACATTTGACCGTCTTTTGGTCGAAAACCGATCGTACGTCGGCATTCTGCATGTAGAAGTACAGCGAGCGTCGAGCGATGACCCCCACTGAAAACTGCAATGTCATGCGGTAAACACTGACATGACGTCATCAATACATAGGGTTATTAACCCTCTGCGTACGGAAGACGGCATATGGCGTCAAAAAAAAAGTGCCACCAGGCCAGATGACGCCATTTGCCGCTGTTTGTGCAGTTTCAATCTATTGTTAGATTATTGTTTATGTTATGCTTGACTGCACAAACACATTGTAGCGGTTCGCTTGGCTGCCAGAACCACGGCGACACCACGACATCTCCCGTAAAAATGTATTAAAGGGGTTAACAGAAACTAAATCAGCTTTATTTCTTCAGAAATTATGTAAATTTTTGACTATTTTGCCAACTGGAAATTGAATAACCAGGTATGCAATTATAGGTTTACACCTGCCTTATGCCAATTATTCTCACGCTTTTAATCAATATAACAGTTGGATTATTTGTATGATGTAAATTATATGAAGGTTCCCTTTCTCAACCATGTACTTACTACTACACCTATTCGTATTTTGACTATTTTGCCAATGAATGTACTTTGTATACAGTGGAAAAATCAACCGGTGCTTAGTCGGAAAAGGTACAAGTTCTAGTTGTGATCATTTTGAATTTTTTCAATTCTTTTGACTAAGAGTAGAATCAATTTAAGGGGACTGTTTGCTAAGCAAATTGCTGAGAAATTTGTTTTGAGGTTACGTCATAGGGTGCTCCTTTAAAGTATAGATTTTGTAAAAAGGGACTCTGTACTAACTTAGATGTTTTAAAATTACAGTTGATTGTATGTAAAAATAAAATGTTTTACTTTTCCCATAAAACTTGATTAAGTAATTGTACTGAAATCCAATATGGCCACCATTACCATGGCAACAGCGGATTTGCGGACAGTGTTTTTTCTTGTAAATTCTGAAGACAATATATTGGTGAAAATACATTAAAAAACTTTAAAACAAAAAAAAGTAGTCTGCTTAACAGTCCCCTTAAAATTGTTGACATTTATCCCAACATCTCCTGAAGCAGTAAAGAAATGAAAATGTATAAAGCACTCACCAGCAAATGGATCCTCCTCGTCTCGCCGTAGTAACTCGGTATCCCCACTACTGCTGGTATCCGTGATGCTCAGAAACTCATCATTGGTCTGGTAACCATCAGAGTCCACACTGCTTGCCTGCTTGCGATGGTGATTGTCGTTCACTGGTCCCCTGTCAACGTCCGTGTCTTTCACATCCAGCGAGTCATCATTGGTGGGATGAGTTTTGGGTCGATTACCGACGCTCGTCGGTGGGAAACCGAACCGGGTAGGTTTAGCCGGTCTGTTCTGGATTTTTCTCGGTTGGTTTGTCCGGTGGTGGGAGTCGTCCAATCTGTTAGAAGGATCAGCGAAAGGGAAATCCGTCCCTGTGGGGAAGCTGGAAGGACTCACAGGGTCTGAGAACTGCTGCGACACGGAGGAACAGTCCGAGCTTCTCACTGGCTGAAAGGATGATCCTTCGTCCAGCGACACATGCCCTGGCATCCACGCTTGATTCAATTCCTTCCCCCCGAGCGAGCTCCCGTGCGGGAACGACTGACAAAATAAAACAAAATTAACGTGAGACAAGGGCCGGTCAGGAGCGTGCCGTCAAACCAATTGGACTTGATTAGAATTATCGTGCATCACGTGGCTGTGGGGGCTGGTTGGTGAAAATTGGATGGTTTTCGGGCTTCAGTGCACTTAAGGTGGTTGGAGGGCTTGTAAATTGGCTTGGGCCTAGGCTGAGCTGCGGGACCGAGGCCTGTTTGTTCTAATCTGTTAAGTGATTTTGGAAATTGCTTTAAGGGCTGGATTATAAACCACAGTGCTGTCATTACTGATGCTAGTAAGTGCTTTGTATGTCGGCTGTGTAGAGGAATCAACGTTTTCATGTTTATGCTTTATGAGCAGACACTATTATTTTGACTGCGGGGGAAAAAATCAGTCATAATATGCTGTGCTGGGACAGGGTAAATTTGTGAGAGTGTTATTTAGCCAATTCAAAACATTCTTATCTGAAATGACTACTGGTACACTTCAGAAGGAATTATTGCCAAGCAAGAGTACAATCTGATCTCAAAAATCCAAGGAGATTTGTTGAAAATCCTGTACTTCTGGGCAAATTGTGTATGACCTACAAGGTGTGCAGTGTGCTATTTTATGGAATTATTTTGTCTTCTGACTGGGCTGAGCAAGGAAACTACAAAAATGTGCTGTTGTGAAAGAAAATGAAGGATTTTAAATTAGGATATTTCAAAAATATTCCACATTGATGACCACAATAATCATGAAATATTTTACCTCAAGTTCTGATCGATTTATCAATCACATTGCTACAGAGTAAAGACAGTATAAACAGTCTCTAAGAAAACACTCAGATTTTAAGGTGTTTTTTTTAAAGAATTTTAACCTAATCTAAAAAAATTAGCTAGCCTGACGTTTCGAACTTAAGCAAGTTCTTTCTCAAAGGCAAATGACAGAGTACAAGAAACAAACATGTAGGGAACACACATGCATGAGGGGATGGGTGGAGAAACACAAAAGAGGGATGCAAAGGAGCGTTGCAGTGGGTAAACATCTGAAATTAACTGCAAAACAATGACCAACAGATGGCACAATATATAAAACACTTCTGAATATAGGAAGAAAAAAATGAATTTCACTCTTTTTGATTTAACACTATTTATAATAAATACATGTATTTGCCTGGGCTATAGAGGGCAGTCTTCCAACCTTGTGCATGCAAGTTCATAGAGGGCAGCATTGCATAGAAGGCAGTATTGCACAGAGACCTAATGAATTCATTTCAGCCAATGGCTTTGGCTATGGCTTTGGCTATGGCTTTGGCTATGGCTTCGGCTATGGCTTCGGCTATGGCTTTGGTGGGAGGGGGAGCAGGGAGGGGGGGGGGGGAGAAGGGGAACAATATTCAAAAAACAATTAATTCTCCAATGCTTCTGGTTACAGGCACTGAAAATTAATCTGATTCCCGGTGCCTACATTATTATTGTTTCGACTCGAAATAGAAAATAACTTCAGCACTTCATTATAATTATCATTGAAATGTTTTAATAAACCTATTTTGAAGCTACAATTGTCCATCTGTTGACTATTTGTTTTTCTATTACACCCTACAATAGGTACAGAAGACCTGCAAATGTATACAACATGTAAATAGTGCTGTCCGACATGTATTCATGTCATACAAACCTATTGCATGGTTCTTTTAAAAAAGAGCCTGCAATTTACGCTATGTAGTTGGGAGTAACCCATTGTCAGAAATGGTGGTCGCTGGATTAGGCTAGATTTGACCATCTTTTACAAGTTCTACGTTCCATACCTGAGGTGACAGCTTGGCCTGTATCCCCAGCATCGCGGTGTGAGGCGACGGCGGAGGGTGGTCCGGTGTGGGCAGTTGGGAATAATAACTCCCAGGGGACGATGGCAGGTCGGAGTCCTCCGTCCCCGAACTCCGGAAGTCGGAGTAGTACGAGTTGGTGGCCGATATGGGCAGCCCGCCGTTGAGGTTGTTGGCGGAGGTGAGAGGGATAGTCGGGGTAGAGCTTCTGGAGTTGTCATGTTGTTTGGTACGACGAGGCGGGGGTACAGGTTCACCTGCTTCTGCAAAAAGAAGAAAACAAAATTCATCAGGTAAAGTTGTGAGCTGGTGAGATGAGGTGAGATAAGAGCATAGAGCTATATTAAATTACTAGAGCGCTGACTCGATGTACAAAGTGATGCCTGCTGGTCGCATCCATGTTTGTGTACAAACCTATGGAAAACTTAAAATTTTGTGCGGCTTTTGTACGGCTATTTGCATATCTGCGTTTGTATTCTATACAGTTGTGTTATCGAAGCCGATACGCCCAAAACCGAAATGCACAATCATTAAATGAGCGTTTCATTCGGCTCTGCGCAAACAACGCAAACACGTGCGCGTCATTTTTTTGTTTTGGTCTCGGATTTTGCAAGCCCCCTGTCGAATTATAACTAATGTGATTCGACAATAATTCACAAGTTGCGTTCACACGATTCTACCACGACATGTCAATTGCTGTGAAGATGTAACTCACTTGTCGGAGATAGCTCCTCGAGGGCGGAGTCTACTGAGGAAACTGCCACTCTGGTGGGCGGGGGAACGTCATAGTTTTTGTGTTTACCCGTCGTAGCATCGGAGAGAAGCTCGTAGACGTCCGCGTCCAGGTCACTGCCTGTTGACGAACCTATCGTACTGTTGCAATGCGTGGGGATCTGTTAAAAAGATTTTAAGAAAATTACTGCACTTTGTATTGACAAAAATAAAGTTTGGTATTAACCCCTTGCATACGGATGACGCCATATGGCGTAAAAAAAAAAAGTGCCACCAGGCCTGATGATGCCATTTGCCGTTGTTTGTGCAGTTAACATCCATTGTTAGATTATTGTTTATGATACACTTGACTGCACAAACACATTGTAGCGGTTCGCTTGGCTGCCAGAACCGCCGCGGCACCCCGACGTCTCCCGTAAAATACCGTGCTCAAGGGGTTAAGTGATCAATTCGGGTGGGCCCAGTCCATTGGCCGAATCAAAAATAAGTTTAAGTTCACTGTTTCACAACAAGGAAGAAAGAAATCACACTGCTTGTTGTACTTGTTGTTGCGGGAAGGATCACATGATATCAAAATATGTATAATCACAAAAGCGCCCTCTTGAGCTGGGCTAATTTCGTAGAGCTGCTATTCCCAAAAGCTGTTCAGCACATACATTTGTAAATGCGTTGCTTCGAAAAACTGGTTACCGGCCAAAACTCTGGTAGTTCTCATGCTCGGCAGAATACCAGTCACAAGCAACATACATCACATGAAATTATGGTTCGTAATTGTTTTTACTAACGAAGACTTTTCATACTAAGCTAATTTTGTTTTTGCCTTGCCACTCCATGAAACTGGCCCCTGGTATGAAGTCAATTCTAAACACTCACTTGCAAGTGTTGCTGGTGAATGGCGGAGTCTTGTAACTGCTGAATAGAGATGACTTCCCCGCTGTAAGCCTCCGACAAATCCTCATAGAAGCTCTCTGATCCTGATGAAGAGAGGGTAGGGGCCAGAGCGGGGGCGGGGACAGGAAAAGGGGCAGGGGTGTGGTCAAGGAGGAGAAGACTCCTCCGGATTTCGTTGACATCCTCCTTGGAAGAGATAACGGGGGCATCAGTGGGGTCGTGCGTCTGGATGCGATGGAGATGGAGAATGGATTGCAAATCAGAAGAGAGAGAGAAAGCAAGCGAATAAAATGAGCAGATGGGTGGATGGAGGGGTGCTTTTTTTGTGGATGATTTGGTGGATGGTGGGGCTTGGAAGCAAATACGTGGATGGATGGGCATGCAGGCTGATGGTATGGAGAAAAAGCTTGTTGAATGAATGACTGAACTGTGTGGATAAATCAGTGGATGGTGTAAACACGTTTAATTTCAGTTGAATGTGGAACAAAGATTACTTGGTGAATTGGTGTCTTAATTGGGGTTTGGTGGATAAGAGAAGTTTGTTTGTGGAAAGTGGACTGATGATACGTGGATGCTTATTAAAATCCTGGTTGGGTGGACATACTAGAGGTTGAGTGCATGGATTTAGCTTGTGGATGAGTGGATTGATGGCTGGAAGTATGTGGAATTGTGGATAGCGATTAAAATCATTGTTATGGACATATTGGATGATGGCGAACATGTGTGGATTTTTTTTAGAAACTTGACTAATGGCTGATGATACGTGGGTTGCTATTAAAATCATAGCTGGGTGGACATACATGTACTTAGCGGATGGTGGTAAACATGCATGGATTTGGCTTGTGGATGAGTGGATTGATGGCTGGACTGCGGATGGTTGATGAGTAGATGGTTCATTCATGAAGGGTGGATAGATTGGTGGATATGTTGCTGGCTAAAGGAAGGACACTGAGCACACTGGATAATTGGGGTAAAGTAAATTTAGTCGGTGGATGGGAAGGGGAAATTGGTGGACAGGCAGCTGATTATTCAACAAAATTTCTTCATCCAGTAAGAACCATTGTTATCCAGTCTCAGTCGTACTTTCCCAATACTTCCGAGGACAATGCTTTGTGTTTCCTATTGTTCCTTTAATATAGTCCAACCCCATAGACTAAGCACGTATTTTTACGTCAGAGGACCGATTTCAACAAAAGACCGACTTGCGAGGACTTAAAGGTTTCTTTGTATTTTCTTTCTCCTCTTGTCCTCGGACGTATATACAGAACCTGTACACCCCTGTATATGTACCCTGAGTTGTGTACCAAGCTCGAGACATCAGGGAGAATTGAAGCAATGCTTCATACTGTAGGTGAAATAAAAGCTGTAAGGGGTACAGTATATTCTTGTGGGTGGGGTCACACCCCATGATATTTTTCTGTTCTTAGTTTTGATAAATTGCTAAAAAAAAAAAAAAAAAATGCATCTAAATCGTTATTTTTATGCATTCATCAATGTTTCCGGACCATTTCTGGGAATCTGTATAAAAGACATACTGTCCATTCTCTTCAAGAAATGTGAATTATATTTTTTCTCAGGAATTATTTTCCGCCCGCATCGAATTCCACACTTGTAATGTAATTGTAGCAGCTTAGAAAGTAAGTTTGGTGCCCCCCCTTTTTTGAGTGCATTAACCCATACTTACCTTTAAGAAGAATAGACTTGCCCGAATCTCAACGAGTTACCACATCAGCAAGAAATCTTTGTCTATTGGGAACTCCATGGGTTCATTGTACTACCAGCAATGTCCCAGCGAGCACATGTCTTATAATAAAGTTGTTCTGAAGTCCTGTGCATTTTGGTGACAACTCCTTATTATTTTCTTACGGGGTCACCGACCAAACAATTTTAATGTGCCTCGCGTAGACGTCATTTTCTGACCGTTGCATGACAGCAACATAATTATTCAATAACTAAATGTAGGTGGCACTTTTCATTCGATCTTCGAATAAAGAGCATTTGCATCGCGAGAAAAACAGCAAATGAATTTTTGGGCAGAGACAGCACATCTGAAAGTATAGCCAAGGGTTGCACACAATGGGCAACTTGCTTGGTGGGAGACTTACATAGACATGCCGGTGCTTACTACTGGTGTTTCTCAACTGTGGCCCTGTGGCGGGCGGGACGAAGTTGGGAGGGGTGGGGCACTTAAAGGAGGATCCGGTGGTCCTCATGGACACAGCGCGTGAGGCACTGATGGTGGACTTGGTGGCATCAAGGCGGAGCTCTGTATATTCCCCGGCCACGTCTTCATCGTAGTAATTCCGGTCCGGCAGGGGAGGTGGGGACTTTTCATTATCTGTGTTAAGAATAAACATTAAGTCAAGGAGGGAGGTGAGTTAGTCTCACCGATGGTGGAAGTTACTCCGCCTGGGTGACCAAAATTAGAAGCATTTACTGCGGTGGCACCACGCTCGCGTGCGTATTTAATGCACGCGCTCGATGCAGCTTCGACCAACAGGGTGTTTACAACTTGCCAAAATGCACACGCGACTGAAATTTAAAAACGCGGGCAACCTGGACGCGAGCGTGGCACCAGAGCAAAAATGGCTTCTAATTTTGTTCGGCGAATTCCTGTATAGGTCTAAAAATTGGGATAATTTCTTTGGTATCTATTGAAGAATTATGCTCTACTTAGATCTGGGCCCTGGAAAAAACGTAAGGGTGGTAGGGTTGGCAATTCAAAATGTCGCCAATCCTACCACCTCTGATCATAACCCCTTACCTAGAGTGGCTTTTAGCCTTATATTCGGATGATTTCAATAAAATCAAAACAATCTGAACAAACTTATAGTGTGCTACAAACCAACACTAAATGCAGCGGGTACACTTCTGTGTGTCAGGGATGCAACTTGGAATTAACACACAAAAACAAGGAATTTCCAATCTTTGCAAGATTTTATACAGTGTTTTTTAATTTTTCAATGGCATAAGTGTGAAGTGAGAAATGAAGAAATCAGCTGATCCGAGGAAAAGTTGCACGCCTGATGTATGCGTAGGGGGTTAATCCACTTTGCATAATACACTGCTTGCCGTGTAATTTTTATGCAGTACACAACACATGGAATACGGACCTAATGTCAGCCTAAAGCTGAATGACCACACAAGGTTGATTCTGGAATTTACGGTCCATACCTGGGCTCCTTGGCTGGGTGGCGGGGCTACCGTTGCCCGCTGGTGTGGAAGACAGTTCATGCATGGAAGTAGTACAGTTGACTAATGGCGACTCAGGTTGGGGTGACGACGACAGGTCCACTTTGTCCAGCAGGATCCCGATGGAGGATCGGGCCGGCTTCTTAGGTGGTACCTTGGTGGGCATGTCTAGGTTCATGTAGTTGGCACACTTGCTGTTGACGATGCCGGTGGTGGGTCTGAACGGACGGGCGGGCTTCTTGACGAGGGGCGGGGTGTAGGCCGAGTGGCGGATGGGACTTATGGGGGGTTGTGGTAGTAGCGAGGCCGGTGGTACGTTGTCATAGGTGGATTGTTGCTCGGCATCGATGGGGGGTTTGACTTTGCGAAGCAAGCCGGGGGTTGCCGCGGAGGGGGGCAGGGCATCACCTTTGATGTGAGCTGGGAAGATAAAATGGAAATCACTTCAAAACTTACAACATCATGTTTGAATCCCGTCAACTGTGCCGTTCTAAAAGGAACTTTTTCTGTCTAGTATCAATGCAAATTCTATTCCAATCAGTTTTTCCGATGAACAACAAACAAGGTTCCCATGAAAATCTTAAATTGGAATTCCATGGCTTTTCAGGACAAAATTAGAGTTTTTCATGACCAATTCTTACACACAAGTTAGCAAAATTGTGACTGTGCTTACCGCTTAATGCCCAGGACCCAACAAACTCAACCCATGATAGACGTTCTGGGGACCAATGCTGTTGGGACATGAGACTGTCCACCCAAGTCAGCTCTAATTTGCCTCCAAAACTTCCCCCAAATCCGGTTATGGCAAGGGTTCACAAATCTCCAGAAACTTCTGTCGATTAAATAATTGTTGGTAGTGTCAAATGTGCACTCATGCTGTATTTTGGTATTCATTAGTTTGTTTATTTTCTAAAAAAACAAACTGAGAAAAATTTGTGAAAGCTCTAAAAAGTATTTCGATGGTTAATGATTATAATGTTTTGTCCATGTCGGCAAACCAAGGAAAGGAACCCAGACTCCCTACCTTTGATTAGGGCTGCTATTTCGATGGCAACTTTGGACGGGTACCCTTCTACTTTCTGCAAGGCTGACTCATTAGCCATGTCCTTGATGCGAAAGTTGATCGGTGGGTTGTGCTTGAGGAGGACTCGAACCGCCTCCACTTTACCAAACAGGGCAGCCTCGTGTAATGCTGAACCCGTCTTAAGCTGTTTAAAAAAAAATGTATGAAGAAAATATCATCATAGGAACCCTGCAAAAACAGATAAAGCCCATTCCCTGATCTGAGACGAGGGGGTTCGTCAAACCCCAACAAGGAACTTTTTGAATTTACATATCATGAAAGTGCTTGACAGTGTCGTGGGCGTAGACATAAGAATTTGCCATGTACAACTTTGTCGAGTAATTTCTTCAAAGATTGGTGCACGCGTACAAATGTTTTAAAATTAACTGAACCAAGAGGAGGCTCATGGTTATGTACGCAAACATTTTCTTAAGATAAATCAAATGGATCCAGCGTTTAAGGGGTACGAGGTGGGCTACGTCAAAGTACTTATCACTAGTGCACCGATGAATTAATAACAACCGAACAAAAAAAGCATATTATTTAAACAAAAAAAAGAAGTGTGCAACCGATTCTGAAACATTATTTTTAAACAACTCCTCGCTGGCGTTACAGAAAGGTTTAAACACACCCCCGTAACAGGTTCCTGACCAATAGAAATAGTCAAATTAATGCCTAAACATGATACCTTTTTATTGATGTCACAGCCGGCTTCCAGCAGAACCTTGATGACCTGTGGGTGGCCGTTCCTTGCTGCAAGGTGGAGGATCGAGCGCCGCTCGGGGATCCTGTGGAGCAGCTCTGGCCGTCTCGTTAGGAGGAGTTGCACCGTCTCCAGCCGACCGTACTGGGCAGCAAGGTCCAGCGGAGTCTCCTCTTTCTTGTTGAAGATGGTCGGGTCCACTCCATTCTAGAGAACAGAAAAGGAATTTGGTCAACGGGGCATGTATTGTGTTAAAAAAAATAAAGCTTGACGCTAGAAATGCCAAGACACCTCCACAGCACTGTGGAGTAGTCTATACATGTTTTAAAAATTTGGTTTACAAGACTGCTGGCAATGTTCAAGAGCACGTGTACAAGTAAACATGTTTTAATTATGTTCACCAACCTCCAACAGAATTTTGACCACATCGGTGTGACCATATTGGGCTGCGAAGTGTAGGGGCGTATCCCAGTCGTTATTCTGCAAGAGAAAATTTTCTTGGTAAATTGTCTTGCTCATGGACACAGGCATCGTGATCGAATGGCTGGGTTTGGACAGAAAAAAAATGACCAATTGTTGGTGTACCTGTTCGTTGACATGGCTGTACGATCTGGCATGTGACATGAGTACACGGATGATCTCTGTTCCACCCGTCCAGGCCGCAAGATGAAACGGTGTGCTACCCCTGGAATCAGGCGTCCCGGGGGAAGCATCATACTTGAGTAGAATATCTACTGCCGGTCTGACAACAAAATTGAAAAAGAATGCAAGACCGACATTTTTTTTTTAAGTTATACTGTCCGTGCCATTTTTGAATTTTTTTCCCTGAAAAATTAATTTTGTTTATAAATTTTCAAAGTGAACAAAGGAAACTGGCAGGAGCGGGATTTCAACCTGCGACCTCCAGAATACTGTCCAGAATCAAGTAAGTAATGGACAGACACACAAGAGAAACAAGATTTTATTTGGCCATGCCCTAATTAGTCTTTAATGTCTTCCACAATTCCTGTGTGTGGAAGTAGTGTTGGCTTTCAGAGAACCAGGAAGTTTGGCCTTGGGTCTGCCAGTGATCTCACCATGAGGATTAAATGAATAGAGTGATAATCTGCTATACAGTCTGCTCTACCAGGGACTCAAGTTTGGAAACATCTATGTTGAAGAATAAAGGCGTTTTCACACTATGTACATTCAACCCGTGTCGAAATCTACACGGGTCCAACCCGTGTAGACTTTTTAACAATTTCAACACGGGTCAATTAAGCTACCGTTTCACACTACTCAACGCGGTTACACGAGTCGAACTCAACCCAGAGGTGTTTTCAACACGAGTCAAACTTCTCTACCACAGGTCGAGAGCTCTCAACCCACCTCCCGAGCAGGGTTAGTTTCAACCCGGGTTGAGCGCTCTACACGGGTCAGTGCCGTGTTGAAAATGTTGTAGTGTGAAAAGTCAACTTGTGTCCAACCCGGGTACAACACAGAGATTTTTTGTAGTGTGAAAAGGCCTTTAAGTGTACACACTGTACAATGTAGGGAGCTACCGTGCATACAAAGGGGGAATGTGGTTGGACCTCAGGCATTTTTCGGCCAGTTGCAGTCCTTGTATTTGAACAAAAGTGGATGTGCCTGGTTCAACTGTCTGGATGATATGGCTACGCTTTGTGTGGTATTTTGTCCCAATACTTTTCTAGTCTGATTTCGTGCTGTGACACTCTTCAAGGTTTGGTACTTGGCAGTAAAACAGACAAATGTGCAGTGCATCCAAACTTTATAAATTTTCTGTTTTCGAAAGATGGGGTGTTTAAATGGAAAAATATCAAAATCCGTTTACACATTTTCCCAAATGTCAGGATAAAACAAAGTACAAGATTTGTTACAGGATGTTTAACCGATGATTATTCATGGCATGTCTGCAGGAAACCAACCAACAACCCACTTCCCCAACTTCTAAAAAAAATAAAACTATTTCCCACACATCTACGTCAATGCCTTCAGAATACAACGTACATGATGTATGCATGTGTACTCAATGTGTATCTCATGACTTCATAAAAACGGGATCACCAACCAGATTCCCATGTGTTGTGACTGGTATTCAGCTGTCGTTTGCTTATCATGAAAATCCCATGGCATTTTGGCTGGTAACCTGTTTTTACTAAGCAAGACATTTTTGCACTAAGCAAATTGTTGTGCTTAGCAGCTCTGTGAAATTGGCCTATGGCTGGCATTCTGAATTGACCATCTGGATTTTAGCTCCCACTCATGAATATGTATGAGGTACATTGTACTTATGGTAAATAAAAGGTCAATGTACTATTGCAATCAGTGTTTGGAGCTTGGCCTTTCTACTTGTATTTCCCACCGATTCAACTACATGTATGTAAACTTGCATTGTGCTGAAGCGAAAACAAAAAATACAACAAAAACTGCACAATGATTTAAAATCTCCAAATTTTTGGCAAGAAAGTTTAGGAGGCAGTTAGGGGTTAAACAAAATTAAATTGGGTGTGATCCCTGGCTATACGGCATTCTAGGTTTATGACTTCTGACTAGCGCCCACCCGAACAAAGATACTGACAATTTGGGAGACCGTCAACATAGGGCAAGATAGCTCAGTTGGTAGAGCGGCCGGTACGGTAACCCGGAGGTCGCAGGTTCGAATCCCGCTCCTGCCAGTTTCTTTGTTCACTTTGAAAAAATGAAATTAAATGACAGTGGAAATCCACGGCAGTGCTACAGAGCATTACGTGCTGTTGGATGCACAGTCAACGCTGTCGCCATGTAGTTGACGACGGGCTGCATTCAATAGCACAACATGTTTGTTGGGAAGTGATGGATTGAGTGGAGGTAATCTCTAATTTCCCCGAGAGGAAATGCAAAAAGCCGCTCTGGGACGCGCATTGGCAATACAACAGCCACGAATGCGTCTCTTTCAGGGCTTTCAAACGTCACCAAACAATCCGGCTATGGCTTACTAACCCATATGAATTTGCTAATGCCTTCATGAGATCTTAAGCCGTGTTCACATTGGACATTGTGAACAGCCTGTGTGAAAACTCTTCCCAAGTTCAGTGGTTACTTTTATTGGCCAACCTCTGCCCAGTCAAACTGACCAGGCTAATATTCCTGAGACGGATAAATTGCACAGGAAAGCCGTACATCTGGGGCCAATTTCACGGAACTGCCACGTCCCCCTTAGTAAAAACAGGGCCCGGTTTCATGGCGCTGCTTAATGGTAAGCAAAAAAGTTGTGCTAACTATAGCGGGAAAATTTGCTTAAGCATTAGCGTATTTCATGGCCAAGTCGTGATAACGCTTGCGCGTGCATGGAGATTTATATTGTTGCGTCACTAATTTAAGCAAATCCTGCTTCCGAAATAAGCGGGCTCTTCGCTGTGCTTACTGCTTAAAGTCTCTATAAAAATGGGCGAGGCGTGTGTTAAGCAGCGCTATGAAATTGGGCCAGGTTTTTTTTATAGAGAGAGAATTCATGTGAAATCTTACTTATGTCCATTGAGCACTGCGTGGTGTAGCGGTGTATACCCAGAACTATCTTGGCAGTTTGGCGCCACACTCCGTCTGAATCTAAAGAGAAAGAGAAAAGAAAAATTCAAAATTACAAAATGAAAAGTCATCCACAAATCATGTACAAAAAACCTGGCACGGATTGGGTAAAAAGGACTAAAAATATGACATTATTCACTCCCGTATTCACGAACACGAAAGTGCTTCACAGTACCTATGGCACATTCTTTGGACTTGAGACAAATTGGGGCATCATAGCTCCATGTAAAGTAATGGTGCCAAGGCTCTACAGTCCCGAACCCATCAGAATTTGACAAAACCTGCTGTTGGAAAAGTTGATAACCCAAAGTCATGGGCTCAGTTTTTATACATGTCTGTTCATCAACTAGATGTTTTATTTTTCCATTTATTGCAATAAAATGAATTTTCAATTTTAGTCACGGGGGACATTGACATGGAATTGCTCATGTACATGTACTGTATTATGTCCAAGGACAAGAGGAGAAAGAAAATACAAAGGAATCTTTCTTGTCCTCGGGAGTCGGTCGTTTGTTAAAATCGGTCCTCGGACGTAAAAATACCTGCTCAGTCTATGGGAGTTTTTTTTTTAAGTAAAGGATCAATAGGAAACACAAAGCACTGTCCTCAGTAGTATAGGAAAACACGAATACATGTACGAGTGTATTCTTCCTTTTTGGAACAAGACGCGACACCAAACACAATTTTCTTATTGTGCCTTATGTTGCTTCCTGTTGACAGAAGATTTACGCTGTCCCCAACAGACTTTTGCACAGCACGCTGCAAATTCCTGTAATAACTGACTCGTGCTGTGTAGACAAGCTGTAACGCTGTACTGGTAGAGTCGGTGTGTGTGTGTTCTATTGATCGAGGTGTTGAATACACTTTAACGAGTATCATACTTGAGTTGACCTTGAGCGACCTGCCCCTAGGCCCAAATGTGGAGTCTATTGCATTTGACACGCACTTACACTTGTGTGTAATTGTTAATGGCTCCTGTGAATTTGCTAACACTTTCTGTACATTGTCAAATTACATACATGTACATTAAACATTTTAGTGTGAAAAAAGGCATTCTATGAACAATGTACACTTGTTTATGAAACATTCATTCTATTTCAATAACTAATGTAGTTTTTGAGAATATGAAATTTGCATCAGGGATGATGTAAATTAGAAGACTGTAGTAAAATCATGAATTGCTTTTTCAATAATGCCCATTGTGCATTAGCTTTATTGAGCAATTTGTCAAACACAAACGTACCTATACATTTGTAAGCTCACAATATATATCCACTGCCTATATATTTGTCTGTGTGGTGACCTTAAACAAAAATACAATCTGTGAGGTTTAATAGTTTTGGCAAAGCGAGGTCATTCTGACTAAGTTACATGTATCAACAATTTCACAAGTCATTCGTGGGTGTTATATTTCATTTAGAGTGCGTAGACTTTAGAGTATTTTTTTTTAGAGTGTTTTGAAAACTGTATCAATTGTTGAGCAATCCACACCTGCAGAATGTCTGCATGTCATGCTTCAAATTTCAATGCATTGTGATTCCGTTTGCTATTTTTGGGGAATGATAAAACTACATGTAAACGAATTCTGACTCAATGCATTTGAAAGGTGTCATTTAAACTAAAACATAGTACCTGAAATATTTCACACAACCTTCCCAGGGCTCGACCTTAGCGGTCGCCCGGTCGCCAAATGCGAGTGAGAACAGCGGCGGGCGAGTCAAAACCCTACCCTTTGTAGTCCGCCGAGCGAGTCAAAAATAAAGTGTATTAAAAAAAAAGTTTCTGTTGTGTTATATTATGTACCATTGTCCTGCTGATAACGTTATCTCTCTGCCGAGAAAGGGATCCAAGTGCGTTCCGATCCTCGACGCCAGTCCCGACCCGACAATGCGGTGCTGGATTCTGAGTCTCCACAAAATGTGGCCAAATAACGTTCACAAAGTTCACGAAGACTAATAGTTATTTACAGTTGACGAAGACGAGAACGAAATACATGTAGACGGAGATATTTACAATGTCTGACGAATGACAGCAACACAAAAGCTTGCTAAAGTTCGGTGAAAACGAATTGACTATCTCTAACGACGTGCATACAAAATGGAGAGTAAAACTGCCTCGAGTAACCACGCACTTTGACCTCAGAACGCAACAACATGTAAAGCGTATGGTCGGCAAAAAGGACAAAATAGTTACTTGTTTGCGGCGAGTGAAAAAGCTTGCGGACTACCCAAAAGTCTGGTTGAGTAGTCCGGCCGGAGAGTGAAAAAAAAGTTAAGGGCAAGCCCTGTTTCCCCCACTCCCACTACCCCCCCAATCCTTCCCCCCAATCCTTCCCCCCAACTCCCCCCTCCCCCATACCTCCCCCTCCAAAAACAAAAGTTCAGGACATTATCCTTTGTTGGCCAGTCATAGAAATATCGCAATGTTGGGTGTTAACAGGATATGAGGCAAATTGAATGTACAATCCCGAATCAGTTTTGATGACGGGTAACATGGTGAGTTGTCTAACGTGGCACACTTTTGAGTTTTTCGCTCTGCATTGTAGCACCTTGCCTGAGTAACATTTAAATATTCCAAATTGCAAAGAAAAAGAAATTCTGGCGAGTTAAAAATATCTCTGTGCATAAATCTTTAGTTTAGCGACTTGTTTCAAAGTTACAAGGAAAATGTTGACTATATTTTTAATTGCGCAGTGAGTCCTTTTCAAATGTGCCAAAAAGTATGAAAATAATTATCTGACAAACATGAAGTTGGGTATGTGAACCTTAGACTAATTTGGCAACTTAAAAATGCTCAAGGTAAATTTGGGTTTTATTGAAATTTTAGTGCACAACGTTGGACGACTGTCGACCAAAATGTTTGCCTAATTTCTACATTTTTGGATTCTGGACTAAATTACAAGATACACTTACTAAGAAACCTCAAATGGTTCACAAAGCGAGTTTTATCTTAGTACTGTCGAGCGCAATCTGGAGTTTTGCGCAAGTTTATTGTACTCCCTCACCGAGTTCATATCCCTATGAATGGATTTCATTCAAAGGAAAATTAGCTCAGAAGGGAGTACAATAAACTTGAGCAAAACTCCAGATTGCGCTCGACAGTACCAATATTAAACTGTATAGGTTTGAAGATCATCAACAAAGAAGTTTGTCAAAACTATCTGACAAAAGTCCGGAAAAACATCAAAGTGCACCACGTTAGATGACTACACTAAACATGTACATGACCAACTGACCATGTACGCGTGTACATGCACACGGTGTACAGTAAGTTATGGCCGGCCAAGAATATATATTTTCTATTAACACGGCAAACCCACACTGGCTTCCCTATTTTGCACGAAAATTTCGCAACAAAAGTCTTCAACTTAAAGTTTGTGTCATGTATTATACAATTTACACAAATGGACGGTTATTCTCAGACTTATCCTGACCCATGGTAGGGTGTATGTAGCACAGATGATCTTGTACTAAAATCCAAAAATAAAAAGGGGAACCACAGGGGAAACTGACCAGGAAATTTTGAATAAGTTTTTTACAGTTTGCAAAGAAAATTGGCAGGAGCAGGATTTGAACCTGCGACCTCCAGAATACCGTACTGGTACTCTAACAACTGAGCCATATCCGGAGGTCGCAGGTTCAAATCCCACTTCTGCCAGTTTTCTTTGTTCACTTTGACATGTTTGAAAAAATCTTTCTTATTTCACCATAATTTCATTTCATAAAATCAACAATGTTTTCCTTATTTTACATATTCCTATTATTAGGCCTACTATATATATTGACAATTACAATGTAGTCACTGACACACTGGAAAAGATTTTACTTAAATACCCCCATCAAACTCAATCCGGACATCAAAATCCTAGTCCGAGTAACTTAGACCCAACTTACAGCCTTTTTAACATGTTTAACATCAGGACATGATCTCGTGATAGATCATGTCCCAATGTTAAAAAGGTGATAAGTTGGGTCCAAGTTACTCGGACAAGAAAATAACCACCTATTCATGTTTAGAGTTGTAAACAGTCACTTGGCACACTTTTTTTTACAGATTTTGCTGACATAAATCTTAAAATAACTGAATGTGCCACATATTTAGACAGTTGTTATCAAGGAAGGTTGGTTATTTTCCAAGATTTGTATGTTCCGGACTGATTTTAGTGGGGGTATTAAAATAAAATCTTTCCCCAAGAACAGCAACACAGAAAACATGGCGATTGTGTAGTGTAGGGCCCCTCTTTAGTTTCGATCAAATTAGAGTCAAGGGTATTTTTTCTCATTCCAAAATGACTTTTTCAACCTAAAGCAGACTTCTCTTAATTCTATGACATCGTTTTTTTGTAATTTTGAACAGTTTATTGTGGTAGAAAATGCAATTTTCTTACGCGCTTTACGGCAGTTGCCATGTGAATCAATGCGGTTTTGCGTGTTTACTGCATGTTGCGGTGAGCGGCCATCTTTATTTTTGCATTGTGTTTTGTCGTCCTCATCGCCGCATTACCCCAAAATTTACCTCAAAAACTAAAACCCTGCCCTTTATCTACGACATACCTGTTGGTTTGTAATGTCGCTAACTAGTTTGGCAATTCCAATAACCTAAAAGTGGATTTTTGTTCCCTTATAGGGAACAGGGCTTTTGTGTAGTGTAGGGCCCCCTCTTTAGTTTTGATGAAATTAGAGTCAAGGCTATTTTTTCTCATTCCAAAATGACTTTTTCAACCTAAAGCAGAATTCTCTTAATTCTATTCACATCGTTTTGTGTAATTTTGAACAGTTTATTTCGGTAGAAAATGCAATTTTCTTACGCGCTTTACGGCAGTTGCTATGCGAATGAACGCAGTTTTGCGTGTTTACTGTGCGTCGCGGTTATCGCCATCTTTATTTTCGCATTGCGTTTTGTCATCCTCATCGTTGCTTTACCCCAAAATTTCCCTTAAAACTAAAACCCTGCCCTTTATCTATGGCATACCTGTTGGTTTGTAATGTCGCTAACTAGTTTGGCAATTCCAATAACCTAAAAGTGGATTTTTGTTCCCTTATAAATAGGAAACAGGGCCCTACACTACACAATCGCCGGGAACAGGGCCCTACACTACACAATCGCCGAAAACACTAACTTTCTTCTCTCTAAAAAAAGACTATTGTATGGACATTTCCTGACTAAATTTTCAAAATTAAAGGTTCTGCCAAGTGTGTATACAATTTCTAAACACAAATGGATGGTTATTTTCCAAAATTTGCTGTTTCTGACCGAATTCGGTGGGGGTTATTAAAGAAATAAAATCGTTTCACTGACACACTGGGCAAGAGTTCCATATCCGGACATCACTTATTTTCCCTTAATTAATATGACTTAAAATTAAAAACTACCAAAAAGTGTAAGTTTGATGAAGAAACACGAATTTAGGAGGGAAACATTTTCAACTTATTCTTTGAAAATACTTTGACTTTTTCTGTCATGGCCCATAGACTTTGTGCACGAGGTAAGTGATGTCCGGATATGGAACTCTTTCCGTATGGTCACTCAGAGTGTTCACGTACATGTACATGTTGATTTTTGCCTCATTTTTCCCAGATTTTGCTGACACAAATCTTGAAATAACTGAATGTGCCACATCATATGTTTAGACAATTGTTATCAAGGAAGTTTTTTTTCTCTAAGTTTTGTATGTTCCTGACTGATTTTGACCCCCCGTATTATTAGAATAAAATCTTTCCCCAAGAACAGTAACACAGAAAACACTAACTTTCTTCTCAATATATTGTATGGACATTTCCTGACTAAATTTTCAAAATTAAAGGTTCTGCCAATTGTGTATACAATTTCTAAACACAAATGGATAGTTATTTTCCAAAATTTGCTGTTTCTGACCGAATTCGGTGGAGGTATTAAAGAAAAAAAAAATCGTTCCACTGACACACTGACTTTAACGAATGCACATGCGCACAATTTGCCATACATGCCATATGTTTTATTTAACTCCATGTTTCAACGAAAACCAAGTTGACTTACCCGATGGCTATGGCCTGTGACAGCGCATTCTTCGGCCGAGCAGACAGAATCTTCTGGATGGTCACAACATTTCCCGTCCTGGCTGCATCCAACAGGTCTTGATCCTTCCCCATTGTGTCGAAAAATAACCCAAATCGGTCTGGTAAAAACCGGTGAAAGTCCGGCCAAAAACAAATTAAAAATCCGGAAGTGCTGGTATCGTCTTCACGTTGTCGCCATTATTATTGCATATAGTTCACTAAATACCCATAATGCAACATGTGTGGAAGTCACGGCCTGCTATGTTTAAAAAGTTGTTTGTCGGTCTGTCTATCTAACGAGGAACAAAAGGTTGTAGGAAAAAGGGACAAAAAGGGCTCACACAGGGCTGTGACTTGAGATTACATGGAAACAAAAAAGACTGACCTCTCAATGATGGAATAAATTAATCAGTAAAATGTTACAGTAAAAAAAACCTGACATCACCAATTTCACGGCGATGCTAAGCACACAAATTAATTTTGCACCAAAAAAGACTTGCTCAGTAAAAACAGGTTACCAGCCAAAAGGCCATGGTATTTTCATGCTAAGCAAACAACTGGGGTGCGTTTTGGCGGTCATAACCGAAAACTGGTTCTGACGTTTCTCTTTGTTAATCACTTTGGAGAATTGGGGATTTCATTCTGATGCGTAATTTTCGCCTATTTCAAATTCCCAAAGAAATTCACAGACAAAGAAGCAATTACCGAACCAATTCTTTTGTTTATGGCTGTTTGTGACCGCCAAAACGCACCCCTGAATGATGCCAGCCACATGCGATATACACTTCACATCAACATTTTGGTTGGTTACCTTGTATTTACCAAGGAAGAATTTTATGCTAAGCAAATTTTTGTGCTCAGCATCGCCGTGAAATTGGCCTCCATGGGTCGATCTGCGGAGGCATTTATTAGACCGACAGGTGCGCACTACTCCCCCATCTGATTGGTCTGAAATTAGGAAGTTAGTTTCAGGCATGTGTCCTGTTCGGGGTAAAAACAAAATCAGCCCAAACAGTCAATTTTGCTCTTTGGACCCCTTTTGGAAATTGTTGATGACCGCGGACCTATCAAGTCGGCTGAAATTTCCGCATCGGGTTTTCTGAAATCGAAAGATGCGCTCCGATCCACTTACGGGCGTCGATAGAGGGGGTACGGTGTGGGGAAACTTTTCCCCCTGGCGGAATTTGAGGCGTCATAAAAAAAGTAATAGTTTTAAGACTATTCAGACGTTGTTTGCCCTCCCTGGCACAAAAAGCTAGGTACGCTACCGGATTGCACCCTCAACATCATTACACTCCAGTTCCCCCTTCCCGTCCCCCGGCACCCGTCCCGCTTTTTCAAATGATTTTTTTCGGAAGAAGGCAATTTGTTTTGGGCATTTGTTTTCGTTTTTGCTCACAGCCCGGCAACATTTAGATGTGACACCCATTCAAAATGGCTAGCGACGCGCCTGCCGCCACTCCCAAAATTTTAGAAACGGTCGGTCCCATCCAGGCGTAAGTCCCATTAAGAAAGAAATCTGCCAAAACGGCTAACTTTGATTTTTGGACCCCTATTCATTTTGGAAATTTCTTATAATCGCGGACCTAACAGGGGCGTCAATCCTATTTCAAACGTGTGTGTATTTGAGTTTGTATATGCCGGCAATCGTGGACCTAGGACAAAAGAATTCGAGCGTAGACAAAGGGGTCCACGTTTGACCTAACGTCCACGATTGAAAATCGTGTACAAAACCAATGGGAGGCCTTCCGAAAAAGTTAGAGTATAAACAAAAGAGGAACAATAGGAGGTCCACGATTGCACCCGTTTACATGTGTGTGTGTGTGTGTGTGTGTGTGGGGGGGGGGGGGGGCATTACTGAAGTCAAGAATTATCCCGCTAAGTTTTCACACTTTCCGCAACAGCCTAGGGGGCCTACATATATTGGGCCCTTATGAGATACACGAGGGGGGGGGGGGGGTATTTTATACTGTGTCCCCCACCCTTCAAAACGTTGGGAAGTGTCCCCCTGTCCCCCAGGATTGACGGCCATGGGACCTATACGGAATCGGTCGAAATTTCATGGAGATTTTCGTAAATCGAAAGATGCGTTTTACTCTCCAAATAGTGATCGGGTAAGTTTGACAATTTTAGGAACAAAAACACAGAACCCGAATTTTCCGCCTGTAAAATAATTTGATGGGGGCGCCGTTACTATTCCTTGGTGCCGCGCGCGAATTTTTTCCGTAGGTAGGTGGGTGTATCAAATTTCATGACTAATTCAGTGGTTGCATCGAGCACCAGTTTACTGCTACCTTTTGAACGCCTTCAGTATGAATTAAATTATATTCCTAATGGCGGGCTTTGCAACAGTTTGTTCACGATTATTATTACTTTTATTTTATTTATTTTATATTTTTTTGGGGGAGGGGGGGGGGGGCGGGGTTATGGCCCAAGTGGCCATTTTTTTCAGAACCGCATACCATTTGGACATAAAATGATTGCTTTCAAATTTAAAATATGTATAATAAAAGTGGATAAAATTCACCAATAAATATATATTTTTTCACTCCAGAATGCCTTTACTGTATTGAGAAGTCCGTGTTTTATTTTATTTTATCTCTACTACTTACAGTAAGTGCAGCCATAATGTTAAACAGATGAATTAACTTACTACAAGGCCTATTCAACGATTTCCTCCGAGTTTCAGCCATATGGTATACTTTACATGCATTCAAAAGATTATATACAGATTCTAAAAAGTAAAAATATGCATACCAATCTCTCATCAATTATCTAGCATGCAAAAATATCATTTTTGCATTATTATATAACAGGTGGATTTGTATACCGCTGCGCATGCGCTAGCGCTCAAAGTTACAACGCCGAGTTAGTTCAGACTGCTGTTCAAATTGATATTCTAAAAAATCGTTTGAAAATATCGTGCTTTCGTTATGCAAAGTAAGGAACAACGCACTCCTCGAATTACTCATGGACCTGAATATTTAGACTATAAATACCCCGACTAAGGCTATTAAAACAATAGGGGCAATTACAATACCGTGCGCCACCAACCGTTACCCAAGGGTCAAAGATTATTTCGAGATAGGAATATTAAAAGCGTTTGAAATCCTTGAAATAACCACCCGTCGAAATGGTAACCTATAATAACCGAGTTCGCGCGTACAACAGCAATTTGTTCGATTCGTGCAAAATGACACGTGCTGAGTAAACGGCCGGGTTAACCTTTTTAAATTTAATTAAATGCGCGGTTTGTAAAATAGACTCCCACAGTCAAACTCTTGGTGGCGCAAGATTCTTGCGAATCCCCCTGCTGTGACATGTCTTAGGTTTTTATAAACCATGGCTTCGGCTTAGGCTTCGTCTCCAGCTATTGCCCAGTCCCATTGCCAATCTGAAGCCTTGAATACGTAAATATATTAACAGACTCGGGCTCCGGATTAAAACATCAGACTTTGATATACATGTAGCAAAAACAGTATCCAAGATCTCGCCAAATCTGGGGACATAAAATTACGCGAAGCCGTAACCCGAGCCTAAGCCAGAGTTTGGGAAAAGGCCTATATAAACCTCAGAATCTAGTCGAGTATTCATTACCGTCAGTTAGGTTCACAAGAATTCAAATCAATGTATCGTTTGCTCTTATTTAAAAGCCTCCTTCTTTGAATGAAAAATTGTTCTTTGTTTAAAAAAATAGTTACTAGAATAATATAGATTTGATGTTACAAACAAGCCTTTAAAATACGGTTTACAGGTAAGCCTCTAAAATACGATTGAACACACATTACTCGAGTACCCAAAAAAGAATGCAATATTAATACCAGACACCAACCAAAAATGTAACGAGCTAAATTATCCGTGCAAATCAAATTCACGATAACTTCAGAAACAACTTAAGAAAATGTAAGTCAATTTTGTGACGCATCATTAACAATGGCCGTTTACAGAAAAAAAAACAGTACACGGCCATACACAAATTACACGTTTCAGAATATAAGCCGATTTAGCTACATCTAGAATTACAAACAAAAAAAGAAATAAAATAAAAACATTACAAAAACTTCAACAAGTTCTGCATTTTGTTAATGGGTATAACATCTAGCCTACCTCAAAAGATTTCACTTTTTTTCAGATGTTATTTACACGTGTGAATGTAGCATTTGTTCTGTAAGTAAAAAGTAATTCAAGATCAGTTTTCGTTCCACAAAGCTGCCGACTATAATTTTACGATTTCATTGTAAGCTTTTCAACAATTACAATTTAGTAAAACTGATTTTAGCTACCGGGGAGTGCCTGAAAAGATGGGATTTAAAGATCGTTAATATAATATCAGCAGCTTCGTAAAATGAGATCTGGTTGCTAAGGCGCCATCTTGGATCACTGTTTAATCGTCAGCCTTGCTGACACCTCTGCAGACGCAGATAGCAAACACCATGGAGAAGATCTGTAAAAACAAGAAAAAACAGACCAAATTAACAATTCTTAAAATAAAAACAGGCCTATTGGTTGCACTTGAAAAAGCTCTCAGATTAGTTTTGAATATCATACACGTTGGGTGTTTTGTTTGGTCTAAAGCAAATTAAGTTATTCAAATACCTGGATTTTTTGGGGGGGTTTAACGAAATTTGCTTTCTTGGTTTGTCTTTATAAACAAACATACTTGTTTACTAATTTGAATGTTCACATCCTTATTCGTCACACCCAAACTACCTGTGAGAATTTGTTTGTGTTTCTTTTGCTGTTGAGTATACAATGCAAAATGCATATACTCAACAAAAACAGCTTTTCAAATGGTTCGTCCACCCCCCCGCGATCCCACCCCGCCGCAACCCCTCGCTCCTACCCCCACTTTCTAAATACTATGTTATATTTTATTTGTAGTTGTAAAGTGGAAATAAAGTAAAGTGAACTGAACTGAATTACGAATTACGGTTTGGCCTATACTCCTGTGCGGCATATTACAACTGATATCGGCTTTCACCTCAATGATATCTGGCTTCCACTCCACAGAACAACACACATCAGACTGATGGGTCCTCTATACCCTAGGTCCTCTTTCTACATAGACTGTTGCCCTACCAGAAATCCTAGCTTGCTTTAGGATTCTAGCGACTTCGCATCCTCTCAGGATGCAACTTAAGGTTCACTTTCTAAGTGTTTAGGCATTCTCCTGAAGACGGTCAGAGCATACTGACCGAAACGTCGAGTTTATAACTCTGGTTCTTTTCAGAACCATTCTCTCAATTGAGAAATATTTCCACATGGTGTTTCCGCAAACCTTTCATTTATCAGTATCTCCGCCATGCAAAGCCTCAATACTTGGCATTCTGATGTTTGCTTAGCATAATCAGTTCTGGCCGGTAACCCGTTTTTATTAAGCAAATGGCCTACTTTTTTTGTGCTAAACAATGCTTAGCAGCCCCATGACATTGGCCCTGATCACGTTGGTCTATGTATGCCACCTTTATAACTTAGATTGGTCATTTTAGAGAGATTTTTGACAAACAAAAAAATACTAGAAAGTGTGAAGTGATTTTTCGTCCACGCATGCACCCGTTGGGATCCAAAGACATTCACTATAAAAACCACAAGCAAAAACACTCGTGCCGTTGGCTTTTAAAGTATAATTCATGTCTTTAAACGAATGTATTTCATTCACGCATGCTTCTATTAAAAATAAAAAATTCATATGCATTAAGGTAGAGCAGTCTATAAATTCGTACTTTCGTGTTTTCATTCTAAATAACATTTTATATCAAATGATATTCAAGTTTATCTACACACTTACCTACCAAAATATTTTGTATGTAATTGAGAAACAGACGCACCAATTCTTTCTTTGTTTGACTCCAAAATGACACATAAACCGCTAAGTTTCAAACTTTAAGTTTGGAGCCAAATACTCAGAATTAGCGAGCCTGTTAACTGAAACAGTTGTTTCTTTTTATTTGCTCTATTCGTTTTTTCCTTTTCTTGGTGGATTTCTGTATTGATTAAAAAGAATTCTTTAAATGGCATTCTTTTAACCTCTACACAAGAAGTGTAACCACAGATTGCCACATGCATATGTAAAGCTGCAGACTAATACTGTCAAACTAATACTGTCAAACAAATTTTGCATGTTTGAAACTTATAACTTTAATTTGTAAATTATTAAAACTATCAGAAAGATTATTGTAGAGGATCTTACTAACCCCCCCAGAAAAAAATTCCGAAAAACAATGCCCCCAAAAATTTCCCGACCCAAAATTTGTTAATTTTATTGTTACACACCATGCACTCAAAATGTCTGTTTTTCTTCACTATCTACTTTCTGCCGGCAGCGATACGATTTTACCGACAAAAACGATTAATATGGGGGGGGGGGGGGGGGAGAGGGAGCACACCTCCCTCTAGCGACGGCCTTGAAACTATATTTATTCAAAATGGGCAGTCCAGTTTCCATGCACGCATTCCCCATGCTATGACTTAGTGTTGCATCATTCAGTCATTCCGTTTAATTTATGCAGTCAGGGTGTTAAGACCTACTACTTCTGTTTCCCTGTGATCGCTTGGCACAAACACATGGACAGAACCATCCCCATGACCCGAGTGTCAAATTTGGCGGGAAAAATTGGAAGGGCGATTTACATTTGGGGAGGCTTTTGTAAATATAAACATGCTCGAGGAACTGATTAACGATATAGTATTTACATAAACAGCCGTCGTATCATTGGGTTAACAAAAATTGTTAAGTCTGTCGCCATCTCTAATTCAGATAGGCTGGTACCCATGACGTCGGGGATTTAGATATACATGTACATGTATACACGTAAACTCAAAGAGATGTCTTCGCTAATCACATTTTCTTTTACTATGATATATAGTGTGCTCTTGAAAATAAATTCTTGAAAAGAAAACATTGGAGTGAGACAATGCAAACAAACAAACAAACATGGCGGCATTCGATCACAATGCCATAACATTCTGTCAAACCTCACCATCTTATTCTCAACTGGTTTACTGTTTCTTAAGAATGATGGTCAGACACATGGAGAGTATCAGCCCCATGACCTGTGTACATTTTTAATAACATTGGAGATTTGATTAAAAAATGTATTCCAAAATGAAAAAAAAAAGGAATTAAACAAGACAGACTTTACAAGACAATTACAGGAAACATTAAAGGAAACATTTGAAATGGTGATTGTGTTCTTGATGTTGATTTGTTTACTTATGGTATCGGTGATGTAAAGCTTCTTTGAGATGTAAATTTATTTTTCACTGGCAACTTCTGAATTGCAAACAACAGAGGGTGTTAAGCCCCACTCACTTTTCCTGAGATCAGCCAACAGAGGGCGCATTTTTCTTACTGCCATATATTCATTTTGACTAAGAGCAAGTTCGATCAAGGACTATAGTTAACCATAGTTCGACTAACCCTGATCGAACGCACGCTAGTCGACGATGGTTGGACTAGTCTAGTCGACGATTCGCGACCAGCCTACCGAGGTTGGTCGCGTCGCTGGTTACCAATAGCCGTTTTAATAGCACAGTGCAGAGAGGACCAGTTATCAGAAAAATGGCGAAAAAACGTAAATATTCAGCTGCAGTAAACGATCGTTTTTTGTTACTTTGTCTTTCTTTTAACATGTTAAAATAATGCACACGTTACCACTTGTGACATTGTTGATATACTGAGCAAATATCGTCCGTGTCGCTTTCATCTATGAACTCGTCAAAAACGTAAAAAGAACTGGCCACCGTCATTTTCTCATGGTCGCGTTGACATGACAATAGTTCGACTAGAGTCGTTCGCACTTCAACTTCAGTGCTCATGCGCGACGTACGTCACGAACCAACCACTAGTTAACCATTGGTCCCTGATCGAACTTGCTCTAAGTTAATTGTATTCAACTGTGTTATGTTGCCACTTCTTAAATTTATTTTATGTAGACTTTTTATCCTTTCTCCGCTCGTGTTTCACTTCAGTGACTCATAACAGTGTTAAAAGTGTGCCTTTTGTGGTTTGCCATGCTCAAAGTTAGACCAGTTCCTGCACCGAAGCATATTTCGAATGGAGAAGATGATAGAGGGGACCCGGGAATCAAAAAGCTAAAAAACGTTCAATTGCTGTTATCACGGGTCCATTTTTACAATGTTATGAGCTTGTGCAGTGTGTTGATCAAGCCGCGCTTATCCCGATACGGTAAATTGGCAAAATGGTGAATTGCAATATTGTTGTAGCTGACTGCAGAAAACAGAAGGCGCCTTTTGCCGAGAAATAAAGTGCGATGAACTCACCTCCAGGAAAGCCAAGCCGAGCCCGACGCCGCCGATGTAGAGGGCGCGAGACTTGACCCACTCCTCGAAGGCCATGTAGCATCCCTCCGTGTTGAGGTACTTGTCACGCACGGCTTCATCCATGGCATAGCAGTAGGTCAGGTTAGTAGGTAAGGGGTAGCTATTACCCTCCAGAATGGCCAGATTGTCCTCAACCTGTGCGTGGGAAAAGGGAGGGGAAAAGGGAGGGAAAAATCTCGTAAAATCACGTTCAGGAACCGTGACCAGTTTGAGGCACCGCTCAAGCCGTGGGCGCCACATGTGCGTCACATGTATCGGGCCATAGTCGAGGCTGGAATTGGTCTGTATGAAAAGGGTTGCGCTCATTCATTGGAGCATGGAAGGCGCCGTAACAGTGCCATTTTATTTGGGGGGGGGGAAGTACCGGAAGCAGAAGTGAAAGGCTGAAAAGTAACACGAAAGTGAAGTAACACGAAAAGTTACTTCACTAAACGTGAAACCACTGCTGTTTTCAGCCCCTGCCCTGAAAGACACCCTTATTCCTAAACAAAAAACAAGCACGAATTCGTGCATGCAGGAGCCGCGTCGTGTGTGACAGTTTCGTAATAGACACATGCACAGTACGTACAACCTGCGGTCTCGTAGACTTTGCGTGTGTGAGAGTTTCGTCAAGGAAAACTGTCACGTGACTAAATTGGCACAACGAGAAGAAGAACAACGCTAAGCGCTTATATATAGAGCCCCGTCTGCGATGCGACGCGGCTAAAAATCGATTGAAGATAAAGTAACACAGATAAGGACGTGGGTGGCAGAGTAGCTAAACTTTCACAAGTCCCCTGCCCTTTGGTTCTCCCTACCTTGCAACATGTTGCTGGGTACGTTGGCTTGAAAGTTCGGCCGCCAATTGTCACCCGCGTGTTGTTCCCGTACCAGTTGGTGTTCATCCAATCTGTGTAGTTGTTGGTGCCGCAGCATTCCAGCTGGAAAGATAACAGCAAACACTCAATCATTCCTTCTTCAAACCTATGTGTTTTAGCAAGTTTAGCAGCTGTTAAGACCAATAGAGTACCGAAGTGATAACGTCAATTCAATATTTGGAAACAAGAATACTTGTGTTATTAGGTGTCAATTGTTTGCATGACTGGCTGTTGAGGAACAGTCGAAATCTACATTTGTTTAGAGCCAGTTGTGCCAACTGACGTCAGACTCCGGTACTCTATGCAGTCTGGTTTATGCTAATCAGTATTGCCCGCTGCTGGTCTCCATAATCGAAGTTGGAATGATAATGGAGGGACCGGGAACCAGTCTAATGTTGGCCTGAGACCGGTGTAATTGTGGCCGGAAACCAGTATAAAGTTGGCCGGGAACCAGTTTGGCATGTGACACTTACCAGAACCTGCAGGGAGTTCCATCCTAGGCTGTATTTGTCGTCAGACGTCTCGCTGACATACTTGTTCATGGTACTCTGCAGCCGATCGGTCACGAACGCATCCACCTTGACAAACGCAGAAATGAACACCGTTAAAGACAAGAAAAACGATTAAAACTTATTATTTCGTTTTGCAAGCATCCTCCCCACAACTTTATGTTTTTGACGTGTGACATTTACCAAAAACACAAATGGCAGAAGCTAAACGGCAATAAAACTAAACCAATTAAACAGGAAAACAATAGGAAGTCAAAAGTTTTCACTTCCTAACAATATCTCAGGAGGAGGAAAAATCAAATTTTCGTTAATTCTCGAAAGTGAAACGGCACAACGCTTGGGCCTACCTTATCCTTGTAAGCAACGATGACAGCACATCCGATCAGTTGCGCAATGAAGATCAGGAGGACGATGATGAAATACTGCAACCAACCAACAAAATAAATCCAAGCAATTATTGCAAAGTCTGGCTGGAGTATGACATGGCGTTTTTGTTTGCGGTTTTTATAACTAAATGAAAACATTACAACTAGCATGAAAAAGAAAATGCGGCAACATTTGGTGCTTCATAACACAGAACACGTTGGCAAACATCTACGATTTTTCATATTTGATTTTTCAAAAGCAATTTTGGTTTAATTGCTAGGAATTTCTATGCCAATGAAAACACTAACGTGGATCTCACCAAGCGATCTATGTCAAAAGTACAGACTTATGGAAGGAGTTACCACTGGTCATCACGAGTAAATAAAAACATAATAATAAATACTTACGATAATGAGCAGGAGCCTGTTCTCCGTCCAGGCACCGCAGCAGCCGAGGAAACTGACGACGAAGATGAAAGCTCCCAGGGCGATGATGAAATAAGCTCCGCCGGCGATGACGGCGTTGTCCAAGATGGCCAGAATGTCCAGATTATAGGGGCTGACAACTACCCATATCCCCACGGCCAACAGGGCTATGCCTACGATCTACAAGCAAGATGAAATAAAATGAAACAAAACATCGAGGGAACCATAAAATAGGATGACATATTAACCGGTAATTATTTATCTCCATTCACGAACGTGTCTTTAAACTTGTATTTTGTTTAAGACCACTTTCATCAGGCCGTCTGTTAATTCCATAGCAGTAGATTAAGGATGATATCAACCAAGTACCCAAACTTGGTGTGCTTGTCGGGAAATTATTTTCTTATTGTGTGCATGGTTTGTATAGGGTCGATAAACTCGGTTTTAAAAAGAGGGGTATTTAGACCTCGCACCATTTTCGCTGCCTTAGCAGTTTCGGGTAAAATTAAAATTCAGGCAAGGTGCTTGAGGGGGGAAAATCAAAGTGGACCACATTATAGGACGCGTAACGTCATGTGGATTTATTAAAAATGTACGTTTGTCTATACTTACGAAGAAGATGATGTTGAAGACAATCAACAGGTACTTGGCGCAGTTAGCACAGCCTTCTAATTTACCCATCTTGGCTCGGGATTATCCTGTCAAACAGGAAATTGAAAAAAAGGTAAAAGATTAGTTTTATCAGAAATTGGTGACTATGAATCCATCACCTTTGTGCATTGAACTCCAACCCATGACGTACCGGTATTAACCAATCACAGCCACGCCTATGGTCCAAAAAAATTACGTACGTGCGGCGCGCACCGCTGTGATTGGCAAATACATCCAGGGGCGGAGCTTAATGTATAGAGCTCTTCTATAATAAACTTTGTTGAACCTGGTTTTGTAAACAACCACAAAAGTGAAAGTATTATGGAAAAACAAAATGGAACGCCTTAAAATGGCACGTTCCGAAAGAGTAACTCGGAGTTATTTGCGGTCAAATTGTTGAGTTTTCTTTGACATTGGCAGTCTTTGTTCACCAGATGTGGGTGGGAAAAAAGGTACAATCCGCCCCCTCGGAAAGTAATTTTCCCATGTTTTTGGATACGGTTACTGCGCATGACGTCAAGCTCGTTGCGGTCATGCGCACCTCGCCGTGACGAGGTCGGGTCAGTTCTGTCTATGGAACTGGAGGCGTCTGCATTTCTATACATTTATGACCATTCATTCGTCCCGAGTAAAAAGAAGAAACGATTATTACTTTTTTCTCGTTTTGCCTGCTCTACTTAAGCGTGGTTTTACATCAATGGCTAGTATTTTTTTGAAAGGGATACAACAATGTGTACTTCCTATATTCGAATGAAGGTCACTTTTTTCGTCGGTTTTGGTAAACAACCGTGGGGCAGGCCGATTTTACCATTTCACGCACTATTTGACCAAAACCACGCAATTGTTTCTTTATTTCATTCATTTTAATTCTTTACGTCAATGAAACCAAGGATTCCTCAAAGGTGCATGTCGCACTGTAGCTCGAAAGCCGTGAAGAAAACTAAAATAAATATGAAATTTTGATCGTTTTACTTAATTTTTTAAGCCGCGGAGACTACTATAACAGTAAGTTGACCTCATAATCCGGGGAGATTTTTCAACTTCCGGTCTCACCTACCGAGCCGCTACTTGTGTAGCGTCCCGTTTCACAGAACAATCCTACTGTGTGACTGGCCCGAGCTGGGAACTAAAACGATGCGGGTTTATAACATAAACAAAGGGCATTTCAATTTACATGTTAAAAATATTGGAAATTGATGACAAATGAAATATTTGACCCTGACTACAGACCGAATATATCATCACTTTGCTGTGTTGGAGAAAACTGATGAAACAAAATCTTAGTTTCGAATACGTGTAGATTAAAAAGTGATGGCGTACGCTACATCTCAAATTCGGACACAAAATGGATGCAATGCATTATGATACCGTACAAAATATCAAAATGACTGCTCACAGGCACATATGCACACGGACACCATTTTGTGTCCAGGTTTTGGGACCTTAGTAACTATTGTCGCTATTCAGTCGACGGCTCTAGTTACTGAATTGTAAACAGCCCCCTCAACGGACTAGCCACAGCGCCTATATTGTTGGAGTTGTTTTATCTTTAAGTTAAATGTGGGATGCGATGGATCTGCTTAGCACAAAAAAATCTTGCTTTACCAGCCAAAACTACATCTGATTTTCATGCTAAGAAAACAGCTGAACATCAGTAACAAACTAAACTAATTTAAAATATATTCTTCGGGTGATGCACCCCAAATCACGGACTTTGTAAAAGTACAGAACTGCAGTGACCTTAATAAAAAGTTGAAGTTTCATTAACGTCAGAATTTTAACCCACGTACATGTACTTGCAAACAATAATCGTGATTGTTGCGGTGCCTGCACGCCAAGGCTTTCCCGAGGGCCCACGCGCGCGTCCGCTTCGGAAACAACTTACTTGATGACACCGTAAATATCACAAGGTTGAACGTGATTTTACGCTGACTGGATCCGACGAAATGAAGGACAGTTTTGACCAAGTTTTGGTTGGAAGTAGAACTTGTCTTCATTTTAATACATCACTCAGTTTTGCGTGTTGATGAATCTGGACATCATGAAAGCGAAAACCTCGACAGTTCATATTGATTTCTTTGTATATAGGCCTAAATTTGTCGCGTTCAAGGGCTTCAGTACTGCGAAGATGGAAATTGCATTGGGGATGAAATTAGAACAGATTTTTGCCCTAAATCTTCACACTAGGCCCTATACGGTCGCGGTACCCGCTGCTACATTGGATTCGAATCGGCCAGCCGACCCCGGCAGCTCGGTGGTCGAGTAGTACGGTGCACTAGAGTAAGCATGAGGGTCGTGGGTTCGACCCCCCCCCCCCCCCCCCAACACACACGTCCAGGCTCTCGAAAGGCATCGAGCATACATACTTGATACACTACCGTACTTAGTGCATAGGGAATGGGCATCAGTGCTTAATTTTGCTTCACTAATGTATAACTTAAAGTACTGAGCTCTGGCGATTCGTGACTCATTGTGTTGGGTCAGCTTTGGTCACAAATTCGTTTTAAATGTTCTCACATCACTGATTGGGTGGAGACCAATAGGAATTTTAAGTAATTTGTCTTGTGATTTGTTTACCATATTAATGTGAAAACGTCACTTCTTATTTCTAAATGCGATATTGGTTTTGTTTTGTTTTCTGGATAATGTCATCCCCTATTGGTTTATTTCAAATTTGACAGTTAAAGCACTTGTATTTTCTTCTAAAAATCCCCGATGTAACAGAAAATGAAGTGGGCGTTATAGACAAAATAAAAACACGTTCAGCACCATACCCTTACAAAAGGAAGGACGAGGCTTTTTCACTCCCTTTTTTCAAAATGGCTTGTACCGACAGTCGAGTCCACCAAATAGCTTCACGACACGCAATAGATCGACTGACGAATTTCCTAAATTGGTTAGTTGCATTTTTATTGATTTTTGTTTTAACATAAAGACAAAAAGCATAGGCCTACGGCCTCGAAAAAGGTAAATGAGCGGGAACGCATATTTTGTTTCCATTACTTCGTCTTCGGTCGGTTACTAGTCTTTATTAGCTCAAACACATCGAAAGTACACTTTCAATTTTAAACCGTTCTAGGATTGTGTATCCGTCTAGTCTGCGGTGTAAATTAAACATGCAAGAGCCGTCGGATGCTGTACACCGATGAGCCGCCTCAAAGCTTGGCACCGGCAGTCGCCATGGGATGACGGTGCATAAAGACTACCATCACAGTAAATTAATTAATAATGTCAGTTGGTTGCACAGCATGCAAGGCCCTGTAAGCCAAGGCGCTTATGATTACAGTCACCATTACACATTTTCTGGATTTTTAATAATAGCAGAGAACTCATGTCACCAATAAGACTGAGTAGGAGATTTAAAATATTGATTGTAAGTAGCCAACGCCCTGACATGTAGAAAGAAAACGATGTCCCATTGTCTAACAGACGCTGCAGCTTTTTGTAACGAAAACAACCATGCCCAAAACAGCCGTCGGGTGGTTAATGACGTCATGTGGTAATTAGCATAACACAGGCCGTAAACACGCAATGACGAGGTTAATTGCTTGGGAATTGCAATAATGGAAGCAATCAGCGAACAAAACGCGTGCATTAACACAAGAGCTAGGCCCTATGCAAATACACGGCGCTTCCAATTTCTTCGAAGGGTGAACGCGTCGCTTGCCTAAAATAATTCATGATCAACAATTACATAGCTGTATTCAAAACCTTAAAGGGACACATTGCCTTCAAATGTCATGAAATTTTGCTGTTTGGAAATGTTCCTTATCTTTTATAAGAGTTGTTCATGCAAAAAACACTTATAATGTGTTGTAATTAGTGAGTAGTGATTATAAAACAAAAATTGGCCTCTGACTCCTGACATCTGACCCGCGAAACATAGACTTATTTCCAGTAGTAAATACCACCGCAAAATACGCTGTAATAGTCTTTAGGCTGGCGCCGCAGCCAGTGGCCTTGTAAACCTATCAGATGATCGCCAGGTACCATTCTCTACCTCGCGACACATATCGCCAGTGCTGCGCGCCGTGCCACAGTACATCAAAATGGATCAACAGAATGTACTTCAACCAGCTGCGACTGGAAATACGACTGGTGAACATGGTCCGCCATTTTGTGGAGTCAAAAATTTGGTTCTACAAAATGGCAGACCGTTATTTGTCACGAAATTAAACAAAAACCACGCAATTTGAAGGGATAGTTATGTGAATCTATATATTCTACTTTTAAAAAAGCTTCCCAACCATATCCATTTCAGTTTTATAGCCCAAATCGCAAAATCCAAAGCAATGTGTCCCTTTAACTCATCACTTCCGACAGTGTTTACAACAAAAATATTAGCATCAATATAGTACAAATTTCAGTAACAGTTTACGCGCGCAGTGATGTTACTATCTATAGGCTTATAGTATTCGAAATTTCTTACGTCAAGAATGTTAGCTGTGTATTTGCACTGCGAGCTGAGCTATGTACATTTAATACATGTACATGTATGCTATGTAAGTGCACGTGGCTAAAGTCGACAAAATAATGTTGCCCTTTGCTGCGGATATCCGTCGTGTCTTATGACCGTGGCGGAGCTGTACAGAAATTTGCTTAGCATGAAGTTTTCCTTGGTAACACCCCAAAACCCAATTTTCATGATATACATCTTGATTATGCCTAGTATAAGTCAGTTCGCTATTTCAACTGCGCATGTGCACAATGACATTTTATCCCGAATGACCCGCTTGACCTAACGCGCGCGTGTGACGTGAACGCAAAAGGAGGTCGCACAACGCGCACCGTGTTAAATTCAATCAGAATGGGCGTTCGCGTAACATGGCGTGACATTACGTCGGCAATTTATCCCGAATAACCTTTCGCTGGTAACCCGTTTCGTTTTCTGCTAAGCAAATATTGGTACTGGACTACTGGTACTTAGCAACTCCATGAAATCGGCCCGAGATTGTAAATAACAGGTGTTCATGACTGCATGCGTTCAATCCAGCCTCTCTGGAGTAGAAAAAATGTGTCAGGAAGTTAGTCACAACTGCGTTTCTCCAAACGGAAGAACTTGTCACAACATAATATAAACACGAGTAAAAGTCGAAAAAATAAAACACATCCTTCTTTGTGCATATGTACTTGTACAGTTTGCAGTCGAAACGTAGCGGTCCCCATTGTTGACTACATCTTGAGAGATGATATATTGCTATCATTGTTGTTTACCACGATAAATAACTTATTCCATTTTATTTTATTACACGTATAGGCTAAATCTTCTCACACTGAAACATCTCGGAAAAAACTTGTTTGCGATCAACGTACAGCATAATAAAACAGAATTAGATAACACAACTACATGACAGATATTAATATATTTTGGGGTTCTTACCGTCAACAGACGTACGTAGAGGACAGAAGAAATTGGATGCGATGGTTTAAAATGACCCACAGCCACTCAAACTGACCTGCATCGATTGAAAGACTACGCCTTTATAGTGCACGCAGTGCATCCGTAGCAAAAACGTCAAATGACTCAGTACCTAAATGTATGCGTTGCGTCAAAACCACGCATGCCGCAAGCTGATTCAAGCCAATGTGTCTAAAGCTTTCAGTTGGCCCACAATGGGAAACCATGGGTGTGTCACTCGTTTGCGCTGTACACAGAAATGGCTACTGCGTTTACAGCCTCGCTTCAGTACTTGTACCCCCCTCCCCCTATCACCGATCGATACACGTAAATCTATATTTATTGTACAGACCAGACTTTCGCAAGGGGGGGCCGTGTGCATCTGCATAACTAATATTCTCCTTTATTATAATTTGTCAACGGAAGAGCGACCCACCCTGGATTATACTCTCGCCTATTGTTACAGATACACACTGAGCGTTGCTAAGCCATTATACCCGCGGTTCGAGCAATGCATGTAGGCCTACAACGACTCCTACGCACATGCATAATAAGCATTTTGACACACGGGGTAGTATTTATGGTTATGGGGTGGTATTTATTTTTAAAACAGCTCTAGCCCACATGCAATACACTCATGAAGAAATTATGCCCAAATGTAATATTGCTTTATTTCTTTTTTTGGGGGGGGGGGTTGGGGGTGGGGGTGGGATTTTGGCTGGTGGTTCCCAGTTTCCGAGGCCGTGAATTTCGAAAAATGTTCGGAAATTTGCGACTCTTGTTCCGTATTACCCAAATAGGCCTACTCTTGTAAAATTTTACCAAAAGCAAAACAAATCATGCATAATGCAGTTCAAGGTTCTGCCAATCCCGTCAGAAACCAAAACCAAGCCAAAGAGCCAATCGGGTCATGATGACCGGATGTGACCTAATCTAGTCCTGGCCTTATCTTTTCCTTGACATGCGTCCCGGTTTAACCCTAAAAGTAACCAGATTGTGCCCTTAATTGTGATCCCGGCTAAAGCAGTGGCTGATTTTTATGAAATTAAGTATGCAAATGAGGATAACTGTGGTAATTACCTGTGCAAAATGTCATTCCAATCAATCAAATGGTTTTGTAATAAAATCCGCAAAACATGCCCCACCGTGTTCTTCGGATGCATGGTTTCCGTGTCATTAAAGCGATCACGACTGTTGCATTGCGCGAGAACGGCACTCCCCATTTTTATAAATTGTGTCAAAATGTGCCTAAGACGATAGCCAAAAAATCAGAGAGGCTCATTGTGAAAATAAAAAACGTACTGAGACACTATCGCGAGAAAAAAGAGATACCGGGCTCTTTGACGGTTAATGTGTCGAACCTCACAACGCCGGATGCCTGCCACGTGACCTTGGTCAAACCGACGGAATTAGGACTGTAGTATTGGGCGCAGCCGGCCAGCTTATGCCATGTTTCTCGCCAATGCCCGATACAACTTTAATACCCGCGTGAAAAAAAGTCACAAAATTTATGTGATTGGCCTCATTGCCAAAGTCGTAACATTTTTGAACTGGTACAAATATCAGCCAACATTATTATAACAATGCCAGAAGAGACGATCCCCCCAAAGAAAGATTTTCTGAAATGCACGGGGGGGGGGGGGGAACTTCCACCCCCCGGCGGCATTTGAGGCGTCATAAACAAAAAATAGTGTTTTTGCGACGGTTTTAAGACGATTTAGACGTTGTTTGCCCTCCCTGGCACAAAAAGCTGGATACGCTACTGGCCGTGTGTGCATGCTACTTGTTCCTGTCGGTTTCTGGGAAAATAGGTGACTGATCGTTGGTATAGAACAACCCGGATCTTTGCTGTTTGGGTAAGTCATGTTCGTTTAGTGCTCGTCATGGGTGCTGCCTATATTTACCCTGGCTATTATAGTGAATGCTTGTTTTCATTATGCGCAAAAAGCTAAAGAGGAAAGGCTGAATACACGTATAATTATGTACTTTCACGGTGTGTAAACACTCCAAAACGAACTCGACAAATATGTTTCAACAAGTTTGCGATGATCCGTAACTGGGTAGAATAAGTTTACTTTTTGTTCTCTCTTGCAAAGAGAAGTGTAGCGTGGGAATTCATCTGACGGCTATACGCTCATGTTCTGCAGTTGCTTCAAAATTCTACTTTAACAACTGGATTATCACCTGCACAAACAGAAGACTTGAGTAAATTGAATTTTAAATGATTTAAGGTCGTCTAAACCAAGTCTGCACTCGAACCAGTGACATTTTTATCTGTACACCACTCAAAAAACTATTTTTACTTTAATAACCCCACCAAAATGGGTCAGGAACTGCAAAATCTTGGGGAAATAACCAAATCTCCTTAATAACAACAATCTCAACATGTGGCACAACCTGTTATTTAAATATCTATGCCAGCAAAATCTGTAAAAAATGAGGCAGGTCACTTTTAGTGAACATACATCCTGCCAAATACACAGAAAAAAAAACTTTCTTCCCCTATATTGCATGAAAATGTCCCAACTAAATTCTCAGCTTAAGGTTGTGCCAAGTGTTTATACAATTCTGAACACAAAATTGATAATTATTATGCAAGATTTGCTGTTCCTGACCGTTCTTTTTTTTTGGGGGGGGGGGGGAGGGGAATTAAAGCAAACTCTCTCCTTTCACGCTTCGATACCCAGACCATCAAAATCAGGAACAGAAAACTTGGGGGAAACAACTTCTGCTTGATAACAACCCTCTCATGACTCGACACATGTTTCTCGTTAGTAAAATCGTTGAAAAATTAGCCAGAAATCAACAAGTATAATTATGTGCACATCACAATGTATAATACAATGTATATAAGCAAAATATTGCCCCGACAAATTTTATATACATGTAACGCTGGTATTTTACTATACTGCATATGAAAATATATACTCACTGCAACATTTAAGAAAATGTAAACTTACCACAACCGCAAGTGCACAGCAAACGTGAACTGACAGGAAAATGTCCAGGTGTCGAACGCAAGATAAACTGAACCCGACTAGCGACCAAACCACACAGTGCACACACTGCACTAAAATCCTATGCCTCGTTCAGTATGCGGAGGGAGGAGCCTGTGACGTCATTGGGCATGGACGCCGTATACATGTACAAGGAATAAAATTTGCGTCGTTGTAACTGTATTGAAGACGTGCTGTCTACATACGATAGCAAGTGCTGCTTATCCATGCATGGCTAAACAACAGGTACGTGAGAGTGGGTTAGGCTATACATGGAGGATGGGGGATTAGGGATAACAATGACCCCGAGGACCTGAGCCATAGTCCTCGGGAGAATTTCGTGTACAAAACTTATGGGAGCTGTTCGGAAAAACAAAGGGAACAAAAGAAGGGTTCCATTCCTGGTCCTCATAAGTATATCAGCAATAGGCTTCTGGAGAGTTGAAAAGTTAAACAAATAATAGATTTATTTGTGAAAACATTATTGTATTTGTTTAAATATTTGGTATGAATGTGTAAGTATTCAGTTTTAACTAATAATATGCAGGGCCCCAATGGAAACCAGTTTTAAACTGTTTGGGCACACCCTGGGTAAAGAAATGTAATAAATAAATAAATAAATAAATAAATAAATAAATAAATAAATAATAGGCAAACGCACATTGTGTGCATGTAAACCTATATGTATGGTGCGTGTACGTGTCATGCAAAACGTACGACCTAGTGATTGTGTGGCTATACACCTGTAACAAAGAGACATAGGCCCCAATGTACGCTTAGGCATGCACTATAGGAAATAACACAATAAGAAACAGTAGCCCCTAAGCCCTGAATAGGTAATAGAGTGATGAATAGGGCTAGTATTCTATAAGGTATAGTATTTTTTCAAGGCCTGTAACTGAAGGTTTAGAAACTATGACCAAAGGGAAATTTCTCCATGATTTCACTTTTGGTGAATGTTTATGGTAACACCGTGTGGATATTTATTTGTTGATATCTATTTGAGGGCCGCCGGTTTTTCTCATACAAGAGACTAATTTTCAAGCGGATGTGTACCGCAAACCTCCACCTTATTGCATAGCACACCATGCAAGCTTTCAAATCTTAGGCCAAGTAAAAAAAAACATTTTTAGCGTCCGGATTTTTTTTAATGAAGAAGGGGATTTATATTTTTTGATTTTTCAAGATGGCCGCCATTCCGAAAACCGAAGCTTTTCCAACTGTTCAAATACACAAAAATGAAAGATATTTTTTTGACAGTAAGATAATTTAATATGTTCTGATCGGTTGACATATTTTGGTTTTTTTTCACATCATTTTCCACTGGTAAAATTTTACAAAAATCCAGGCGGCCCCCAAAAATGAAGCGGGCGGGGACGCTAAACATATATCTTTTTTACTTCGCCTTATTTATGATGAAGCAATTACTCAAATAGACCTACAATGAAATACAAATGTATAGCGACAAACTGCTGGCTATATGACATGACCTGCAATTCTAGCAGAATCTTTCTCCAAAGCTAAATGAGAAAGCCTTTGAGAAACGTGTTCTGATCGAAATATCACACCCTTACTTTTGTCACCTTACAAACCTCAATGAAGTAATATGCAAGAAACAACAAATTGCCGACCGGAATAACCTTAAATCCATGAAGAACGACAGGAGGGTCTAACTCTTCCATTCGTGTAGAATCTTCCGAAGGACTGATTAAGTAATGATGATACCAATAATAAATTGTGTTTTCCCACAAACATTTGCAACAAGATGAATTGTAGCCCCCTTTACGCATTTACACCGTTTAATTCCTTCGTTTAGTTTTGTTTAGTTTTGTTTTGTTGTCGATTTTTGTTAGAAGAGACACAAAACGCATACTTTAGAAGACATTTTGAGCATCTGTTTATCTGGGAAATCGATTTGCAACTTCCGTTGCCATGTTTCCTATGTGGGCAAAATCCAATCATTCAACTTGAGTGATGAATGATTTCAATTTGCCACAGCAGAAATCCACTGGCTCGATGGATTTCTCAAAATTTCCTGCCGACCGCCTCTCCTCTAAGCTTTGGATGCGTGGACCCGAGCCATATGAATCTCCGGCTGCGGAAACTGACTCATAAAATAGCCGCTCCTTGCCAGGGAAGATAACTCATGACCTTAAAAATCAATGTCATTATTGTTTCCGCTGACGCGCTCCCGGTAACCTCCGACGGCTATTTCGGGATGAATCGGTGGACGAAAGGTAATTTAATTTTTAATTTTTTTTTACAGGAAAAGCCACGCTGCATGAAAATAAACATTACATTTTGTTTGCAGGTTACACCTTCCGATATCTTGGCTACATCGGGTTGGGTTGGGTTGGCCATACCCAAATCCCAGACATCATCGTAAACATGAGACCGAAACTGGCCCGACTGAATTTATGCCAAATGCATGCGAACCGAACCGAACCGAACCGAACCGAAGTCGGTTTCGGTGTACGACATTAAGCAGGCGTGAATCACGACCACCAATTCTGGCAAAACCCGAATGACCATTTTTTAAATACGCTGAATCTTAGAAAACGCTCCGAAATTACTTGGAAATTTCGAATAGGGGCCTAATATTCGAACTTTATTCTCCTTAAATTGTATTCGGTCATGAAAAAAACAGGAAAAGCTGAGATGCATGAACATTTCCCCAAAAATTCGCGCGATGAATTTTATTTGCTTTGAAAAAGGGCAGAGGAAAGTGTAACCCGAATGGTTTGCGGACTGCGGTTTATATATGCGCATAAAAACTTTACGAGATAAGCCCTCTCGTTAAAAATCCCAACTTTGCTTCCTATAGAAGCAGGCATGTCATAAAAGTTAGGGTACAATAACATTCACGAAAGGTTGCTAGCTTTTTCTTTTATAAGAGGTCAAATGCTTTTTGTCTCCTTTTCTCTAAAATAAAATGCATAAAAATGCAGAAGAGTACAAATTCCCCCCAGCTGGCAGCGGATATATTCAATCTATTTGGTAGACCCACAGAGTAAGTAGACAGTGCCGGTAGCCATCTTGAAAAAACAAAAGTGGCGGCCATCTTGCAAAATAAAACTGAAAGAAACTAAAAATAGAATTGGAAAAACGGAGCTCTCCCCTTCTGGGGGAATAGCATGACACGGGACATGTTTCAAGGTAATTTTTGGCTGGCTTCAGTGACCTTGGTAGAAAGCGAGTTGACTGTACTTATTAGGTGGGTTCAGGTTGCGCCCAGTTGATCACAGCTTCGGTACAACGTTGCGACAATCCGGCTGTCGGTGGATTTTTCATCTAAATTACCATCTGGGGTCCAAATGAATCCTTTGTGTGTTTTTTTAAAAGTCCGCCACAGAGACGTCAACATTAATTAGCCTCTGTATTAAATGGGGTGGGCAGAGTCCAGGGGACTGCTAAATGGCGAATAAGGCTTATTGAGTTGGCGTACTATGCAAAAAGAAACCAGTGTGTGGGCTTCAAACGACAAGATCACAGGGATGGAAGGTATTGATTTCGTTGGAATTGTTAAATATTATAGGTGGAAGGGAAACAGGTTACAGGTAAGGAGTTTTAAAGAGAGGCAGTACGAGGAAACTTGAAGAGTATCTCACAGTACCAGCCTTTGGAACAACAGTGAAAGGATGTGATGAGACAGTTACATAGGGTGGGGAAGGGGCAACTGAAAAGAACACAGCAAGATAAAACAGACATGAAACAGCCGCGGGATGCAGAGGCAATGAACTCTGGAAAGTTCTTTTCTTTCAAGAGAATGTCATCACCTGGGTGATTGGCGAGCGCACGGCGCGTAGGTGCCGTTGTCACAGCAGCGTATCTAGGGCAGCCAGACTCAAACAGGAAAGCAGTCTTGACACAAGTCTTGCTGTCTCGGGGGAAAAAAGGTGGACTCGGAACAGTCTCGAATCTAGGAGGCTTTAAATGTTGCCAATACGCACCAAGAAATAAGCCACTTCCAGAAGAAGAAAAATTGGTTGGTTTAGGAAGTGGGGCCACTCCACATATTTGCCAAACCCGAATCTGGGATGGGTTCCAACAACGCGAACGTTCGCCAACGACGCGAACAATTTTCCATTGGATGTGCACACAAAATTGGCGAACGTTGGCGAATTTCTGCACTGTTCGCGCGATCGAAACGCACCCCTGAACTGTTAAATTTAGGCAATTTGTGTGAGCCTGCAGTCTCCAATTATTCCAGGAAGTTGCCTTATATTATCACCTCTGAATCGGTCAGTTTGAAGATGAAGGCCACATTGTCCCCATAGCACCTGAAAGTAGACTCATGGGATACGGTTGAAGATGAAGGCCGACTTTGATTTCAGCATTATTTCATCAACTTGGCATTTCACTGCAGAGTTGTATTCAAGTCCCTGCAAGTCCTTTCACAAGTCCAGTCACAAGTCCTTTCATAAAGCCGGTCACAAGTAACTGGATGAACAATGACAAAGAAATGCCTTTGTCAAAGCACAATTGAATAGCTTGTGATTGGGATTAGGACTGGAGGGCTTGTGATGGACTTGCAGGGACTTGCAGGGACTTGCAGGGGACTTGTGATGGACTTGCAATGGATTCGACTACATCCCTGCTTCATTGTGACCCATCTCACCAGTTCAAGAAGCAGTGCCAATATTCTTTGTTAACCCTTACCCACAAAAATCCACTAGGATGATTGGGACCACGGACCTCAGCCAAGGGCGGATCCGGAGGGGGGGGGGGGGGGGGGGGTGGGCCAAAGGGGGCCATGACCCCCCAAAACCAAACCAATTTTTTATATTTTTTACTGACGTCGCAAAAAGGCAGCCACTGCGTACACCCACCCACAAAACTCAACCAAAATTTTGTTTGGCCCCTCCCAAAAAAATGGAAAAAAAAAAAGTTTGGCCCCCTCTCAAAATTTGTGTTCTGGATCTGCCCTTGACCCCAGCCACAAAAGCCCTTACAAACAGCGGCCATTGGGGCTGATGGCTTCATTATCCCTGCACAGGCATGGGTAGACTTTTCGGGCTTACACGTTACATAATTTAACCCTACACATCCCAAATCCGCCAAAATCCAACAATGAATTGAAATCTCGACTCAATTTTTTTCCCTTGAAGTAGCCAATTTCTGCTTCCTTGGAGTAGATGCCAGCAACTGCCCGATGATTCTGACACTCCCAAAAAGGATTTAAAGATTGCAGATTCCATGAAAAGCCCGCATGTGACTTTTCAGAGCCAGCTGTTTCGTTCATGAAATTAATCACGACGCTGTGCGGATTCAACAGGACGCACCGCCGACACTCGTTTTGCATATTACGTATAAAGTCGATTCTGAATGAAATTGCGATTCCTACTTGGAGTTGAAGTCGTCCAAGCCTACACGAGAGCCGTAAATAGAGTTACGATGAAAGCCAATGTTGTCTCAAAATCTGACATGCCTTTCACAACTCAATGACACTTGGTATGAGGGTACTTCTAAATTTGACCAATTTGAAGTACACTGTTCAATTAATTCATGGTATCTGCATGTTTCAGAAAGTCAAATTTAAGACTTTTTAAGACCCTTTTAATGCCGCCCTAAACAAAATTTAAGACCAAAAATAAGCAGACCGACACTAGATATATGGGCGGATTTTGGATCCCGGGATTGCAATGCTCGGTAAACACATTGTGCGGTGTCTGCCACGTGCGATCAGCTTTCTGGAAAAATTTGCTATGCGCTCCAATAGCTGATTTTTTTATACACACTGTGTGATTGATATTTACGAACTGATAAAAAAAATCATTACTCGCTTCGTCCATTCTTTTTAAGACCTTGGAGAACTCAATTTAATACTTTTTAATGCTTCTTAAGGCCTTAAATTGAGAAAATTCAATTTCAGACTTTTTCAGACTTTTTAAAGACCCGCAGATACCCTGTAATTAACCCCAACCATCGAGGGCGCATGCAAAATCATATTAAAATTGGAGGATTTGGGACATTAGGGTTAATACAGCTTGTCTGAAGTTGTGTCTACATAAACACGTCTGCATTAAATTTAAGGTGCAAAAACAAAAAAAGCAGCGCAAACTGCCACAGAATCTTTTAGAGAGATGGACAGGTACCACCGAGTGGCATGCTTATTCCAAAACTATTCAGATCTTGCCTGGCACAAGCCACTTAACGCCAATAGAGGGCAGTTCAGATGACCACCACAGACAATTGTTTATCACCGCTAAACACAGAACAAAAACAAATGACAATCAAAAGACACAATATATTTATTCCTTCTACAACTGAGGTCAGCGCCTGTGTTTATTTTTCAAATAAAACCCCCAAATCACCGCTGGAAGTCATACTGTACAATGACTAGCTCTTGTAAAGACCCGTCTTTCTGGCAACTGTGCCGCTCGACGTACCGTGGGGGCAGCTCAACCTACACAGCAATGCCCCGGACGCCAGACAGATGGTCTTGCTTTATGCTACAAGGGCCGAGGCCGTGGATGACTCACTGAGAGAGGGAGAAAAACAAACAGGACGCTCGTTTGAGACGGGGTGTGGGGGCACAATAGGTACAGCGTGGGAGTTGAGGGGGCACGGAAGCGCAAGAGGAAATTGAATTTGGCATAGAGGAAAAGGGGAAAGGAGTGGATACTGGGAACGGGTGGTGAAGAGAGAAAAAGTTTGGCAGGAAAAGGAGGGCAGACGTTGTGAACTTTTTAATGCGACAACCGTCCTTAGCATTAGGGGATGTCTCAAAAGTTGTAATGCTTGGATTTTGCAACGGGAGCAGTGCCTGTTCCAATCGGGAACGTGTGTTGTTCCCCTGGGAACGCCGGGAGCACCACCTGATCCCATGACGGAATGGTGGTCTAAGTACGTGCATGCTTACTTAAAACAACCTGTTCAAGTTGGGGATACTACAGGATCATAGAAGGAACAGTGTTCCAACTGAAGCACACAGTATTACTTTCAAAAAGAAGGATACTAAAGAAAAAAACAAACATTCAGAGTTTTGAGACACACCTTTAAAAAGCATGTCTGAAAAAATTCAGAGGGTGGTGTTAAGGAAGAAATAAAACACGACTATTATAGAGTACCGAAGTGATGACGTCAATCAATGCAATGTTTGGAACCAGAATACATTCTAAACTGCATGTGTGTAGAACTATTGCCCCGGCAACTGACGTCAGACTTTGGTACTCTATTGCACTAGGGAGTCATGAGAAATTAGTGAAAGATAAAATAAACTATTTTTCTAAAGATGACAGCATTTCGGACGGAAGTATTTCTCGGGAGGATTGGTACAGCCGTCACCAGAGGCCAATTTCATAAAGCTTTTAAGCACACAAATTTGCTTAGCATGCAAATGCTTCCTTGATAAAAACCAGATTTCCATGTGTGGAATATTGCTTTTGACTGGTATTCAGCTGTTGTTTGCTTAGCATGAAAATTACATGGATTTTTAGCTGGTAACCTGTTTTTATTAAGCCAGACATTTTCATGCTAAGCAAATTTTTGTGCTTAACAGCTTTATGAAATTGGGCCCTGGACTGACTTTTTGCGTCATGATCCATTTTTAACTGCAGCGGCTACTGGACTTACAATTTGTCAAGAACTGTCAGGAAATCGTGAGGTCGGGGAACCAGACTTGGTAGCAACACTCAAACAAATCTGGATCTCGATCGGTGATCCAACCACTGATTCGCTCCATCCATCAGGCGGAATTTGGTGCATGAACCAACAAACGGATCACTGATCAAGATCTGGATCTGTGTGAAACAAACAGGCCCTCTGATTCAGATTAGGGGGGGGGGGGGCCCATAGTTTGAACGGTGTACTCACTACTTCCAGTTGGGCGGAAGGACTCGTTTGGTCTTGTAGTATCTGGCCAGTCTGTGGATGCGGCTCTCGATCAGAATCAGACGGAATTTGGAGTCCTTGTCCTGAAACAGAGAGATACAATCTATAATTGATCTTAGTTCGAAACAGGATTTTCATCCCACAAGGGAACATTTGCTCTTTTACGATCGCCCGTCTAATGCCCGTCGATCCCCAGTCAATTGCAAGTCAAATACAAGTCACACTGCAAATCAGGTTTCAATTCATGTTACAAGTTATTCAAATGAAATGTGACAGTCATTCCTTTGTCACAGAACATCTCCTGTAGCTTGTGACATTACCATCAACTTGTGATTGACTCGCAATTAACTTGGCATTGAATTGTGATTGATTTGAAATCGACTTGAGATTAACTTGATAGTGGGAGACTTTTGAGATGCTAGCGGTCTTTTTTTTGGTAGTTCTGAGCATGTGCACGTAGTTCTCAGAATGCACACGACTGGTGAGAACAATGGAAAAGGACTGGTATGTCCGCTGATACCAGCGTCTCAAATGTCTCTCACTGACTATTACAACTCCGCTGTTTGGCAATGAGCGGATGAGTGCAGGAAGATTTCTCTACCTTGCGGTTCCTCTCCAGATGTCTGCGGACGGCCACGGCCTTCTTGATGAGGCAGTAGAGATCCTCAGGGAGCGAGGGAGCGAGCCCCTTGGCCTTCAGGATGCGAAGAATCTTGTTGCCGGTCACGAAGCGGACCTGGGCGACGCCGTGCGAGTCACGCAGGATCACACCTAAGGAGTAACAATTGAATTACCCATGTATAATAATGCAGTGCAGATATGTCCCGCTAAGAATGACAGAAAAATGACTTGCAAATGACTCAATTACAGCAATGACACAAAGGCAATACATGTCACCAAACGTTTTAGCTGGTAATCAGCTTTATACTAAGCAAATCTTTCCAGTACTTTGTGCTTAGCAGATGCATGAAATTCTTCCACGGTGCTAAATTCTCAGCTCACTGGACGCATCCCGACTTCCACTTACCAATCTGTGATGGGGACAGACCCTTCTTGGACAGTTTGAAGATCTGCTCCTTCACGTCATCAGAAGACAGTTTCAGCCACTACAAGAATAAATGTGTACGACTATCATTAACCCTAACCCTCCAGGGCATGTTTGCTAGAACCCTGCCAGATGCATCAGATTGCATACTTTGTCACATTGACTTGTGTGCAGAGTCCAGCAAAGTGGAGCTGTCAAGGTTAAGGGGACTGTTTGCAAAGCAAATTGCTAAGAATTGTTTTTGAGGTTACATCATAGGGTGCTCCTTTAAAGTATAGATTTTGTGAAAAGGGGCTCTGTACTAACTTAGATGTTTTAACCCTCCTGTTCTCAAGGCCAAAATCGACCCAGCTACCCTATACATCAAAACCTATCAAGTGACAGATTGAAACACACACAAACTGTCAGAGTTGGTGTTTAGAGATTTTGATAGGCTGTGATAGTTATAAGTATAGGAGGGTTAAACTTTAAATTACCGTTGGTTGTACGTAAAAAAGATGTTTTACTTTTCCCATAAACCTTGATTAAGTAATTGTACTGAAATCCAATATGGCCGCCATTACCATGGCAACAGCGGATTTGCGGACAGTGTTTTTTCTTGAAAATTCTGAAGACAATATATTGGTAATAATACATTAAAAAAAACTTTTAAAACAAAAAAGGTAGTCTGCTTAGCTAACAGTCCCCTTAATAGTGTTGAAAATTACAAACAATAATAGTAATTATTGATTTTTCTGACAATTAACCTGAAAGAAGCGAGTTGTACTCCTATATGGCTGCTGTGTGACAGTAAATACAGAAATGGCACAACTCTCTGGAAACATCTGAAATATAATTGCACTTCACCCACAGGGAAGGAGAGGTTTCAATGTGGGCAATTGCACAGCAATAGGGATAAAACAAGGAATTTAAACACTTCAATTTTTTTTTTATTTTGGATTGCATTCTGCATATATTGTTGACAACAAATCTCTATGTTTTACTACACCAGCTCTCAATATTTTGTAAAATGATATTTTTGAACTTTTTGTGTGATTTCTCCAACGTTAGTGACGTAACGTAAGTGACGTCTCCTCGTACCGATTGAATGAAAGTCCTGCTTAGATTGCTAATTGATTTGAATTAATATTAATATAAATGTTCAGCTCTGACCCCTATGTGTTAAAAAAAACCAGGTACTTTCGACCAAGTTCAACCAATTTAGAAGACAATCGGTGTTAACAGTACCCTTAAATACACCATGTCCTTTTTTGGTAACATTAGTGACGACCAATAAACTGAATGTTCAGAAAACAGGAATCAAAGTTCTGAGTTGTTCTTTGTGTCTCTTGGTAGGCATCACCACTATTTACTGTCGTGGAATTTTGCCTTAGATTGGACAACAGGCTTTGAAGATGTGGGGGATGAAAGTGGTATGACAGTGTAAAAATGTTACGTTAGTGACAATTGAATTGCCCATATTTGTCACGAGCCACACACAATTTATGTTAAGTTGAATTAGTACCTACTGTTCTTTTCAGAACCATACCTTGCAACAGTTAAAGGCCAATTTACACAGTCGCGCGACAATTTTCTAAATTCACGCAAATCAATTGGTGCGTTTTCATTTACGCAACAGAGTCGTGCGACGAGACGCTCATTAATTTGTGCATATTTAGAAAAACGTACCACAATATCGCACGACAAAGTCCCATATTTGTAAATTGGCCATAAATCCCTAACACTGCTGAATCCATCAATATCAATACGAATTTCCACACACCCTGGGGGGTTAGGGTTAAGACGTATTAAACTGGGAGATTTCAGTCAAGACTACTTACTGTTGGTACACTGCGGCGGTATGGTAGAGCGGAGGCTGAGATACCCTTACTGTAAACAATTATAGGAAGCAACATCACCTGGTTAATAAAGGCCATAATTGTTTTGGATGTTCAGAACTAGAACTCTATATAAACAGCATATAGTAGTAGTACTTAAGTGCTAGGCAATTGTATTCTTAAGTTGTGATTGGGAGGTTCAATTTGTTTTAGGACTTCCTGGAAAGAAAGCGACTTGTTGGCTGTGACGGAAAGAGTTCCATATCCGGACATCACTTATTTTCCCTAACTTAATATGACTTAAAAACTACCAAAAAGTGTAAATCTGATGAAGAAACACGAATTTAGGAGGGACAATTTTCAACTTATTCTTTGAAAATACTTTGACTTTTTCTGTCATGGCCCATAGACTTTGTGCACGAGGTATAAGTGATGTCCGAATATGGAACTCTTTCCGTTGATAAATTCATTTTGGAATGATAAAAACAACCATGACTCGAAATAGATAAAATAATAAAGAGGGGCCCGTAAGGCGTAACTACACAAGTAGGCAGATTCATGAAAATTTTAAGTTGCTTCAATACTTTTAAATGTTATATCACTGGAAAGAGTAAAAATTTAGAAATAAAATGAGGGGTCATTGGTCATGATAGGGTAACCCTATGCAAAGTTACGGAGTTTTGTTGATTTAAATTTTTGGTCATTTAGTGTACAATTTCAGGCTAAAAAGTTGTGACGCATCATGGAGGTATAGGACGCATTAACTACATACATGTACCTGTGTACATGTATCAAGGAAACTTGCTCTCTGCATACGGTATCAATTGCCTCATTTTGTTTTCATCAATTTGTTAGGAATACAGAAATAATTTACAATTAAAAAACACAACAATTATTTGCCAATAAATGATTAAATATAACGAAAATATAAGCTTTTAAGCATGAATCCCAAGCATCGATAGGAATACTACAGCGCGTGTTCGCGCTCACCGAATACGCAAACAACTGTTTTCCAATAGACTTTACATTCAGTCTTGAATTTACCGTAGTTCGTGCTACATACGTACATGTTCATGCACACACACGCACACACAAAAGTACACTGGATCATCACGGACTAGAACATATCTATGGAACGCAATCTACGGAACGTAGTGAGAATTTAGTTGCACGTTGGCCCGCTGCTTCTACAGTGCCCGCACAATGTGTAAATCAAATCGTTGTACTTCTTGACAAATTCTCTATACGTCATGGCCCGCGTTCCGTCAAATAGTCCTAGGCCATGTGCAGCTGGCTGGCGGACGTATACACGGCGCAGTAAGTATCATGCATCCTCTGAGTCTGAACTGACTATTGTTTTTCGCATTATAAATGCATGCATTATTGCACAAATAAACAAAACGAACAACAAAATAATTTGGTTTGTCCTGTTTTATAAAATTGCATTGGATATCAAATTCCACCCGTGCGTGATACCCCGATTCTTCAAGTCAAAATGCCGAAACCGGCGATTTTTATTTTTTAAATTTTCCTCCCGGTAATTTCCCGTCGGTTGTTACCGTTTATCCGATACAGTTTTTGTCGAGTGACAGAATGTTTTTAAGATGAACACAATGTGGTGTATCCAATTAGTGACACTAGAACATCGAAAGATTACCCCTTATGTTAGAATTTTATACTCAAAGTTAGACAAGGAAATCGTCAAAATGTACTGAAATTCAGCTGGCCATATATAAACAAGGAAAGGTCTTCTGTCGTTGATTTTTTTTTTTATCGACTGCAGAAATCCCTGATCAATAAAATGGCGACCAGAAAAACTTTGAAGCCTCATCACCGTAACCAGGAAATAGTAATTACTCCGCCTATGCGTTTTTCACGAGTACGGTCGGGAGTCGACGAACTTTCGGCCGGTCACTAGCGTGCGACAGAAAATCAGTTCCGCAAATAGCGCCGCCAACGACGGTTCGCGTGAATCTGCCTAACACAAGTCACAATCGCCGACTCAAGTGCTAGGTGAAATTAACAGGAGAGGGCGTTTGAGCGTTCTATTAGCCCAGTCTCGTGTCTGACCTGTCTGCTGCCTTCACCCATGGAGGAAGGAACCCGAGTCGATCCAGGCATATGGAGGAAGTTCGAACGAACGTACCCGGTGGTTCAATATTAATAAACAGCGCCCTCACAATCACATTGAATCAGCCATTGGCATTTCAATACACGTTCGGTTTCAGACGGACACTTTTCTGCTTTCATTTACCACTTTAGATCAATCCAAATTCAACCAAAACCCTAATTATAAAGACTGTACATAATATACATTCGTAAATTCAAATAAACTTCATGGTTAGTATTTCCAAACAGGAAATTTAACGTCAAATTCTACCCACCCTGGCGCGTGCATGCGACCCATGATGGCAGATTGTGCGGAAAGATCGAGTCACGTGATGCAGTCATTCTTTGACCATTTTGTTGAGGAAATTTACCAGCCTTTAATTTAATCGAATAATAAACATTATAGAAATTAAAATAAAATGGTGTATTGTTGTCAATTTTGGGTCTTAAATTACACATAAGACAAAAAACAACAACCTGATATTACTTTGAAAATGATTATTTAAAAGCAGGCTAGAGAGTTTACTATTTAAAAATAATGAGCCAGGGAGCCATGACGCAACCTCCTGCATATTTTTAATAACGTGTATTTCGGTACAGCACGTACACATCGCACTGATTTATGCATAGATTATCTATGATTTTTTACCCGCGGCTGGCTGGGTACGTGTTTTGGTGATATTAACAAACAGAACTAGTAAAGGGCACGGTTGTGCAGGTGTGAGTTTGTTTTTGCATTCAGTAAGGGAACCAATAACAATAGAGGACAATAGGGTCCCCGGTTGAGAAAGGTCCCCGTTTGAAAATCGTGTACAAAACCAATGAGGGTCCTTGCCAAAACGTTAAAGTATGAACAAAAAGACTCGGAGGACAGGAGGAAAAACACCCCCCCCCCCCCTAAAAAAAATGCAAAGTGGACCCTTGGGGGGATTGAAGGTGTTACACATTTCAGTGTGTGGGGGTGCCGGGAAAGTGCACACCCTCATTCCCCCCAAGGGTCCACTTTGCATTTTTTTTAGGGGGGGGGGGGGGTGTTTTTCCTCTTTTTTTTTTAACTTGGGTCTAAGGTGGATGGCCTGTTGTATGTTGATATGCGTCCTGTTTGGATGTGGCTAAAAGTTATTGAAATCATGCAGTAACTGAACAAAATGGATCCCATCCCGCTCCCCCCAAACAAAAACAATAAGTATATGGAGTACATTTTTTTCTTTTTAAGCCTAGTTTAACATTTTGTTTGGAAAATTTGGATGCACACTGCCACAACAAAAAAGTTCTGCTTAAGGCCCTGCAATTTCAGTTCTTTCATGACAATTTCTCTATTTGCAACAATCGCTTTTATTTCGTGTTGTTCTAAATATATCCTAGGATAAATGGTGGTTGCCCAGGAAGTTACTACACTGCAGTCATATTAACTTGAACTCAACTTGTATGAAATTCATTCTCATAGTTTTACATCACGGGAGGGCACCCAGGATGTCAAGGTGCAGGCGCACAATTGGTTTCTCAAAAACAAAATCAAGAAATTTTTATTTTCAGGTTCTACCTCAGACAAAAATATTACAAGGGGGTTTCAAAGGACAAATGTGCCCCTCGTACACAGTTGCACCCCAAGGATTGATAAATTGGCCACCTTTTTGGCAGGGTGGGGGGGGGGGGGGCTCCAACCTACCATTCACCCCTATTCCCGCTGAAACACGGGACACGGCCGGCTGTGCACCAAACCCCCACTACACTTTCAAAAGAAATCAACTGGGACACGCCCCTTTATTTGTCGGCAAAGTAACTGTCACCAACTGCAAGTACTATTTGAGTATTATGAGGAGAGCGTGGTCTGGCTTCCTTTTCGAATTCGCGATAAAGTTATTAGCAGTGCGAACGGGATCATGCTTAGATATGCTGATGATCTTGACCGCTTGACCGCGTGTCGGACTAGCCGGCGTTTGTGTATGTGGACCGGAGAGAAAACTTTACAAAAGTTGACTTTTTAGTTTCCCATTTCGCAGAAGTGTTCTTGTTGCCATGGCAAGCTCCTCTCCTCCACCGACTTCTAGCTTCCGATCGTTCGTCAGAATGAGCCGGGCGGCATCCACGTCCAAGATCCAGCGCACACTAGGCGGCCTGGATATGTTGGATGAGATGGGAATGGAAATGGACAGGGGGCGGACCGCTGCGCAAGAGAACAGATGGGCCTTTGAAATCGCTTGGGAGGTTGCTAATAAAGGTGAACAAATTATACTCAAAAGAGGAAAGGATGGCAATATTATACTCTTTTACTTTTTTGAGTTCTTAAAGTTAAGCACCTGTCACTGCTTCTATATTTGAAACATGAATGGATTGAGAGTATGTGCAGGAATGCGCATGATATAGATTACAACTGAACTGGCCAGGTGGTTGTTTTCAAATAGCAGCTACGGCTGTCGTATGTATTCATGGTTAACGCCATGTAGGGAGGGGCAAAAATCTCATCTAAAATAATGGATGACATGGATGATGAAATATTTCCCTTGTCATTTTTTTGACATGTCTGAGTTTGTTTGAGTTTACCACTTACACTCGGTGTAACTTACAGTGCTGTAATTCTTGTTTGTTAGTTGGTGGTATCTACACTGTCATCCGCACCAAGGCTGCGGTTACCATGGAGGAGCTAGGGGACCAGTGCCTCATGCTCGGACCCTACAATGAGTCCACAGTCAAGATGGAGGTAGAGATTATGGAACCTGAGAACGAATTGATCCGAGGTGCAATGAACGGCATGAGATCAAGGGGGATACAGGTAAAAGAAATGCCTAATTTTGTGGCATTGGTTTTAGGATGCATTGAGAGATGCAAAAATCTTGTTAAAAAAATTTAATAGCTACGGGTTAAAACTGAGTAACATAGTTGGAAGAACTCTGGAACTGCCGTCCAGAGGTCTCTGGTTCAAATCTAGGTTCAGCCGAATTGTCTTTGTTGAGCTAAATAAATTCAACAGGGTTTGAACTTGGATTCACAACTTAAGCCTCAATTTGTTTGCCCGAGGACTCGGACTTGGGGTTTTTGTCCACCTTGTGACCTCTTATTTCCAAGAATCAAACTTTCCCATTTTTTTCCAGGTGTATTATGGGCGCTGGCTGATTGACGGTTACCCTGGCGTTGTCCTGTTTGACATTGGGTCAGGAGCTAATTTCCTTGACGACTGGAAAAAGGACCTGTTCAATATGTCGCGCATCGGGATACCCTGGCACGACAAGGAATCCAACGACGCTGTCATCTTTGGCAATCTGTGCTCTTGGTTCATATCTGACGTAAGTTGATGGAGAGCGAGGTGTCAGGCTGTCCGTTTGGTCTTTCAAATGTTCCCTGGTTTGTAATTTAGGAGCATCTCACTAGTCGGAATGTTCCTGGGAACACTGTGTTTTCTCGTTGAAAAGGCGGCTTGTTCCTGGCAGTTCTATTCCCAACCGGAACAGGCCAATCTTGAGTAAGCTTCCTCGCACTTAGACCACTGATCACACAGTGTTCCCAAGCTGTTCCCTGTTGGAGCAGTGTTCCAAGTGTATTTTATGAGTTACTTACTTTGCACGGTCTATCCGCAAAATTCCTCGCTAGTTGAAATTCTTTCCACACAGTTCCGGAACCAGTTTCAGGCGACTGAGAATCCTTTAATCATAGCACACTTCCACGAATGGCTGTCTGGGATCGGACTCATACTCTGCCATCTCAGGCACATCGACTGTTCCACAATATTCACGACCCACGCTACGCTACTGGGACGATACCTATGCGCCGGCAAGACGGATTTCTACAACAATTTAAGCAAGGTAGGTACTTGTTCCTTCCGATTCAGGGCTTAAATTTGATACAATTATCTACTAGACCATTAGGCTAGTGATACAAATTGGTCAGTGTTTATCAGGAAGATCAGTGTCTATCAGAATTCACTAAGGACATTCTTCACAGGTGTGCTGTGAACTGATTCATGTTTTTAATATGGATGATTATTTTAAGCAAAAGAATAGTTTGGTCTTAGTGTCACAGGACTTTGTCCACCAGCTCAGTGTGAATTTCAAACCCTGCAGTTGTTGAAGCATTTTGCATTTTTTGCAGAGTAAGTAGGTTTTTTTATCGAGATTTAACAATGAGTACATGTATATTATTTTGAACCATTTTTGTCAGTTCAACCTTGATAAGGAGGCCGGTGATCGTGGTATCTACCATCGCTACTGCATGGAGAGAGCTGCATCTTCCTTGGCCCATGTCTTCACAACCGTCTCAAACATCACTGCCGAGGAGAGCCAGCATCTACTACAGAGGTTGCCTGGTAAGGGCCATGAGAATCATAAGAATTACCATAATTACCCCTGATTGTCGGGCAGAGATCCATTCCTGGAAAACACCCAGGGATGTATCCATGTTTTCAGTCCTTGGAAGGGGAAGGGGACAACATTTAATGAAATTTTAGAAGGTGTAAAAGGTGTTTGGGGACAAGTTCTCCCTCAGTTTTTTAAGGAAGTGGACTTTGTGTTTCATGATACACTGTAGATAAAGCAGGATTTGTGGCACCACCAGAAAGTTGTTTCTGTATTGTGCATTGCCCAAATTGCTGCAAGGTGTCTTGCCTAGGGACACAGGCACCAAGATCCCCTGGCTGGATTCGAACCCAGTTTCATGATTAACCTGTTGGTCTTACTCTCTCAGATCTGGTTTTACCCAACGGCCTGAATGTTGTCAAGTTCCAAGCCGTGCACGAATTCCAGAACCTTCACGCCAAAGCCAAAGAGAAGATTCACGACTTTGTACGTGGTCACTTTCACGGGTAGGTGCATTTATATGTTTCAAAGTATGGTCCAGAATTTGAGATTTTGGTCTTCCTTAAAAAACTTGTCCATCACTTACTATCAATTAATCACAGCCAAAATGGTATTTTCGGAGAGTGGGGCGTTCCCCACATATTTTTTCTGTCTTAGGTCTAAATATTATCTTTGTTCTAGAACCATTTGAAGAATGTTTGCTATTTTGGAAAGAGTTCCATATCCGGCCATCACTTTGGACCTCGTGCACAAAGTCTATGGGCCATGACAGAAAAAGTTAAAAGATTTTCCCTCCTAAATTCGTGTTTCTTTATCAGATTTACACTTCTTGGTAGTTTTTAAGTCATATTTAGGGAAAATAAGTGATGGCCGGATATGGAACTCTTTCCGCTATTTTTTATGGAAACCTATAACAAAGTAACTGTTCCGAAATGAAAAATGGCTCCACAAAAGACAACCATTTTCACAATGTGTGGCAGCCGTGTTGGATTTTTGTTTAGAACGTGTTGCATTGTCGACCAACTTCATACATCAATACTCTATTTTTAAGCATGTGCATACATTGACAGTGTTCATAAAAAGTTTTGTAATTTTGTTTTTCCTGACGTGTAATTTGTCATTGTTAGACACTATGACTTTGATCTGGACAAGACGTTATACCTCTTCACAGCCGGCAGATATGAGTACCACAACAAAGGGGCCGATGTATTTTTGGAGTCACTAGCCAGGCTGAACCATCTACTACAGGTACACAACAACAGCAACAACAACAACAGTGACAAGAACAATTACAACAATAACAACAACAACAATTATTGCAGCAACAACAAAAGCAATTGCAACAATGAAAAGAACAACTATAAAAACAACAATGACAAAAGAAGAATTAGAACAATAACAACAACATCAACAAGAAGAACAACAACAATTACTACGACAACAACAGCAACAGCAACAATAGCAATTTCAACAATGATAAGAACAACAAAAACGACAAGAACAACAACAACAAATCGTAAAACAACAACAGCCTTGACAACAACCACCACCAAAGCATTTTTTTTAATGAATAATCCAACTCGTTCTGTTTTCTATTTTCAATATTTCCAGGATGTGTATGTTTGTTTTATTCAATCAGGTTAATAAGAGCGACGTGACCGTGATAGCATTCCTCATCTTCCCGACAAAGACCAACAACTTCAACGTGGAGTCTCTGCGAGGCCAAGCCATCAGCCAACACTTCAAGGAGACAGTCGCCAACATCAAGGACAAAATTGGCAAGCAGATCTTTGAGTCAATTCTAAGGTGAGGTCAGAGGTCAATTTTTCACCACCGATGACGACACGGCCAGAAAGAGGTAGCTTTTGTGGGCGGGGCATACCCCATGATGTTTTACTATACTAAGTCTTGATAAGTTGCTCCAACATACAAAAATGGAATCTTAATTTCTGATGTGTTCATCATTGTTTTAAAATGATTTGTAACATTTTCCTATTTTGATACCCCTTGACCTTTAAAGATTAACTGTTTATTCTCTTTCATTTTTCATCCAGTAAGTGCAAAAATCTCTTGCAAATTTGCTGAAGACAACATAGTTTTAAAGCCCAAACAATATTCGTTTTTAATTGAAATTGTAATTGAAAATTATTAATTTTTTTCTAGGGGTGACATGCCGGACACAGACAAGCTATTAGAGCGTGCAGACACCGTGCAGCTCAAACGTTGTATCTACGCTGCCCAGAGGCCAGGCCTACCGCCCGTCTGTACGCACAACGTCATTAACGATGAAAGTGACCCAATATTGAACCACATTAGAAGGATAGGCCTGTTCAACAACAGCAACGACCGAGTCAAGGTAACTTCAGTTTTGCAAACTACTTAGTTACTTTCAGTCATGCCCTAATGTAGCCATCAGTGTTGTAGTCAAGACCATCACAAGACCCTGCAAGACCAGCACAAGACCAGCAGTCTTAATCCAAGTCTTAAGCTATTCAAATGAACTGTAACAAAAGCATTCCTTTGTCATGGTTTATGCCTGTTACTTGTGCCTGTTACAAGCTGGTCTTGTGCATGGTCTTGTGCCTGGTCTTGAAATGGTCTCAACTACAACACTGGTAGCCATTCACAGATCTCAGCTATATGGTAATGGTTTTTAGGAAATTGAATATGCAAATGAGGATATTTATGATAACTAGGTAGAACATCCTTATTAAACAGCCAGTATTATTAGTGGTACAATTTTTTTGTTGAGATACTGTAGTAACCAGCCAGTTGGCACTGATAAACCTCATTCTTGATTTGTGATCTTATTTTTTTCCATCTCAGATTATTTTCCACCCCGAGTTTCTGACGGCCACCAACCCGCTCTTTGCCTGCGACTATGAGGAGTTTGTACGGGGATGTCATCTCGGCGTCTTCCCATCCTACTACGAGCCTTGGGGCTACACGCCGGGTAAGGTCCAAGGGCATATCTATACCTCCTCCCAACTAAGTCCTGTCCCCCCCCCCCACCAGCTGAGGTCTGTTCCCCCAAGTGCCCCTACTAGAGAATGCAGTTGTGAAGAAAGAAGTTGAGCTCTCTGTATTAAACTCTTCCTGGCTGTTATATTGGGGCGTTGGTATGCCATATGGGCCCGTGCAGCCAAGCATAATGCACACAATAGGCTATAGCCGTCATCCGTATAAAGTGAGTTAAGTACGCCCCCTCCCCCCCCCCCCCCCCCCAGATTTGCAAGCTCTGTAGTATTCATCAGATGGAATTTGCGTCGGGATGATGTAAATTCAATATTGGGTTTTGCCCTTCACCGACGTATTTTATAAACACTGTATACTCAGAGAGATTATTAGGAAGAAATCACTCAGGTGGGACTCGAACCCATGACCTCCTGAGTATACAGTGTTTATAAAAATCCGTCAGTGAAAGGCAGAAAGGCAGAAATGCTCTAGAGTCTCGGGCAGAGCACCCCCCACTTTTTTACAAAAATGTTGCCAAAAAAATTAAAATCCCAGCGAACTCCCCCATGAAAAAGTTCTGTGTGCATTAGTTTACAACTCTGTCGTATAACAGCCCAATTTGCCTGCCCTGTCCGCAGCTGAGTGTACAGTCATGGGTATCCCCAGCGTCTCCACCAACCTCTCTGGTTTCGGATGTTTCATGGAGCAACATGTCGCAGATCCTACCTCCTATGGTATCTACATCGTCGACAGGAAGTTTAAAGCACCCAATGAGTCCGTGCATCAACTTTCTAGGGTGGGTTTCAGAGTTCCATCTTCAACTTGAGAAGGCAGAAAAATATGAAAAAATACAGGAAGATACTTCTATTGGGGAAGGGGGTGGGGTGTGGGAGGGCCAGGTGAGGGGACAAGGAGGGGGTGACTCTTAAATTCCCCCCTTTTTAAGTAGCTGAAATTTTGTCAAGAATGTCTTTAAAGGTAGTGTACACGATTGGTAATCCTTCTATTTTGTTTTACTGAATTATTACGAAATACCTTACTAGACTCTAAGTTAATAGTAGTCTCAATCATCCTGTGAAATGGTGGCACCAGGTGTGGTGGTGTTATCAAGAAAAGTGGAAATTTATATCGTTTTCCAACAATTTCCAGCTGGAAATCGTTAGAAAACTGCCCTGTACCCGTTAGTCAAGGCGCGCGTGGCTACCCAGACGAGTGGCGCGCCCCGGACATGTTGGCATTCGGCTTCTAGGTAGCCACGCGTGCCTTGACTAAAGGCTTTCATCCCATCCGACGGTTGAAAACGAGCGCCGTTTTTCTCTCGTTTTTTCCGCCATCCAACAACGCAAAACTTTGAACAGGTCAGTGGAACGATATTTCCTATAAAATACTAACCCCCAAATCCGCCCATTTCTGAAAATTGCAACAAGGACCAATCATGTACACTACCTTTAATTTTTCAAAAAATAGTTCAGACAAGTTTCCTAACTTTTCTTGACTTCCAAGAAATCCGTTCTCAACATCACCCAAGATCACATTCCCATGTTCTTTGTTTTTGATGTTGTTTACAGTTCATGTATGACTTCTGCCAGTTGACGCGGAGACAACGCATTCTTCAGAGAAACCGAACTGAACGGCTCAGTGAACTACTAGACTGGAAAAGTCTAGGAGTTGTAAGTATACACGTGCTTTCCTGCGAATTCAAAGAATTCAGTCGACAAATTTTAAAGAGTTTACTGTTCTCAGTGGCAAAGTCTGAAAAGTTTCTCAAACATGATGAACCTCTGTTTAGTTTTAATATTCATTTGTATTTCTTGAGTAGTTGTGAAAAGTGCAGTTTAAGGTAAAGATATCCTGTCGATAGCCTAGTGGATATTTCTATGACTTTTGACACCTGTGTGCAATACCTCTGTTTTTGTTAAAAGGTTGATAAGTTATTAAGGCCAGTACATGCAAAAGCGACGCGAATTTCTTAAAGTAACGGCAAGCCTCACATTGCAACAGTTGATGATGTCATGAAATTCGCATTGAAACTTTCGCGTTTGCATTAAGCATAAATGAACCGGTCTTTAGATGTTTCAATATTCGTCTTGTATTCCAGTATTACCGGAAAGCACGATACCTGGCGCTTCATAAGACCCACCCTGAGATATTCGAAGTCCGAGATGAGAACGACGGAAAGATGGTGAGATTGTCGTTTTTCAGTCTGTTTGTTTGAATACAAATTCTGGTTTTGAAATCTGAAAATAAACTGCCCGATTTAAAGAGAAAGATTGCCTTAGAGCTACCCATTTGGGCTACAAAAACTGCCCCTTGAAAGTGCGCCGTTTTGTCTGAAAATCATTGACGAAAATGCTTTCGAGGACGAAAATTGGGTTTGGAAAAGTCAGACCAGTGGAAACTGGATAGCACGCATAGATTTTCGTGTGACATCACTTGGACCAGAAAGTGCAGTGCTAACGAGCCCCATTTGGAACCTGAAAGTTAGTGCTATTTACAAAGAGAATACAAGCCCAACACCTTTAGAAATACCTTTTTTAGAAAGCTTGATTTGTTTTCCCCGTTGATTTCATCATACCCATCTTCTATTTCCCTCCTGCAGACAATGAGATATCCCCGGCCTGCCTCTGCCCCACCCTCCCCATCGAGCTCCAGGGCATCGACACCTCTCCCATCGACGGACGATGAAGATGAAGAAGAAGAAGCAGAAGAGGAAAAAGAGGAAACTAAAGATGAGTGAGATCCAGAAACGGAGAAATTATCCTCTCAAGCATCAACTTTTCCCGTTTCTATTTGTCAAAGCTGAGTGTCCGTACAGGCAACCAGTGTTGTAGTCAAGACCATCACAAGACCACACAAGACCATTAGCTATTTAAATGAACTGTAACAAAAGCATTCCTTTGTCATGGTTTATGCTTGTTACTGGTCTTGAAATGTCTCGACTACAACACTGCAGGCAACTAGCACACTCATATTTGTGCTCAAGGGCGTAGATTCGAGTTTACAAGTGGGGATGATGATGAAATTCTTGAATTTTGCTGACCGTGGGTGGAGGGTGGTGGATATCGGACATTTTCTAACACTAGCGGACACTGTTTATTACATGGTATGTATTAATTCTTGTCCATAAATACGCACATACATTTGTACCCGCATTTTAACCCTCTTCGATAATCTATCCAACTTATTTTTAACCAGAGCGCCGTAAACAGTCAGTAATACTTTGCTAAATCCCCATTCATATTCAGTACAAGTTAGACTTCGGTAGAAATAAAAAAAATGTATATTATCACAAATGTTGAGTGTGTTCAAAGTAAAACAAGCATAATTGCAGCTGAAAGATGTGAAAAATCATAAGTTGAAGAAAAATGTGTCGATTAGAAAATGTGTACAGTGTGATTTAACCTAGGTTTAAAATTACTCAGCTCTCGTACTTAATAGAGTTGAAACTATCGTCAGATAATGTTGTACGATTTTTGTTTAATTTGAAAATGTATGAGCTTGGTGCTTCCCTGATCGCTATGAAAAGATGTATATTAAAGATATACCGTTTGAGCTTTTCCATAACAATTTATCGTTTTCCTTCAAAATATTTTCTTTTAACATTTTATGTTACAGATGCGGTGTCCGTGCTTTATGGGCGTGGCACCCCGAAAAATAAATGTTCAAATGAAATTGTTAAGTTGTGATTATTAGAGTTTTGGATCCAGTGTTTTTGCATAAGATCATGCATGTCATGTATGGGTGTGGTTGGACAATGTATCCTATATTGACACACTGTACTAACTACGTTCGCCAAGTGGGGGACATGCAGAAAGATTACCACATTGCGGTACATGTATATGGCTTCTCTGATGAGATGTACATTATACGACTACGTAGATGATTTTTTTCTTTTGTGCAAGGGACCTGAAGGAAACCAATGTTTCCTTACGAGTATGAAAAACAGTCTTGGTCGCCAAAATAGGCAGAAATTTACCTGTCCCAACTTGTACTGAAATGCATGCCGTGATACCAGTGTGCTGTTCCGTCCCCACTTGGCTTCACGAATGCAATGGTGAAATGATGTTGCGACTTAAAAAGTACATGTAGGTAGTTGCGTGCCAAAGAGTGGTGAAAAGTAAATAAAAATCAAAATACATGTACATGTAAACTAGACAGTGAAAGCATTCAACGGGTAATTTATTCATGGAGGACCATGACTGTGCATTGTTTTTAAATTGATTTAACATGAATAAATTCTATGTGCGGTGTCAATTGAAATTTAACTTTAAAAATCCCGTGGTTTTGCAACAGAGTACCCTTGCTATTTCAGCCGATTTTGGCCCAAAATTGCATTTTCTAAAGATCTAGGGGAGAATTTATTATTTGGAATTCACAGATTTATTTACAATTTAAAACCGGATTTGTTTGCAGATTAGTAAGTTTGACCCCCGACACCCGTTATTGCAGGGGTGATTAAATTCTACATGTGCTTTACCCCATACTTTTAACAAAATGACCAAATTAGAAGGACCTTTTGACGGCAGAAACCTTGCTCACATTTATTTCATCGCTGGAAGTTCTTAAAGGACAATATTAACAATACGTGACTGTGGCTTTAAAAAAATACGTCAATAAATTGAACACAAAATGATTAGATAAGAATAAGATACGTTCGGCCATGCACTAGTTATATTTAAAATCAAATACAACATAATTAAATGTTGATTCTAGTCATGTGAACTGAGAACCCAGTTACGATAGTTTGTAACTTTTGAAGCACATGATATATTTCAGTTTCACTGTTTGAAGTTCTTAGAAAATAGGCGCAGTTAGGGACAACAGAAGCCATTAAACTCTTGGATACGTCAATCGAGTAGAAATTGTTTCGTCAGTTATAATAACAAAAGTACCCTTAAAGAGACACTTTGTCGTCATTTTTTATACCTTAGGGAGACAAGTGGAATTAGGGAGACGCTTCAGTGTCTCCCTAATTCCACAGCTATTTAGAGGACAAATTTTACTGTCGCAAATAGGTTACATCGATAGATATTGGTCCAAAACATAAATATACCAAAATTCGTGGGGGTAGGATAAGGGAAAGTGGGATTAGGCTTCAAGGTATGGCAATCGTCGGTAATTATTATTCTGATTACGATATCCCTTGCGAGTGATTTAATACACAGCTTAACTGAATAACATGCAACCAATCATAAAAAAACGAGACTCATAATGTGTTAAATTGTGTGTCGGAAACAATGGCACTATGTTGGACAGTGGTAAACCCCAAACGGTTCCCGCATTTTTTTTTTTTGGTGCACGAATCGGCGGCAACATGTACGTGGCATATTTCTGAGTAGTATAATACACGATACATTTTTAAAAATGGCGTCACCATCATCAGAAATGGTCTAGCGCCCCATCCCCCAATGTACACCCACTGTTTAAATTCATTGCATTTAATTTTTAGTCCGGCCATTGCTCCGAGCCATTTCTTAAACCTTGCCCTTTAGCTTCATCTCCAGCTATTTCCCGGCTCCATTTCCAATCTGAAAGCTTGAATACTTGTACAAAATAAACAGGCTCTACCTCTGGGTTCAAATAAAAAACACTTTGATGTACATTTAGAAGAAAAAAAAGACGAAAAAGGCCCAAAAATATTGCCCCATATCTAGCAACATCTTTGAAAAATGACCATTGTCCCCTAACCTCATTTTAAAAGTTACTGTTTATTATTAGTTATTGCACTCGCGCTTGTGAAATACAGAAAAATGTAGTGCGTTTGTGCCCCATATGCCAGGAGGCCAAAGATCTAGTGGTAAACGGGACACAGACTTACTATATTTGTCTGTTCCACGAGCACGAGTGGGATAATGAATTAATCTTCCAGCAAACTTGATTCAGTAAAACATTTAAATATACATCTATTTTAAGATCTTGTTTTTTAGCTGATCGAAATTCATGTCATGCCGAAAACAACTGCTTCAGGAGAATAACCAAAACAATTAAAGAGAAACCTCCCCAATGTCTGCCTTCGTCAATAAAAGTTCACTTAGTTTTTTGTGTTTAACAAGTGTATTCGGAATAGAGCGAGTGCACCGACTGTTTCAACAACGCGCACGACACCGAGTTCAATATAGACCACTGAATATCAGAAAATATTCAGCAGTTGTTGCCATAAGGATTGAGGCCACAAGTTTTGCCGGAAGATATATATATATATATCTGATCAAACTACTTGCAAATCTAACCATAAATGAACACTACAAATCAATATTGAACTTCAACATGTGCATGCAAACCCCACTAAACAAGACTCCTGCGGACTTACTGAGCCAGTATACCCAAAGTGCCTGGTAAAATGGGAAAGAAATGTACGCCGAGGCAGACTTTGTTCAGGGCACTGCTCAATGACAATGGGGCTCCAGTCACCACCCAGGGGGTGCGACTACTCCTTCTCGTTGGATGAGCTTCTGCGGTGATGAGAGCGGGAATGGGAGCGGCTGAGAAAAGATAAAGAAAGATGGAAACATTGGTGTCTGGGTCCGAGGACAAATACAATCAGACTTTGACATCAGGGTCCTATTTAATGAACCTGGTGATCACCCAGCAGGCGCAGCTCTGCAGCATGTTAATACCAGCCCGTTGTCTGATGTATATTGCTTGTAACTGGTTCTTTGCCTGATTTCTGTGCTACTGGCCTGCCATTCTGTACTAATGGCCTGCAATTCCATACCAACGGCCTGCAATTCCATACCAACGGCCTGCAATTCCGTACCAACGGCCTGCAATTCCGTACCAACGGGCTGAAATTCCGTACCAACGGCCTGCAATTCCGTACCAACGGCCTGCAATTCCGTACCAACGGCCTGCAATTCCGTACCAACGGCCTGCAATTCCGTACCAACGGCCTGCAATTCCGTACCAACGGCCTGCAATTCCGTACCAACGGCCTGCAATTCCGTACCAACGGCCTGCAATTCCGTACCAACGGGCTGCTATGCTGTACCAACGGCCTGCTATTCTGTACCAACGGCCTGCTATTCTGTACCAACGGCCTGCTATTCTGTACCAACGGCCTGCTATTCTGTACCAACGGCCTGCTATTCTGTACCAACGGCCTGCTATTCTGTACCAACGGCCTGCTATTCTGTACCAACGGCCTGCTATTCTGTACCAACGGCCTGCTATTCTGTGCTACCGGCCTGCAATTCTGTCCTAACAGCCTGTAATGCAGTACCAACGGCCTGCAACTCTGTGCTGACCGAGCTAACAAAGAAATGTTGTGCAAACCCCGTAAACACACAATCCTTAGTTAAGGGATGTATGCATGTGTACAAGCAAACATTCCTTGCTAGGCCCAATTTCATGGTTCTGCTTATTGTTAGCGAAAAATCCCCGCTTTAGTGTAGCAGAAAATTATGTGCTTACGGCAAGCGTATTTCACGCGTTAGCATGGAATTTTGGCTCTTGAGCATGCATACATCCCGTAACTAAGGATTCTGTGCTTACAGGGTTAGCGCAGAATTTTTCCGCTAGCGCTGTTAGCGCAAAATGGTGATCGTAAGCGAGGAAAGCTGTGGTTAGCAGAGCCATGAAATTGGGCACAGGTCATACCCTGGGGAACAAGGTTTGAGTAAAGAGGTGTTTGGGAAACAGCATCAATATGACTACATACCTTCTGCTGCGACTGCGGGACTTGCTGCGGCTATCCCGTTTACGGGGCGAGTAGCTACGGCTTCGGCTACGGCTTCTGGAACGCGATCTGATGAACAACATTCAACATATCAACTGAGTGGGAATACTTCATCTTTTCTCATGTCAAGCCTGTGTTAAGTTCTTATGGCATGCTGCACTTTCTTGAGTTGTTGGCATTTCCCTGGCCTGGTTAATTTTATTCTCATCTCGGACCAATTTAAAAAGTCAAAATGCATCTTAGGCTACTGACCAGAAATGCAACAGACCTGCAACGTAACGATGCCACATTGCTTTTTTTACCGCATTGCCGTTGGTGACGGTGCTGTGGCGATTAAGTCTAGCTTATCGTAATATCAAAATTGGGATGTTATTTCTCCAGCTTATATTGTCGACGCCAAATACTGCATACAATGAACCGACGCGAAACAATGAGAAATAGAGAGACATAAAGTAGTATCCAATTTTGCGTCTCCTTTTTGTCTTAAAAAGTGCAACATGCCGGTAAAAAGCATTAAAAAAACCCCAAATAACAGAAACTGAGTTTTTGCTTTGTACCTTTAACAGATATTGAACAAATAGTGGACCCGTGTTTTGTGTTCGGAAGAGGACATTCTTTTTTTCTTTTCAATTACTTATAGACCATCAAGATAACAGAAGCCAATGTTGACTGGGTACCAAGTGAAAAGGACTATTACTCGGATCACTACAAAAATTCTACTTTTGAAACAGGAAAAAAAGAGATTAAAATAAAGAAACCAAGAAGAAATTGTCAAAAGACAGACCCTCTCTTACTTAGCCAGTCGGAGGTAATGTGCGCAATTTGGCGTTTTCTCTCATTACGCAAGTGGGCATGTGTGAGTACCGGCGTGCTCTTACGGAGAGGCTACAAGACGCAAGGCTCGTCTCTCACTCTTTCTCTTTAAGGAAGCTCTCATTCTTTGAGGCAAATGAAGTAGGAGGAGATTTGAAAAGGCCTGAACCGATCCAAAAGATGGAGGGCGGGTGGTCTGGCTTGAACCGGCGTGAACCCTAACTCTTAATCATCTTCTCCTCTCATCTCTTCTTAAACCCCCGGCCGCTGGATTCTTTCTTTAATCGACGCAAGGCGAGTGTGTGAGAGTGTGAGACGCAAAGTGGCCGGGGGGAGGAAGAATGCTGGCTTTAATTTAGGAGGGAAACAACGCAGGCAGAGGGGCCTATAAGCCCACGACCGTGCAAACGAGGGTGCCCTGTAAAAAAAAGGTCGAGTGTGAAATGAAAAAAGTTGGTTACAGTTGGACTGGAACACAGCTGTAGAAACAAAGAAAAGAGTCTAGACATTATTGGCTTGTGTTGGTTTGTCGGCATCCACGCATACCGTCAGGAGAAAAATCAATCTGTACAATGACTCGGATCTGTAATTTTTTAGATTGGTTGAAATTAAAGTCCAGTGGGCTAATCACAACATGTGCTTTAGAATCTCAGTGTCTAGCTTACTCAAATTGGTGAAGTGGCTAGAAAAACCGGCCAAACCTTTTGGAAAATGGATGGAGGATATAAACGGGTTGAAAAGAATATCATTCACAGCAAAGTTGTCATGAAGTTGTCATGAAGACACTCACAGGTCAATGACAGGTCACATGACAGGTCACATGACAGGTCACATGACACGTCACATGACAAAGGAATTTTTGTCACAGCTTGTACCTTGGCTTGAAACCAGAATTGTGAAGTGACTCGTGATTGCTTTGTGATTGACTTGTGATTATTTGAGTGCCACTTTGCTGTCGAGGAATCCTGAGTTATCCTGAAGATTATGCTGTGCCTGATCACCGATTTGGTTAATCAAGAGTACATGGTACAGATTGATTTTTTGACTCACTGAAATTCTGTATTAAAAACAGCAAAACAGTAACATTATGCTCATACAACACAAAATAAACATCAGCTCATGGCTAAAAGTCCACAGAAAAAATCAAACCATTTCTAGCTATTCTACGTCGTTATTTTGAGCTAGAAAACTTCCAGATATAACAAGTTTTGGAAATCAATTGATTTGGTACATTGTTTTCTAGCACGACGCTTAGCATTTGCCAGTTTCCTTTTGTTTAGAAGGAAAGAGTTCCATATCCGGCCATCACTTGGACCTCGTGCACAAAGTCTATGGGCCATGACAGAAAAAGTCGAAGTATTTTCTAAGAAAAAGTTGAATTGGTTGCCCAGATAAATTTTAGGCCGCCCTTGCCATTTCTCAATTTGAGACCCTGACCATCGTGTTTTAAGCAGTTTTGCTGCCACGATGAGATCTTGGGCCAATAAGCCAGTTCGGTATCTCAAAGGTCAAAGGTTATTCGGGATAAATTGCTGACGTAATCTCACGCCATGTTACGCGAACGCCCATTCTGATTTAATTTCACACGTGCGCGTTGTGTTCACACGCGCGCGTTAGGTCATTCGGGATAAAATGTCATTGTGCACATGCGCAGTTGAAATACCGAACTGGCTTATTGTCATGGAGCTGCTTAGCACGTCAATGTTGCTTGGTATAGAAATGTTTTAAGCAAACACAGGTTACCTGCCAAAACTGCATGTGACGAATACCGTCAGGAAATTTTGCAAGCAATATTTTGTGCAAAGCAGCTCCATCATATTGGTTGCAGACTATCCACTAGGCATTAACCACATGAAATTAGTCAGTCTATCACATGCATTCATGAATATACAATGTAATTCTATTTCTTGTCTTAAATCCTCAACTGTGAATTATTACAATCAGTAATCATACCTGGACCGTCGGCTGTCTCGGCCCCGCCCACCATAACCACCACCACCACCGCCGCCGCCACCGCCGTAACGCCTTCCGCCCCCTCTTCCGCCCCCACTTGGACACTCTCGAGCAAAGTGGCCATAATCTCCACAGGAGTAGCACTTGTCATTCCTGGAGGCGCGACGGGGTGGAGGTCTACCCCCCGGGCCGCCGTAGCCACGACTTCTTCTCTCGCCGTTGGACATTTCCACCGTTACTTCGCGGCCGCAAATTCTCCTAGAAACAACAATTCAGATTAGGTAAGCACAGGTGGAGAGGGATTTGGGATTTAGTTAAAAAAAGGAAACATGCCATGGGTATGTACTTCAACTTGTTTTCATGCATGTGACATGCGGTGGTCATACGGTGGTAACAATAATAATAAAAAATCATAATAATAATTAAAATATATACTTAATAAATAAAAGATTAAAAAAGGGTTTAATATTGTTGTGGTCTAATCCTTGTACCATCACCACTGCCTCTTTCACACTAGCTATTCTCTTGCCGGGTGCTCTGGTAAATTTGTTACAGCTTTAGAAATGTCTAATCCTGCCCGTCCTTATAATCATCCCACGATAGGTTTTTGGGAGGAACACCAGCCTTACTTCTTGTGGCCTCTCACAGCATCCTGAGCATCCAGAGGATCTTCAAACTCCACGAAGGCGAAGCCGGGGGGATTTCTGGCCACCCAGACGTTCTTCAATGTCCCGTAAGATCTGAACGACTCCTCAAGATCCTGCTTCACAAATGACGAACCTGCATGGGAACAAAAATCAAAACAATTCCAAATTTGTTTCATTTCAGACATCTTATCACAGCTTCTCCACATAAGATACGCAGATCCAAACGATACCCGCTGTTGTTATTCCGCCATCTTGTATACACGCTGCACACGCACGATCGCGAAACCATTTGATGCACGAACATAACTGGTTCCCTACTTTGCCTGCGTAATGTGAATACGAGTTGCATGGGAATCAATGAAATCAGTAGTCTGCGTGGAACTAAACTTGACCAAGTCGTCGATTGATTGCATTTTGTTCTGCACGCACATTGTGTGTACGCACAAGAATTCCGGCAATTGCCGGAAATCTGGTATCTCTGTTGGACTTGTCTACCAGGGGGAAACATGAGATGCTTTAATCTTCAGGTTAGTATCATCACATTACTGATATTAAATTCATATTTTGGGACCTACCTAGCCCTCCTACATACACCTTGCAATCTTGATTGGCTGACCGGCTATCCCTGTCCCTGTCCCTACTACTGCTGCTGCTGCTGCTTTGGTAGCGAGACATCGTTGCTCAAGGAGGAATAATCCTGAAATTATCAAAAATATACAGACAGGATCAAGATATTTGTCAAAAGGGAATGTTAGACTAACTTAGACAAGCATGACAAGGGAGCTCACCCATCTCAAAGTCCAAATAAGTTGAAAAACTCCGGTTTCTGTTTCAAAACCGAAGCGCATTTCAGCGCATGGCGCCAAATCTTGGTGACCCACATCGCGATGTATCGCTCGTCAGCGCAGCGTAAATATCCCAAGATGACCGCAGTAAAATTCCCAAGATTTCCCAAGGCAATGGAAAATAGTGTACACGTGCGTTCGCGCGAGTGCCGAAAAAACCTTTTGCGCATGCGCAATACTAGAGCTTGGGAGAAGTCCCCCGGTGTAGCACCGCGGGCGTACAAATGGTAGACGGCAAAGCAAAATCATGTCACGTGATGGGTATCCTTTTTGGTGATTGGTAGATAAGGCTCAATAGTGCAGTTTGGCTGTCCTTTTTTAATAGATTTCCCCCCTATGGTTTTTTTATAAGTTGTAATTGGAACGGTGCGGGGTGTAAAAATAGTAGACGGCAAAGCCAAATACTGCTTATTCTTGAGGTCTAGCAGAGCAGATTTGGCTCTTCCATTTAATAAACGTTTGCCATCTGTTTTCTTTACAATGAGTTGATTCTTCTTTTTTTCGATAAACTTTTGCACTTTGTTTTCTTCAAAATAATGTATACATAATTCGTTTTTTTTCTATTAATAACTTAATTGTATTATTGATATTTCTTATTATTACTATGTACGCATTTCGGTTACTAAAACGACAAATTTAGGCCCCATACTTAATATTTTTGTATATTTTTTTTTTTTTTATAAATAATAGCTGCTGCACACATGCATGCGTGGTATTCTTTGTTTTTTGTACTCAATTATTGAAACAATTTACACCACTTGTAAACTGCCTGTGTTTTTTTCGAGGAAATTTACATTGATTGATGAAATAATTGGATAGTGAAGAAGAGACACGATACTAAAACACTTAAATGACACTTTTCATTTGAAAAGTCAACCTTATTATTACATATATATACCAAACACGTTGTCAGAAGTTATTGGTGATATTAAAGTTGTAATGCAGTCAATAATTTCCAAATTATGGTTAATTAAATTTTTTTTGTTTTGGGTTTTTTTTCTTCTCTCCAGGAATGTTACATTGATTGAAATAATTGATTACAAAGAGGGTAATCTAACAATTGTAGTAGATGATTAAGAAAGTATCAATTCCATTGGCAAGATTGACAATTTTAATTACATGCACACCAATTTAATGATTGTTTTATTCTAGTGTATTACAGTACTTCAGAAATGGACACAATTACAACCTTGCATTAACGAAATATTACAGTTATCCTTTGTTTATTAATTTGTTTACACACAACTGACAAAACCACATGTAGTAAACAAATAAAATTAACCATAATCTGGAAATTATTGACTGCATTACAACTTTAATATCACCAATAACTTCTGACAACGTGTTTGGTGTATATATGTAATAATAAGGTTGACTTTTCAAATGAAAAGTGTCGTTTAAGTGTTTTATTAATGGTATTGTTTATTCTTTTTGCCATGGTAACTGGTTGTCAAAATCATAAGGGAATCCTGTCAAAATCCACTCAGTTGGCATGGTACCTTCTAGTGTATTACAGTACTTCAGAAATGGACACAATACAACCTTGCATTAATGAGATATTACAATTTTCCTTTGTTTACTAATTGGTTTACACATGATTGACAAGACCAAAAGTAGTAAACAAATAAAATTACCCATAATCCTGAAATTATTGACTGTATTACAGTTCAACTGTCACCAGTAGCTTCTGACAATATGTTGAATGCATATATGTATGTAATAATAAATTGACTTTTCAAATGGAACATGATATTCAAGTGTTTTATGAGTATTTTTGTTTATTCTCATTTCTATGGTAACCAGTTATCAAAAACACAAATAACTCGTGTCAAAATCCCCTCATTTGGCATAGTACATTCTCTAGACTTATGTACCCCAAATCCCAAACTGCTCAAATAATTGGTCATCACGTTAATCGTTATTCAATTCTGAAATTGTTTACTTCATTGTTTACTAAATTTAATGGTTGTAAACAAAGCAAAATGCCATGATTATGCCCGAGATTGGCAATAGATAAATGTTCCCAAAAGTCTCTTGACTAGTCTACTCTTGTGGACTGAATTTCAAAAAATCGTATCTCGATTATCCCATGTCCAATTAAAAAAATTCAAAAGGCTATCCACTCAGATTTACCTGTACTTTAATATGACATATAAAAGTGCTTTCTTAACTTCTTTTTAAAAATTGGTGTATGGTCCCTACACATAGATTTCGGCCATATTTGTTTGGATTTCAGTTCATGTCATAAACTATATAAAGGCCTAAAATCTTGAAATAACAGGTTGTGCCACATGTTTAGACAGTTGAGGGTTTGTTATTTTCCAACATTTTGCTGTTCCTGGCTGATTTTGGTGAAGGCAAACTGAAGTAAACTCTTTCCAAAAAAACTTGTCGGTTTTCAAAACCACACCCGGGCGTCGCGTCCCATTCAACAGACAATGTAACTGTTACAGCATGCATGCATGCATGCATTGGTTGTCGGTCACTTCGCCCAAAAACCACATCGCCCTCAACCACATCGCCCTCAACCACTTCGCCCTCAACCACTTCGCCCTCAACCACTTCGCCCTCAACCACTTCGCCCTCAACCACTTCGCCCTCAACCACTTCGCCCTCAACCACTTCGCCCTCAACCACTTCGCCCTCAACCACTTCGCCCAAACGCCACTTCGCCCAAACGCCACTTCGCCCAAACGCCACTTCGCCCAAACGCCACTTCGCCCAAACGCCACTTCGCCCAAACGCCACTTCGCCCAAACGCCACTTCGCCCAAACGCCACTTCGCCCAAACGCCACTTCGCCCAAACGCCACTTCGCCCAAACGCCACTTCGCCCAAACGCCACTTCGCCCAAACGCCACTTCGCCCAAACGCCACTTCGCCCAAACGCCACTTCGCCCAATTACTACTTCGCCCATAAACCACTTCGCCCAAAAACCACTTCGCCCAAAAAGCACTTACCAGTGTATTTATCAGTTCTAACTGAATGTTACTGAGACTTTTTAAAAAAAATGCACCACCACTGCCCTGGAAGAGTTTTAAGCCAAAAAAGGATAGGGCCTATCCGTGTTTTTCGAAAGTACAAAATGACTTTCGCGGTTTTTTTTTTCACCCTTCCCGCCCGTACGGTAAAGCAGGAATCACGACAATACTGGAATAAGTTAAAACCTAAGTTATTGTATATATGCAGATTTAATATATTTGTGTGGGTACTTGTATGCGTGTAAATATTAATGCCATATATAGTCGTGTTTGTAATATAGGTTTTCCTGGCGGGCAATTTGCCGTTTTCGTTTATTTGGTCATTCAAATTATGGTGCATTCAAGACTGTATTTGCGTTCTTAAATTGAGTTTTGTGACATCCTTTTTGTGACCATGCTTTTCTTTTCTTATTAGTAATATGCCATATATATGGGCAATTATTTTCATCAAGCAGTGGCGGATCTACGGGGGGGGGGGGGGGGGGGGGGGTTTGGGGGTTTAAACCCCCCCCCCCCCCCCCCCCTTGGGCTGAGAAAAAAATAAAAAATAACCAGTGTTAGGTGTCGAAAATTCGGCACGCTGGGGTGTGTAGGCCAATCACCTCAGGTAAACCCCCCCCCCCCCTTAGTGAAAACCTAGATCCGCCCCTGTCAAGTGGTCATTCAAATTATTACGATTTTTAAAATTGATATATTTTCCAAGAGGTTTTTATAAAAATTGCATGAAATTTATAATGCAATTTTTTACAAACATTTATAATGTAACATCTTAACTGATATGAGGGATTATGATGTATGTAACGAACTAATAAAATGAAAATAAGGCATACGGATCGGGCATGGGCGAAGTGGTTTTTGGGCGAAGTGGTTTTTGGGCGAAGTGGTAATTGGGCGAAGTAGTAATTGGGCGAAGTGGTTTTTGGGCGAAGTGGCGTTTAGGCGAAGGGGTAATTGGGCGAAGTGGGGTTTGGGCGAAGTGGCGTTTGGGCGAAGTGGTTGAGGGCGAAGTGGTTGAGGGCGATGTGGTTTTTGGGCGAAGTGACTGTAGTGTAAAGCCATGCATTCACGGACAATGACGGAAACTCGGTCACTGAAGTCTGAAATTTAACCACGTATTTCACACACTTTGAGCGAACTGTCCCCCGTTTCTTTGGACTAAAGTCATCTATAACATTGGAGGCACATATTATACTACTTTTTTTAATCCAATGAAAATATTCGGCGAATAAAATAGACATTTGTCTTTTACTAGGATACTCACGTTTATCAGAACTTGAAGCGTCCACGAGCAAAGCTAGATGCAGCAATGTAAAATGATCATTCACGCGTCAGACGCCAAGAGAGGGCGCGCGACATAAGGCTAATATTTGCATATCACGCTCCATTTTGCTAAAGAGCAAGTTCGAGCGGCTGGTACCCAACATGTATTTCGTATACAGGTTGCCATGGAAAATCGACTTGCGCATGGTTGTAATCGCCGCTCGAACTTAACTTGCTCTAAATTGCTCATGAATAAACTTGTCAAATCATAATTGTGTACATGTATGTATTTTCCCAAAGATGTTGAGGAATATAATTTTGTGCAGCTCCTTCCTCCATGGGGGCTGACGCGTACGCATGGCACGTATTCAGACAATCTTGGGATTTGTGGGTATTAAAGCGCTATCTGCATAATCTGGCGCCAGTCGGGTACGCTCATGAATAATTCAATGTATGACGTTCGTAATGAATAAAGACGCCGTCTTATTCACGTTTTAACCGGTACCAAGATGTATACGTAATGTACATCTACCGTACTATAATATGCATACTTACATTGTACATTATACTGTACATTTAATACAATTTTTGTGCATGCGCCCGCCTGTACCTCAAATGTGCTAGTTTTATACTCCTTTTTCTTCATTAACTTACTAACCAAAATGACTAACAATTCTACGGACATGCATTTTAGTAAGATATGGCTTTGTCATCCCTTAAATTCTATGTTCTAAAACAAACCATTAATAAATGTACCAATAAAAGTGTTTATTTGCTCAGATTCTTTTTTATTACATCTAACAGTGGAAACAAAATAAGTTTTTAATAAATTCAGAACAGGGCCATGTTTCACCACACCCCATTACATCTTCATAACACAAGCAAACTGGATTTTGTTTTATCCGACAATAAAAAACCTTGGCTTATTATGAGTAAGGGGGTGAAAAGGAAATGAAAATTAAAAGCCTTCCAATGAACAAAAATGTTTTGGTAACACCACTTTTCACATGGTCACAGGGTTTTGTTCCAACATAACATTAATATTTACAAAGAAATGTCGAATCTGAATCCATTGGACTAACAATGTGTCAAGGACTCCTGGTTCGAATTTTAACAGCGCTTGATATGGAATACACAGGGTACTATGTAATACAATGTAAAACAAATTCTAAAAATTAATACACTAGTTAAAAAGGTTTCTTTTTTCTTGCGAGGGGCATAGATCTTGATCCATGTAGGATTCTGAAACACAATTTACAATGATACAATGTTTACATGCGAGTCAATTTTGGTATGAGAAAGATCAGAACTAGATGAGTCTACTTCTTTAAGACAATTCCGATTAAGCGACTTTCAATCAACAGCAACACATACAATATTCCTCCAAAAACCGACCATCTATTTTATTTACATGTACAAGACAGTGTGATGATATGCAAAGCGAAATTAGTTCGATATTGTACAGGCATCTCTTCAATTTCATGAGTTTAACTTCCTGGATTTTTTTCCTTCTGCCAGAATAGGAAAATGAAATGCCAATCTCAATTCTGGTGGGAGTGTGTAGTTCATACATCACAACTAATGAATAGCTTTTTAACAGTGTAAATTACAAATCGTCAGCTCCGGAAAAAGGGCTTGTACGCCATATTCAACATATTTACCCCAAGCTAATGAAATATGTGCTTATAAGTGAACTAAATGTATAGCCATGCATGTCTCCGGGGTAAATACAAATCCAGATATTTCTGGCAGTAAAGGTTATAACAATCTTGGAGAAAAAAAATATTGTAATCAATTAAATAAGGAAATTAACTTTAATGTTTCTTGGAACTTCATGGGGTTATATCTCCCGTTACATCTTTGTTTTAGTTTCTCCCGGAACATTCTTATAAACTGATTTCTATGCAATTGCCGAGGAAAAATTGCCTCGCCCAATGCAAGAGAAGTCCAAAGCCTATCTTGGTACCTTTGATTAATTTAAAAGTAGCTCTAAACTTATAGACTGGCTAAGATTAATAATTAGTTGACTTTAGAGACCTCGCTAAGAAAATATCAGCAGAATTTCAATTCAGTGGGCATTGCCTATTGATAATCAAACAATCTTAAGGTAAATTGTCGTGTACATATCCACACTCATTGTACACCAGGCTTCAATGCTATATTTACTCTCAAATTCAAGCCTTTTTTTGCTGGTATGCCAGAGGGTGAAATTACAGCAGACAGACATTTTCCCGACCATTTCCAGGATTTGAAAAAATATGGCCTGTTATGGCTATGGATTGTGTTACGGCTTTGGCTTGTCAAAAGCCGACAGTGGCCAAGCATATTTTGTGTCTAATTCCACCCTCTGGTATGCTATTTCAATTACACATGATAAAAACTGGGCATCCTTAATTTACAACGCCATTCCCTTCCGGTGTATATGGTCCATAGTTTAATCCCGGTCAGACGAGCTTCGGCTATGACGACGTTTGGGGCTGTAGGATCGGCTGTAAAAGTGGAATAAAAACAAAATTAGAGAAATAATGAGACTTTCTGTGGCTGGCTTTCCATTGTCCTAGTGGTACTTTCCTCACTTTCTACCGCTGCGACCCGGGTTCGAATCCTACCTGGGCCGACATATGGATTGGGTTTTCAGTCCCTGCTCGATTCAGTTAAATCCTGATTCCAGTTATTTTAACAATTGACAATCCTTATTTGATTACAAACCTAGTGCGACTACTCCTTCTCGTTGGATGAGCTTCTGCGGTGATGAGAGCGGGAATGGGAGCGGCTGAGAAAAGATAAAGAAATATGGAAACATTGGTGTCTGGGTCCGAGGACAAATACAATCAGACTTTGACATCAGGGTCCTATTTAATGAACCTGGTGATCACCCAGCAGGCGCAGCTCTGCAGCATGTTAATACCAGCCCGTTGTCTGATGTATATTGCTTGTAACTGGTTCTTTGCCTGATTTCTGTGCTACTGGCCTGCCATTCTGTACTAACGGCCTGCAATTCCGTACCAACGGGCTGCAATTCCGTACCAACGGGCTGAAATTCCGTACCAACGGGCTGAAATTCCGTAGCAACGGGCTTTAATTCCGTAGCAACGGGCTTTAATTCCGTAGCAACGGCCTGCAATTCCATATCAACGGCCTGCAATTCCATACCAACGGCCTGCAATTCCATACCAACGGCCTGCAATTCCATACCAACGGCCTGCAATTCCATACCAACGGCCTGCAATTCCATACCAACGGCCTGCAATTCCATACCAACGGCCTGCAATTCCATACCAACGGCCTGCAATTCCATACCAACGGCCTGCAATTCCATACCAACGGCCTGCAATTCCATACCAACGGCCTGCAATTCCATACCAACGGCCTGCAATTCCATACCAACGGCCTGCAATTCCATACCAACGGCCTGCAATTCCATACCAACGGGCTGCAATTCCGTACCAACGGGCTGCAATTCTGTACCAACGGCCTGCTATTCTGTGCCACCGGCCTGCAATTCCATACCAACGGCCTGCAATTCCATACCAACGGCCTGCAATTCCATACCAACGGCCTGCAATTCCGTACCAACGGCCTGCAATTCCATACCAACGGGCTGCAATTCCGTACCAACGGGCTGCAATTCCGTACCAACGGGCTGCAATTCCATACCAACGGCCTGCAATTCCGTACCAACGGCCTGCAATTCCATACCAACGGGCTGCAATTCCATACCAACGGGCTGCAATTCCGTACCAACGGGCTGCAATTCTGTACCAACGGCCTGCTATTCTGTGCCACCGGCCTGGAATTCTGTCCATATCCTGTAATGCAGTACCAACGGCCTGCAATTCTGTGCTGACCGAGCTAACAAAGAAATGTTGTGCAAACCCCGTAAACACACAATCCTTAGTTAAGGGATGTACGGCAAGCGTATTTCACGCGTTAGCGTGGAATTTTGGCTCCTGAGCATGCGTACATCCCGTAACTAAGGATTCTGTGCTTACAGGGTTAGCGCATAATTTTTCCGCTAGCGCTGTTAGCGCAAAATGGTGATCGTAAGTGCGGAAAGCTGTGGTTAGCAGAGCCATGAAATTGGGCACAGGTCATACCCTGGGGAACAAGGTTTGAGTAAAGAGGTGTTTGGGAAACAGCATCAATATGACTACATACCTTCTGCTGCGACTGCGGGACTTGCTGCGGCTATCCCGTTTACGGGGCGAGTAGCTACGGCTTCGGCTACGGCTTCTGGAACGCGATCTGATGAACAACATTCAACATATCAACTGAGTGGGAATACTTCATCTTTTCTCATGTCAAGCCTGTGTTAAGTTCTTATGGCATGCTGCACTTTCTTGAGTTGTTGGCATTTCCCTGGCCTGGTTAATTTTATTCTCATCTCGGACCAATTTAAAAAGTCAAAATGCATCTTAGGCTACTGACCAGAAATGCAACAGACCTGCAACGTAACGATGCCACATTGCTTTTTTTACCGCATTGCCGTTGGTGACGGTGCTGTGGCGATTAAGTCTAGCTTATCGTAATATCAAAATTGGGATGTTATTTCTCCAGCTTATATTGTCGACGCCAAATACTGCATACAATGAACCGACGCGAAACAATGAGAAATAGAGAGACATAAAGTAGTATCCAATTTTGCGTCTCCTTTTTGTCTTAAAAAGTGCAACATGCCGGTAAAAAGCATTAAAAAAACCCCAAATAACAGAAACTTAGTTTTTGCTTTGTACCTTTAACAGATATTGAACAAATAGTGGACCCGTGTTTTGTGTTCGGAAGAGGACATTCTTTTTTTCTTTTCAATTACTTATAGACCATCAAGATAACAGAAGCCAATGTTGACTGGGTACCAAGTGAAAAGGACTATTACTCGGATCACTACAAAAATTCTACTTTTGAAACAGGAAAAAAGAGATTAAAATTAAGAAACCAAGAAGAAATTGTCAAAAGACAGACCCTCTCTTACTTAGCCAGTCGGAGGTAATGTGCGCAATTTGGCGTTTTCTCTCATTACGCAAGTGGGCATGTGTGAGTACCGGCGTGCTCTTACGGAGAGGCTACAAGACGCAAGGCTCGTCTCTCACTCTTTCTCTTTAAGGAAGCTCTCATTCTTTGAGGCAAATGAAGTAGGAGGAGATTTGAAAAGGCCTGAACCGATCCAAAAGATGGAGGGCGGGTGGTCTGGCTTGAACCGGCGTGAACCCTAACTCTTAATCATCTTCTCCTCTCATCTCTTCTTAAACCCCCGGCCGCTGGATTCTTTCTTTAATCGACGCAAGGCGAGTGTGTGAGAGTGTGAGACGCAAAGTGGCCGGGGGGAGGAAGAATGCTGGCTTTAATTTAGGAGGGAAACAACGCAGGCAGAGGGGCCTATAAGCCCACGACCGTGCAAACGAGGGTGCCCTGTAAAAAAAAGGTCGAGTGTGAAATGAAAAAAGTTGGTTACAGTTGGACTGGAACACAGCTGTAGAAACAAAGAAAAGAGTCTAGACATTATTGGCTTGTGTTGGTTTGTCGGCATCCACGCATACCGTCAGGAGAAAAATCAATCTGTACAATGACTCGGATCTGTAATTTTTTAGATTGGTTGAAATTAAAGTCCAGTGGGCTAATCACAACATGTGCTTTAGAATCTCAGTGTCTAGCTTACTCAAATTGGTGAAGTGGCTAGAAAAACCGGCCAAACCTTTTGGAAAATGGATGGAGGATATAAACGGGTTGAAAAGAATATCATTCACAGCAAAGTTGTCATGAAGTTGTCATGAAGACACTCACAGGTCAATGACAGGTCACATGACAGGTCACATGACAGGTCACATGACACGTCACATGACAAAGGAATTTTTGTCACAGCTTGTACCTTGGCTTGAAACCAGAATTGTGAAGTGACTCGTGATTGCTTTGTGATTGACTTGTGATTATTTGAGTGCCACTTTGCTGTCGAGGAATCCTGAGTTATCCTGAAGATTATGCTGTGCCTGATCACCGATTTGGTTAATCAAGAGTACATGGTACAGATTGATTTTTTGACTCACTGAAATTCTGTATTAAAAACAGCAAAACAGTAACATTATGCTCATACAACACAAAATAAACATCAGCTCATGGCTAAAAGTCCACAGAAAAAATCAAACCATTTCTAGCTATTCTACGTCGTTATTTTGAGCTAGAAAACTTCCAGATATAACAAGTTTTGGAAATCAATTGATTTGGTACATTGTTTTCTAGCACGACGCTTAGCATTTGCCAGTTTCCTTTTGTTTAGAAGGAAAGAGTTCCATATCCGGCCATCACTTGGACCTCGTGCACAAAGTCTATGGGCCATGACAGAAAAAGTCGAAGTATTTTCTAAGAAAAAGTTGAATTGGTTGCCCAGATAAATTTTAGGCCGCCCTTGCCATTTCTCAATTTGAGACCCTGACCATCGTGTTTTAAGCAGTTTTGCTGCCACGATGAGATCTTGGGCCAATAAGCCAGTTCGGTATCTCAAAGGTCAAAGGTTATTCGGGATAAATTGCTGACGTAATCTCACGCCATGTTACGCGAACGCCCATTCTGATTTAATTTCACACGTGCGCGTTGTGTTCACACGCGCGCGTTAGGTCATTCGGGATAAAATGTCATTGTGCACATGCGCAGTTGAAATACCGAACTGGCTTATTGTCATGGAGCTGCTTAGCACGTCAATGTTGCTTGGTATAGAAATGTTTTAAGCAAACACAGGTTACCTGCCAAAACTGCATGTGACGAATACCGTCAGGAAATTTTGCAAGCAATATTTTGTGCAAAGCAGCTCCATCATATTGGTTGCAGACTATCCACTAGGCATTAACCACATGAAATTAGTCAGTCTATCACATGCATTCATGAATATACAATGTAATTCTATTTCTTGTCTTAAATCCTCAACTGTGAATTATTACAATCAGTAATCATACCTGGACCGTCGGCTGTCTCGGCCCCGCCCACCATAACCACCACCACCACCGCCGCCGCCACCGCCGTAACGCCTTCCGCCCCCTCTTCCGCCCCCACTTGGACACTCTCGAGCAAAGTGGCCATAATCTCCACAGGAGTAGCACTTGTCATTCCTGGAGGCGCGACGGGGTGGAGGTCTACCCCCCGGGCCGCCGTAGCCACGACTTCTTCTCTCGCCGTTGGACATTTCCACCGTTACTTCGCGGCCGCAAATTCTCCTAGAAACAACAATTCAGATTAGGTAAGCACAGGTGGAGAGGGATTTGGGATTTAGTTAAAAAAAGGAAACATGCCATGGGTATGTACTTCAACTTGTTTTCATGCATGTGACATGCGGTGGTCATACGGTGGTAACAATAATAATAAAAAATCATAATAATAATTAAAATATATACTTAATAAATAAAAGATTAAAAAAGGGTTTAATATTGTTGTGGTCTAATCCTTGTACCATCACCACTGCCTCTTTCACACTAGCTATTCTCTTGCCGGGTGCTCTGGTAAATTTGTTACAGCTTTAGAAATGTCTAATCCTGCCCGTCCTTATAATCATCCCACGATAGGTTTTTGGGAGGAACACCAGCCTTACTTCTTGTGGCCTCTCACAGCATCCTGAGCATCCAGAGGATCTTCAAACTCCACGAAGGCGAAGCCGGGGGGATTTCTGGCCACCCAGACGTTCTTCAATGTCCCGTAAGATCTGAACGACTCCTCAAGATCCTGCTTCACAAATGACGAACCTGCATGGGAACAAAAATCAAAACAATTCCAAATTTGTTTCATTTCAGACATCTTATCACAGCTTCTCCACATAAGATACGCAGATCCAAACGATACCCGCTGTTGTTATTCCGCCATCTTGTATACACGCTGCACACGCACGATCGCGAAACCATTTGATGCACGAACATAACTGGTTCCCTACTTTGCCTGCGTAATGTGAATACGAGTTGCATGGGAATCAATGAAATCAGTAGTCTGCGTGGAACTAAACTTGACCAAGTCGTCGATTGATTGCATTTTGTTCTGCACGCACATTGTGTGTACGCACAAGAATTCCGGCAATTGCCGGAAATCTGGTATCTCTGTTGGACTTGTCTACCAGGGGGAAACATGAGATGCTTTAATCTTCAGGTTAGTATCATCACATTACTGATATTAAATTCATATTTTGGGACCTACCTAGCCCTCCTACATACACCTTGCAATCTTGATTGGCTGACCGGCTATCCCTGTCCCTGTCCCTACTACTGCTGCTGCTGCTGCTTTGGTAGCGAGACATCGTTGCTCAAGGAGGAATAATCCTGAAATTATCAAAAATATACAGACAGGATCAAGATATTTGTCAAAAGGGAATGTTAGACTAACTTAGACAAGCATGACAAGGGAGCTCACCCATCTCAAAGTCCAAATAAGTTGAAAAACTCCGGTTTCTGTTTCAAAACCGAAGCGCATTTCAGCGCATGGCGCCAAATCTTGGTGACCCACATCGCGATGTATCGCTCGTCAGCGCAGCGTAAATATCCCAAGATGACCGCAGTAAAATTCCCAAGATTTCCCAAGGCAATGGAAAATAGTGTACACGTGCGTTCGCGCGAGTGCCGAAAAAACCTTTTGCGCATGCGCAATACTAGAGCTTGGGAGAAGTCCCCCGGTGTAGCACCGCGGGCGTACAAATGGTAGACGGCAAAGCAAAATCATGTCACGTGATGGGTATCCTTTTTGGTGATTGGTAGATAAGGCTCAATAGTGCAGTTTGGCTGTCCTTTTTTAATAGATTTCCCCCCTATGGTTTTTTTATAAGTTGTAATTGGAACGGTGCGGGGTGTAAAAATAGTAGACGGCAAAGCCAAATACTGCTTATTCTTGAGGTCTAGCAGAGCAGATTTGGCTCTTCCATTTAATAAACGTTTGCCATCTGTTTTCTTTACAATGAGTTGATTCTTCTTTTTTTCGATAAACTTTTGCACTTTGTTTTCTTCAAAATAATGTATACATAATTCGTTTTTTTTCTATTAATAACTTAATTGTATTATTGATATTTCTTATTATTACTATGTACGCATTTCGGTTACTAAAACGACAAATTTAGGCCCCATACTTAATATTTTTGTATATTTTTTTTTTTTTATAAATAATAGCTGCTGCACACATGCATGCGTGGTATTCTTTGTTTTTTGTACTCAATTATTGAAACAATTTACACCACTTGTAAACTGCCTGTGTTTTTTTCGAGGAAATTTACATTGATTGATGAAATAATTGGATAGTGAAGAAGAGACACGATACTAAAACACTTAAATGACACTTTTCATTTGAAAAGTCAACCTTATTATTACATATATATACCAAACACGTTGTCAGAAGTTATTGGTGATATTAAAGTTGTAATGCAGTCAATAATTTCCAAATTATGGTTAATTAAATTTTTTTTGTTTTGGGTTTTTTTTCTTCTCTCCAGGAATGTTACATTGATTGAAATAATTGATTACAAAGAGGGTAATCTAACAATTGTAGTAGATGATTAAGAAAGTATCAATTCCATTGGCAAGATTGACAATTTTAATTACATGCACACCAATTTAATGATTGTTTTATTCTAGTGTATTACAGTACTTCAGAAATGGACACAATTACAACCTTGCATTAACGAAATATTACAGTTATCCTTTGTTTATTAATTTGTTTACACACAACTGACAAAACCACATGTAGTAAACAAATAAAATTAACCATAATCTGGAAATTATTGACTGCATTACAACTTTAATATCACCAATAACTTCTGACAACGTGTTTGGTGTATATATGTAATAATAAGGTTGACTTTTCAAATGAAAAGTGTCGTTTAAGTGTTTTATTAATGGTATTGTTTATTCTTTTTGCCATGGTAACTGGTTGTCAAAATCATAAGGGAATCCTGTCAAAATCCACTCAGTTGGCATGGTACCTTCTAGTGTATTACAGTACTTCAGAAATGGACACAATACAACCTTGCATTAATGAGATATTACAATTTTCCTTTGTTTACTAATTGGTTTACACATGATTGACAAGACCAAAAGTAGTAAACAAATAAAATTACCCATAATCCTGAAATTATTGACTGTATTACAGTTCAACTGTCACCAGTAGCTTCTGACAATATGTTGAATGCATATATGTATGTAATAATAAATTGACTTTTCAAATGGAACATGATATTCAAGTGTTTTATGAGTATTTTTGTTTATTCTCATTTCTATGGTAACCAGTTATCAAAAACACAAATAACTCGTGTCAAAATCCCCTCATTTGGCATAGTACATTCTCTAGACTTATGTACCCCAAATCCCAAACTGCTCAAATAATTGGTCATCACGTTAATCGTTATTCAATTCTGAAATTGTTTACTTCATTGTTTACTAAATTTAATGGTTGTAAACAAAGCAAAATGCCATGATTATGCCCGAGATTGGCAATAGATAAATGTTCCCAAAAGTCTCTTGACTAGTCTACTCTTGTGGACTGAATTTCAAAAAATCGTATCTCGATTATCCCATGTCCAATTAAAAAAATTCAAAAGGCTATCCACTCAGATTTACCTGTACTTTAATATGACATATAAAAGTGCTTTCTTAACTTCTTTTTAAAAATTGGTGTATGGTCCCTACACATAGATTTCGGCCATATTTGTTTGGATTTCAGTTCATGTCATAAACTATATAAAGGCCTAAAATCTTGAAATAACAGGTTGTGCCACATGTTTAGACAGTTGAGGGTTTGTTATTTTCCAACATTTTGCTGTTCCTGGCTGATTTTGGTGAAGGCAAACTGAAGTAAACTCTTTCCAAAAAAACTTGTCGGTTTTCAAAACCACACCCGGGCGTCGCGTCCCATTCAACAGACAATGTAACTGTTACAGCATGCATGCATGCATGCATTGGTTGTCGGTCACTTCGCCCAAAAACCACATCGCCCTCAACCACATCGCCCTCAACCACTTCGCCCTCAACCACTTCGCCCTCAACCACTTCGCCCTCAACCACTTCGCCCTCAACCACTTCGCCCTCAACCACTTCGCCCTCAACCACTTCGCCCAAACGCCACTTCGCCCAAACGCCACTTCGCCCAAACGCCACTTCGCCCAAACGCCACTTCGCCCAAACGCCACTTCGCCCAAACGCCACTTCGCCCAAACGCCACTTCGCCCAAACGCCACTTCGCCCAAACGCCACTTCGCCCAAACGCCACTTCGCCCAAACGCCACTTCGCCCAAACGCCACTTCGCCCAAACGCCACTTCGCCCAAACGCCACTTCGCCCAAACGCCACTTCGCCCAATTACTACTTCGCCCATAAACCACTTCGCCCAAAAACCACTTCGCCCAAAAAGCACTTACCAGTGTATTTATCAGTTCTAACTGAATGTTACTGAGACTTTTTAAAAAAAATGCACCACCACTGCCCTGGAAGAGTTTTAAGCCAAAAAAGGATAGGGCCTATCCGTGTTTTTCGAAAGTACAAAATGACTTTCGCGGTTTTTTTTTCACCCTTCCCGCCCGTACGGTAAAGCAGGAATCACGACAATACTGGAATAAGTTAAAACCTAAGTTATTGTATATATGCAGATTTAATATATTTGTGTGGGTACTTGTATGCGTGTAAATATTAATGCCATATATAGTCGTGTTTGTAATATAGGTTTTCCTGGCGGGCAATTTGCCGTTTTCGTTTATTTGGTCATTCAAATTATGGTGCATTCAAGACTGTATTTGCGTTCTTAAATTGAGTTTTGTGACATCCTTTTTGTGACCATGCTTTTCTTTTCTTATTAGTAATATGCCATATATATGGGCAATTATTTTCATCAAGCAGTGGCGGATCTACGGGGGGGGGGGGGGGGGGGGGGTTTGGGGGTTTAAACCCCCCCCCCCCCCCCCCCCTTGGGCTGAGAAAAAAATAAAAAATAACCAGTGTCAGGTGTCGAAAATTCGGCACGCTGGGGTGTGTAGGCCAATCACCTCAGGTAAACCCCCCCCCCCCCCTTAGTGAAAACCTAGATCCGCCCCTGTCAAGTGGTCATTCAAATTATTACGATTTTTAAAATTGATATATTTTCCAAGAGGTTTTTATAAAAATTGCATGAAATTTATAATGCAATTTTTTACAAACATTTATAATGTAACATCTTAACTGATATGAGGGATTATGATGTATGTAACGAACTAATAAAATGAAAATAAGGCATACGGATCGGGCATGGGCGAAGTGGTTTTTGGGCGAAGTGGTTTTTGGGCGAAGTGGTAATTGGGCGAAGTAGTAATTGGGCGAAGTGGTTTTTGGGCGAAGTGGCGTTTAGGCGAAGGGGTAATTGGGCGAAGTGGGGTTTGGGCGAAGTGGCGTTTGGGCGAAGTGGTTGAGGGCGAAGTGGTTGAGGGCGATGTGGTTTTTGGGCGAAGTGACTGTAGTGTAAAGCCATGCATTCACGGACAATGACGGAAACTCGGTCACTGAAGTCTGAAATTTAACCACGTATTTCACACACTTTGAGCGAACTGTCCCCCGTTTCTTTGGACTAAAGTCATCTATAACATTGGAGGCACATATTATACTACTTTTTTTAATCCAATGAAAATATTCGGCGAATAAAATAGACATTTGTCTTTTACTAGGATACTCACGTTTATCAGAACTTGAAGCGTCCACGAGCAAAGCTAGATGCAGCAATGTAAAATGATCATTCACGCGTCAGACGCCAAGAGAGGGCGCGCGACATAAGGCTAATATTTGCATATCACGCTCCATTTTGCTAAAGAGCAAGTTCGAGCGGCTGGTACCCAACATGTATTTCGTATACAGGTTGCCATGGAAAATCGACTTGCGCATGGTTGTAATCGCCGCTCGAACTTAACTTGCTCTAAATTGCTCATGAATAAACTTGTCAAATCATAATTGTGTACATGTATGTATTTTCCCAAAGATGTTGAGGAATATAATTTTGTGCAGCTCCTTCCTCCATGGGGGCTGACGCGTACGCATGGCACGTATTCAGACAATCTTGGGATTTGTGGGTATTAAAGCGCTATCTGCATAATCTGGCGCCAGTCGGGTACGCTCATGAATAATTCAATGTATGACGTTCGTAATGAATAAAGACGCCGTCTTATTCACGTTTTAACCGGTACCAAGATGTATACGTAATGTACATCTACCGTACTATAATATGCATACTTACATTGTACATTATACTGTACATTTAATACAATTTTTGTGCATGCGCCCGCCTGTACCTCAAATGTGCTAGTTTTATACTCCTTTTTCTTCATTAACTTACTAACCAAAATGACTAACAATTCTACGGACATGCATTTTAGTAAGATATGGCTTTGTCATCCCTTAAATTCTATGTTCTAAAACAAACCATTAATAAATGTACCAATAAAAGTGTTTATTTGCTCAGATTCTTTTTTATTACATCTAACAGTGGAAACAAAATAAGTTTTTAATAAATTCAGAACAGGGCCATGTTTCACCACACCCCATTACATCTTCATAACACAAGCAAACTGGATTTTGTTTTATCCGACAATAAAAAACCTTGGCTTATTATGAGTAAGGGGGTGAAAAGGAAATGAAAATTAAAAGCCTTCCAATGAACAAAAATGTTTTGGTAACACCACTTTTCACATGGTCACAGGGTTTTGTTCCAACATAACATTAATATTTACAAAGAAATGTCGAATCTGAATCCATTGGACTAACAATGTGTCAAGGACTCCTGGTTCGAATTTTAACAGCGCTTGATATGGAATACACAGGGTACTATGTAATACAATGTAAAACAAATTCTAAAAATTAATACACTAGTTAAAAAGGTTTCTTTTTTCTTGCGAGGGGCATAGATCTTGATCCATGTAGGATTCTGAAACACAATTTACAATGATACAATGTTTACATGCGAGTCAATTTTGGTATGAGAAAGATCAGAACTAGATGAGTCTACTTCTTTAAGACAATTCCGATTAAGCGACTTTCAATCAACAGCAACACATACAATATTCCTCCAAAAACCGACCATCTATTTTATTTACATGTACAAGACAGTGTGATGATATGCAAAGCGAAATTAGTTCGATATTGTACAGGCATCTCTTCAATTTCATGAGTTTAACTTCCTGGATTTTTTTCCTTCTGCCAGAATAGGAAAATGAAATGCCAATCTCAATTCTGGTGGGAGTGTGTAGTTCATACATCACAACTAATGAATAGCTTTTTAACAGTGTAAATTACAAATCGTCAGCTCCGGAAAAAGGGCTTGTACGCCATATTCAACATATTTACCCCAAGCTAATGAAATATGTGCTTATAAGTGAACTAAATGTATAGCCATGCATGTCTCCGGGGTAAATACAAATCCAGATATTTCTGGCAGTAAAGGTTATAACAATCTTGGAGAAAAAAAATATTGTAATCAATTAAATAAGGAAATTAACTTTAATGTTTCTTGGAACTTCATGGGGTTATATCTCCTGTTACATCTTTGTTTTAGTTTCTCCCGGAACATTCTTATAAACTGATTTCTATGCAATTGCCGAGGAAAAATTGCCTCGCCCAATGCAAGAGAAGTCCAAAGCCTATCTTGGTACCTTTGATTAATTTAAAAGTAGCTCTAAACTTATAGACTGGCTAAGATTAATAATTAGTTGACTTTAGAGACCTCGCTAAGAAAATATCAGCAGAATTTCAATTCAGTGGGCATTGCCTATTGATAATCAAACAATCTTAAGGTAAATTGTCGTGTACATATCCACACTCATTGTACACCAGGCTTCAATGCTATATTTACTCTCAAATTCAAGCCTTTTTTTGCTGGTATGCCAGAGGGTGAAATTACAGCAGACAGACATTTTCCCGACCATTTCCAGGATTTGAAAAAATATGGCCTGTTATGGCTATGGATTGTGTTACGGCTTTGGCTTGTCAAAAGCCGACAGTGGCCAAGCATATTTTGTGTCTAATTCCACCCTCTGGTATGCTATTTCAATTACACATGATAAAAACTGGGCATCCTTAATTTACAACGCCATTCCCTTCCGGTGTATATGGTCCATAGTTTAATCCCGGTCAGACGAGCTTCGGCTATGACGACGTTTGGGGCTGTAGGATCGGCTGTAAAAGTGGAATAAAAACAAAATTAGAGAAATAATGAGACTTTCTGTGGCTGGCTTTCCATTGTCCTAGTGGTACTTTCCTCACTTTCTACCGCTGCGACCCGGGTTCGAATCCTACCTGGGCCGACATATGGATTGGGTTTTCAGTCCCTGCTCGATTCAGTTAAATCCTGATTCCAGTTATTTTAACAATTGACAATCCTTATTTGATTACAAACCTAGTGCGACTACTCCTTCTCGTTGGATGAGCTTCTGCGGTGATGAGAGCGGGAATGGGAGCGGCTGAGAAAAGATAAAGAAATATGGAAACATTGGTGTCTGGGTCCGAGGACAAATACAATCAGACTTTGACATCAGGGTCCTATTTAATGAACCTGGTGATCACCCAGCAGGCGCAGCTCTGCAGCATGTTAATACCAGCCCGTTGTCTGATGTATATTGCTTGTAACTGGTTCTTTGCCTGATTTCTGTGCTACTGGCCTGCCATTCTGTACTAACGGCCTGCAATTCCGTACCAACGGGCTGCAATTCCGTACCAACGGGCTGAAATTCCGTACCAACGGGCTGAAATTCCGTAGCAACGGGCTTTAATTCCGTAGCAACGGGCTTTAATTCCGTAGCAACGGCCTGCAATTCCATATCAACGGCCTGCAATTCCATACCAACGGCCTGCAATTCCATACCAACGGCCTGCAATTCCATACCAACGGCCTGCAATTCCATACCAACGGCCTGCAATTCCATACCAACGGCCTGCAATTCCATACCAACGGCCTGCAATTCCATACCAACGGCCTGCAATTCCATACCAACGGCCTGCAATTCCATACCAACGGCCTGCAATTCCATACCAACGGCCTGCAATTCCATACCAACGGCCTGCAATTCCATACCAACGGCCTGCAATTCCATACCAACGGCCTGCAATTCCATACCAACGGGCTGCAATTCCGTACCAACGGGCTGCAATTCTGTACCAACGGCCTGCTATTCTGTGCCACCGGCCTGCAATTCCATACCAACGGCCTGCAATTCCATACCAACGGCCTGCAATTCCATACCAACGGCCTGCAATTCCGTACCAACGGCCTGCAATTCCATACCAACGGGCTGCAATTCCGTACCAACGGGCTGCAATTCCGTACCAACGGGCTGCAATTCCATACCAACGGCCTGCAATTCCGTACCAACGGCCTGCAATTCCATACCAACGGGCTGCAATTCCATACCAACGGGCTGCAATTCCGTACCAACGGGCTGCAATTCTGTAGCAACGGGCTTTAATTCCGTAGCAACGGCCTGCAATTCCATATCAACGGCCTGCAATTCCATACCAACGGCCTGCAATTCCATACCAACGGCCTGCAATTCCATACCAACGGCCTGCAATTCCATACCAACGGCCTGCAATTCCATACCAACGGCCTGCAATTCCATACCAACGGGCTGCAATTCCGTACCAACAGGCTGCAATTCTGTACCAACGGCCTGCTATTCTGTGCCACCGGCCTGCAATTCCATACCAACGGCCTGCAATTCCATACCAACGGCCTGCAATTCCATACCAACGGCCTGCAATTCCATACCAACGGCCTGCAATTCCATACCAACGGCCTGCAATTCCGTACCAACGGGCTGCAATTCCGTACCAACGGGCTGCAATTCTGTACCAACGGCCTGCTATTCTGTGCCACCGGCCTGGAATTCCATACCAACGGCCTGCAATTCCATACCAACGGCCTGCAATTCCATACCAACGGCCTGCAATTCCATACCAACGGCCTGCAATTCCATACCAACGGCCTGCAATTCCGTACCAACGGGCTGCAATTCCGTACCAACGGGCTGCAATTCCGTACCAACGGCCTGCTATTCTGTGCCACCGGCCTGGAATTCCATACCAACGGCCTGCAATTCCATACCAACGGCCTGCAATTCCATACCAACGGCCTGCAATTCCATACCAACGGGCTGCAATTCCATACCAACGGCCTGCAATTCCATACCAACGGCCTGCAATTCCATACCAACGGCCTGCAATTCCATACCAACGGCCTGCAATTCCATACCAACGGCCTGCAATTCCATACCAACGGCCTGCAATTCCATACCAACGGCCTGCAATTCCATACCAACGGCCTGCAATTCCATACCAACGGCCTGCAATTCCATACCAACGGCCTGCAATTCCATACCAACGGCCTGCAATTCCATACCAACGGCCTGCAATTCCATACCAACGGCCTGCAATTCCGTACCAACGGGCTGCAATTCCGTACCAACGGGCTGCAATTCTGTACCAACGGCCTGCTATTCTGTGCCACCGGCCTGCAATTCCATACCAACGGCCTGCAATTCCATACCAACGGCCTGCAATTCCATACCAACGGCCTGCAATTCCATACCAACGGCCTGCAATTCCATACCAACGGCCTGCAATTCCATACCAACGGGCTGCAATTCCGTACCAACGGGCTGCAATTCTGTACCAACGGCCTGCTATTCTGTGCCACCGGCCTGCAATTCCATACCAACGGGCTGCAATTCCGTACCAACGGGCTGCAATTCCGTACCAACGGCCTGCTATTCTGTGCCACCGGCCTGCAATTCCATACCAACGGCCTGCAATTCCATACCAACGGCCTGCAATTCCATACCAACGGCCTGCAATTCCATACCAACGGGCTGCAATTCCGTACCAACGGGCTGCAATTCTGTACCAACGGCCTGCTATTCTGTGCCACCGGCCTGGAATTCTGTCCATATCCTGTAATGCAGTACCAACGGCCTGCAATTCTGTGCTGACCGAGCTAACGAAGAAATGTTGTGCAAACCCCGTAAACACACAATCCTTAGTTAAGGGATGTACGGCAAGCGTATTTCACGCGTTAGCGTGGAATTTTGGCTCCTGAGCATGCATACATCCCGTAACTAAGGATTCTGTGCTTACAGGGTTAGCGCATAATTTTTCCGCTAGCGCTGTTAGCGCAAAATGGTGATCGTAAGTGCGGAAAGCTGTGGTTAGCAGAGCCATGAAATTGGGCACAGGTCATACCCTGGGGAACAAGGTTTGAGTAAAGAGGTGTTTGGGAAACAGCATCAATATGACTACATACCTTCTGCTGCGACTGCGGGACTTGCTGCGGCTATCCCGTTTACGGGGCGAGTAGCTACGGCTTCGGCTACGGCTTCTGGAACGCGATCTGATGAACAACATTCAACATATCAACTGAGTGGGAATACTTCATCTTTTCTCATGTCAAGCCTGTGTTAAGTTCTTATGGCATGCTGCACTTTCTTGAGTTGTTGGCATTTCCCTGGCCTGGTTAATTTTATTCTCATCTCGGACCAATTTAAAAAGTCAAAATGCATCTTAGGCTACTGACCAGAAATGCAACAGACCTGCAACGTAACGACATCACATTGTTTTTTTTCCGCATTGCCGTTGGTGACGGTGCTGTGTGCTGTTGCGATTAAGTCTAGCTTATCGTAATATCAAAATTGGGATGTTATTTCTCCAGCTTATATTGTCGATGCGAGAAATAGAGAGACATGAAGTAGTATCCAATTTTGCGTCTCCTTTTTGTCTTAAAAAGTGCAACATGCCGGTAAAAAGCATTAAAAAATCCCCAAATAACAGAAACTTAGTTTTTGCTTTGCACCTTTAACAGATATTGAACAAATAGTGGACCCGTGTTTTGTGTTCGGAAGAGGACATTTTTTTTTTTTTTTTCAATTACTTATAGACCATCGAGATAACAGAAGCCAATGTTGACTGGGTACCAAGTGAAAAGGACTATTACTCGGATCACTACAAAAATTCTACTTTTGAAACAGGAAAAAAAGAGATTAAAATAAAGAAACCAAGAAGAAATTGTCAAAAGACAGACCCTCTCTTACTTAGCCAGTCGGAGGTAATGTGCGCAATTTGGCGTTTTCTCTCATTACGCAAGTGGGCATGTGTGAGTACCGACGTGCTCTTACGGAGAGGCTACAAGACGCAAGGCTCGTCTCTCACTCTTTCTCTTTAAGGAAGCTCTCATTCTTTGAGGCAAATGAAGTAGGAGGAGATTTGAAAAGGCCTGAACCGATCCAAAAGATGGAGGGCGGGTGGTCTGGCTTGAACCGGCGTGAACCCTAACTCTTAATCATCTTCTCCTCTCATCTCTTCTTAAACCCCCGGCCGTTGGATTCTTTCTTTAATCGACGCAAGGCGAGTGTGTGAGAGTGTGAGACGCAAAGTGGCCAGGGGGAGGAAGAATGCTGGCTTTAATTTAGGAGGGAAACAACGCAGGCAGAGGGGCCTATAAGCCCACGACCGTGCAAACGAGGGTGCCCTGTAAAAAAAAGGTCGAGTGTGAAATGAAAAAAGTTGGTTACAGTTGGACTGGAACACAGCTGCAGAAACAAAGAAAAGAGTCTAGACATTATTGGCTTGTGTTGGTTTGTCAGCATCCACGCATACCGTCAGGAGAAAAATCAATCTGTACAATGACTCGGATCTGTAATTTTTAGATTGGTTGAAATTAAAGTCCACAGGGGCTAATCACAACATGTGCTTCAGAATCTCACAGTCTAGCTAACTCAGAGGTTTTTTTTGCAAAGTTGTCATGAAGACACTCACAGGTCAATGACAAGTCACATGACGAGTCACACGACAAAGGAATTTGTCACAACTTGAACCTTGGCTTGAAACCAGAATTTTGAAGTGACTCGTGATTGCTTTGTGATTATTTGAGTGCCACTTTGCTGTCAAGGAATCAGTTTGGTGTCAGACTTTAAAGTTATCCAGGAGATTATGCTGTGCCTGATCACCGATTTGGTTAATCAAGAGTACATGGTACAGATTGATTTTTTGACTCACTGAAATTCTGTATTAAAAACAGCGAAACAGTAACATTATGCTCATACAACACAAAATAAACATCAGCTCATGGCTAAAAGTCCACAGAAAAAATCAAACCATTTCTAGCTATTCTACGTCGTTATTTTGAGCTAGAAAACTTCCAGATATAACAAGTTTTGGAAATCAATTAATTTGGTACACATTGTTTTCTAGCACGATGCTTAGCATTTGCCAGTTTCCTTTTGTTTAGAAGGAAAGAGTTCCATATCCGGCCATCACTTGGACCTCGTGCACAAAGTCTATGGGCCATGACAGAAAAAGTCGAAGTATTTTCTAAGAAAAAGTTTAATTTTTTTCCCTCCTAAATTCGTGTTTCTTCATCAGATTTACACTTTTTGGTAGTTTTAAAGTCATATTAAGGGAAAATAAGTGATGTCCGGTTATGGAACTCTTTCCGTTTGGAATTTAAAGTTAATTCACTTAGGCAGCAATATCTTTTGGCTTACAGCAGTAAGCCATTTTTACTTCAGCTGGCTTTTGACAATACTCATGCAAAAGATAACTGTTGCCCCGTGGACAACCTGTCATGGTTCAAGGTTGCCCAGATAAATTTTAGGCCGCCCTTGCCATTTCTCAATTTGAGACCCTGACCATCGTGTTTTAAGCAGTTTTGCTGCCATGATGAGATCTTGAGCCAATAAGTCAGTTCAGTATCTCAAAGGTCAAAGGTTATACGGGATAAATTGCTGACGTAATCTCACGCGAACGCCCATTCTGATTTAATTTAACACGTGCACGTTGTGTGACCACCTTTTGCGTTCACACGCGCGCGTTGGGTCATTCGGGATAAAATGTCATTGTGCACATGCGCAGTTGAAATACCGAACTGGCTTATTGTCATGGAGCTGCTTAGCACGTCAATGTTGCTTGGTATAGAAACACAGGTTACCTGCCAAAACTGCATGTGACGAATGCCGTCAGGAAATTTTGCAAGCAATATTTTGTGCAAAGCAGCTCCATCATATTGGTTGCAGACTATCCACTAGGCATTAACCACATGAAATTAGTCAGTCTATCACATGCATTCATGAATATACAATGTAATTCTATTTCTTGTCTTAAATCCTCAACTGTGAATTATTACAATCAGTAATCATACCTGGACCGTCGGCTGTCTCGGTCTCGGCCCCGCCCACCATAACCACCACCACCACCACCACCGCTGTAACGCCTTCCGCCCCCTCTTCCGCCCCCACTTGGACACTCTCGAGCAAAGTGGCCATAATCTCCACAGGAGTAGCACTTGTCATTCCTGGAGGCGCGACGGGGTGGAGGTCTACCCCCCGGGCCGCCGTAGCCACGACTTCTTCTCTCGCCGTTGGACATTTCCACCGTCACTTCGCAGCCGCAAATTCTCCTAGAAACAACAATTCAGATTAGGTAAGCACAGGTGGAGAGGGATTTGGGATTTAGTTAAAAAAAGGAAATGGGTATGTACTTCAACTCGTTTTCATGCATGTGACATGCGGTGGTCATACGGTGGTAACAATAATAATCATAATTATAATCATAATAAAAATATATACTTAATAAATAAAAGATTTAAAAAAGGGTTTAATAATGTTGTGGTCTAATCCTTGTACCATTACCACTGCCTCTTTCACACTAGCTATTCTCTTGCCGGGTGCTCTGGTCAATTTGTTACAGCTTTGGAAATGTCTAATCTTGCCCGTCCTTATAATCATCCCACGATAGGTTTTTGGGAGGAACACCAGCCTTACTTCTTGTGGCCTCTCGCAGCATCCTGAGCATCCAGAGGATCTTCAAACTCCACGAAGGCGAAGCCGGGGGGATTTCTGGCCACCCAGACGTTCTTCAATGTCCCATAAGATCTGAACGACTCCTCAAGATCCTGCTTCACAAATGACGAACCTGCATGGGAACAAAAATCAAAACAATTCCAAATTTGTTTCATTTCAGACATCTTATCACAGCTTCTCCACATAAGATCCCCGCTGTTATTCCGCCATCTTGTATACACGCTGCACACGCACGCTCGCGAAACCATTTGATGCACGAACATAACTGGTTCCCTACTTTGCCTGCGTAATGTGAATACGAGTTGCATAGGAATCAATGAAATCAGCAATCTGTGTGGAACTACAAGTCGTCGATTGATTGCATTTTGTTCTGCACGCACATTGTGTGTACGCACAAGAATTCCGGCAATTGCCGGAAATCTGGTATCTCTGTTGGACTTGTCTACCAGGGGGAAACATGAGATGCTTTAATCTTCAGGTTAGTATCATCACATTACTGATATTAAATTCATATTTTGGGACCTACCTAGCCCTCCTACATACACCTTGCAATCTTGATTGGCTGACCGGCTATCCCTGTCTCTCTCCCTATCCCTACTACTGCTGCTGCTGCTGCTTTGGTAGCGAGACATCGTTGCTCAAGGAGGAATAATCCTGAAATTATCAAAAATATACAGACAGGATCAAGATATTTGTCAAAAGGGAATGTTAGACTAACTTAGACAAGCATGACAAGTCCGAGCAAGAAGTCAGATTATAACAAAAGCATTCTGACGCCGAGTGACGTATCACCTTCCAAGACAACTACCGTACAGGACTAGTTTACTGCACAACCCTTTAATTAAAAATTGATTGGAAAGAGTTTACTTTATTACCCCACAAAAATCAGTAAGGAACAGCAAAATATTGGAAAATAACCATCCATTTGTGTTCAAAAATGTGCAAACACTTGGCACAATCTTTAATTTAGTCAGGTTTTCATGCAATATAGAGGAAGAAAATGTGTGTTTTCGGCACAATTGCAAAATACCCCACAACTCGTCTATACGGTTACGTGAATATGAGGTCACAGTTGTCTACGTGGATACATATGAGGTCAGGATTGACTGCCCTCAATAAACCATCTCACTCCTACTCCGTATCCAAATAGCGCCCTCTTTGGGCCCTCCCCGACTCTCGGGGGACATCCTTTAGACAGACTTTCCGGATCTTCCCCATTTAAACTTCCCCAAGTCTGATTCGTGCGGCTCAGAGGATTTTTTAAAGGGAAAATGGTGCTCATTTCTTGGCCCTCAATGGTTCTCCCTATAAAGGGAACAAAAATCCACTTTTAGGTTATTGGAATTGCCAAACTAGTTAGCGACATTACAAACCAACAAGGGTAGTCCGAGTAACTTGGACCCTTTATCGCCTTTTTTAACATTTGGACATGATCTGGCGATAGTAGGGTCCAAGGCAGATGTATGCCTTCGACTAAGAATTAATCTTTTGTCTTTCGACCCAACAAAAGCATCCCATTTCACCCTTAAAACAACTACCAAAATACTAGATACGCCACCTCAGATAGAAGCGGAGTTCCATGATTATGTTGAAGGATGAAATTTACCGTTCAATTCCGGAGAGCCCCCGCAGGACATGTTATCTCATGTATCTTGTGCTAAGACTGTTGATTTAAATATCTTGACCCCCTTGACCTGGCGTGATGTCAGTCCCGCGTGTGCATGCATAATGCATCGCTCCAACCTCGTTCCCATGGTGTCGAGCACCGCCTTCACCGACACCACAGTTGCTCTCTATAAAGTATTAAGCCTTGGGAACGAGGTTGGCGTCACCCGGCTTATCGTATGCCGCCGTTGACCGTTTCCTGAACGGTACAATAGTCGGTAGCACGGTATACGGGCTGTGCAGCATTAATCTCCATTATTATAAAGACGGTGTGCAGCGGCCTCCAATCAGACCGACACGTCCGTTGCACCTTTTATGAAACAGTCACCGGCATACACTTTACCTGGATGGTAAGTGAACCTTAGTACCTTCATCATAATCATGGAACTCCACTTGTATCCGAGGTGGCGTATCTAGTATTTTGGTGGTCGTTTTAAGGGTGAAATGGGATGCTTTTGTTGGGTCGAAAGACAAATAATAATTCTTAGTCGAAGGCATCCATCTGCCTTGGACCCTACTATCGCCGGACCATGTCCAAATGTTAAAAAAGGCGATAAAGGGTCCAAGTTACTAGGACTAGATAAAGGGCATGGTTAGTTTTTGAGGGAAATTTTGGGGTAAAGCGGCGATGAATACAACAAAACGCAACGTAAACAAAAAGATGGCGATCACCGCGACGCACAGTAAACACGCAAAACCGCATTCATTCGCATGGCAACTGCCGTAAAGCGCGTAAGAAAATTGCATTTTCTACCGAAATAAACTGTTCAAAATTACAAAAAAACGATGTCAAGAATTAAAGGAAACATGATTTAGGATTTATATTGCATTATTCCTGCTTAAAACAAAGTATTATCTTGACAATGATATTTTGTGTCCAGAGACAATTATTTCCCAGACTAAATATGCGAAAAAAAATCTTGAAAATGGGACCCTCATTAACATAAGTGTGTCACGTAGACCAAGGCACATTACATATTATGCTCGAGCCGGCCCCATTCATCACGCGTATGCATTGAGTGTACATTTTTCGTCCAAAATCTAAGCAAAATAGTGTTTTTCGGCCATGCCGACAAGGTGTGTGGCTGCTGGGTGCAGCAAAACAACGAAGGCTGGAGTAAGCCTTCATTTATTTCCAACTGATGCGAAATATCAGAGTGAAGGTGACAAGAGCGTTATGTAGCGACCACAATGAGCCGTCGTGTGTCGATACTGGTATTTTCAAATCATTGGATGACCATTAATAATATGCTCAAGTCCAGTGCCATCCCAACAAAGTTCCCAGATGTGAGTAAGGTACAGGTGAAAGCAGTTAAACGGCCCATAACCCGAGGAGCCTTCGCTAAAAGGGAGAACATCAGGGCAAGTTCGATGTTAGTTGTTGCAACTTACGAAATTGCACGTGTAGACCTAGTGTACGTGTCCAGTCGATTCATGAATTTCAGTGCCTCGGTCTACGTCACGAACAGCGCCCTCAATTTGAGTCTCAACAAATTCCAAAAAGGGGGGGGTCAATTTTAGGGCGGCAAAAAATCACACTAAAACTTCACTTGAACCAGTTTTGCTTTTAATTCACATTTAATACATATAAATGAATTTATTTATGAAAAAAAATGTGATCCGGCCAGTTTGAGAAGCATGTTTCCTGGCACAATTGCAGAATACCACGTCACTCGTATCTCCACCTCGTATCCGGATACGCGGATACGGGGTCACTGTTCATTGCCCTCAATAAACTATTCACATACCTTCCTCCATTGGTTTTTTTTTAAGGGGAAAATGGCGCCCTCTATCGCCCCGCCACACTCCCTCCCACCCCGTATCTGAGTATTCGCGTATCCACCTCCGGGGACATACATTGGACTTAGACTTTTGACCGAGCTTCCCATTCTGTCAGATTCCAGCCCCCTCGGAGGATTTTTTTGAAGGAAATATGGCGCCCTCTATCACCCCGCCACACTATCCCACCCCGTATCCGCGTATCCACCTCCCCGTAGGTGGATTGGACTTGGACCTTTTTTCAGAGCTTCCTATTGCAATTGCGCAGAGTTTTTTTTTAAAGGGAAAATGGCGCCCTCTATCGCCCCGCCACACTCCCTCCCACCCCGTATCTGAGTATTCGCGTATCCACCTCCGGGGACATACATTGGACTTAGACTTTTGACCGAGCTTCCCATTCTGTCAGATTCCAGCCCCCTCGGAGGATTTTTTTGAAGGAAATATGGCGCCCTCTATCACTACTCCTAGAACTATGAGGTTCCTGACATGAACCTCATAGGAAGACGCCGATTTTTCCCATAGGCTAGTACAGCAAGAATAAGAACGTCATTTTCATGCAACACGTTTCTACATTTTTCGCCGTGAATTACTTCATGGCTGCCCCCCAAAAAAATAATATGCCGCATTTACATCCTCACCTCGGTTGCGCCAAGTCAATTTTCGCCTGAAACGGGTCCAATTTGCGGGAAAAAAAAAAAAAAAAATGCAGTCGTTCAGAAGCGATCACACACGCACACCATCGATTAAGCCGCACACATGAAGCTCCTGTAAGATATCCCAGCATGCATCCAGCCGGGTAATGTGCGGGGGGGCCGTGAGGCGGTCAAGTCATGATTATTCATCGGAAATTTGAAGCGCGGTACGGCAGGCAACTGCCGCGTGTCCGTTATATACCGTCTGCATGCATTGCCTGTCGTCGCAGACGGTATATAACAGACACGCGGCAGTTGCCTGCCGTACCGTGCTTTGAATTTTCGATGAATAATCATGACTTGACCGACCCACGGCCCCCCCGCACATTACCCGGCTGGATGCATGCTGGGATATCTTACAGGAGCTTCGTGTGTGCGGCTTAATCGATGGTGTGCGTGTGTGATCGCTTCTGAACGACTGCATTTTTTTTTTTTTTTTCCCGCAAATTGGACCCGTTTCAGGCGAAAATTGACTTGGCACGGTACGGCAGGCAACTGCCGCGTGTCCGTTATATACCGTCTGCGACGACAGGCAATGCATGCAGACGGTATATAACGGACACGCGGCAGTTGCCTGCCGTACCGCGCTTCAAATTTCCGATGAATAATCATAAATTGACCGCCTCACGGCCCCCCCGCACATTACCCGGCTGGATGCATGCTGGGATATCTTACAGGAGCTTCGTGTGTGCGGCTTAATCGATGGTGTGCGTGTGTGATCGCTTCTGAACGACTGCATTTTTTTTTTTTTTTTTCCCGCAAATTGGACCCGTTTCAGGCGAAAATTGACTTGGCGCAACCGAGGTGAGGATGTAAATGCGGCATATTATTTTTTTGGGGGGCAGCCATGAAGTAATTCACGGCGAAAAATGTAGAAACGTGTTGCATGAAAATGACGTTCTTGCTGTACTAGCCTATGGGAAAAATCGGCGTCTTCCTATGAGGTTCATGTCAGGAACCTCATAGTTCTAGGAGTACTCTATCACCCCGCCACACTATCCCACCCCGTATCCGCGTATCCACCTCCCGGTAGGTGGATTGGACTTGGACCTTTTTTCAGAGCTTCCTATTGCAATTGCGCAGAGTTTTTTTTTTTAAAGGGAAAATGGCGCCCGCTATCGCCCAGCCAGACTCATCCCACCCCGTATCCGCGTTTTTTTAGGGGGTTCTTTCGGGTGGCGGGGTATTCTGCAATTACTCCGTTTCCTTTAAGAGAAGTCTGCTTAGTTTAGGTTGAAAAAGTCATTTTGGAATGAGATAAAAAATACCCTTGACTCTAATTTCATCAAAACTTAAACTACACTACACAATCACCGATATTTTTGGCACGGTGTATAGCCACCCACTCAAAAAGTACATAAAATTTCGGCCATATTTTTTTTGGAATTCAGTTCATGTCATCTCATACTCATAGACTACTGACTAGAGGCCTAAAATCTTGAAATACCAGGTTGTGCCACATCTTTAGACAGTTGAGGGTTTGTTATTTTCCAACATTTTGCTGTTCCTGGCTGATTTTGGTGAAGGCATTAAAGTAAACTCTTTCAAAAAAAAACTCGTCGGTTTTCAAAACCACACCCGGGCGTCGCGTCCCATTCAACAGACAATGTAACCGTTACAGCATGCATGCATGCATGCATGCATGCATTCACGGACAATGACGGAAATTTGGTCACCGAAGTCTGAAATTTAACCACGTATTTCACACACTTTGAGCGAACTGTCCCCCGTTTCTTTGGACTACAGTCATCTATAACATTGGAGGCACATATTATACTACTTTTTTTAATCCAATGAAAATATTCGGCGAATAAAATAGACATTTGTCTTTTAGGATACTCACGTTTATCAGAACTTGAAGCGTCCACGAGCAAAGATGCAGCAATGTAAAATGATCGATCACGCGGGCGCGTACGTACGTACGTACGTACGTACGGACGGACGCCAAGAGCTAGCTCTTGGCGTAGAGGGCGCGCGACATAAGGCTAATATTTGCATATCACGCTCCCATTGGCTAAAGAGCAAGTTCGAGCGGCTGGTACCCAACATGTATTTCGTATACAGGTTGCCATGGAAAATCGACGAGCGAGACCTTACCTTATCGCAAACACCGCCTGGATGAAACGTCACAATGGGACGTGGGAAAGAAACGCGCACCAAAATCGCTCCCATTTCCTTCCCAATCCCTTGTGACCATTGTGACGTCTCGACAGGCGGTATTTGCGATATGGGGCCAATTTCTTAAAACTGTTAAGCACAAAAATTTGCTTAGCATGAAAATGTCTTGCTTAGTAAAAACAGGTTACCAGCCAAAAGTCCATGTAATTTTCATGCTAAGCAAACAACAGCTGAATGCCAGTCAAAAGCAATATTCCACACATGAAAATCTTGTTGGTAATCCAGTTTTTATCAAGGAAGCATTTTCATGCTAAGCAAATTTTTGTGCTTATGGTCTCATAGACCATATCGCGGTATTTGCGATATGGTCTCATAGACCATATCGCAAATACCGCCTGGTCTAAATTGCTCATGAATAAACTTGTCAAATCATAATTGTGTACATCCTTCCTCCATGGTACATGTTGAGGAATATAATTTTGTACAGCACCTACTGCCTTTGGCTGGCGCATGGCACGTATTCAGACAATCTTGGGATTTTTGGGTAAGCGCTATCTGCATCCGCCAGTCGGGTACGCTCATGAATAATTCAATGTACATGTATGACGTTCGTAATGAATAAAGACGCCGTCATGTTTTAATTGGTACCACGATGTGTACGTAATGTACTACATGAACAAAATGTACATCCAATGTGCTATAATATGCATACTTTACCTTTAATACAATTTTTGTGCATGCGCCCGCCTGTACCTCAAATGTGCTAGTTTTGTACTCCTTTTTCTTCATTAACTTACAAACCAAAATGACCGAAAATTCTATGGACATGCATTTTAGTAAGATATGGCTTTGTCATCCCAGCACAATCCCTTAAATTCTAAATTCTAAAACAAACCATTAATAAATGCACAAATAAAAGTGTTTATTTACTCAAATTCTTTTTATTACATCCAACAGTGACACAAAAAATAATTTTTTTAAAATAAATTCAGAACAGGGCCATGTTTCACCACACCCCATTACTTCTTCATAACACAAGCAAACTGGATTTTGTTTTATCAGACAATAAAAACCTTGGCTTATTATGAGTAAGGGGGTGAAAAGGAAATGAAAATTAAAAGCCTTCCAATGAACAAAAATGTTTTGGTTAACACCACTTTTCACATGGTCACAGGGTTTTGTTCCAACATGACAAACATTAATATTTACAAAGAAATGTCGAATCTGAATCTATTGGACTAACAATGTGTCAAGGACTCCTGGTTCGAATTTTAACAGCGCTTGATATGGAATACACAGGGTACTATGTAATACAATGTAAAACAAATTCTAAAAATTAATACACTAGTTAAAAAGGTTTCTTTTTTCTTGCGAGGGGCATAGATCTTGATCCATGTAGGATTCTGAAACACAATTTACAATGATACAATGTTTACATGCGAGTCAATTTTGGTATGAGAAAGATCAGAACTAGATGAGTCTACTTCTTTAAGACAATTCCGATTAAGCGACTTTCAATCAACAGCAACACATACAATATTCCTCCAAAAACCGACCATCTATTTTATTTACATGTACAAGACAGTGTGATGATTATGCAAAGCGAAACTAGTTCGATATTGTACAGGCACCTCTTCAATTTCATTTCATGAGTTTAACTTCCTGGATTTTTTTCCTTCTGCCAGAATAGGAAAATGAAATGCCAATCTCAATTCTGGTGGGAGTGTGTAGTTTATACATCACAACTAATGATTAGCTTTTTACAATGTAAACTACAAATCGTCAGCTCGGGAGAAAGGGCTTATATACCATATTCAACGTGTGTTGCATTAACCCTTTCTACCCCAAGCTAATGTATAGCCATGCATGTCTCCGGGGTAAATACAAATCCAGATATTTCTGGCAGTAAAGGTTATAACAATCTTTGAGAAAAAAAATATTGTAATCAATTAAATAAGGAAATTAACTTTAATGTTTCTTGGAACTTCATGGGGTTATATCTCCTGTTACATCCTTGTTTTAGTTTCTCCCGGAACATTCTTATAAACTGATTTCTAATGCAATTGCCGAGGAAAAATTGCCTCGCCCAATGCAAGAGAAGTCCAAAGCCTATCTTGGTACCTTGGATTAATTTAAAAGTAGCGCTAAACTTATAGACTGGCTAAGATTAATAATTAGTTGACTTTAGAGACCTCGCTAAGAAAATATCAGCAGAATTTCAATTCAGTGGGCATTGCCTATTGATAGTCAAACAATCTTAAGGTAAATCGTCGTGTACATATCCACACTCATTGTACACCAGGCTTCAATGCTTTATTTACTCTCAAATTTAAGCCTTTATTTGCTGGTATGCCAGAGGGTGAAATTACGGCAGACAGACATTTTCCCGACCATTTCCAGGATTTGAAAAAAATATGGCCTGTTATGGCTATGGATTGTGTTACGGCTTTGGCTTGTCAAAAGCCGACAGCGGCCAAGCATATTTTGTGTCTAATTTCACCCTCTGGTATGCTATTTCAATTACACATGATAAAAACTGGGCATCCTTAATTTACAACGCCATTCCCTTCCGGTGTATATGGTCCATAGTTTAATCCCGGTCAGACGAGCTTCGGCTATGACGACGTTTGGGGCTGTAGGATCGGCTGTAAAAGTGGAATAAAAACAAAATTTGAGAACTAATGAGACTTTCTGTGGCTGGCTTTCCATTGTCCTAGTGGTACTTTCCTCACTTTCTACCGCTGCGACCCGGGTTCGAATCCTACCTGGGCCGACATATGGATTGGGTTTTCAGTCCCTGCTCGATTCAGTTAAATCCCGATTCCGGTTATTTTAACAATTGACAATCCTTATTTGATTACAAACCTAGTGTATTTAACAACATCCAGCTTTTGGATTTCAAAGCCTGCCGAAACAAACATTCGGAATAAAATATCTTCTGATCATTTTTGCAGGATCTAAGGGAAATTGTAATTTGCTTGACCTTGTATTCAGCATTGTTAGGGTTAATAAATTTCTGTCTAAAAGTTCATGGGCGAGATTGGCCAAAAATGAAAAATTACACGAAAAATCCACAAGGACCCCAGATCAACATATGATATGGTTTGTATTTGCCTAAAGGCACCCTTTTAAAATATCCGTTTTTATTGGTCTATATATCCACTTTTGCAGGTAAAAACACCCTTTAGGACAACATCTCAGGAATTCCACATTGCAAAGGAGATTTTTTTTAAATTCAGAAATCCAGACAAAATCCTGAAATCGGGAAAAATCCCGACTAGATTACACTCACCTTCGGCTATGGCTGCGGCTTCTAGACTTGCTGCGATCAGAGTATTTCTTCGGACTGTAGCTGCGTTCACGAGAGCGGGACCTGAGGGAAACGAAGCAAAGTTGTAAATTAAAAATAACTCGGCTCATCCGTGAGGTTTGCGTGACCAGAGAAGATAGGTCTAGGAAATCTCGGCAAGGTTTTGGAATTCTCAGAGGAATGCTTGATGGTGACAGACCCATCATAATCGGACGGGAAGTGCTCTGTAACATGGAATTAGTTCAAATATTGTGGATATACGAAAACATGAACATTTCTTACTTCGAAAACACCTAATCTCTTATCCTTGGATTGGAACTCAGTTTCATGATCTATCAACATTTGATAATGCTACTCATAACTTAGTTTTTGTCAGCCCCAAGGATCAGGTTTTTTTCTGTTACATTTGATTGCATTTCTATGGAAATTCAACACCATGCCTCAGTGGTTATCCAAATAGATAAATATGCAAATCAACAAGTGGATTGTGACCCTAAAAATATCATGTTACATGTAATGGCCAACATGTACATGTATAGCGGTCTCAAACTGTACATAAATCCAGTTCCTAGCAGATTTGCTTCAGTTTAACTTCTAAGACTTCGCCAAGAATTGAAGTTTTTTTTCCTCAAGAACGCTATGACACAATCCACCATGCTTGATTCAAACTTTCCAATATTGTTCCAAAGAAATAAAATCATGACATGAAAGACAGTTCTGTTCATAAAATGTTTTGGCAAGGCACCGAAAACAAATCTGAAATGGAAACAAACATTCATAAAACCAAAATTTTAAATGTCAAAAACTGGACTTTCTTTTTATTTACAGAGATAATATGACCGTTACCACTGCTAAAAGTAACACAACAGGGACTTAAATAGTATGATGTGATACTTTCCTTTAAAAAAACAAAACAGATACAATTAAAGTACAACAACCTCATACAGTTGAACAGAGACGAGTGCTCAATTTGGCGTTTGTGATCTATTGCCGAACGTTGCCTGATGCGATGATCATTTTTAAAAAATTGCTGGTGTTGCCATCAAATGCCAATGGGGGGGTTGGTGCCCTTTTATTAAAGCTGGCATGATAGAGGTGACTCTCGGTCGCTTTCCCATCTCGGACTTGATTTTGAACACTGCCGAAAACTGCCCATTTCATGCACAGACGAGTGAAATTTTGCAGTGCCGAAGGGCCGTAACTTTGGGCTGGTAATTTTTTTAGAAGCGGCGACGCGCCGCTCTGTGGCTTTTTGAGTGCAGTGCTGGCTAGGCCGACCGGCTACTGTGGGTTGGGCCGATCTGACTGATGCATAGGCAGAGCACATGAGGGTCAATGTCGACCACATGCCGATCACATGGGGACCACGTGACGATCACATGTCGATCAAATGCCATGTTAATGGTGATAGGGACATCCTGCAAAAAGGGGGCGAGTGTAAACACAAAATGGTGAAAGTAATCTAGATTTCATATCCCTAAGGCTGAAGGAGGGTTTCCCTTTAAATTTTTCACTTCCATTCCTTGCATTAATTTTTAGTATGTCTGGCAGCTTCATCTGATTTTTGCAAAAGTTCAGAGTTTAAATTGACCCACGATGCAATCCATCATAAGTAATCACAAGTCAATCGAAAGTCACATCACAAGACTGGTCTTAAGTCAAATCACAAGCTATTCAAAGTTTCAAACATGCTGGACTAAGGCAATTCTTTGTCATTGTTCATCCTATAGCTCATGAGCTGACCTGCGATTGACAAGTGATTTGACATGTGATAACTCTGAAATTTATCTCTTCCGTGAGTTTCAATCTATAAATTGTTAAATCTGCCAATGTTCCCAATAGCAAAAGCTGAAAATTTAGAAAAAAAATACTCTGCACCTCCATACAAAAATCCACCCCAATGCATAACTTAAAATGGTACAGCCCCTACTAAAGATATGCCGGACCCCTTCAAATTGGAAAATCCCACAGCTGTATGGGGGGGGGGGGAGGTTTACAGAGTATGTGCTATCACTACCAGGGGCCAATTTCACGGGCTGCTAAGCACAAATTTGCTTAGCGCAAACATTTCTTGCTTAGTAAAAACAGGTTGCGACAAAAATGTCCATTGATTTTCACGATAAGCAAACAGCTGAAAACCAGTCACAAGCAATATACAACACATTTAGTTGGTAATCCCATTTTAATCAAGGATGAGTTTTCATGCTAAGCAAATTTTTGTGCTAAGCAGCTCCGTGAAATGGCCCCTGGCTGTCAATTGTGTGTGAAGTATAATTTACTAGACGTACTACCTTTATCGACAATACGGGCAAATTCCATACATTAAATTACTAGAATGCTAACTCGGCAAATGTAATAAAGCCTGCTGGGCACATCTATGTTTGTGCATAAACCTACGGAAAACTCAAAATTTGTGTACAGCTTGTGTACAGCTATTTGCATATCATCCAATTTAACGAGAGTTCGTAACTAAACGCTTTCTCAAGAGAAAGTCACGTATGTTTACAGACGAGCGCAAAAGGTGCTTGCAGAGCGACCCCACAATGACATTAAGTTGTTCTTTAGGTACGCATACAACACGCAACCTTCCAATCATGGCCGCGCCTAGGGCGGCTTCAAAGCATGTGCATGATGGAATGAGTTAGCGCTCCAGTAATTTAATATAGCTCTATGGTCAATTCACATCTGCACCACCAATAGTTTAATTTGGAGAGGCCATGTTGAGGGGCCATGTCATTTCATAATGGGGGGGGGGGGGGGGAGGGAGGCCAAAATCAAAAGAAGTTTGTGATATTTTTAACTGGAAGAAAAACCCAGCGACTCAATGTATTTGAACATTTTCTCTGGTGTTTACTTAAATCTGCGAGGCTTGCGATCCCTCTTCAAACAATAAAAAAAACCAAAACATCCGAAGTAATAACCCAAATGAATGACAATGCGCAATTTTGTGATCGTTAACCCCAACCCTCCAGGGTATTTTGGCTAGAAACCCTGCCAGACGCAGCAACATGCAGCACTTGTCAAAATGACAAGCCTACCCAGTGCATGCAGCAAAATCCACCAGGTCAAAAATCTCAAGACCAAACTGCCTCAGAGTGTGTGGTCACCCAAGCAGCAGGATCCATCTCTGGCATTGTTCAATGGGGGACTAGCTCTCAATGGTCTTGGACTTGGCTATTTATGCACTCGTGCCGACTGCTGAATGCATGAAAGTGTAGCAGACTTTTCCACCTGATGCACTGTGCCGAGTCTGCCAGGGTTAGGGTTAAGTTAAAAAATGCATGAAGCATCTCCGTGGCAACTGCTTGGTGGAACATTCACAAATCACCTGAATTAACCTTGTATCGATTGTAACGTTGTACCCTTGGCATGTACGCTATTTTAAAAACACCACTGCCACGAGTCTTCCTAATCTACCAATGGAAACTTGTGTGCTATCTCGGTTAAACGGCAAATATTTAACGCCTTTCAAACCAACATTTTAAAATTCTTTTTGCAGTGATAGCATTATCTGGAAAACAGCATACGAGCATTTGGTACGAGCGAATTGTTTAACTTTGGGGGAATTGTGGGGCTCAAGACATCGACTCATACCTGGATCGTCGTCCGTAACGCCGTCGGTTGCCGCCGCTGCCGCCTCCATAACCACCACCACCACCACCACCACCGGATGAACCGCCGTATCGTCCACCTCCATAGCGTGCGCCATTCTTGCAGTCCCGGGCAAAATGTCCCCGCTCGTTGCAGGTATAGCACTTGTCATCGTGGCTGGCGGAGCGCATGCCCCTTCCACCCCCACCGCGACCTCTGTTGCGTTTCTCTCCGGAGGACATTTCCACGATGGCCCGGTGTCCGCAAAGTGTGCTGCAGAACAGAAAAGAAACCAAAAATTAATAAAACCTTGCTTTGTAACACTGAAAGGCAACATTTTTTGGCTCAATTTATTTTATTTATACAGCCTCAATTCCTTCAAAATCTATTTCAAATAGCCACTGAACCCCCATTCCTCTAAAATCTACCATGGCTGAATTAGGATGTTACCCCAACCCTAACCCACCTCAATCCTCCAAAATCCTCCTTGCAGTTTTGGAGGATTTTTGAGGATTGAGGATAAATGGTGTTTCAAGCAGAGGATTTTGGAGGATTGAGGATGAACGGTGTTTAAAGCACATGAGGATTTTAGAGGATTGAGGATGAATACATTTTTGGGGGCAGGGTAATCGGAGGATTTTGGAGGATTGAGGATGGTTCCTAGCAAAAAGGGTCTAGGGGGTTAGGGTTAATACTCCATCAACTGCCACTTTAACCCTAACCCCCAGGCATTTTTAATAGGAAGTATCCTCAACCTGTCAAAATCCAACACTGCAGTATACCTATGGCACATTCTTTGGACAAATTGGGGCATCAGAGTATTGGTGCCAAGGCGCTACAGTCCTGAACCCATCAAAATTCAACAACCAGCTGTTGGAGTTTGTAAGGCTTGGGGTAGTTCGAGTTAATACTGCAATCATCCTAAATCCTCCAGAATCCTCTTAAACTATCTGGTTGATTTTCGAGGATTAAGGCGGGTTAAGGTTCTAATCAGATATCCTCTTACTGGCCATCCAGTGCCTTCACAGCATCTTCAGCATCCCTTGAGTCTTCAAACTCAACAAACGCAAAGCCGGGGGGGTTTCTGGCCACCCAGACGTTCTTCAGGCTCCCAAATTTGATGAACGCATCCTCCAGTTCACGACGGCCAGCCGAGTCCCCTAGGTTTCCGACGTAGACTTTGCAGTCCAGATCAGCTCTTGAATAACGAGACATGCTTGCTTGCTTCCCTGTGGAAAGAATGTAAAAAAAATTATAATTCATTATCAAGACATGCTCGTTCTTACTTGTGATAACCAAAACCCTAGGTCCAGAAATACCCCTAGAACTATGGAGTTCCGACAGGAACCCCATAGGAAGACGCCGATTTTTCCCATAGGCTAGTACAGCAAGAATAAGAACGTCATTCCCATGCAACACGTTTCTACATGTTTCGCCGTGAATTACTTCATGGCTGCCCCCAAAAATAATAATATGCCGCATTTACATCCTCACATTGCTTGCGCCAAGTCAATTTTCGCCTGAAACGGGTCCAATTTGCGGGAAAAAAATGACAAAAATCTGCAGTCGTTCCGAAGCGATCACACACGCACACCATCGAGGAAGCCGCACACACGAAGCTCCTGTTTTGCGGGGGGGCCGTGGGTCGGTCAAGTCATGATTATTCATCGAAAATTCGAAGCGCGGTATGGCAGGCAACTGCCGCGTGTCCGTTATATACCGTCTGCGACGACAGGCAATGCATGCATTGGGGGCAGCCATGAAGTAATTCACGGCGAAAAATGTAGAAACGTGTTGCATGGGAATGACGTTCTTATTCTTGCTGTACTAGCCTATGGGAAAAATCGGCGTCTTCCTATGGGGTTCCTGTCGGAACCCCATAGTTCTAGGGGTAGGTCCAGAAAGGGGATTCCAGAATTACGTCAATGGACATGGAGTCTTTTATCGGCCAATAGAGTGTTTTCGCAATGCAACAGAGCATGGCGGTGTACCTATCTGGCTATACCGCCACGTTTGCGAGTCTCGGTGGATACAAGGATATATTCCCTTTTGCAAGGAGAACGAACCAGCGCTACGTGCGTAAATCGAATGGGGAAGATTGGGAAAAAGTCTGCGGAAACGTTGAGTAGGCCTATTAAAGGTTTGTTGAGGGAAATCAAATGTGACCACGTATCCGCCTACTCCTAGAACTATGAGGTTCCTGACATGAACCTCATAGGAAGACGCCGATTTTTCCCATAGGCTAGTACAGCAAGAATAAGAACGTCATTTCCATGCAACACGAGTCTACATTTTTCGCCGTGAATTACTTCATGGCTGCCCCCCAAAAAAATAATATGCCGCATTTACCTCCTCACCTCGGTTGCGCCAAGTCAATTTTCGCCTGAAACGGGTCCAATTTGCGGGAAAAAAAAAAAAAAAATGCAGTCGTTCCGAAGCGATCACACACGCACACCATCGATTAAGCCGCACACACGAAGCTCCTGTTTTGCGGGGGGCCGTGGGTCGGTCAAGTCATGATTATTCATCGAAAATTCGAAGCGCGGTACGGCAGGCAACTGCCGCGTATACCGTCTGCATGCATTGCCTGTCGTCGCAGACGGTATATAACGGACACGCGGCAGTTGCCTGCCGTACCGCGCTTCGAATTTTCGATGAATAATCATGACTTGACCGACCCACGGCCCCCCCGCACATTACCCGGCTGGATGCATGCTGGGATATCTTACAGGAGCTAGCTTCGTGTGTGCGGCTTAATCGATGGTGTGCGTGTGTGATCGCTTCGGAACGACTGCATTTTATTTTATTTTTTCCCGCAAATTGGACCCGTTTCAGGCGAAAATTGACTTGGCGCAACCGAGGTGAGGAGGTAAATGCGGCATATTATTTTTTTGGGGGGCAGCCATGAAGTAATTCACGGCGAAAAATGTAGACTCGTGTTGCATGGAAATGACGTTCTTATTCTTGCTGTACTAGCCTATGGGAAAAATCGGCGTCTTCCTATGAGGTTGGTTGTCGGTCACTTCGCCCAAAAACCACATCGCCCTCAACCACTTCGCCCTCAACCACTTCGCCCAAACGCCACTTCGCCCAAACCCCACTTCGCCCAATTACCCCTTCGCCCAAACGCCACTTCGCCCAAACACCACTTCGCCCAATTACTACTTCGCCCAAAAACCACTTCGCCCATAAACCACTTCGCCCAAAAACCACTTCGCCCAAAAAACACTTACCAGTGTATTTATCAGTTCTAACTGAATGTTACTGAGACTTTTTAAAAAACATGCACCGCCACTGCCCTGGAAGAGTTTTAAGCCAAAAAAGGATAGGGCCTATCCGTGTTTTTCGAAAGTACAAAATGACTTTCGCGGTGTTTTTTTCGCCCTTCCCGCCCGTACGGTAAAGCAGGAATCACGACAATTAATACTGGAATAAGTTAAAACCTAAGTTATTGTATATATGCAGATTTAATTTATTTGTGTGGGTACTTGTATGCGTGTAAATATTAATGCCATATATAGTCGTGTTTGTAATATAGGTTTTCCTGGCGGGCAATTTGCCGTTTTCGTTTATTTGGTCATATTCAAATTATGGTGCATTCAAGACTGTATTTGCGTTCTTAAATTGAGTTTTGTGACATCCGTTTTGTGACCATGCTTTTCTTTTCTTATTAGTAATATGCCTTATATATGGGCAATTATTTTCATCAAGCAGTGGCGGATCTACGGGGGGGGGGGGGGTTTGTTTAAACCCCCCCCCCCTTGGGCTGAGAAAAAAATTAAAAATAGTGTCGGTGTCATGCCAAAAAGTGTCCGGTGCCAAATACTGTCCGCTCATTAGCATACTGCTCTCTGATTGGTCAAGTGGGTATTACGTCATCACGATACCGGAAGCTTGCTAAATAGTGTCCGGGCGGGGCGTACGTAGCGTGCACATCGCGTCCTTGCCGTCGAGCTATCAACGCTGCGTGACGATAAGTTCTCATTCGCATCTATTAATATCATCTTTTTGGGTTTATTTTAATTAAGGGGGAACATAAGTATAACAAGCAGACAGTATGATCATGGAGGAAGGCCTTCCTCCATGGTATGATAGAGTTGAACGGGCTGTCAAGAAAAAAGTGGATAAAAACTCGTCCAACGATTCAAAATAGTCGCTGGTACATGAATACGTAATGAGTTATAGCATTCCTACCTCCATGGTTATATTTAAAAAAAAAAGTATTTGGCAAGGAACGGACAGTATTTGGTAGCGTGCTTTGTGTGCGTGTTCATATTGTGCTGTGCATAAATGCAACGTTGCAACGCATGCATGAGCGGACACCTTTTAGCAGCGGACACTATTTGGCATGTAATACATGCCAAATAGTGTCCGCGTGTCTTTTGCGCGTGCTCAGCGGCCAGTATTTAACCAATCAGAGAGCAGTATGCTAATGAGCGGACAGTATTTGGCACCGGACACTTTTTGGCATGCGCCTATCACCTCATGTAACCCCCCCCCCCCCCCTTAGTGAAAACCTAGATCCGCCCCTGTCAAGTGGTCATTCAAATGATTACGATTTTTAAAATTGATATATTTTCCAAGAGGTTTTTATAAAAATTGCGTGAAATTTACAATGTAATTTTTTACAAACATTTATAATGTAACATCTTAACTGATATGAGGGATTATGATGTATGTAACGAACTAATAAAATGAAAATAAGGCATACGGATCGGGCATGGGCGAAGTGGTTTTTGGGCGAAGTGGTTTTTGGGCGAAGTGGTAATTGGGCGAAGTAGTAATTGGGCGAAGTGGTTTTTGGGCGAAGTGGCGTTTGGGCGAAGGGGTAATTGGGCGAAGTGGGATTTGGGCGAAGTGGCGTTTGGGCGAAGTGGTTGAGGGCGAAGTGGTTGAGGGCGATGTGGTTTTTGGGCGAAGTGACTGTAAAGCATGAGGTTCATGTCAGGAACCTCATAGTTCTAGGAGTAGTATCCGCCACGGATCCGAATACGAGGTGGGATAGGGTATTCTGCAAAATAATGTAGAAGTTTCCAGAACTCCACAAACCTCAAAACAAGGTCAAGGAACGAGCTGAATCAAAACACCGAGTTCCTTCCTCCATGATCAAAATTCATGAAATTACCCAACTCTTGTTTTGTGTTACCCGCTTGCACGCCGCGCCCAACACAAAGCACCGACTGTCATGACTGTGACGCTCCGTAGTGTCTTTTTGAACCCAACATTTATTAACTAATTCTGAGCTTTTTAATTACCCGGAAAGTCTAGTAGTATCTCCAAAGCTTACTGCACTAAATATGATATATTTCGAAACAAGATATTGATTTCAAACCAGTTTTTCAAGACAATTTTTGCGCAAAAGATGAACGACTTACCTCCGGACCTCAACACGTCTTGCAGTAAAATGCCTGCACCGTGACCAAAATGCACGTACGGGTACGTACGTACGTACGTACGTACGCACGCAATGCGAATAATTTTGCACAATAGCCCTGGCTACGAGTTTGTCAATTGATCCTATCACGTGACCACGCTGCAGCGCGCTTGAATATGAATAATGCATGATTTGTGCATTGTGAGCTTTACACGTGTCTTTGGTGCAGGAAATGGGTGTGGCCACAGGCCGAATTTGTTGTGTCAATCACTTGTTCAATAAGCATTAATTATAGGTGCACCACATAGGCCAAAAATGGCTGCGCCAAGCTGATTAGCATAAATTGTAAACCAGCAACTTTTTTTTTAATAATAAATTTTGGGGGTCATGCAATTAATAGATTGTGTAATTATGATGAGCTGTCATAACCTGGGGGTTCTGTGCTTCAACTTGTGTGCAGACTTGATAAATTTGGTTTGGCAAGTGGAGGGGGATGCTGTATGAAAAATGGCAGCTAGCCGGTTTGGGAAAAACAACATTTTTAGGGTGTACTCTTTGGGGACAATTAGCAAAAATTCCAAACAACTAACCTGCCGAAAATTGAAAAGAATTTGACAGACTACGATTCAAACTATAATTTTCAGTAGTGTCACAAAAACCATAACTGGATATAGATTTTACACTAACGTCAATGGGAGTTTATACAGTCAACTTGAGGAAAATAGGCCAGTGGTCCGACAAATATAAGTGGGGAAATCGACTAAAAATTGCCACTATGAAAAGTAAAGTTATATAAATCTCCAAAACCTTGAATAAATCTTATCCCTTTCAACAAATTCGAATTTTGGAAAGAGTTCCATATCCGTCCATCACTTGGACCTCATGCACAAAGTCTATGGGCAATGAGAAAAAAAGTATTTTCAGAGAAAAAGTCGAAATGTTTTCCCTCCTAAATTTGTGTTTCTTCATCAGATTTACACTTTCTTGTAGTTTTTAAGTCATTTTAAGGGAAAATAAGTGATGGCCGGATATGGAACTCTTTCCCGAATTCTTTTCTCCTTAAATTAAAACCGTACTATTTTTGGTGCCAACAACACTCAAAGTTTTTATGATTCTTGGCTGCTCTTGCGCATCTAACCATGGAGGAATTTATTCCTCCATGATCTAATGCACACGAAATCGATACACCCGAATTATTGTTCGGTCGCAAATAATTTGATAAATGTGACATAATTATTTGAAGGTGGGTGGGCTTTGTCATCCAAAATCCCATTAAAAAGTGAACAACTTTCGCATCCTAATAGCAATTAAACAAAATAAGTTACTTTAGAAAGGGCACAGACAGTATATCTTTAACAAAATTGAACAAAAAACAGATTGTTAGTTTGAAATCTTTTATTGAAGTCTTTATTGCAATAAATAAATAAATAAACAAACTCTAACAAATAAATACTTAAGACATACTAGTATATTTTATTTGATCATTGGAAAGCTAAAAAACAGTGCATAGTACATTTAAAGCAAACTCCGTCAACTAGATTCAGCCCTGATGGAACAAAAACGAAACTTACAAAACTTCTTCAAGCAAAGTTCTTCAAGCACACATGTTCTGAGGCATTTTTCGGTCAAATGCAACAAATTATGATCTCTACAGTACAGACTTGAATTGTCAAATTTTTGGAAAAACAAATTTTGCTTATCTCTTCCCTCCTCGAAACACCATAAATGTTCAGTCTATAAAACACCCACATTACTATAGCAACAATAGGCCGCCTTATTGCGGGACAGGCATATATTATTGGCTCTGATCATTGGCCATTTTCCAAACCCCAGCTTGGTCTCCGTCTTTGGCTTCGTTCATGCAGTTCGGCAATGGTGATGGAGCCGAAGACGAAGCCTAAACTGGGGTTTGGAAAACGGCCATTGTACGCGTGTGTCCTACAACATGGCTCCCATGATGTCATATTCGATACGGTCTATGCTACATGCAACACACACAAATCACAAATAAATAAAGTTATATAGTTCTGAGGTAAATATGTAACAACTTGAATTTCAGTTATTTGCTGTTGGATACTAACCATACAGGAATGTGGAGATGGTCACTGAAAAAAGTCCTGAGAAAATGGTTGCTCTCCAGTTTAACCAAAACACTGGTCTCTTTTTTGTTATAAATACCAGAGACAGTTTCACTATTCCTATTGGTCGAGAGCCTGTAAGTACGGTATGTTTAAAACTTTGTTTAAACACACGCTTTGTTTAAACAAACCTTTGTACAAATGTATAAAGCGCGTCATCGAAACCAGTTAATCTCAGCCGATAAAAAATGGGGAGAGTGTCTTAGGCACGTGCACAAAATGTAATGAAGTTCCTATGTTAGACAATGCTAATGCATGCATATAAAATGCTGTATCTCGTGTTTGTGCGTACGTGCATGCGAGACAGGCAAGCCCATGTGCACATAAGGCTGATATGCAGGCATCGTTTTGCACTATGCAAACTGAAGAAAAAAGTGGGGTGAAAAAGTCTTGCATTTTGTCCTTTTTTACAAATCTTTACATTTTTCATTTAAAAACATTTAGAATGGGGGTTAAAATGTGATTACCCATTCTTGACCTGTCAATAATAACTGCAGAGTGCCGTGGCCAATGTTAACAGACATCACCTTTGACTTGGTCCAGTAACTGTGGACATGCCCCTCCCGGTTATTATTGGCGTGGTTAATCGAGAGCGGTTCGTCACACTTTTAATCCCCTTAGTAAAAATGTGTTGTAGTTGATATCATTTTTGGACCACGAGTCTTAGCATTGCCATGACAGTACAAAAATTAGTACTTTCTTTGAGAACAAATACTAACGAAATGTCTTATCGACCTTGTCATCTTTGGATTTTGTAGCAACTGCTAATTAAATTATAAAAGTTTGCTTTACTATTTGGTATAAATTGAGTTGAGTAACACTCGAAACGACTAAACATTATATGGTGCATTATAAGTAACAAGCTTTACAGTACTCAATAAAATTGATTTGTAAAAATGAATAAAAAACATAAGCAAGATTGTGGCTACGATATTCTCTCAAAGTTGACAATTTTTTGCCTGAACGTTTTAAACACACCCGGTTTAATGTCAAATGAAAATTTGAAAATGGACCTCAATGCCACATCCTCAATGTACCAATCTTTAAACATCCTCCACCCCACTTAAGTCTCGAGGCCCCGCCCTCCAGTTGATCTCCACGAGCCTGAATGCTCGGAGGAGCATCGCAATTTGCGTGAACACTCCTTTCATAATGTCAATGAGGGGTCCGAAAACAGTCCTCACAGCCACTCCAACGTTGTAAATAAACACCGCAAAAGGCTGGAGGACGCTATTGAACAAGGCTGCTAGGACGGGCTTGAAGAAGTAGTCTCCAAAAGTGGTGAGTAGACCGACGAAGAGCAAGCCGAAAATGTTGTAGGCGAGGAAACGGAGGAGCTCCAGAAGCACGATGAGGAGAAAGTCTGCAATGATGCGGAGGGCAGCGAAGAACTCCTGCACGCCACGCCGCACCAGTTTCTCTGACCTAGAAGTGAGACCAAAAAACAAGTAAAATATAGTACCAGTGTCACGTGAAACTTGGACTCTGTTAACCCGGCTGTTCTTGATGAAGACAGTTGAAGAGATGAAGACAGTTGGACTTACTTGTCAGCAATCCCCGTCATGTACAAGTCTTGCCTGCCAGACCGCGTATCGTAGTACCTTGTATTTCCATGCTGGTAGTGATAAATGTATCTGATCAAAATCAAACGACACACAAAGTAAGTAGCATTTCATAAGGAGATGATAAATCAGAGGTGGGCCCAATTTAATGTAGCTGCTTAGCACACAAATTTGCTTAGCATGGAAATTCCTCCTTGATAAAAACAGGATTACCAACTAAATTTCAATGTGTTGTATATTGCTTGTGACTGGTATTTAGCTGTTGTTTGCTTAGCATAAAAATCCTATGGATGTTTGGCTGGTAACGTGTTTTTAATGAGCAAGATATTTTTGTGCTAAGCAAGTTTTTGTGCTTAGTAGCTCCGTGAAATTGACCCCTGGAGAAATGGTACCTTCAGTGGGTTCAAGAGGGGCCAAAGAATTGACCAATCTGTTCATAAGCATTAGCCAATCAAAGCATCAGTTGAACATCATGTGACACAAATCTTGGACAAACAAGAACTTTAAAACATATGCAAGTAGCCACCTACTTTGTGAACACATCCATACAACCTTTAACCCTTTCAAAATTCACAATGTCGCTTCCCAGGTAGTATCGTAAACTTAGGCGTGATCCCTGGCTATACGGCATAATGGGTTTATCACTTCTGACTAGCGCCCACCCGAACAAAGATACTGACAATTTGGGAGACCGCCACAGGGCAAGATAGTTCAGTTGGTGGAGCACCGGTACGGTATTTCGGAGGTCACAGGTTTGAATCCTGCTCCTGCCAGTGTTTTTTGTTCACTTTGTAAAATATATAAATAATACACAAAAATGCATCAAACTTTATTTCTGATCATTCTTAATTGTTTCAGAACCGTTAGTAGCATTTTGCCGTGAATGATTTTTGTGAGCCTATAAAACAAACTTACTTCGTGTTCTCCTCTACAAGAAAGTGTGATTCTTGCAACAGCGCCTCGTCATAACTGCCATCGCCAGCCGTATCCCTGCCCCCCATTCTTCCCATCATGCTCTGTTCCATCTTCTGCAGCTCCAAATCTGACGTCGTGGTCGTCATGGTGAGGTTTTTCTGCAAGGATTCCCCGAGGTTGTTGTCGTTCAGTGTCTCAGGATTCGTAGAACCATCGGTCTGAAATCCCAGGTTGACCTTCCATTTACTCTTCCTGGCTTTCTCATCATCGGGCGTGTCAACGAGGAGTTGTTTTTTGTCTGAATTCAAAGATGAGAGAACTAACTTTAACCCTAACCCTCCAGGGTATTTTGGCTAGAAACCCTGCTAGACACATCAGATTGCATACTTTGTCACATTGACTTGTGTGCAGAGTGCAGCAAGGTCAAGCTGTCACCACAGATGCACTGTGCTGCATCTGGCAGGGTTAGGGTTAACAAAATACAGCACGAGCTTGGCATCTCAATATTTCTTCAATTTGAACTCACAAAATTAGACCACCTGTTCCTAACCGATAAGACACTGCATTAATTTGTACTGTTTCCGAGTTTGGTTTAACAGTAATTCATCATATCAGGTAAATCTGCAATTATCAGATTTAGTTTCAAAGACCACAAAGAGTTTACAAATTTAACAGGTGGCGTCAAGACAAATTCTACACATTCTGCCACAGCTATTTCTATGTCAAGAAAAAGTTGTTTCACACTGATTCTTGTTGCTTTACATTTTTTTCGTACGAAAGATTCAAGGTGTCGGTCTCAGAGCAACAGGTCTCGCTTTTGGACCACCAGGTCTCGATCTCCGTCTTAAACCATCAGGTCTCAGTCTTGGACCACCACGTCTTGATCTGGGACTACCAGGTCTCGGTCTCAGTATTGGACCACCACGTCTTGGTCTCAGTCTTGGACCACCAGGTCTCGGTCTTGGACCACCAGGTCTCGGTCTTGGACCACCAGGTCTCGGTCTTGGACCACCAGGTCTCAGTCTCCGTCTCAGTCTTGGACCACCAGGTCTCGGTCTTCATCTTGGACAACAAGGTCCTGGTCTAGCAAATGTCCCCTATAGTTACCTGATCTAGGACTGCGGCCCTGCCTGTTAGGTGGTGAAGGATCGTAGACATTTCCTTTTCTGCTTTTCCCAGGCCGGTCAGAAGTGTGATCTTCATTTCCAGGTAATTCTGTATTGTGGACAATTATTAAAACACTAAAAAATGATCACTTCATGGTACATTAATCTTAATAGTGAGAAATTGTATGGGGGAAGGGTTTACAAGGGAAAAACCGAGAGATTATCCGACCGCTTAAGTTATAATATAAGATAAAATAGGGACAGGAGAGATGTTGGCTTGCATATTTAAATCTCTCCTCCCCTGGATGTCCCAGTGACTTTATTCATCTTCACTCGACTTTCCCCTAGCTTCCCTTACTTTCTTATTTTTTTTAGGGGGGGGGGGAGGTTATAGGGGAATGGGGTGGGATTGTGGACCTTCTGCTTCACTTGACTGGCACACCACACAAAACTTTAAAACTGAAATGTTCTTTTTTGTGGGCTAGGCTGAAATATAAGTTTGGAAGTTACCCAGTGTTCGAAAACCTGATTTGTGAAATTTGTGAAACTTTGTGAAACTTTGTATTATTTTACTTTCTCCGGAAAAAAACAAATCTGACATTTTTGAGAAAAAAATAAATTCAATGCAAAAGTGGAAAGAACTTTGAGAGATATTCCTCCTGCCTAGAACCGCAACTGAGACGCAATATCAACAAAAGAATCCTGCATCGTACAATAAAATTCAATACAATAAAATATCGTACACTTTAAATTTGGCTTACCGTCCAAAGCGTTTCTGAAGTCATATGGAGGGCGCTCTTCCTTTTGTATAGCTGTTTTTCTGCTGGTAACTGGCACATCCTCGTCTGAAGAGTCCGCAGTGCCATGGTCAACGAATACGTTAACGCCTGTCTTGGAAACTTTTCCACTGGGAACAGAAAAAAAGTCTCCATTCAGTAATCATTTCTTCAAAACTAAGTGCAGGGCTGGGGATAAAAAAATGTTTTACGTCATATAAATTGAGATGCTATTTTTTTAAAATTGAATAACTTTTAGGAATATAAGTAAATTGTTGAAAACTGTTGGCATTCTCAACACTGTGCCCAACAAAAAAATGGGAGGGGTTGATTTTGAATTTTGGAGGGCTTATGGCCCCAACCCCACAGAAGCCAAACATGTGGGTGTTTGAGCTTGGTAAAGATTTTGAAAGTAGAAAGTGAGAGGTTGCAGGTTTAAGTTCTGCCCGAGTAATTAACAACTGAAGTCTTTGAATAAATTAATTAATTTAACCACAATGCAATGTTTACAACAGGTACAATGAGTAGAGGATGCCGGTAAGAAAAACAATTGCTCTCAAGGCCGAGAATTACTTTCAGAAGTCAGGAAACAATAGAGAAATAGAATCGAAGCCAGTTACCTTCTGATGCTGGATACCGGTGAAGACTTGTTGGAATAGTGCTCTCCATTCACTGCTAGTCGATTGGCGGATACCGGTTTGTGAGGCTGATACTGCGATCGGGTCGGTTTGCCGTCTTGCATAGGTGCTAGGAAGTCAGAATTAAAAGCACTTACATTCAGTGAGGCAGCAATTTGCTCTATTTTTCTAGCTGTTTCCAACTCTATCAAGCAGTGTATTGTTAGGCAAAAAAAAAAATAATTCTGCTTCCGATTACATGGCATTTGAAAATAGGGTAGGTAGGTAGGAATTTTGTTTTTTTTTGGGGGGGGGGATATTTTATTGTGCTGAGCATATGTAGGTGTCTACGTGTAGTCAAGCTTTAAAGGTAGTATTTACAGCATTTATTTGTTTCCTTTTTATTTCCCCCCCCCCCCAAAAAAAATTGGGTTGGGGCCATTAAAATAGGGTAGGTAGGGTGGTATAGCCGGAAGCAGAACTATTTTTTTGTTGCCCTTTACTCTTTGGTATCTTGTCTTTTCTTGCGATCTCAAGCAGCACTTTTTATACCCTTCTCTATTCTTTGTCTTCTCAAAAGTGGCTTTTTAATACTTGAATTATTGGCACATGTTGACAATGCAAATTCTGCCAATTCTGCCATTTTAGCCCAGTTTTCAATTTTTGCACAGGTAAAAACACAATACTATTGTTATCTTATTTTATCCTTATTTACCACTAGGGACCGGGTTTATTGTTGCAACTTGTCAATTTCTGGCATTTTTGGTGACACATTTTCAAAGTCATATTAAATAATTAACAGACAACTCTCAGAGTTCCCTTACAGGTGAACCTGCAGCCCCTTAGAAATAACCAAGAGAAATTATAACTTGAGAAATAATGACAAACACCTCTATGATTCTCACACTCCGCTAGTGCAGTGACTGCATAAGCTGCGCCATAATGTGCTGCGCAAGTCACTAACGGAAAGAGTTCCATATCCGGCCATCACTTATTTTCCCTTAACCCTCCTGTTCTCAGGGCCAAAATCGACCCAGCTGCTGTACAGATCAAAACCTATCAAATTTCAGATTGAAACACACACAAACTGTCAGAGTTGGTGTTTAGAGATTTTGATAGGGTGTGATAGTTATAAGTATAGGAGGGTTAATTAATATGACTTAAAAGGTGTAAATCTGATAAAGAAACACGAATTTAGGAGGGGAAAAATTTCAACCTATTCTTTGAAAATACTTTTTTTCTGTCATGGCTCATAGACTTTGTGCACGAGGTCTATAAAGTGATGGCCGGATATGGAACTCTTTCCTCACTAACTTACACACTGTATAACTTTTGTGAAATTGTTAATCTTGTGCATCATACGCATGGAAATGGGGCGTAAATGAAGTTACGCAGTTGTGCAAGTTTTCATGAAATCAACTGCTGAAGTACGGCAGTGTAATTAAAATACTATCATACCTTTTGGTGTGTGGATCTTGCTTCTTCCCTTGCTGCGACCGGACACCGCACTGACCTCTTCTTCTGAGCTCACGTTAGGCAGCGTGTCTCCAGGCTCCGAACTGTCCCAGTTGCTGTCAGACTCTGGTGATCTTGCCCGGCTATTCCGCTTCTGTTGAGCAGCAATCTCATTAAAAAAAAAAAAAAAAAAAATTACTGTTCATTTTGGGGGTTATTATCCAAACAAATTTGGTTAGTATCATTTAATTACTTGCAGTATTTTGAGTTATGATTTAATAGTTGCTTGTCATGTTTAGGTATGTAGTTCCTTCATCTTTCACAGATTCTGTCCCCACAGATTATCATGAATCCAAACATCATTATACAGGCCTGTACCTGGGGGAGGTGTATACCCCCCCCCCCCCATTTTAAAAAGGTAAAAAGTACAAGGGTTACTTTTTTACATAAATATTTTAATTTGGTCTGGAAATTTTAATATGCACCCCCTGCATATGTGCATACTCGACAGTGACTGACACAAGGCCTACCCAGGACACCTCTTTCTTGCCCCCCCCCCCCCCCCCCCCCCCGAAAGGGGGTTTTAAAATTATTTTTGCGACCTCAAGCAATCTTTCAAAAGACTCTAAAAAAGAATCCATTTGTATGATGAATTCGAGACTGCAGTTCAGTGCATTTAGAATTTTCCTAAAGTACACTATTGCCAAAGCTCATTCAACCGGAAGTATGCTAATCATGCTAAGTTAATTAGTTTATTATTAATAACCCTCCTATGCAAACATACATTCTGACTCTGAGCCATGTTCAATGTTGTTGTATGGGTCAAATCAGGTGATTGTTTTTTACCCTCCTGCCATAGTACATAACCACATGTAATCTGATCCTGTCTGTGTAAAAGTATAGCAGGGGAGGTGGAAGGAAATTTTGACTGATTTTGACCTTTTAAATAGTAGGAGGGTTAACCTATTAATATTATATTAAACCAAACCATGTTTATAGCAGGATTCAAAATTGCGGTCACCATTTGCACCAAGGACGCCGACTGTATTTTAAGACTGTCACCTGGCTGTAGCATCGTGTAATTTATGCGTAACGTCTGTGGATACCAGACCACCGAAATGGAGAATTTCGCTCTCTCCAAAATGCAAAAGTTGCCATTAAATAACAATGACAGGATTCATAATGTCATTAAGTCATTCTCTTGAAACACATTATAATTACTTATTCCAGTGTATTGTTTAATCATAACAAAGCCGATCGAAATAAGCCCAGAAATTAGGATTTGAAACTCACAATCCTCGATGCATTCAACTTGAAGTCGTCCATTTTTTTTTCTGCTATGCAAGATGAATATTCATTACGCATTCCTGAATTTAAATAAAAATATTTTTTTTTTAAATATTTCTTTTATAGGGCCTAATAGCCATTCTATTTTTTTATTGGGGAAAATATTTTGTACGCGTCAGAGTTTTCTAAAGGTCCAAACGTCAGGAAAATTAACCTTACTTTGTTAATTTATTTAAATGATTTATTCAAATTAGACTTTCCTACCTTCAACTTTGACCTACCTACATGGAACCTGCGAAAATGGGCATGGAGGAATCTCTGGTGAGCCAAAATTCCGATTATTTTTGCAAATTTCATGTCAATATTTGGCAGTTGTGTGATTGTGAATGAAACTTTTCAGTTTGAGGGTTAATATAGACTAAATTCATCTGCACTGCTGCGTTATACAGCCTGTTGGCCTAGAATTAAAAACTTGTTCATACTTACATACTTTTGTGTGAGACACATGAAATCTTGTCATTGCATGCCGCCCGTGTATGTTATGGCCGGCTATCCCCAGCGGGGCGTGTCCGTGACCACTGCACTGCGAGGGATGTAGACCAACTTTAATAACAGGAAACATTTCCAACTTTCGAAAGTTAACATACGAAGATTGGGAACGAGTTTACTTTAATTTATACTCAATTAAAAATGTTTCGATATTATTTCCAAAAAGTATCTTACACTACAGTATAACAATGACAACTTACGTTACGAAGTAACTTTCTGACCTTCAAGTTTGTGAATTATTAAAGTAGATGAATAATAAGATAAACTTTTTGGTGTTTTGGACCGCTCAAAATACTAATTTTGTTTCAAGACCCCTAATTTTGCATGGGTTCAGATATACGGTGGACTGGGCTGGGGCGCTAGGATCTAGCTAGGTTTAATGATAGGCAGATCCCACGTTTCACTAACACCCAACTAAACATGTAAATAATATTAGAGAAAATCAATTTTATTGGTACAGAGGAACTGGCTCCAAACAAATGGAGATTTCGACTGTTCCTTTGTTAACAGCCAGTCATGCAAACACATTGACACAAAATAGAAAAAGGATTCTGGTTCCAAACATTGCATTGACATCTATATCTTCGGTACTCTATATTCAATTCAGATTTTATTTGTAAGAGGATTGATCAATTGACTTTCTGTCAATTTCTCCATGTTCCCTGAAAATCACCCAGCATTCCTCATTCCCTGTCATCACGCCTCTTCACTTTCATCTATTCGCACGGCTGATAATTAATCTGGAGCTATTTTTTTTATTTTGTGTCATTTTACATGCTTCTCGCTGCCCTGTATATTCCCTGCGCTGGTACCATGCCACCCTGTATGCAACAAACTCTGCACAGAAGGTAAGATCGCACATTCATGTTTGCTCTGTTTATCAGGGGTGAGGTTTCTCCGTTTTTTTCCCAATTTCAGGATTTTTCGGTGAGGCGTCTTCCAGATTTCCAGAGGATTGTTTGGTCCTTAAATGGTTTTTATCAACCTGAAACAGTCTTCTTTTTTATTCTAATGACCCTATTTTGTGCAATTCTTGTGAAGTTTCAGCAATGTCATACAAATGAAATGCCTCTGAATCTTTCATGGATTTTTCACTTTCCTGAAATCTCACCTCTAGTTTATGACTTCCATCAAAGGAAAATGCATGTGATGCAAATGGTGAAACCCCCTCCCTGTCCTCTGCCACACATCCCCCTCCCCTTCCCCTCCGCCATGTCCCACATCCCACCATCTCTCCCAACATCCTACTGCTGCCCACCCTCCCCCAGCCCACCCCCTCTCCCAGCCCACCCCCTCTCCCAGCCCACCCCCTCTCCCATCTCACCCCACCTGCAACCCCCCACTTCCTACTCTTGAGGGGTCGAAATTCAAGTAAAAATCTACTAGACAGCTTGGCTAGTAGCACAAAAATTTACAAGACCATAAGGTATTTCACAAGACCAGTGGTAAAAATAAGAACACAGTGTTTTGAATGAGTGTGCTGTTTCATTTTTTCCCTTTGCCGACCTTGTTGGGGGAGGTGTTAGAAATGATGTTTTGATTGAAACTCCCTGCCTCAAAACTAAAAATAGCCATTCCAGAAACTGTGGGGCTTTTTCAGTTCACCAGATTTAGAAAAGAATGGACTTTAGTGATAGCTTCTCACGCAGTTTATAAAAAAAATCACTAGACCACCGGACTAGTTCGGTCAAGAGTTCACTAGACCAACGCTCAAATCACTGGACTCGGTCCAGCGGTCCAGTGGATATTTTGATCCCTGCAAAGTCTCCACCCTCTCCTGTTGCCCCTCCCCTACCCCCGTGTGACTTGATTTTCATACAAATATCCACAAGACCACTGGGATACTTATACAAATGATCGTTGAGACCAGAGTAACTTTTCAAAGGCTAGAACGAGTGTCTGTAGATCAAAATTCATTAAGTATTTATTTAAGGACATTCTGTGGAAATGTGCAGGTAGCAAGGTTTTACAATTGGAGTTCCAACTTGTTAATAATTGAACAATTTGTCAATTTCTTGCAACTTGTGAAATGACCATTGAACCCAAAGTCTGCAACTGGAATGACCGACTAGCAGTCAGAGGAAACTGAGCTTGTTTGATCAGAGCCAGGGAAATCGATTCTGATTAATGCTTACAGAGCCAGCTTGTTTTCCCACAGAATAATCAATGTGAATCGCACTCGGATAGTACATGTATGTGCACATACCTCCAGTGAGCTCTTTGTACAAGCTTTGTTATCGCCTGCTCAGAGCTCGGTAATTGTGCAGGCAGCCGGTCGCTTTTTTGCATTTTGCTTGAGGCTTGTTCAGTATTTGGTGGATGTCGAAATGAAGAGTTGCTGAGTATCCGTATCACGTTGCATTGGATGCAAATGTTTGCAATGGGGAATTTTGTATCAATTATTGTAAGTATTGAAAATATCCACCTGTACACAGAGTGTGGAATTATAGTTAGACGTGGGACAATTTCGAGCCAATTGCAGTATTTGTCTGCACAAACTATGTCTTGTTATGGCTGTGCCATGGCAGATCAAAACCTGATAATTAATGGCCCAACACTTTTTCGGTTTAATTTCGTCGTCTGTATTGACAAGGTGTACACTCTACATGTATACAAAAAATGCACCCTAACCCTCCTCAATCCCCCAAAATCCTCATAGTGGTTTTGGAGGATTTTGGAGGATTGAGCATGAATAGCAATTGATGAAGCACCGGAGGATTTTGGAGGATTGAGGATAAATGGTGATTGAAGCACAGGAGGATTTGGGAGGATTGAGGAGGATTTTGGAGGATTTTTGAGAATTGAGGATGGTTCCTAGCAATAAGGGCCTAGGGGTTAGGGTTAACCCTAATGTCCTAGGCATTCACTTGGTGTACTGCAAAATACTACTCAATTCTCATAGGCCAGTGTAGTAAAATTACTGCATACTGCAGTTTACTCAAGAAGTATTTTGTAGTATTCGGTGACGTTAGGGTTAACATATAACTTTATCTACTTGAAAGTTTACAAATAGGGGGAATTCATTGTTATTTTTTTTTTCATGTTCCATACGTTGGACATAATGTATATTCCAGAATTATTACGGATGTCATAAAATTCCATGCTGCGAGCATACCTGTACATGTGCCGTAGTGTACAATAATTTATGTACCGTCTCCATTCAAGTACGTAGTACATTATTTCTCATCTGGTCTGCGTGCGTTTCGTGCATATTTGCATGACTGATTTTTTTATTAACATTTTTTGGGGTACAAAATTGGTGTCATACAAGCGCACATCTGTGCCGGAAACAAATTGTTCTTAAATATCAGGAGTGGAAACGTGTACGTTGTTATAGTGTGATGATCATGAGCATGTGTATGGGTTGTGAGTGGTCTGAAGTGAGTGCAACGACAGGTACATTTTCCTGGGATATTTGACTAATTGTTCACTCATGAGTATTCGTAATATTAATAATGGTGTGTATCCTTTTATAGATTATCGAAGTCTGACGTCGTGCCGGGGCAATGGTTCTACACACATGCAGTTTAGAATGTATTCTGGTTCCAAACATTGCATTGATTGACCTCATGACTTCATTACTCTATTGGCTTCTGACATTTTGTACATTGTACAGGGACACCGGTGGATATTCGGCACCCTACTATTTCATCATGCTAGCAATTATTTTTTAACCCTAACCCCCACGAGGTATTCTCTCAGCACCCTGCTAAATGCAACAGAATGCAACACCGCTGAAATAAGAACCCTGCCAAATGCAACAAAATGCAGGGATGGATTCTGTTGCACGTACTGTGCGCAGTGAACTCACCCAGCTGTACATTACATTACTTGTGTGGACATTCCTTTGTATTCGTGTAGTTAAGAATTCTCGGCCAAAATACTCATTTTTCTCACATCCAGAAATTTTTTTCTACCCCAATTTTGGATAGTGGCCCCCCCGAAGTGTTACCCTTCACTTTTTCAAATATAACCCGAACCCAATTTTACCTCTAGAGCTCTTTTTCACAGAGGGGAAAACCAAGTGTGGACGTGGGCAAGTCCACACAATGTCTTCGCTACCTGCCTAGTGTGGACATCTTTTGTTCCGAGGTCCACACAACGTATGTAACGCCTGTCTACCCATACCAGCCTTGTTGCTGGAGGTTTATGTGCATTTTGTGCTTCATGCTATCCTGCTAAATGCAACAGACCAGGGGCCAATTCCATAAAGCTGTTAAGCACAAAAATTTGCTTAGCATGCAAATGCTTCCTTGATAAAAACTGGATTACCAACCAGATTCCCATGAATATTGCTTTTGACTGGCATTCAGCTGTTGTTTGCTCAGCATGAAAATTACATGGACTTTTGGCCGGTAACCTGTTTTTACTAAGCAAGACATTTTCATGCTAAGCAAATTTTTGTGCTTAACAGTTATGTGAAATTGGCCCGATGAGACATGCCTTGACTGCTAAATGCAACAACTTGCAACAACTTTTTACCATTGGTGCATTTTGTTGCATTTAGCAGGGTTAAGGGCCGGTCACACTGGCCACAATAAACGATTACGAAAACGAAAACGATGTGAATAAACGCTCTCTATTGGTGGATGGAACGTGCGGTAATACGCGCGCGTTCCACCCACCAATAGAGAGCGTTTATTCACATCGTTTTCGTTTTCGTTATCGTTATCGTGGCCAGTGTGACCGGCCCTTTAGGGTTAATAGTAGCATGAGAAATTCACTAGACAGAAATAATTTTACAGGACTAGCGTCCATCAAAATTTAACAAAACCAAATGCATACAATTGTTAAAGCTCGTTGTTTTTGTGTGATTTGTGTTGGTGTGCAGTTTGGTGTGCCTCTTCTGGTGGGTGTGGGGGTTATCGCAGCCACCATCATCATCGGGAAGTACTTCCTGGGAGGCAAACGCAAGCCAGCCGGTCCACCCAGAGCCCTCAAAGACCCTGAGACAAAGTTCCCGTTCGAGCTAGTCGACAAAGAGGTAAGCCAAGGGCTTAAATGCAGAATCAACAAATTTATATTTTTTTTTTGCTGTGAATTACACGGTTTATTTAAAAATTATCAAAAAAACTACCTTTTTTTCTGCTTTTTTTGGCATTTGCAACCCTAACAAAAAAAATATTTTATCGCTGGGTGCTTTCTGGCCTCTAACTCTCAAAAATACATTTTTAATAGGGTTTTGCTATATTTAGGATAATTTAGAACGAAGTTCAAATATGGTATGGTAACTCAAGTCTGTCACAGAGTACATGCATACAACTGACCTTGTTCATTAAATATTGGGTTTTGCCCTTCACCGACGTATTTTTATAAACACTGTATACTCAGTGTTGTCCCGAGAGATTATTTGGAAAAAATAATCTCTCGGGACAACACTGAGTATACAGTGTTTATAAAATACGTCCGTGAAGGGCAAAACCCAATATTGAATGTACATGCAAATTCCTTCTTATGAACTGACCTTGTAGTTTGACAGCAGAAATAGCCTATGATTGTTGGAAATAATTCGTCATTTAAGTTAATTTTCTTTGATTGATAGATTGAATAGTACTTGTAAGTCTGGTTTTGGATAACCTTTATCAGGTTCAGCATTCTCCAAAATTTCATGGGTCGCCAGGCTCATCTTATTATTTACAGGTTGGAGAATACTGTGGGATTTGCCATTCTTCACACAATAATTTTAGTTAGCATATGCCAGACGCAGCACAGTGCATCTGTGATGACAGCTCCACTTTGCTACGTTCTCCACACACGTCAATTTGACAAAGTATGCAATTTGATGCGTCGGACAGGGTTCTAGCAAAAATGCCCTGGAGGGTTAGGGTTAATAGACCTATTCACTGTAAATTTGCTAACCAAAATTCACAATTTGATCAGGTCTGAATTTATGCCAATTTCCAGAATAAAAAGGTTCCACATACGCCTTGAGCTGATACATAAGTTATAAGTACGTGTCATACTTTTTCATCTTCGCCAAACTTAAAATATTGGTTGGTAGTCTGATACTCACTCATTCTTACATGTCTTTTGTCAGATCGTGAGTCATGATACCAGACGCTTTCGCTTTGCCTTACCTTCCAAGGATCACATCCTGGGTCTTCCTGTCGGTGAGTTCCAGTCGACCAATCGGTTTGATCCATTCACTGTGGCCACACCCTTATCTTAATTAAGCCCATGAATACCAGTTCATTGTACTTGTATCACTTTATTAACCCCCTAATGGTTCCCCAGGACTACCCTGCTAGATCCAACAGAGTCTAACGGTGACTCATATGAGTTTCCTGCTCAATCCAATGCAGTCCAACACAGTCCAATATGCCAAGTTGCTGGGTACCTAAAAAAAAAAAAAAATGACTTGCCTGCTAAATCCAACAGAATCCAACTGTGACATATGTTTCTGTTGCCTGCTGAATCCAACAGGATTGTATCACTATGAGTTAGCTGCTCAATCCAACAGGGTCCAACGGAAATATCAAATAGTTGGATCCTGTTGGATTCAGCAGGGTTAGGGTTAATGGGAATGCAAATATTTATCAGTAAAACTTCACCGGAACGAACACTGCTATACCGAACATTTTGCTATAATAAACATCCTCTTTTACTCCCAAATTGATGTATTCAACACATAATATTATTCACTAAAACGAATGACCACTATAGTGGACATTTGTTGTGGATCCCGTGATGTTCGTTATCCTGGCGGTCTACTGTATTCTGACCAGGGGTCGACTTCACCAATGTTAAGATTAATCTTTAAGATTAATTCATCCTAACTTGCAAATAGATCCAGTGAAAGTTAGGACGAGTTACTCTTCCGAAGATTGATCTTAACATTGGTGAAATTGACCCCAGCTGGCCCCAAGAGTCTTTGTTGCGGTAGCCTCTCTTTTGTTTTGTAGAAGCCGAATTTTCCTCGTGGAGCATTCGGTGTTGTTTCCTGGCGTTCCTGTTGCATAATTAACCTGTTGCTCTAAATGGCACTTGTTGAATGGAAAAACATCATCAGTGTGTAGCAAGTCTGAACAGGTCAGCTTTGTTTGCCCATGGCTAATACTGATTGCTTGATTTCACGGTACCTAGCTCTCACATCCGTTCGAAGAAGCCACTTCCGTTTCTAGAAACCACTTCATCACTTTAAAAGGAACCGATGTACAATCATTAACCATTCTTTCCCTGCAGTTTGGTTATTGTCTTAAACGAAACGAGTAGTACATTTCCAATTGAACTTGTTTTCAAACAAATCACCACGTCTTAATGCAACAGGATTTGATTATGGATGTTTCCTTTTGGTGCATCCTCTCGTCAACCCTTCATTCGAGAGCCAGAAGTCCAACACTTGTTGATCTTCCTCTTAAGCGCCTTTCCTCCGATTTATCATCATCCAGCTTGTCAGAGAGGACATTAGCCCATCAGAGCTCAAGTATCGATCACAACCTTGGCTCGTAAGTTACTCTGCAGAGTAGAGACTGAAAAATTCTAACCTGTGCCTCTCTCAAGTTTCTCAACTTAATTTTCCCTTGTAACCTTGTTTTTCATCTGATTTTGTGACTCAGGTCAGCATATCTACTTGACGTGCCGCATCGAAGGGAAGCTGGTCATTCGACCATACACGCCAGTCACCAGTGATGATGATAAGGGGTATATGGATCTCGTCATCAAGGTCAGTTTGGAAACGTCTTATGCTTTTTGTTCTTACTAGTTACAGTCAGGAAATGCAATTGTTTAGTTTTCTTGAAATCTGAAAATTTGTGATTCGTTTTAAAAAAATGGAAACATTTGACAGGGTCCTGTTTTGGTCTTGGACCAGATTTTAAGATATTTTTTTTTTTGGGGTTATTCTTTTATTCTGGCTGTCAGGTCTACTTTAAGAATGTCCATCCCAAGTTCCCAGAGGGGGGCAAGATGTCGCAGTATCTAGACGACATGGCTGTCGGCGATGCCATTGATGTACGAGGTCCTAATGGGCTCTTAGTCTATGATGGATGTGGTGAGTTACTTTTAAGTTGTCATAATTACCCCCTCCGCCATCCATCTCTCCGCCTTTACCATCCTCCCGTATACCATGACGTCATCTTCTTCATCCATTGTGAGATCTCAATTGGTTTTGTGTATACAGGATGGCAGTGGGGTAAATTTCTCTGCAAGTGTCATGATTGCCCTCCCCCAACCATTGAGGCCAAACAAATAAATAGTTCTGCTTCCGGTTACCCTACCTACCGTATTTTAATGGCCCCAACGCACATTTTTTTTGGGGGAAAAAAAAAGCCATACATGCTGTAAATACCACCTTTAAACCTTAACTTCACGTAGACACTATGATTAGCACAAAAAAAATTGCAAAAAAAAATTCCCTACCTACCTACCTACCGTATTTTCAAATGCCATGTAATCGGAAACAGAACTTTTTTTTTGGCCTTACCTCCCTTGTCCCTATCACGCTTTCCAACTACACGTCAGAGATGTAGTCGAGTCCATCACAAGTCCCTGCAAGTCCCTGCAAGTCCATCACAAGCCCTCGAGTTCTAATTCCAATCACAAGCTATTCAAATGAGCTTTGACAAAGGCATTCCTTTGTCATTGTTCATCCAGTTACTTTTGACCGGCTTTATGAAAGGACTTCTGACTGGACTTGTGAAAGGACTTGTGAAAGGACTTGCAGGGACTCGACTACAACTCTGGTTATTGAATAAGCCAGCTTATATCTGTTTTCTAAAAACACTGGAAGTAGAGTCCACAGGTCTCGGGTTCAACTACAATTTCATTCAAATCTCCATTTGTGGTTTTGTCTGCAGGCAAGTTTAGTGTAAGGGCAGACAAGAAGGCAGAGCCTGAGACCAGGAATGCCAAGAAGATTGGATTGATCGCCGGAGGGACAGGTAAGGACAGACTGTCAAGAGACCTTGCAGTTTTCTGAGTCGTAGTCGAGTCTCTGCAAGTCCTTGCACAAGTACTTTCACAAGCCTAGTCAGAAGTCCTTTCATAAAGCCGGTCACAAGTAACTGGATGAACAATGACAAAGGAATGCCTTTGTCAAAGCTCATTTGAATAGCTTGTGATTGGGATTAGGACTGGAGGGCTTGTGATGGACTTGCAGGGACTTGCAGGGACTTGTGATGGACTCGTGATGGACTCGACTACATCTCTGGCAGTTTTGTGCTTGAAGCAAGGCACGTATGGTGCAAGAATGTCGCGTTCACTGAAACTGTACTTCCACTCTGCTAAATTGATTCCCATATGAAAAGAAATCAGTGTTGTTTTCGAGAACTTTGGAGTGAGAAGGAGTAAAGGAAATTATGCTCAAGTATGAGTTCTGGATTTGAGACCTTTTTAACCTCTGTGACCATGGGTCAAGTTCATTGAGCTGCTTAAGCACAAAAAAACCTTGCTGAATAAAATCAAAGCCAGCCAAAACTGTGATTGTCGTGCTAAGCAAATAACGGCTAAATACCAGTCACAAGCAATATACATCACATGGAATTTTGGCTGGTAACCTAATTTTGCTAAGCAAGGTTTTTGTTGCTTAAGCAAATTTGTGTACACTTGATGACTGTGCTAGATGGTCCATGATGACACGTGAAAAAAAAACTCTATAGTCGAGTACATGTATGAAAGAAAGATCTTAGATGCAATTTCTATCTTTGTGATTGTTATTAGGGATTACTCCAATGTTGCAGCTGATTCGTCAAGTCTTGAAAGATCCGGCCGACAATAGCGATCTTTGGCTGCTGTTTGCCAACCAGGTTAGTAGTTAGATTACCCCCAAACACCCCCCTCCCCCCCCCCCCCCCCCCCCCACACCGCACTAATCTCTTCGGCATTGCGTCCGGCATTTATAGAAGTGCCCTCAATTATTTTCCCCAGCATTGCAATGGTTTTCAAACAATCACTCTGGATAAAAATGCTGAAAGGCTGGGTGTGCAGATACCAGATAATCAAGTTCTCATTTTTTTGCTCCTTGATGACACTGTGAAACCATTGGATGGGATTTTCTATTCAAAATAGACAGGATGATTTATAGATGGATGTGGTTTTAAGAATGAGGGTCAAAAATCACATCGAGAACCCAGAATAACGTTTCATCTTTTAAACCCAGTCACAATCACCTTGACCAGTGATGCGACCAATCAGAGAGCAGTACTAATCATGAATATGTATGAGATCTTGTAATAACCAATCAGTTTCTTGACTTTCCTCTGACAGACTGAGAAGGACATCCTCCTTCGACCTGAGCTGGAGGAGATTAGTAAGGAGCACGGGGATCGCTTCAAGCTGTGGTACACACTGGACAGACCAGAAGAAGGTAAAATCAAGCCCCAATTTTATGGAGATTCTTAGCGTAGAATATTGCTTAGCAGATTTCCCCGCCAAGCAAAAATGAGGTCAGGAAAGTCACGAGCAATGCACATCACATACTATTTTGGCTGGTAACCTTTAATAGCAAAACGTTTATGTGCTTAGCAACATTTTGTGATTAGCAGCGTCGTGAAATTGCCCCAGGGACCAGTTTCCTTAGATTTAGCAATAGAGGTACTGAAATTGAAATTTGATTTCACGAGGGTGAAAAAACCACTTTTACCAATATTGGTGCGATTGACGTGGTCCTTGATATTGCATGGGGTGTCATGGCGGAGGGGTCTAGAGTATCAGAACCAAGGTCTAGTCTGTGGGATAAGTCATCAGAAAGGTAGTTTTTTTTCTCTGCCTTTTTTTTCCGTTCGAAGCTAGGCAGGCAAACTTCATTTCATTATATACTCTGTATTTGTCTTCGTCTCTTGTTTGTCCATTCTTGTTTTGTTTTTGTTTGTGTTGTCCTGGCATGGCAATATAAGCCATTGGCTTCAGCCCATGCCACCATATTGCTGTTTTGTTAACTTGTTATTACCGATAAGCCTAATATTCTGGGTTCACTTACAATTCATGCTGACTTTTCTAGACTTGTATGCTTCATTAAACATTTATTCTATTTGTTGATTATTTTTATCCTGTCTTTACTCGGTTTCTAATTTAATTTTTGTAAGTAACGACAATATGGAAATAAATGTATGGTGAATGAATGAATGAATAGTTATTATACCTGGCTTGGCTGGTTATCGAACTGGTGTCCTTAAGCAAGACACTTTATCATAATTGCTTCTTTCTACTTGCGTACTAGCGAGAGTTTGGGAGTAACCTGTGATGGACTGGCATTCTGTGCTGGGGAATAGAAAGATTCTCAGTCATTATGCAGCAGATATAAACACCTGCCCGGTGAGACATATTGGCTCAAGACGGACTTTACTTTTTACTTACTTTGAAATTGCCACTCCTGTCAAGGTCTGTCCCGAAAAATTCTGGAATTTTTGTGATAGCCACATTTGTGACCAGCTCTGGCAAAACCCGACGCTTCTCGGCATTTCCCATCACGCGGTATGGGCCCGCAACGTTAAAAAATGGCATCAGTGATACCAAAACTCCAATATTGAAATCTCACCCAAGTGTTGGGTTCTGCTAGAGCTTGTCACAAATTTCAATATTGGGGTTTTGGTATTACTGATGCCATTTGTTAACGTTGCTAGCCCATACCGCATAATGGGAAATGCCGAGAAGTGTCGGGTTTTGCCAGAGCTGGTCACATTTGCAGAAACAATGTCTTCACGTCGACTTTTTATTTTTTTATTTTGTAGGTTGGAAGTACAGCAGCGGTTTCGTCAGCGAGGACATGATTCGAGAACATATGCCGCCCCCTGGCAGTGACACCATCATCTTGATGTGTGGGCCGCCTCCCATGATCAACTACGCCTGCATGCCCAACCTGGAGAAGCTGGGATACACCTCAGAAATGAGGTTTTCCTACTAGAGGCATCGGAAGACGCTCATAAATATTCATATAAAAAAAGTAGCTGAATAAATATTCATTGCAGTTCTTGGGAAAAAATCATGGAAATGGGGCTACACTTTTGAAATGGGTTTTTTCCTATTTGAGGCATCGGAAGAGGGTTGTAAATATTGATTGGAAGCCCTTGGGAAAAATCATGGAACATGGGGCTACACTTCTGAAATGGGGTTTTTCCTATTTTAGACATCGGAAGGCGCTCATAAATATTCATAGAAGCCCTTGGGAAAAATCATGGAAAATGAGGCTACACTTCTGAAATGGGGTTTTTCCTATTTTAGACATTGGAAGACGCTCATAAATATTCATGTAAGCCCTTAGGGAAAAATCATGGAAAATGAGGCTACACTTCTGAAATGGGGTTTTTCCTATTTGAGGCATCGGAAGAGGGTTGTAAATATTGATGGAAGCCCTTGGGAAAAATCATGGAAAATGGGGTGCACTTTTTCCTACTAGAGGCATTGGAAAAAGCAGGGCTACAATTAAGAGGCTACATTTTCCCACAAAAGGTTTTCCTATTATTGCTGTTGGAAAAAGTTCCTTGATATTTGTGGCAATCATTGGGAAAAATCAATGGGAAAGTTCTATCTAGATCTGGGGCTACACTCCTAAAATGTTTTCCTACCAGAGGCATTGGGAATTGGTTCTTAGAGACATGTGGTTAGGTACTGGGAAAAAGATCAAGGAAACGTTGTCTAGAACTGGAGCTGACACTTTCCGTAATGTTTTCCTGTGAGTTGTCAGAAAAAAGATTTCTAGATATTGATTGCAATCATTGAGAATAACTGGAAGTTTGTTTCCATGAGAGGAAGTTGGGAAAAGGCTGTGTGAAAAAATTGTCGGGCCCAGAAATTTTGGGTTAAATATCTGCTTGTGGAATTTCTAGGAAAATAATATGGAAGAACTAAATTCCTAGAAAAATAGTTATTAATGGGCTGGTGGTATCATGTTAGAGCTGTGTGTGAATAAAGTGGACTGCCTTGCTTTTTACTGATGCATGCTTTCATAAATAGGGTTTTGATAGATAAAAACTTCTTTTCAGTGTTTAGAAATAACGTGAATTTACAATACTAATTTCCTTTTCATCAGTGGAATGCATAGTTTACTAATCTTCCTAGTCATTTACCATTACATTTTACAATATTTGACGTAATCATTATTTGCTAAAATGAAATCAAATTTCAGAAGCCAAGTTTTTATTTTAGATATTAAAAACATTTGTCTGTTTTAATAATGTCACAAACTTAGATATGTGTGACCTGTACTTGCAAAATCAATCAGAAATGGGCTTAGGCTGTGACCGAGAACACAAGTCACTCGTTAATACATGCTTTAACCAAAAATCCCAAATTTGAAAGTTCAGAACTTTGCGACTGAATATCCATTTACAATAAAACCAAACGGCATTGTAAGGAGAAATTACTCCTCTTTAAGAACCCAACAGTAACTTAGATTCCATCCTACGTTCAGTTCCGCCGGGTCACATTATAAGAAACATGTTATAATTAAGTTTATTTAATTTCTACACAAGATTTGGTATTGGTACATAATTGTTAATTAGTGGTTTATTAAAAGCTCACTAGCAGCCCAGGGGCTGAAATAAAGATCAGTTTTGCAAAAATGAACTTTAAAAAAGAACTACGAAGAGTTAGTCTTCCGAGTACTGATTTTGTTATTTTCTACACTATACATACGTGTTCATTAGGCATTATTGGCATTTTCAAATTTGCAGTATACAAATATATTTTCAAAAAAACGTCGTTACATGGCTGCAGCATCTACTTAAAATTGGTTCATGCTAGCTGTTCTTTGTTGTATTGTACAACTCAATCATTTTACACAAAAAAAATACAAGTTGGTTTAGTAAAGTACAAAAGTTTAACACTATATAAAAACGCCCACACACAGCAAAACTTGTAAACACTGTCACTCACGGACCTCCAACTGACGTATGTGCACCCCTCTGGGTTCCCCCTCCCCTCATTTGAAATCTTGAAACAAACAAAAATGTATACAAGCTGCAGTTCATTTACTTTCAATACCCCAGTTCTAGTTACGCCACCGGAACTACTTTTGCCCTCTTATGCCATTGTTTTTGTTCTCGGTCCTCGATTCGCATCATAAAGCAGCATTAAAAACAACCACGCATACACAAATATTTACATAATTATTACAATTCGACGGATTTAAAAAACTTCATTCAAATGAAGATTTGGTTCTGAAAGATCGGTTGTTAAGGCCACGTATAACCAGGGGCCAATTTCATAGAGATGTTCAGTACAAAATATTCCTGCTTAGCCAAACTCGGCCGAGAACCTGTTGCAAGCATTGAAATCGCATGTAAATATGGCTGGTGACCTGATCTAGCTAAGCAGATATTTTGTGCTATAGTAGATTAAACTTTTCGTCCCTCTACTTTTAGACTGCCTGGATTGTGAAAAAAATAGGGGGAATCACTACAGTAATAACGGTATTGTCTTAGCCCATCACAATAGGATTCGTCTGCACTTGTTTCATCCCACACAGGCCATTGTACTAACTTCAGCTGTCTTAGAGGATTTTACGACTCAATGATTTGCTGAGACTCTTTTTGCCCCTCATACATCAGAGCTCCTACCTCCACAAAAATGGTACAGGGGGCATATGAGGTTGAACCTACTAAAAGCCCATCCATGAAACTGACCCAATGTCTTTGAACAATTACTCTTCCTCACAGGACTGTGGCTAAACACTTCTGTTAAAGTACATTTGGCGAGCTTTACCTGTAGAGTGTAATGCAGTTAGGATCATGTAGAGATGTACGGATTGTTTCATGATCGCATACAATAATGACAAATAAACAGCCTTTAGATCTGCTGTATACCTAGTTGTAAATGGAGAATGAGTTTACCCTGTTCTTACAATGCACCTATATCCATTACTCCCCTCACCGTAAATAATATACAATGTGTTTATACAAAGCATTATTGCATTATCAAAATTGTAGTATAAAGATAGAGTTTCTATATCTTACACTGACAGCAAAATTCACGTGACACACTCAAGGACGTATGTCGGTAACCCGGACTCGCAATGCGTCCATGGAGTTGAAGCCATGTGAATCCATCTTACCGTGCCAATTGACAATGACAATTACAAAATAAAAAGAATTAAGCATAAGCCTGCATGATTCATACTTTATAAATTCATAATTCATAAGTTGGCATAATCTTTCTTGGTTTGGTCGTCATAAAATGCTTATTAAGTCACCTATGAATTGTTTCTCCTCCCCTCCCCACTTTGGTCCTCACATCTGATTTGCATATGATCTCCTACTGAACTTGCTAATCGATTGCCCTCTGTCATTTTCCTCTTACCTTTATGTACACTATAAAAATACCTGAACAGCGATACCAATTCCAGCGATTTAAATGATTTGAAAACCTCATTAAAATAGCTGTTCTTTAAAGATTGGTTGTAAGGCAGTGTAATCAGGTCCTGTAGGACCAAATTTCATAGAGCTGCTTCGCTCTTGATAAAATTATCCTTATAAGCAAAATGCAGCCGGGAACCTGTTGCAAGCATTTAAATCGCATAAAATTTCGGCTGGTAACCTGATCGTGCTGAGCGGAATGTTTGTGCTAAGCAGGTCCGTGAAATTGACCCGTATCTTCAGTTACTTTTCCTCACAGCTTCCTGCCAATTCAAAATTTATCTCTTACTTAATATTGTTGGTTGATTTTAGTGTGGAATGTCTCATTGGAAAGCTCACAGGTTACATAATGCTGACAACATTAGCAATTTCATTTCAACATTTATTTTCAGGATGATAGGGCCTAGGCCCTATACCCCAAAGCACAGACATATGCGCTTAATTTCTGTGAGCCTTTAATTTGCAGCTCCACCATCGCCTCTGCCAGCGCCAGACCCATCTCCAATGGCAAGATCCCTGAAGGGTTGCACAACAGACTGTGGCCCGATAGTTACAGTCAACGGCGCGTTCCGTAGCTATAAGCAAACACAAAGGTGCTAAGATTATTAGGAGACCGCCAGCACTGACCAGGAGTTGATAGAGCGCCGGTACGGTCACTCGGGGGTCGTGGGTTGGTCTCCTACCAGTTCTCTTTGTTATCAATCTGGGCTTTTTGATGATAGAAAGAAAAAATTTGTTTTAAATGCCCACGAGTATGAATAAAAGGCAAAATAAAAAATGTTTAGCGCCTCGCCTGCTCCCTTTCTAGCAACTTCCTTGGCCCTAAAATCTAGAAAAAGGCAAATGGAAAAGAGGAAATTTCCTGATATCAGATCCCAGTCGATTTATTGCAAGTTTTGAATTGATTCGGAGAACTTAAATAATAGAGGAAGCCATCCTGAAAAAAAAAACATGGGGCAGCCATCTTCGAAAATATATTTCACGAATTACATAAATGTTGTGCAGATATCTGACTCTGAAATGCATCAACCCAAATCATTGGAATGAAAATTATTTGCTTCTTCAATACATTAAAAAGGTTTCAAGGTATTTCCTAATGTGTGATGACGTGTTGCTGTGATTTTATTACAGGCGCCAATTGATACTTAAATTATAGAATAGAAGGCACCCACGGCGTATGTTGAAGAACTCAACATTTGACCAGTCATTATAGTAACAGTCTGTATATACATTGTGGCATAATTTACAATCAGGCACAAAGTTAACTACCTCCCCGCATTCTTTATGATACTCTTTTCAGTCAGAACATTTTTATACAACATTTTTTATTCAGAACATTTTGTGAAAATAGTTTTTCGCAGATAATGATCCTATGAAAAATTCCCATATTTGGAAATAAGCGAATTTTCTCAATACAGGCTTGTCGGCACAACTACAAAAGTTGTGCTCAGTGCATTGGTGATGATGACGCGTCTTCTTTCTTTTGTGGTTCGATAGAGTATAGAGGCCACGCTGTTTTAGTGAATTTGGACGCTTGTAGCAATCATTCTGTGTTGTGCACAAAGAACTGAATTTGGTTTAAAAATAAGTACCGGTAAGTTTACATATAGCATAAGTAACTAATAAGTTCCTAAAAATGAAAATTTACTTTAAAAAATACACAACATACAAAAACTGTGTTTATAATTAAACACTTTTCTCAACACTGTTTTGCTATCAGTTTGTACAAACATTTACAAACTAAACATGTTTAGCGTATTGACGGATAGTATTTAGCCATTGAACATTGATGTTTAGGAATTGGACACGTAATGTTTAGCTTCTAACGGTTTACAAACTGAAAGCAAGATTGTGTTTATTTTGCTATTTGTAAACACAGTTTTTAGAGAGTATGAAATCAATACTGTTTATACCTCCAAAAATGAGGTTGGTACGGCGTTCTTATTCATTAAAAATATGGTCTTATATACCTGGGCTATTTTTTTTTTGAGTTTGTGATACTCCGGTGACAACAAACGGGAGAGAGCATCCTTGACCATGTCGGCAATCCGTTCCACCTCCTGCTGCCCCTCCTCACTAGTCAAGTTGAGAGGAATATGTGCCTCGTCGTTACGAGCATCATGTACCTATATGTGTGGAAGAATAGAATCATAAGGGGAAAACAGCAACCGAAAAACAAACATGAGCGGCAGCAGCAGCAGCAACAACAGCAGCAGCAGCAGCAGCAGCAGCAGCAGCAGCAGCAGCAACAACAAAAGCAAATTGTGAATTGTTATAATTGTCGGCCATGATGGTCACGATTTTGTCGACAGAGCAGACGACAGTGAGCCTGTTTTTTAACATTTTACACTTTTTAAAGTTCCCGTCCCAAACGACCTTTGACCTTAATTTTCACAGAATACCTAAGCGAATACATCGCAGCGTTCAATTAGCCTCATTTCGTGGCTTCCCCGCGGTTTAACCCCGTGTTTTAAGCGTATAAGCTAATCGAACGCAACCCATTTAGAGCTCCACATATCACGTGACGTTCACGTTTTGGAGGACAAGTTCTTGAAAAATAACACCCGCCCCCATTTTCCAAAATCTTTATCAGACGAAAATCGGGATTAATTTGTGGGGTGAAGCTTATTGTCTTCATCGACCCCAGTTTTTGTACACTGATTTACACCACTGGTAATGGCATAGAAGCGCCAACGCAACTTGTCTTTTTATTAAAGAGGATGAAGTTTTTTTAATTTGTATTGTTATATTTTCTGGAGTTATACAAACTTTCTCGAATACATGTTTTAGTTGGTAGATTTGATGTTTGGTATACTTCATCCGGTTAAATTTTTAATCAGCTCAGAATAAGCCGGCCCATTTTAATTTCATAACTCAATTTAGGGCCTACACTTCTGCCCCTTTTTCAGATTTGAGAGCGCAATGTAGCTACTTTAAAGTGAAAATTAAAATCTTGACTGAAAATCGATTACTTGATGATTTGAAGCCGACTGACTCCAAATACGACATATATGCAAGACCATGATTAACTTTTCAATTAGACACAACAGTTCAATGAATGGTTTGCCATTCTTGACTATGACAAATGCTACATTTTGGCGACGGTGTCATAAAATCAGACTCCTATGGAAATCATGTGCAATACTACCAATGAGCCCATATTTCACAGTGACTGAAATTCACACTACGCCTGAACAAAAACTTAGTACCTACTTCTTCTATTAATTTCCTTTCTCCGTCAGTTACGCCGAATCCTTTGCATCTCATCAGCAGCTGAAGAATTCCATCAATGTCCAGGTATTTCATAATGTTGCCACACTGCCATGCGGGGTTTTTCGACTTCTTTTTCTTGAACAGAAACACGCGGGCTAGTTTGAGGTAACCCTTGTCCTTGAGCTGATAGAGTTTGTGAATATCAGCAGTGTGTTTGTTCCTTCGGTAATTACTGGACTTCTTAATGTTATTATATATCTTTACTTCACATGCCCAGTACTTTGTATCACTGATTTTGTTTTTCCAGAGTTCACCTTGACTACATGAGCAACCATCGTCACTCTCTGGGTCTTGTGCGTTCCATCCTATATTGTTAACTTCCTCTTGCATGTTTCGGTGAAGTTCCTTCATTTTGTCGTCCACTTTGTAATGTTCAACAAGTATCTTTGTGGCTTCGTCGATTATTGTGTCGGCTCTTAGCTGATATTCCTTTAACTCGACTTCAACTGGATCTGAAGACGAAGGCATTTCGTTCGCATCCTGGGAAAGCACAAAGAATCACGGATTATTTTTGTGAGATTTTCCCACAGTTTTCGTTAAGTTTAAAGACATTTACGCCCAAGGTTCTCTCTTATGTTTCTCATCATAATGTATCGAACTAAAGATCTCAGTAATACTGCTGGTTGTGGGTTCGAGACCCGCTGGGGGTCATGGTGCTTGGGTCCTTGAGCAAGGCACTTTGTCACAAGTTGCTTCTTTCCACCCAGGAGTAAATAGATACCTGTGAGGGCAGTGATAGTTATGTGTTTGATTAGCCTGTGTGCGCTTAATAGCAGCCAGGACTGTATACTCCCCAGGGAGCTGAGGTTTCAGGAATGATTAATGGGCCTGATGAGCAGGGGTAATAATATATAGCGCCGTGAGCACCGTGGTCTTGGTGGATACGTACGCTTTACAAATGTTATTCTTATTATTATTATAATGATGATGATTATTATTAGAAATCTCCTGGATGCGACAAATATGCGACTCTTCCCGAAATAACTCTATTTGGGCGACACGAGTGTCGCCCATTTAGAGCACTTTCCTCACGCGCCTTACTAAAAAAACACTCCAAAGGGGCGACTTTTACAATAGGGCGACAGTTATGTGTCGCCCTATTCGACCAGGTCACCCTAACCCACTCTTTTCCAGGATTATGTGTCGCCCTATCCGGCAATTGAGGAAAATTATTTTTATTATTATTCTAATTATTATTATTCTAATTATTATTGTTATATTTTTTTTAAAAGCGGATTTGAGGAATTTACATGAAATTCCATACTGGCTCCTGGCCTCTTATTCAAATTTCCCTGTTTTCTATATTATTGTTTATGCTATTTTGTTCCCTTTTTTTTGGGGGGGGGGTGGTCAAAAAGTGTACAAGTTATCTATTACGGCCGAGGACTTGGGACAATAGGGGGGTGATAAGAACAAAAAAAGAAATTGCCGATAAAAAACTCAATGAAACATGCAAATCCAATTCTTGTTTGTTAGATTGCTTATATTATCATTCCGTTAAGAGTTTTTAAAGTTTGAAAATAAAGCCTGTAGCTATAGCTCAATCATAATCAATGGGCACGGTCACATCTCCCGTTGTTTTCTTCATAATTTCACCAAAACATTTCAAAATTAAACCGAAATTAGTTATCATATTATTCCCTTCACCTTATCGACACAAAGTTAAATTATGACTAAAACTCACCGTTTTGAGAGATATGACCCTTTGTGATATTTCGTAAGCAATTACATTAGATTCCAAACATCCATCGATCTCCTTGAATACATTTAACGAGAGAGGGTATTCCTGGAGTGTATCATCACCCAAACATTTGACCGACACAACTTTATAATGACACTTCTCGATGCTGTGTAACAGCGACATCTGAGTCTCGGCTTTATTCAGATTATTTGTTAGAAAATCAGGGGTGACTATCAGCACGGTGCACCAAGAGTTTTCCACGAGAGCGGCCCGACCATCTAATTTGTACGCGCCTAGTTTAATATCGCCGCACGATTTCACCTCCAATTGGATACTCTCCAGAGCGGCTCTGATGTCATTTGCTTTTCGTTCGTCCACATTGTTGTAGAACAGTGCCACATCCGCTATCATCGGAGCAGTACTACTAGCCATAGTAACAACAGCCAATTAGTGGATGCCTCCCGGAATAGAATCTGGTCGATGGTGGGTTAGTCAGAAAATCAAAAATGTGGTGGACTATGAACTGTCACTGTTTAATTAAACTGTACGCGAGTCTGCAGTGCCTTGAAGAAACGGAAGTTTCATTTGTGTAACACGCGGAAAATGCTGATTGTGAGAAGCCCAAAATGGCTCCAACAGGTCCGCGTCCAAAAAAATTGTTGACGCGGATTGTACGTGTGTGCATGTGCACCGTGTAAATATCAATGCGCAAGTGAGGTGTCAAAGTTCGTGCGCTTTTACATCTGAACTTCAGGGTGCAGTCAGATCAGGTGTTAATGTCGTTATTCAAGTTTCAACCTGTGTATATTTATTGTTCTGCGGTATACATGAATAAATGCAATCCCGGAAAGAGACTATTCTTTTTTCAATACTGGGCTAGCATATACGTCACGCACTTATAGCTCAAGGGAAATTTCGACAAACGCGCGACACTTCTTTTTGTATATATTGATTATTGTATTTTTACGCACGAGGCCTCGTTAGTGTATTATCACCAAGATGTGGGAGGGGGGGGGGGGGGGGGGCGGAGAAAAAAAGCGCACAGCCAATAACAACTTTGACGCGCAAGTTGTGCAATGACGTCACTCTTATTGTGTTTGTTTAATTTGTTTTATTGTTATCAACCACGTACGAAGTACTACATGTATGGGGATGCTAAAAATAGGTAAACTTTATGCTTAGCTCTTGAAATACAAACGACAAATATTGGCGATAATTACATATCCATCCCTGACCAATACTTTCTCGGAAGAACGCACAATCAGTTCAACTGTTATTAGAGAGATCATGTAATCGGAAAGTTTGTAGGCCCTATTCGGTGTCTCTTGTGTCTCCTGGGAAATTTTTGAAAATGTGTGCTGATGTTTGTGTTTTGGTGCACACTGGTGCATGTAAAAGTCCCACGGCAAAATATTTGGGGGGGGGGGGGGGGGGGACACTGCCATAGCCGTCCCCTCCACAAAAAATATCTGGTCAAAAAGTGTGTACAGCTTATCCATTACGTCCCGGGAGGACATGGGAAAATAGGGGATTATTGACACCAAAAAAGAAGAAATTGAGGAAAAAAACAAAAAAAATGAAACATACAAACCCAATTCTTGTTTTTTGTTATTGCTTCTATTAACATCCTATTAAGAGTTTTTAAAATTTGAAAATAACCCTATAGGTTAATTATCATGGGGACGGACTCATCCTCCGTTGTTTTGTTTTCACAATTTCACCCAAATATTTCAAAATTAGAACCGAAATTAGTTATCATAAATTCCGTTTACAATTACTGACAAAAAAGTAAAATTATGACTAAAACTCACCCCTTTGAGATGTTCGACCGTTTTTGATATTTGATTAGCAATTTCATTAGAGTTCATCCCTCCATCGATCGGATTTATTATATCTAACATAAGAGGGTATCCATTTAGTGTATCACCACTCCAACATTTGACCGGGACAACTTTTTGAAGACAATTTTTGATGCTCTGTAACAGAGACATCTCAGTCTCGGCTTTATTCAGACCATTCTCGATAAAAGCAGGGGTGACTATCAGCACGATGCACCAAGAGTTGTTCACGAGAGAGGCGCGACTGCCAAATTTGTACCCGCCAGGTTTCATCGAGTCGTACGATTCCACCCTCAAGTTCATTCTCTCCAGAGCGGCTCTGATGCCATTTGCTTTGCCTTCGTTCTCATTGTTGTAAAACATTACAACATCCGCTTTTTCTTCTGGCCTCGCCATCGCAGCTCTGGTCATGGGTAAAAAGCAGTTTAATGGATGCCTACGCCGGTAGAATCTGGCCGATGGTGCGTTGTCAGTAAAACATGTGGTGGACCAGAACTGTCACTGTTTAAACAGTAGCACCTTGAGGAAACGGAAGATGCATTTATGTAACATGAGCAAAGTACTGATTGCGGAAAGCCCAAAATGAAAATCTCTAAAACAGGTCCGCGCCCAAAAAAAATTGGCCGACGCGGATTGTACGTGTACATAGGAGCATTAATTATGTGCAACGTGTACCGTGTAAATATCAATGCGCAAGTGAGGTGTCAAAGTTCGTGCGCTTATCTGAAGTTCAGGGTGCAATCAGGGCCCAATTTCATGGCTCTGCTAACCACAGCATTCCGCGCTTACGATCACCATTTTGCGCTAACAGCGCTAGCGGAAAAATTCTGCGCTAACCCTGTAAGCACAGAAACCTTAGTTACGGGATGTACGCATGCTCAGGAGCCAAAATTCCCCGCTAACGCGTGAAATAAGCTTGCGTAAGCACGGAATTTTCTGCTACAGTAAGCGGGGATTTTTCGCTAACGGTAAGCAGAGCCATGAAATTGGGCCCAGGTCACCAGTATTATTCGAGTGTCATTTTTATGTTAATATTGTCGTTATTCAAGTTTGAACTGTGTATAATCATTGGATATGAGAGATTGTACCGGTGAATTTATATACCCACAGCACACTTTGGCTGGTAAATTCCGGGACTTTCCACGCGAAAGTCATGTAATGTCTGTCATGAGAAAAATAACCCAACCTATAATGCGTGGGACTTGAACACGGCATTCAGCTTTCAACACATTTACTCGCCATGGATGTGTGCATCATACGCCACGCTCATGTGAAAGCACACACAGACACACACCTTTTCCTATACCACTGAGGACTAAAGCTGTTCTCTTCCATTGTTCTCACTGTTTGGACTGAAACTTTTTCTTGACATGTCCCATAAGGATTGTACATAAAATCTACCGAGGACTTGACTCGGGTCCTCGGTTGTCGGGGTTGGTGATTTGTTTGATTTATTATACAAAAAAAATCAGATTAAAAAATTTTAATCCGGTTTTTTTATTTTTTTATTCGGATTTTGTTATTGTTCAACTTTCAAAATATTGATGTCTTAAAATGTGTCTAAATCTTTCCACGCACTCTTACACCCATTAACAAGTTATCAGGTTCCTATTATAATCATGATCCACGAAACGCAATTCAGTATTCAGATAATAGTTTTCATACAAAAAAATACACGTATAACATCGGTTAATTAATTAATGCCTTTGAAAAAATCGCCCTTGCATATCCCCAGTCAACAGTGGAAATTCCTCCACTCCAAACTATAAGGAACCGGCTTGGAACCCTGTAAAACTTGTATGCTTATTCAAATCATTCGACATGAAGTAAATGGCTAGAGGTGACTATACGTGTAGTGTCTTGGACACAGCGGCGGCGATTTCTCGTCAAGGTTGGGGGGGGGGGGGGGAGAAAAAAAAGCGCACAGCCAATAACAACTTTGACACGCTAGTTGTGCAATGACGTCACTCTTATTGTGTTTGTTTAATTTGGTTTATTGTTATAAACCACGTACGAAGTACTACATGCATGGGGATGCTAAAATAGGTAAACGTTATGCTTACCTCTTGAAATACAAACGACAAATATTGGCGATAATTACATATCCATCCCTGACCAATACTTTCTCGGAAGAACGCACAATCAGTTCACCTGTTATTAGAGAGATAATGTAATCGGAAAGTTTGTAGGCCCTATTTGGTGTCTCTTGTGTCTCCTGGGAAATTTTTGAAAATGTGTGCTGATGTTTGTGTTTTGGTGCACACTGGTGCATGTAAAAGTCAATGACCCATGGCAAAATATTGGGGGGGGGGGGGGGACACTGCCATAGCCGTCCCCTCCACAAAAAATATTAGGGGGGGTTCCCCCCCCCCCCCCCCCCCCGGGATCGCCGCCCATGCTTGGACATAATAACATACCGGCAGCTGTACAAATGTCTACAGAATCAATACTTGTGGTAATGAATTATCTTGTGTTACAGACAGTTATTTTGAGTTATACATATACATGTACACGCATTAAATGTTGTAAAAAGAATTTTTTTAATAAACCAGCAATTAAAAACAACTTGATTTCATTTGATATTTAATAAACTATTAGATGGATTGGGTTAGCTTACACCAGAAAAGTTGATATTATCACTGAAAACAGATCACGGACTGGTTAAAGCAAAAGTGTACTGACTGAATAATTATTAATATTCTACAAGAATAAAACTTCTAATTTTCATCTATAAGAATTGAAAATTAAACTTCAAATCTGGTCTTAAATCAAAACAATGATTTGGGTAATTATGAAAAACCTATATATTTATGTCGGGTCGATGCTGATAATAAAGTAAGGGCGTTTGAATGTGTAAACAACATCTAACACTTTGTATTTAAATTGAATGGAATCAGTTGATTTAAATGATTAAGATTACCCTCAATCAATTTCTTTTGCTAAAATAACACTTTTACAAAAAAGTGATTTAAATCAGTGATTGAATTTTTTTTTAAATCATTTGAGTTGAATCGCGTTTTGAATCAGTAATTTAAATCAACGTGATTTAAATCAGCCAACCCTGTCGGTTGTATTGTTAAAACTAATCCCCTATTGTCCCAAGTCCTCGGACGTAATGGATAACCTGTAGACATCGACATGTATTCAGCAGTATAATCATCACATTGCGATATTGCCACAGTGACAAAGTATACAGTGGTAGGTGTATTTTCAGTTACTGTAAGCTATCGTGGCGCTGATATTTGCGATGTGTGATGTCCCTTCAGCTCAGGGCAACGATAGCAAAGCCGACATTAAAATCAATGTTGTTGCACAGTGCTGTAATCTACGTATCTATTATGTACTTTAAAGTTTTCGCACCTGTCGATCCCGTTCCCAGCCCCAACCCGGAAATAACAAAGCACACACGAGGAACACTGTACAGTCAAATGGTTCATATTGTACAATCATTTGCAACTTCCAAGGGCTGTTTTACCAATCTCTGATTCTTGAAACCAAATGCTAATGAGCAGTTTTTTTTAATAATTGTTTATTAATCTAATTGTATAATAAGAGACCATGTAGATTACACTGCACTTTAAAATCCGTCCAATTGCACGTGCAAAGAAAGAGACACTGACGAGGAAATCTGCCGATTTGTTTCACCTGAAAAGCTTCGAGTACTACCTTTTTCATATGAAATCGGAACAATTTTTAGATTGATTTTTGTTATAATACATGTACTTATACATTTTGCTAGCAATGTACACAGATTTTGCCAATGTGCTTGCCCTTCTTAAATTGATAGTTATAGCTTTTTTTAATCCACGTGCATCCATTTTTGCATAAATTGTTGCATTTAATACCTTGTGTCTTTATTAAGATATATTCAAATTAGATTTTTTTTCCTTCTGAGTGATTTCGTCTTACGTGTTCTATTTTGACGAAAAACCCCTCTTTTCGCTATTTTTAAATTCTTGTTCGCTTTTGCGTATCTATAAATTACACAAAGATACTCCCGAATTATTGTTGGGTCGCAAAATAATTAGATATTTGTAATGTAATTATTCAGTAACTAAACGTGGGTTGTTTTTTTCCGTTTGATGTCTAATTAAAAAGTGAATAACTTCGTATCGCTAGAAAAATAGCAATTAAAAAAAAAAACATTTTTCGGGGTGAAATTCGAAAAGAGCACGTCGGACAGTATTATCTTTTAAGTCGATCTGACGATATAATATGGATCCTGTTCCGTTACAAAGCATCATTTCCGTTTAGATCAGAATAAAAACAAAATTAGCCCGATTATGCTCATTAACTCTGTGTTTAACCTCACATAATAATTAGTTGTATCAATTGTACGTACCGGCGCTCTACCAACTGAGCTATCTTGCCCTATGTTGGCGGTCTCCCAAAATGTCAGTATCTTTGTTCGCCGGTGGGCGCTAGTCAGAAGTCATAAACCCAGAATGCCGTATAGCCAGGGATCACACCCACTGATCTCTATACCTTGGATTAGCTGCGAAGCTCCGCCTAGGCAATCACTGCTGCGCTGCCAATCCAGTGTCTAGAGATCAGTGATCACACCCAATTTTACGATACAACCTGGGAAGCGACATTGTGGGGATCACTCAATGAGGATACGACTTTTTAACTTATAATTCGTCAAACAATCCACAAGGGAAACTGACTAGGTAAATTTGAATACAATTTCAAAGTGAACAAAGAAACTGGCAGCAGCGGGATTCGAACCTGCGACTTCCGGGTTACCGTACCGGTGCTCTACCAACTGAGCTATCTTGGCCTATGTTGGCGGTCTCCCAAATTGTCAGTATCTTTGTTAAGCCACTGTGTCCGCCCTAGACTCCTTTCCTGTCGCATTTTTAGCAGCAGGAAACCATGCTACAACATTCTAATGTACATGATCTCAAAACCTTCCAGATTTCAATATCCGAAATTACAAAGCGATTACAGTACACATTAAAGAGTAATTAGCAGCTGCAGACAAGTTTTATGCAAACCATTTATGTATAAAATCCTTAAACTGATTTGCTTAACCCCAACAAAACCTTAATGACACAATGACGGTGAACCTCTGCTTGTTTAGCTCGAAGCAACCATGAATAGAGAAATCAAAATGAACGAGGAATTAAATAGATAATTCAAAGTATAACGTTTCTTTTTCCTTGTTCGACTTCTCCTTTGCTCTGCTTCTACGTGTTTTTTCCCCTCGAGATGATGAGTTCGCAGGCACAATCCAGTTAAGTAGTCGCTCTATGCAATGCCGTTTATTTATTCCTATGTGATCATTGAGAGGGATAAATTCCCTGAACATTTTCTTCACCAAATAGGTCAGCCCTGGTCCGCAGGTTTGTCCTGCAATGTCTTCGGAGGAGATGGGGTTTGCTGTCAGTCCGACTCCGCCTTCACTCATTAAACGTTTTGTAAGACATAACATCGCAAGCAGTTTATAACACCGACGTGTTTCAATGAAACTTTCAGTCCTCTCAGGTAGGGGCACAAAGTAAGCCACGGTCGAATCTTGAAGCGGGTCACAGACTCCTGTATATGTAGATTCCATTTCTCTGCTAGGTGCTAGGTCCACACGCCAAACAAAACGTACATGAAAGCTTGGACGTCGGCTTGGGACTACTTTAAAATTCCTGCACATGTCAAGTATGTCCTTGCAAGATTCTCTGAAAATGTTGTCAATTATTAAAGCAGTGGATTCAAGTTTCATATCAAGAGACTTGGGCAACTCCGTCATCTCATATATTCTACTGTTGGCACGATCAATTCTGTCGCTGTCATCAGGATTGCGTGTATATGCTACAATTTGCTTTTCCTCCGAACCGTCCTCAACATTTTTCACCTGTAGTTTTCCCTTCTCCTGATTCCCTTCCTCTGTCCCATCCCCATCATTGCAATTATCACAAACATCGCCAGCCTCATCTCCAACACTGTCATTATTATCATCATAATCTTTATGACCAGCATTGCTGTTATCATGTTCATCATCCACATGGGAGTTCCCATTGTCAATGGCTTTCCGGCAAATTGCACGGAATTGCTTTTTCTCGTCACCACCATCGTCAATTCTGTCATCTTTAGCTTTATTCTGAACGGTAGTGACGGTTTCATTAGTGACACTGCGACAGTCGTCTTCATTTTCACCAACGTCATGATGAAATTCACTGAATTGGCTGTCATCGTCATTACTTTCGTTGTCTTCCTCGGCAGCAACAATGACATCACCACAATCGTCATCGTCAATAACGTCGTTTTCCTCGACGACAACGACGACATGACCACATTTGTCTTCTTTTCCTGCATTGTCAACATCACGACGGGTACTTCGATTGTCATAGTCACTTTCATCGTAATTAAGCCCATCACTGTCATTATCGTCACTGCCATCATCATGAGCTTCATTCTGAACAGCAATATGGTGACATTTATCTTCATCTGATGGGGATAACCCCCCGCCCTCCTGCCTGTCCTCGATTTCTTTAACCGCGAAAGGACTTCGCTCCTGTTCGCCTTCAGTATTTTCCAGTTCCGCATCCTCAGCATAGTCGCTTATTATCAGCATTACTCCCTGTTGATCTACATCATATCGACTGCCAGTACGATTGCTATCATTGCTCTTGTACGCGTGTTTGCTTGTTAGACAAGTGCTGTCTCCTCTGTGGTTCTCTGAATCACCACGACCATCAACTTCTTCATCTTCTTTCGTTTCTTCTCCGTCTGGTGCAGGATTTTCAATATCGTTACAATGGATTTCCCCCCAAACATAAATGACTGTAGAATTACTTATTTCGCTACAATCAGCATTTGCAGGTGTCGTGCGGGGTGCGATAAAATGACTGGAGATTTCTTGAAGCTCATCAGCAGAATCATATTTGCTATCATCGTCTTTCTGTTCTCCAACTTGCCCTACTGCCTCTCCCTGATTTCGCTCTACTTCACTATTCCCATCTTTGTCATCAAAATCGAAATCACTGCTGTAATTCCTAACCAGGTGTCTGTTCGCAATTGGGTTGCACATAATGTGTACCAACGGCAACGAGGTCGAGGGAACGTCCCTCGTGATGTAACTGGAAATACCCGCCTCAGCTCGAAACACGGGAACACTCGTCGGTCTCATATAGCCTGCAGGAACGAACACATAAATCAATTTATACAGCAGGCAAGGTATAAAAATGGCCGACGTCAGGGCACATGACCCCATACAAAATACATAGGCCCTACCTCTTATATAAATACGCTTCTTACTGTTCGAAAACGCCAACGTCAAACGTTTCACGGCAATTATTAGACCAGGCGAGATGTTTGAAAAAAGTGACACGAACTGACATTTATTTAGTATAATACCTAATTTGAGGTTGTTCAGTTCGAAAGTATATGTTACAGGGGTGGCTGAGATGGGAGAAAATAAGAAAAGTGATTACTAAATCTATTGAATGTAATATTGGACAATTTCACACGTTGGGTTTACTATACTCAAAAGATCCTCAGAAATCTCCCGAAAATATACTGAAGACGTTCACTTTTAATTGTCGTTTATGATCACTCAATTGCATGCATATTTTATTAGTGGATGAGGCTATATTTCAAGTAAGCGATTTTCAGCAAAGTTGAAATATTGAGCTTCTACAGCTAGCTGTATACGAGACAAATGTGACCTGATAGTGAACGTACGGATGATACGTCCCTCATCTTACCTCGTGGTGGTCCGAATAAACAACGTGGTTTGAATTTTTTAATGGCCACACAGGCGTAGGCCATTATAACCATGACCAGAAGACTCGCTGAGGCAATCAGCAACAAATGCGGAAAAGCCCAAGTGTCATCTGAGTTAGCTTTCACCGGTTTGACCTGCCTAATATCCCTTGGCACCTCTCCTACATCTGGAACCGGACTGGTCTCGATAGTAGACCCCTCATCCGAGTCACTCTTGTCATCTACAGCTGCTTTCGTTGGTAACGCTGATGGCGATTGTTCGGCAGCAACACGCGTTGATACACCATCACCCAAGGTGCTGGTAGTCCGCATGAGTCTAGTCTTTACAGTCGATCCCACTTCTACCACCAAATTTTCTTGCGATTTCTCTTTCTGCGAGGCCAACTGCTGATTCTGTGCGGCCAACCATTGACGCAACTCGGCGTGAGTAAAGCCTTCGTCAAGAACTTTTTCGTGTTGGCAAGACTTGGTGCCCTCGTCAAAACGATAGCCTGGCTCTTGGCATTTCCTTCCACAGCGCACGTCATGGTACTGCGTGCATTCTCGTATGACCTGGTCAAGGTTAGAAAATAAAGAGAGCATTGATTTTCAAAAGGTAAATATGGATCATGTTTTTCATAATCAGCCTCAAATACTCAATCCTATCACAGACGAACGAAGACACACCCGCAATAGGGCGCCATGTGCAAGCTTAGGGGTCGATGACGGGAGTCATATTGTGCGCATTACTGGATCAGACCAATATGGATGTTACGTAATCAACGAAGCCGTCTGCTGCCACTAGCGGTCTAACCAATCTTACCTGTACTCCGTCATCACACCTGGTGCACTTTTGGCACAACTCTGTGGTCTCCTCGATGACGTCACGGCCGTCTTTGAGGTAAAACTCCTTGGGTTGTAGTCGATGGAGGAAGTACTTCTCCGGACATTCATGATGCTGGATCAAGATCTCGAAGGTGTTATTGTCCCTGTTCCGCACCATGGTAACAACGGTGTGCTCAGGTTTCTCAAGAGAGATTCGGACGGCGAGAAGACTCATTATCAGCCTAAACTGGATTTCTAAGAGCATGTTGTAGGCTCCGCGTCGGCTGGTGTAGATCCAAACATATGCTCTTCTGTGCATTACTTCCTTATACTTGCGAGTTATTTATTTGGAATAGTACGAAACTGATTGGTTTTCACAATTAGCAAGGTTGGTGTGTTTTGGTCTGACACAATATCTATCGAAACCATTACTAGTCTGCTGGACCTTTTGCATAGCACAATATGGACTCTAATGGCGCGCAAAGCATCAAGTACAAAAGATTTCTCAACAGGGAATTCCCCATGTTGGCCTTATGGCGCCATTACTATTATCGGTAGTGACGGGCAGATTATATTGAAGTGCATAGCGCAGTATACTGAATAGTGCCACGTACGTGACAAGGGGGTGGTCATATTAACGTTCACGTTCACGTACGTAGGAGAAAGGTCATCTGGGCTACGTATACGGAATGACATATGCAAATGTACATGGAACATAAATTAACTTGCACTGTACATACGCGTAGCGTGTGCACACAGGAACCGTGAACATACATGAACACACAGAAATGTACAGCTGTTACGATACGTGATACGTGGACAGTTAACAACATGCACTATTGGTTCTCGAGCCGATCCCTTTAGTGAGTAAAATATTTTCAAAATCAGGTTCAGCTCATCGGACGAGCCCCCACCTCCCACTCCTCCCCCCCCCCCCCCCCCACTCTCCACCCCACCCCGTCTTGGGTGCATTAGTTTAGAAGAAACTCATCACAGGGACCCCGTGATTGTAAAGAAATTAATTGTTTAGGGTCATCTGATATATTAAAAAAAAATCAAGGGTCACTTATAGTTGAATATACGCCTGTGGTGCAGCAGATGTCTGTTAGTACGTGGCTCACGTCAGAACACCGTTTTTCTTTCCCGCTAAAATAAATTGTGTGCTTTGAAATAGATAAGCATAAACTTTGCCCGCAAATTTAAGTCAGAGGATTGTAAAAGAAAATTGCTAATTTTAGTCTGGTACTCAAACATGCTCGAGCCTCTGTGTATATTCAATGGTAAGCACTTATCCAGACTGAACCACCAAAATGACATCGTCGCGCCTTGTGTCTATTCAATAAAGCCTTTTTGATTGTTCTGGAACAGTGCCTCTTCCATCAGCCCGTACTGACTGCGGCCGGCAGTAGTGGATATGTTGAACAAAACGTCTATTTTTAGAAGTCAATGACAATGGTTGCGCTCTGGCGACATTAAATCAACATGTGCAGACAGCGTAAACTTCTACGTGTTGTGCGCATTGCGCACACACAAATTCCGTACAAATTTACCGAGGCACGTGTAAGGGAGCAATGAAAAAACGTTCAAAGTGGTTTCCATGCAATTGCGCAACAACAAATTGCGAACGGGTGGCCTTCTAAAATGCTGGCATTTTTGGCTGCGCCAAAATCTAAATTATGCTGGCAGAATATCAACAAGTGTCAGTCTGGCATTGCAGGCTACGCTGACAGCAGTCAGCGTTTCTTTTTATATATCTTTGGTCTAGTCAACTACTAGTACTCCACTTGCTAATTGGCACCATTCCAAACATGACGGTGTGCGCAGATACTCTAAAATACGCCAAATGCGCATGGCGCAGTGAGTTATGGCGCAGTGAGTTTCATTCATTTTTTTTCACACAAAGGCACGTGGTTTTACTACGATCTGCAAACTAGTACAGTTTTTGATATCGGTCCGATAGCACTAAAAATTGTGTCCGCGTGTCACGACAGATCAACGTTGTCACAAATTTGCGAATTTGTTCACGAATCTTCAAACACAATTTACGAAACAGGTGTCAGGTGCCAGTGCACGGCAGCTTCAGCCAGCAAATCACACAGTAAGTAGAAACGTATTTTTAAAACTAAATTTCATTTGCTTTCCCGTTTTAACTCTAGTGGAATGTAATTGGATAAAATAAGTCATGATAAAGAAGACCCGAATTTCATGAACATCATAAAGGCTCAATGGTTCAATTTATGTTGACACTTGCCAGGCATTGGTCACATATTTAACAATGCCATAATTTACTAAATATCAGTACTTTTTGTGTGTAGTTAACCATCCGATTTTCTTGTGTCATATCTAATTGTTTTGATTGTTTATTTATTTGTCTGTCTGTCCAATACCTCCATGGTCTGTCTTGCAGACAGTGAGCTTGTTAGTCTGTCAGTTGAATTGTTATCGTTTAATTGTTGGTTGAGAACTTTCCTTTGAAAAGCTGTCATCGGCTTTTTTTGTTGTTGTTTTTGTTTTTGTTTTTGTTTTGTTTTTTTTGGGGGGGAGTGTTCGTAACAAATTGTTGTTATTGTCTACTTTGCATTTATTTTTCGGAGCACGTCGTTTTAGTGATTGTATATTTCATAAACATTTATTCGTTTCTTTAAATTTTCTCTCTTGCCAAAGTACTGTCTGTTAAAAGTGTTATTTAAATTTTATAGATTTAATGTCTTGATTTTGTGTATGGAATATAATGCAACCTATCTGCGAAATGAAGCAAGTGGCCGCTTAGTATGTGTTTGGCGGCCAGTTTCCATAGAAACTAAACAAGCTGCATACCTGTACTCCCAAATATGATATGGGATTTTTAAAGTCTTGACAACATTATACCACGAATCGCATGAGTCACGTCGATTTAAATGCCAATGCTGAAAACACGAACTCGGCACGTGCATTTGTTATTGTTTACATTGTGCTTTGTAGCACGAACATGTACTTTGTGTCGCGCGCGGTACCCTCCATATATCGAGGCCTCTGACGGTACGGTTGAAAAGTTGCTATGCTTTAGTTCTTATTGAACGTGTACTTCATGCTGTCGCGGTCGTAGTTCAACAACTTTGAACTTTTACATAATGAACTCCGTTCTGGTAATATTCCATGTCTGTGATCTCGGCGCAAAAGTGAAAAGGCATGTGACATGAATTTGTTAGTATCGGAATGCAGAAAGAAAACTACAAAAAAATACAGATTTGCATATTCGTGGCTAATACTAATATTTGTTCATTTCTATGCAAGCTTCGGCTTCCTAAAATGCCTAGGCCTATAACTGTCTTTTCTGAGCTATTATGTATAATTTAACCCCTTTTCCTCTTGTCAATTATATACTTATTTAATTAATATTAATGCCAATGTTATTGTCTAGAGTTGAATGTATGGAAATAAATGTCTACTTGAATTGAATTGAATTGAATTTGATTGAATTAAACTAAAATAAAATCACTAGGTCATTCAATGGGAACGTATCTCACATAAGATTTTAGGTCATAATTTTCATTAGGTTTAATCTCCACGGATATCGGATATCCGGCCACGGATATCCATACGGATATACTACCAAAATCTCATTAATGTCTTTTTAAAAATGTTGTCCCATTGTTTATTTAGTATTTTCCAGACAAAGCGAAATAGAACCGAATTTCCTTTAGTATTTTAATTCTTTGCAAGCCACAAAGTAAATGCGCACTGGAAAAACCCAAGGGTCTAACTTTTTTCGGGTAAAAATCTAAACTTTTGAACCGCTGGCAATGCGGCACCGTCTCGTGACTCTGACAAACTGGCTCAGGGGGTCTCGTCACGAGTTGGTCCACCAGGCACCCCCGGCGGTATTCTTTGTTGATAAGCCCAGGCACAATCACACATAGGATCCCACGCACTGCACGCAGCTAGGTATTACCCGTTTGTTGTGTGTTTATAATTTTACAAAGGATACGCTTGAGAGGCCTATGCGCGAGGAAATAGCGTACAACAGCAGTAACCATGCAGTTCCGAAGTGCAGAACCCCCTTTATAAATTAGGAAAAAGAGAAAAGAATGAAATTGAGGGGGGGAGGGGTAAAGATATATCCAGGAGGGGAAATATACCCCTTGTTGTCGATGAACAGCTGCACTACAATCAGCATCAGAAACGGCCCACCCGCCTTCAAATTATTTTCTGGACAGAAAAAAAATCGGGGCAAGTTTTGTTTCAACTAAAACTCGTTGGCTCAGTAGGCCTACCTTCAGGTCCTTATTCAGTTGGAGAAATTGCACTACAAGATCCTTATTGACAACATATACTTTAAACGTCAAAATAGACTGCATATTAGTTAAATTTAAGTATAATGTTAAAAAAAAAAATACTTTCCAAGTTGCTTAACAATTCAAACAAGCTCAAAAGCATGCCTAAAAGTAATTTTGCTAGGAATAATCTAGCTTCAGGCTGTATGGAACTTTTAGTGACGAACCAACGGACGTTCTCCATGAAAAACATAACTCGCTACTGCAGTAACAAGTAAACATGCACCTGTATTTTGGGTTGGAAGTTTGCAGTATAGTGTGTTGATTTTTTGTACCGATTGGTTTCATCAGACAGACCTCGGCACAGTTCCAAATTTTGCCGCAATTATATCTCGCACCACTGAACCGTATCCTGCCTAGTCTGCCATTCTACAGGAAGCATGCAACGGCATTGACTCGCAAACTTTAGAGCCCGCGCGCTATTATATGTCGCAATACATCAGGGATTTCCCCTTTTGCGAGAGCCGCCGGTTGCGAAATCTCGTCTGTAAGTAACTCGTGACCTTGGTATGGTGAACGAACATGTACATGTACTGTACGTGTTAATATCACTGATATTATACGTACATCAACATGCGTGAAAATGTAAATAATACTGGGGTATAGTATACGTGTACAGCGTTCATTGGGCAGCGGCACATCCACTAGGAGGGAGGAGGGACTAGCTGACACCCCGAGGTTTTGCAAAGCCAAAAGGAAATATGGCGCCGCCAATTTCTTGTGAGAAAAAGGACAAATTTTCTGGGGGGGGGGGGGGGGGGTGATGTGGAACCTGGGTGGGGCCGGCTGTGGACCTCTAACGAAGAGACTTTATTCCCCCTCCCCTTGTGAAGGGCCTGGGACTAACATTTAGTCACATTCCCATACTCTGAACATGATCATTTTGACTGCCAATTGTCAATTTGGCCTTTTCAGGAATAAGATCACAGCGCGGCTAATTTTCATTAAAAATTAAAAATGACGGCTGAAACTCAGCAGGCAGTATAGACCCCCCCCCCCCCATGAGATCAATCTATTAAGTCCCGCCCCTTGCCGTGCTGACAGCCACGACCGTGTGGTCACACAGACGTCCAACACTAAAAGTGACGGACGTGTGGCATGCGCGGCGGTGATTTGTCAGTGCGTCCGGAATGGTGCTATCGTTCGGCCCATAGATCTTTTTCACGTGACGTCATGGACCGCATAGTGAAGCGATGCTCATGAAGTGTTTATTCAAGTAACCAGTCAAGCATGCATGTTGTACCTGTCCCGTGCGATACATGTACGCCGATCACGTCAAGGCGCGGTCCAGAGTGTTGGTTCTAGTCACGTGGGTAAAACGGTTTTTTTTTTGCCCAATTATAGACTTGCGTGTTGTAAAAACAGGAGTATTTCTCAAAAAAAAAAAAACCTGGTAAAGGAGTGAGAGCTGGAAATGGAAGTGTTTAAATTGTTCAGCTCCTACAAAGTTCCTACCAAAAAACATACATTCATTGCTGTTCTCAAGCGCTTCTTGTTTCCTCTTTAACAGGTCATACCTGCCCAACGGAGGGGAAACGAGCACGATGATGTTCCTAATAATCCGTGCGAGTACTTTCATCATCATTGCCTGCCTAGTGTTTGTAGATGGTGGGGGCGGGAATGCGAGCAGACAGCTGGCAGTTTACAGAAATTGGCCGGCCTGCAAGAGGCGTGTCGAGTACGTCTTGGTCGTCAAGAAAGACGACCGCGTCCCTGGCGAGGTCTATCACGAACGAGAAAGAGGAGGCGCCACGTCAAAGTGAGTCCGAAACTCTGTCGAAAACCTTCACCCTAAACTCCTGCTAAAATCAGCTAAAAACCACTCACAACCAACAGATAGCATATGCTCTGCAAAAAACTGTGTTGATTAACACTATGAGTTATTGGACGAACAGTTCAATATGGATACCCGTGGTGTTGATTTAACACCACAGTTTTGGTTGTAAGCAAATTTTGGTTGTAAGCAAAACTTTTCTGTGCTTTTCTTTTTCTTGAAATGAGACAAAATCTTCTAAAGTGGATCTCCTGTATCTGTCTCTATCTTCAGGACCTATGTCTGTCTTCCGTGCACGGAGTGCGCGTCAGGTGTTCGTGAAGACCAGTCGTGCTCTGTGCATCATGACACCGTATGCTCCCCTACCGAGTGCGCGGTACCAGGGTGCATCTTCGATGACCTCTTGTATTCCTGCAGACTAGACGGAGACCCCAACGACTTCGAGACCATATCTGCCATGATGGATCCGTGTGATCCAAAGAAGGCATCGGCCGCGCCTACTCCGTCAGGAAATAAGCAACAAGGTATGCAAAGTCATTTTTTTCAAGCTGTTTATACCGGGGTTACGAGTTTTGTTTTCACAATGTATAAAAATAGTTTCGAATAGCAAAATGTTTTGCAACGATCGACGACGACGATTTATATGACAAATGCAACGGTAAGGACAAGGATGAGGGAAGCGACAATGACAACGACAACAAATGCCAATGCCGCCGCCGCCACCACCACCACCACCACCACCACCACCACCACCACCACCACCACCACCACCACCACCACCACAATCACAACGACTATGGAAAACAATAACAGCGATAACGACAATGACAGCTATGACAATGGCAACAACGACAATGACAACCACACTGATATTATTTTAGAAGTATGCAAGAAGATTTCTTATTCAAATCTAGAAAAAGATATCATAATTTTAAGAGCGTCGAACAAGGTTTTTCCCAGTTCTGAACAGAGGCACTAGTAATCTTCCTCGAGAGGAATTTTCCTACATCACGAAAAATCACTCCCGATTTTGTAAGATTTCTCCATTCTCTCTGTTTTTCTTAAGACCAAATAGGAGCGCCTCAGCAACAAGTGATAGGCATCAACAATTCCCTGTCCAAGGACGGGGAGGAGACAGCGAAGTTTGCCAAGTCAGACCAATCTTCAGCAAGCAAACCGAGCGATGGCTTCGGTACACTTGAGACGGTCCTGCTATGCGGCCTCGTCATTCTGGCCATAATCATTTTAAATGGGGTGGGGATTTTCATCTACTACCGCAACCGACGATCAAGGAAGCCTGTGTTGGAAACACCAGTTTAAAGTCAGTTTTACACCGATCGTGGTTGAACTGTTGCGGTGTAAGGCTGCCACGTTTAAGTTCTTCGGTGTTCGCCCCGCCCCCACCATGAAAAAGTCGCACCCCAGTCGCCCACCACTGAATATTTCGCAAACGGAGAAAATAATAGTATTTTAAAGAAAAGTTCTGTAAGCCCCCCCCCCCCCCCCCCCCCCCCCCCCACTGTAACATCCAACCCCCACTCGCTGTCGTATGGAGAGATCCCTGGCTACGCCGCTGGATGTACGTAAGCCACAATTCTTTGCTAACCCGTGAAATACGTTAACCATTAGCGCAAAATTTTCTGCTATATATTTCGGCGATTTTTCGCTAACCGTTACGGATCCCGCGAAATTGGGCCTGGGCACCCTGCGAGCTGCAAAAGGGCCCACACGGGGTCCACTTTTTTAAATTTATATTTTTATATGAAGCTTTTGCCCAATTCCATTGAAACTACATGTAATCCTCAAGGGAAACTTGTCGTTTGAGATGGTATCGTCGCTTTTCATGTAGGAGTTCAGTCGCGGTCAGCCGACCCTGGGAAAGTTGGCCCTCCAGCCCAAAAAAAAACCCATTCAGTTGTGCACAAATTTTTTTTTTTTTTCATCGCCTAGTTGACTTTGCCCTCACAACAATATCATCAATCATCCTACTGCTGGCCCAAAGGCACCAAAGGCTGTACTGTGGGGGTGGGGTGGGGGTGGGGAGGGGTGGGTGGGGTGGGGGGGGGGGGGGGGGGTGGGTGGTAGGGGATGTATTTTATACGCGAAATCAAAAGTTGACCCCGTGTGGGCACCTCCGAAGCTCGGTGTGATTTGTTTGGCTTTGCAGCTCGCAGGGTTAAAGGGACACATTGCCCTTAAATGTCATGAAATGTTGCTGTTTGGAAATGTTCCTTATCTTTTATAAGAGTTGTTCATGCCAAAAAAATACGTATAATGTGTTGTAATTAGTGAGTAGTGATTACAAAACAAAAATCTGACCCGCGAAACATAGACTTATTTCCAGTAGTAAATACCACCGTCTAAATAATGCGCAAAATACGCTGTAGGAGTCTTTAGGCTGGCGCCGCAGCCAGTGGCCTTGTAAACCTTTTAGATGATCGCCAGGTACTATTCTCTACCTCGCGACACATCGCCAGTAATGCGCGCCGAACAGAACGTACTTCAACCAGCTGCGACTGGAAATGCGACTGGTGAACACGGTCCGCCATTTTGTGGAGTCAAACATTTTGTTCTACAAAATGGCGGACCGTTATTTGTCACGAAATTAAACAAAAACCACGCAATTTGAAGGGATAGTTATGTGAATCTTTATATTATACTTTTAAAAAAGCTTCCCAACCATATTCATTTCGGTTTTATAGCCCAAATCGCAAAATCCAAAGCAATGTGTTCCTTTAAGCATACTAATGGCAGTGAAATGCCACTATATCATGCCTAATTCCAAGATGGTGTACATACTTATTCATACATAATACTGCCTAACAATGCAATTCCATGTAAATATTGTATTTTTAATATTATTATGCAAAAAGTGTTGGAACAAAAAGTATTTATTCGCATATTGTGGGTGGCAGGTGGTACTTAGCATTTGGAAATCATTGTTTGCTCATTCGAAAACTATCTAGTCACTAACGGGTACTTCTTAAAGAAAATTATGATGTCTACGATTTTACCAAAGAAATTGAGGTGTAGGCCTATAAAGTTGGTTCTCGAGATTATGCGCACGGAGCCGACTTACAGACAGTAATCTACTCATAGCTATTCAATATTTGAATCTCCATCTGTATCGACCTGTCCAAACTCCGCCCCTTGACGAATTGACCAATCACAGCGGTGCTATAGTCGTTGGTTAATATGCCAAGGGGTGAGTCTTAACGGATCGGTCTACTCGGAGATCGGGTGCTCGTTGTTTTATGCAAGAGAAGAATAATTTATTGGGAACTTCACTGATTTGTTGCAAAAGTAGTTAGACTTTTACTTATTGGTTTTCGATGAAATGGTTGGTTTTTATATGTATGCAACATAAGTAAATCATTTATGATGAAAAGGTATTGTTTGGCTGTCCATAAGTGCGCCTTACGTCTGTCTGCGGTTCGTTGCGTGCGGTTTAATGAAAAAGATAACGAATACACAACGGACAGTAAAACGCACTCGTGGAAAAGCAGCTTCAAGTTGTGTCAAATTCGGTTACTAATTTATTCATGGTAATTGAAAAACTATTCTGTCTCTGAGCATATAGCTTTAAAAACATGCTTGGATTTAAAACAGTAGGCCATCCATACTTACATAAGTGGATATGAAACATAATTGGCGCTTGTACTATACGAAAAACGCAATGATTTGCCATGTAAAAAGAGGCTGGACAAATGGTGCACTAATTCAGAAATTGCCTGTAAATAGACCCGTTATGTCCTTAAACTTGCAATTCCGTATTAGGACTAAACAAAACCCACATATTAATTATTATTATTATTATTATTATTATTAATTTCTTGCTTTTTCATCTTCTATACACAGAATGATTTTTTTGTCAAAGCTTTTTGTATTCCTTTGTATGTTTTAAGCACCAATTTAATGTATATAATGATGTTTGTTTACGAAATGGCAGTGACCATTTTTATGTCCATTGAGATTCTGTATATAATTATGTACGTGTTTGTCCAGTGGGAGACTTTGAGACGCTGGTGGCAGCAGACATATCGGTCCTTTTTGCTAGTTCCGAGCATGCGCACGACTGCTGAAAACAATGGAAAACATCGGGCTCTCTGCCAGCGCCACTCGCGTCTCAAAAGTTTCTCATATTGTGACAAAGTGTAGGACGCTTTCATTAAATAAAGTGACATCGATAATTGATTTCTTTGCCCGTGTTTATCAATTTTCTTGCCGCTTGGGGATTTGGACAGCCGGGGAATTTAAATTTTAAAATCTGATAGGCTGCTATTCAGAGTGCAATTTACCTTGGTCGTTTGTTCATATATCGAAAGGTGCCTCCTACCCTGGCAGCATTTACAACTGAAAATGGGAAATACTGACAAACCGAATTCCAGACTAAAAAATAGTATATCTAAGCTGATATTAGGGACTGAGCAATGGTTCGCAACATGCGCGGCAAGCCGGGTCGGGTGCAGAATTTGTTACTGGGGAGGTTGGGCCAGACAAATCTCCCCCCCCCCCAAAAAAAAAAAAATTACTAAAAAATTGCAGACTGCAGTCTGTTCTGAGACTATGAGCGTGAAAAAAGTTCGCTATTGCTAACTTTAAAGAAAACATCATCGCATAGAACAGGGGTCGGAAACCCCCCCCCCCCCCCCCCATACACACACACACGTTTGTAAACACACAAATCGCGGATACTCTAACTTTTTCGGAAGGCCTCCCATATGGTTTGTACACGATTTTCAATCGTGGACCTTGACTCAATCGTGGACCCTATTGTCCTCTTTGTTAAAGGTCCACGGTCTAAATAGCTATACAAACTCACACTTACACTAGTGTGTAAATATTCACATGGGCATTATCTTGCCCGATTGAAGGTATTTACACTAGTGTGTAAACACCTTCAATCGGGCAAGATAATGCCCATGTGGATAACTGCAAGATATCAAATACCCATGGTCATTGATTACTGTCATTGCCGTAAAAACCTGTCATAATGGAAAATTATAAACCCCTCCTTCTAAGATCCACAGTTTTGCATCGTCTCTCAGTAGATCGAGCCATTAAGCCCCACCCCTCGGCGCACTAACCAATTACAGCGCGCATTCTGTCCGACAAAAGTGACGGACGTGTGGCGCTTGCGGCTGGCCGGCTGTGATTTGTTAATACGTCAAGGGGGTGGTATTTTATAATGGATCTATCTGTTGAGATACTTCCCGCGGTTTGTTTTAGGTCCCCAATTTTCGTTGGCATTTGTTGTGTTGAAACGGGTTTGCAGCATTCATCGTTTTTTTTATGCGATACAGCAGACCTGTGCCAGATAACCCATTTACCGTGAGTCATTGTGTAAATACAAATCACACGCAGACAGTGTGAAAACCTAGTGCTCATTGCACAGCAGCCATTTTATCGAAGATAGCTCATTCAGTCTTCATTCATAATTATGAACAGTGTGTGTTGCATGTAAACCACGTATATAGCGTAGGAAGTCGGTTTGTCTCTGTAGTTTGTCGTTGAAATACAAATCGGTAGCCAGGTATAATTTAAGATCAGATTTCAGAGAATTTTAACCACATCCGTCCAGTGCAGAAACTAAAGACCACATTTCTGAATATTGGCTCCCAAACACATAGCAGCACCGCATCAAATTTAAACGGTAAGTGTCCTTTTTTATTCAGCTTGCATTATTTTGCTTTCCAAACTTTGTTCTTGCGCTGGTTTTTGTGATCGCACTTCACTACTTAAATGCACATGTCAATTGTTTCCCCCCTCCACCCCCCCCCCCCCCCCCCCCCCCAGTCCCCCCGCGCTTTTCCACCCGATCGACGTCAAGATTGAGTTTGGTCGCTTTCGAAACAACAATCGCCACACTCACGGTGGGTAGCAGAACCAACTGAAAAAAAGTTATTCGTTCCTACGTGACCATCTGATTTTGTCTTGCGTGTGATCGTCTGTTTGTCTGTCATCAGGCCAATTTGCCTGTCTTTTTAGTTAGGTTGTTGTTTTGTTTTTGTTTTGGGTTTTTACCTCTTATGACATGGCCCGTCCTTTTAAAAAGTCTGCCTTATTGTGCTTTAAACTTTTGATCATTGATCTCGTTACTGTAGCAGTTGGGTTGCTTCACTTTAATAATTTCATGAAATCAGCGCCTTTTAAAATTATTGTGGTGTCAATTGGAAGAGTTTTAAGACTTTGATAGTACATTGTACAACACTGATTTGCGTGATTTTGCATTTTTGCACGTCAAATGCACTTGCGTGATTTGTAGGCCTACCGGTATTTTTCCATGGAACTTTCCACTTGGCGCGCCTGCCAATTAGATTATCACCCGTACATTGTGTCCGTTATCTTGAAATACAGTTCAATTTTGGGACAAGAGGTTGCATCATTCACGAGACCACTACGACGAGAACTTGTATTGTTTGTTATCGTTTACATCGTGCATAGACTATACCGAAACATGTGACAGCTTCATTTGCATGGGTTAACCTACGTGGACCAAACATTTTGGGTTTTCGGTACCATTTTGTACATATGCAAATTCTTTGGCACAGGACCAATTTTTACTGCGGCGTGCCTTGTCTTTGTGCCCGTCATAACGTCACGAGTTCATCCTGAAACACGACCTCTCATTGCATTAACGATTATGTGCGTAGGCGCAAGCCTACGGTTTGGGGTTTCCCCGTTTGCGTTGTTCGTGATTGTGCAATCGGGCTTTGCGTTTTTGGCGACGATCTGAGTGCGGCTACCAGTAGTCCAGTACCACAGAAAGGGTACTGCGCATGCCGATAACAGCAAAAAGGCCAGGGCTCTCCGTTGGTGGCGCTGTTAATGTTACGCCCCCACTTTATGGCAATGGCATTGGCTATTGTTAGGACCGTCCAAATATGGTTGGGACCATCGCCACAGTTGGGATGTAACAACGTACGCCATTTATACATTTGGCATATTTTTCTGCAACAAACCACCAAACCGAACCAAACCAAACCAAACCGAACCGAACCGAACCGAACAGTATATGTACGGAACGCGACAGACAGCACAAACTGTTACATATAAACAGAACAGACTGGTGAGAACAAAAAAGTAGAAAAGAAAGATGAAATGGGAATGTCTCATAGTGGAAGATGGGGCGAGGGCGTTCTTGTAATAATAAAGAAGCACTCTAAAGATTGTCAGATTTTATACACAAGAGTAATTGCTTGAGAATATTAATTCCGGTCGTATGAATCATCATCATATTTTAGTCATGCACTGCATGTGCATAAATTGGATAAATGTGTCACAGTGAGTTTTGTGTCCATCCACAGACGATCGATGTGCTGTAATAAAGTTTGTTTGTGTTCTTGGTTATTAAAGGGACACATTGCCTTCAAATGTCATGAAATTTTGCTGTTTAGAAATGTTCCTTACCTTTGATAAGAGTTGTTCATGCAAAAAAACACGTATAATGTGTTGTAATTAGTGAGTAGTCATTACAAAACAAAAAATTGGCCGCTTACCCCTGACATCTGACCCGCGAAACATAGACTTATTTCCAGTACTAAATACCACCGTCTAAATAATGCGCAAAATACGCTGTAAGAGTCTTTAGGCTGGCGCCACAGCCAGTGGCCTTGTGAACCTATCAGATGATCGCCAGGTACAATTCTCTACCTCGCGACACATATCACCAGTGCTGCGCGCCGTGCCACAGTACATCAAAATGGATCAACAGAACGTACTTCAACCAGATGCGACTGGAAATACGACTGGTGAACACAGCCCGCCATTTTGTGGAGTCAAAAATTTGGTTCTACAAAATGGCGGACCGTTATTTGTCACGAAATTAAACAAAAACCACGCAATTTGAAGGGATAGTTATGTGAATCTTTATATTCTACTTTAAAAAAAAGCTTCCCAACCATATCCATTTCAGTTTTATAGCCCAAATCGCAAAATCCAAAGCAATGTGTCCCTTTAAACAGGAAGATCGAGCGTGTGAACACAACCGAAATGCATCAATCCCTTACGACACTACTTCTTGTCTTCGTGATGACCCTGATGTTAGCTCCCCGTGCAGGGGGTAGAGTCACGGGAGGAAAGCCGGCGGTGTATCGTCACTGGCCTTCTTGCAAGAGCGACACGGAGTTCGTTTCCGTCATCAAGAAGGAGGACCGCCGTCCCGGCGAAATGTACCACGAGCGCGTCAGCAAGGGCGGCATCAAGTAAGTCAGACCCGTACTCAAGGGGCCTGTTGGGTGCCTATAGCCACTACCCTCAATTCAATAAGGATCCCTTTTCCATTTCTCTTTTAGAGTAGATAAAGAAAACGACACAAAACTGGTCTTAAAAGCCCAGGGGATCATGGTGCATGTTTCCGTAAGCAAGACACTATTTTTTTTAGGAGTATAGGAACAGGTTCGGTACACCGTGGGCGGGGCTAGTTAGTTGGGGCTGTCCCCGCCCCCCTCCAACTTCTTTTGAATCTTTCGAATAGAAATTGACTGCTCATATATAACGTGTCATTGGCCCGCTACTCATCGTGTTGACCAATCACAGACCTCACATCAATTAGCTGACATTTTAACGTAAAGTCGCAGCTGCGATTGGTCAATGCGTCAAGGGGCGTGGCTTAATGGTTCGGTCTATTGGTTGACAGTCACACTTTTTCTAATTAAATTTCATTTTTTGCAACTCTTAATAATTGCTTCTTTCAAAATCTCTGTAAAATTTGTCTCCAGTTCTTTATTAAGAAAATGATATCTTCAGAGTGGATGGGCATTATTTTTCTGTATCTACAGAACGTACTTCTGCCTGCCGTGTACGCAATGTGCCTCTGGTGTTCGTAAACTTCAACCGTGCTCTGTGCACCGTGACACTGTATGCTCACCGGCGGAGTGTGAGGTGGCGGGATGCACCATGGACGAGAACTTGTACGCCTGTAGACTCCCCGGTGATCCCAACGATTTCCCCAGCATATCGGCCATGATGGATCCATGTGATCCACAGAAAGTTTCGGTCACGCCTTCTTCGATCAAAGGTGAGGAATTACACGCTAATGCAGCAGCGAAAATTTGTGACAAAATTGCATCAATCTGAAGGCGTATTATCAGTATTGTGCTCAGCGTTTTCATTCGAGAGCACGGTACCCCAAACAGGCGCACTCGGGCGGGAGTCGAACCCACGAACCCGTGCTTACAAGTGCAGACGTTTTAGACACGTGATCACCATCTTGCCATGGTCGGCTGGTCGAACGGCTGTTAGTTTTTTTTTAGAACGTTCAAAAATTTCTGTCAATTTGAAAACAGTTTCAAAATTTAAAACCATTTGTCTGAAAATAGTTGTTATTCTGATATAAAATATCACACAAACCATGCACTTTGTATTATTTACATAGAGAAAAATTCCTTCAGAAGTATGTCCCAATTTTTGTAATACGCGCAAGACAAAATTAATAAACGTGCCTCCTATATTTTCCCTTTCAAGACCTACCTCCACTTGTCTCGTTCACCCCCGGATCACCGCAGATTGTACAGCAGAAGGTTGGCAAGACAGCTTCCCCCCAACAAAATCTCCCGCCAAGAGAATCTTTCTCCACCGATCGGAACACTCGACACCTCTCCGATCTTCACGAAGCTCTGCTGTTTGTCATAGCCGTTGTCGCACTGTTCACGTTTGTAATTGTACTTGCAGTGGCCGTTGTCTGTTTTCGCAAGTTCAGGAAAGATGGATTTGGCAAAACACAAAATACCCACAACTTGATTGGAACCAATGTTTGAAATCAAATTTGGATGCAAATAATCTTTCAGAAGCAAGCAATGTACATAAAATCTGTGTGTTTTTGTCGTACGGAATGCACATCGCCTTACAATGCAAACATAAAGGACTTATTCAATTTATTTGTGCGTCTGAAATTATACCGTATTATTTATCAAACTGGAAATCATTATTTATCATTATTGATCATATACAAACTAATTCGAACTCAATATATTTATGGAAATATTTAAAACAAAGTATTCTTGTATATAATATTTTTTATAGTAAAAACGGCATGGATTTTCAGATATTTTTTTTTGGGGGGTGGGGTTACTGTCCTATGCTGGGACCACTAATCTCATGTGCCGAACAAAAGTATAAAGTTATCTTTCTGACCACCGGTACGGTCGGTTTACACAAAAAATATCTCAATGGTCAACAAATTTGTTTGAAGCTTTGCATGGTGGAATGAAAAGTAGAGAAGTAGGTTTGCAGGTAGGTACGCCATGGGAAGATATTTTTGAGGAAGACAAGTTTTCTCGAAAAGAGACATCTTTCCTGTGTATGGCCTACCGCAAGCCTAGTACTTCCCTATAATATTCCTTTGATTGAACTGCTTGACGTAGGTGAGTGGGGATGCAACTTAATTCACAGTGTGCTATGGTATCATCACGGCATGTATTCAGGAAGTGCCTTTTTATGTATTGGATTGTATAATAATGCTGACTGAATTGTTAATTTGAGGAATGATGAGAAACCTTTGTACTTAGCAAGAGCTGATATGCCATCAGGTTGTACAATTTTTTTCCAGTTTGCCTTTGTTATTTTTGCATTATACAGTTAAGCATTATTCATATCTTTAAAAACAGCATGCGTGTTCTGTATTATAAGTTGAATAGGCCTATACAAACGGGCCTCTGTTTCAGGTGAAGAGTTAATTATATTCTTTTAATATTGCGATGAAAATAACTTATTCTGTGAAAAACTTTGGTATGATAGGCCTACTGGAACATGAAATATTATAATAATTATTTACTAGAAATATGATTTCTTGCGTTTTGTTGTTTATGTTTGAACATTACCCCGGTACATCTAATTCGGTTTATTTGTATTTTCTACTGATCTCTACTGCATGCCCCCCCCCCCCCCCCCGTAAGCGCTATCTGGGCGCCAATCCGGTACGGCGATGAATAATACAACGTATGACGTATCCTTATGAATAATCCAAAGCATGGGCACCCGTGGAGTACAGGCGGGCGCCGGTTGGGTACACCACACCATAGAGCCTTGCTCTATGGGTACACATAGTGAAATTTGAAGATTATGTTATGTATGGTTATTCGTAAGGTACGTCATACGTTGTATTATTCATCGCCGTATCGTACCGGATTAGCGCCCAGATAGCGCTCTCCCCCCCCCCCCCCCCCCCCGAGCTTTTAAAAACTGGTCGACCACTGCACGTGCTAGTTGATAAAAGCGCCCCCAAGAGTCAGGTCAAACTAGTACGAGACAAAAGTGCGAGATGCGGAATTTTGTATGCGTTTTCCCCACATTTTCCGTGGGTACTCTGCAGAAGTGCTACAAGTATTTTGTACCTGGCCGGCGAGCCTGAAACATGACTGCAAATACAACGTGTCTGAATGAGAAAACAATCGTAAAGTGGTGAAGAAATAACGGTTTTACCCGTTTAAAAACTAAGTTGTCAGCTCGTGATAATACCGTACGCATACATTCAATTACTGAGGTCTATGGCTTGACGACGCGGTGGTGTGAGATATGGATATGGATGGGAGAAATTTTAGATCCCATTATTACGAGAAAGTCGGTTTTCGAGGAGTGGAGGAAAAGAAGTCGCTTCAGATTCTTCTTAAAGAGGACCCGTTAGGTGAGTGATTTTATTTTATTCGGCATTTCAGGACCTACACTCTACAGCATGCAGAACGCTAGTCCCAGTAACTAGGACCCTTCATATCGCCTTTTTTAACATTTGGACATGAACTGGCGATAGTAGGGTCCTAGCGAATTGTGCACAAAAAACGGCACGGTTGCAAAATCGACAACATTCACATGACATTAGGCTCCAAAAACATGGTAAAAACATTCCAAACGAGAAAAAAAGTTACCCCGATTAGATCTATACATTCATGTCATTCCCTAAGGCCGCTTAAATTGTTCTCAACAACCGTTAATTTGACCAAAAAAATCATGATTGTTTACCGCTGAAATTTGCCAGGCACCGTTCGCCATCGAATTTTTGGTTAAGCCCGGTTCGGACCGACTCGGCTCGGGAGGGCGCGTCTGACGTCGCAGTCATGCAAACAACAAATCACGCATTATCAACGACTGTTTCATGGTGCGATACATGTACGTGCGACAGTATGGGCTTTTAATACAACCAAGTTGTAGACGACCCATTGGAAGATGGTACCATGAAACAGTCGTTGATAATGCGTGATTTGTTGTTTGCATGACTGCGACGTCAGACGCGCCCTCCCGAGCCGAGTCGGTCCGAACCGGGCTTAACCAAAAATTCGATGGCGAACGGTGCCTGGCAAATTTCAGCGGTAAACAATCATGATTTTTTTGGTCAAATTAACGGTTGTTGAGAACAATTTAAGCGGCCTTAGGGAATGACATGAATGTATAGATCTAATCGGGGTAACTTTTTTTCTCGTTTGGAATGTTTTTACCATGTTTTTGGAGCCTAATGTCATGTGAATGTTGTCGATTTTGCAACCGTGCCGTTTTTTGTGCACAATTCGCTAGGACCCTACTATCGCCAGTTCATGTCCAAATGTTAAAAAAGGCGATATGAAGGGTCCTAGTTACTGGGACTAGCAGAACGCAGGAAAAATGGTGAATAGCTAGTCCCTATAATAAACTAGGACCTTACTTATCGCTTTTTTAACATCTGGACATGATCTGGCGATCGCCAACCAGATGTTAAAAAAGCGATACGTAAGGTCCTAGTTTAATACTGGGATTAGTGAATAGCATTTGTGTGTTGATTTGGCCCTGTGTGCAGTCCCCGCCAGATTTCACAGTATGTTTTTTTTCTATGTGATGGAGCGTGACATTCACCATTTTTTCCTACGTTCTGTATCCAATCAACCTCCATGAATATACTAACTAATAACATGAATAAGGTGATGGTGATGAGGATTATCATGTTATTCTAGGCCTATCTAACATTAACATAACAAGTAACATTAGGCTGAGAAAAATATAATTTTATTACAAAAGTACAAAACAAATTGAAATATTTCATCAACACGATAAATACAAAATTGTTTTCATTCATGATAAAAAAATTGATATACCTTAACCTCGTTAATTTATTTGTTTGTTTCAGACATCGGGAAACTCGCCATGTTTTGTTTGCGTTTTCCTCTGCCTGTGATGTTCAGACCTCTTGTATGGAAGATCATTCTAGGTAACAGGGCTTGAATTTCATACAAATATCCAGTATCTATATTTAGGTTGATGTTTGTGCAGATCTGTACCCGAGGTGAGGAATGCCTATGCACTCCCTCCTCAAAAAAAATAAAATAAAATAAAATAAAAATCACATAAAAATTTACCCAAATAGTGAGCTTTTAAATTTGTTTATTTGTTTATTTTGGTAATTTATAATCAGTTAAACTCTTGAATACAGACGAAGGCCATGGCTGCGGTTTGAAAAAGACCACTTGGCCGGTTGTCATCTATACACGCATTCCTGCACATACTCAATCCATTGTTTGCCCATTGTTTGCAATGGGATACCAGCACCTCATTAATAACAGCCGGGCAGGAGTTCAGGATGGTTCGTCATCCGTTGTATGGTGATATTCAACAGATGAAATTCTAAATTTATGGTCTGATCCAAAAATATGAACTCTGATGAGTAAAGTGCAATTAGACAGGACAGGACAAATCTTGGAAACATGGATTAGAAATTGGTGTAAAAACTATAAAAAGAGTTTTATGAAAGGGTGCAGAGGCTTGGAGTAAGGATAGGACGTTTACACGTTTAAATGAAAAATAAATTCAAATCCGTTTAGAAATTTTCCCAAACGTTTAAACGGAACTCAAATTAAAAAAATGGGACCTTGTATTCACTCAATCTACATTTCAGTTTTATTTACAAAGAATCTATGATCTTTGTAAATTAATTTAATTTACAAAGATATACAAACGCCTTTAGTACTACACAGTGTATACAATTGTTTGTGTTTGATGTTTTCAATATGCCGCTGGGCCACGATCAATGCTCGACGCGGACGGCACTTCTCCTATGTCCTACACAAATACTGAGACGGGCAGCAGCCTTTTTGCAATTGTTGACTAAACGTTTAAACGCTACGGGAAAGTTTTGCTAAACGTTTATCAAATTAGACGTAAATTCCTATCCTTAGCTTGGAGGGAAAATGCCACACCCCCCTTTGACACTTGACTTTGTGTGTTTACTAATCGGTACTGTTTGTCGTTGCTTTCCAGGCATAGTTCCACCCCATCTGTCCACTCATGACTTTGTCATGCAGCAGCGTCGGGAACAGTTTACTGACCTCCGTCATGCACTGAGGGTTATGGCGCTAGTTGATGATGAGACCCCGTTGAGCGGCGAGTTTCTGAAGATGTTTCTTCTTGAGGAGCGGAGATTGCCATTGGATGATGAGCAGTTAAACTTTGAGGTGTGATAGTGGCCTGTGGGGGTTGGGGGGGGCGTGGCTTGACCATGCGCATTACATGTCAGAAATATGGCAAATGAAATGGTCGATTAACACCAATCCGACAAAGAAATAAACAATTTTTTTACCCTACAGCAATGGTCCATGGAAGGGCCAGAGTAGTACTGATTCTCCCAATTGGGGGATAGCTGGGCCAGCTTAATTTTCTGTTGCTGGTGTGAGACAGTTATTCTCATCTCCATCTTCTTCTCTGCAGTGTCTTGAGGAGGAGGCCTTTGTCTCCTTGGCCGAGACTGTCATTGACCTCTTCGATGATGAGGTGGATGCCTACTGGATCGCCGTCAAAATCCGCCGGAACATGATTGACAAAGATTCCATAGTGCAATTGGTGAGTGTAAGTAGAATGTAACGGTATACACGACCATCCTATGAAAATGGGCCATATATCTGAACATCATTGATGAAAAACTCCGCGTACTATCCGGTTTCCAATGGTCTGACCACTCTGAACCAAACTCTTGTTCCTGAAAGTATTTAGCAGGGTGGAAGCAGACACAAATGTTGTTTTGATTTTGTTGGATTCAGCAGGGTAGCTGCAAAATGCCAAGGCTGGTGTGTAGGTGGTACACTGCAGAATCCAACCAAATTTGCTGTTGGATTTTTGTTGTATTCAGCAGGCTTCTCATTTCAGTTTTGTTGGAAATTGTTGGATTTAGCAAGGCCTTACGAAAACACTGAAGGTTGGGGTTAGTGAATGTAATAGCAACATTATAATACCTTAACCCATGTTTGGTTGGAATCTGTTAGGATGGGTACTGGACCCCCAAACTGATAGTCCTTTACACTGAGTTTGGCATACCACCAGAATCAGAGTCCAACAATTTGTGTGTACAGTTTACCATATGGTGTTGGAATTTGACGGGTCAGGAAGTTAGGGTTAATCGGTGTTGGTGTGATTTTCCCTGCACGACAGTCTCAGCGATTTGTAACGCAACTTCAGAAGGATGACCCTCAGTTGATCAAGCATCTTGAGAGTACCGGGACACTGAGTAGGATGGGGCCAGTCTACAAGGCTTGGTTTGGAGGAATTTACGCTGGCGTCATCCCATCAGGGCCCCTTGGACGGTAGGACTTTCAAACTAAACCCTCAAACTTGTTATCCAACATAACGAAGTAACTTTTCCTATAAACCTATTCTGTCCGGCTGTTAAAGCCCTCCCTCTCATGGCCAAAATCGACCCAGCTGCTGTACAGATCAAAGCCTATCAAATGACAGGTTGAAACACACACAGGCTGTTAGAGTTGGTGTTTAGAGTTTTTGATAGGCTGTGATAGTTATAAGTATAGGAGGGTTAATGGGGTGCTGGCATGCCATACGGGCTTGTGCAGCCAAGCATTATACACACAATAGGCCAACAATGGATTGAGTATGTGCAGGAATGCGCATATAGAAGACAACCAGCCAGGTGGTCTTTTACAAACCGCGGCTATGGCCGCTGTCTGTATTCAAGATGTTTAATGTTGTTTTTTCCAACTTTGGTTCGCTCAATGATGTTTGTGTTTTGGGGATAGGAGTACAGCTGGTTGGAACTTTTTAATGTGAAGCTGAATGCTGTTATTTTCTAGATTTGTGTGCACTTGTTAGATTGGATGTGTCTGGCTTAATATGGTATTTTTTTATATTTCTTTATTTTTATGGTTGTACAGTGTCATGTTTATTATTATGCATTTGTTTTTAATATGAATAAGAAACTGAACAACTGAACCATTTAGTTTAATTTTGTATTAAGTTCTATTTTTTCTTAACTAGTTTTTTTCGTTTATGTACTATTTTATGTGTCTTAATTTATGTACATGTATATTGTTTTTTTATGTGCACATTAGGAAGATGAATTTCACTTTTAAATGTTTTTAATTGTGACGAAATAAAATTGAATTGAATTGAATATTCAAACTGATCTTTTGGCCGTTGACATTTTATAGAGTGTGGGATCGTCTGCTTGGAGGAGCTGGTTACATCACGGCCTACGTGGCACAAGTCTTTGTTATGACGTACCGTAGGCAGCTACTGGGCATGACAAAATATGACGCCATCCTGAAGTTTCTTCTCAAGGTAAGTTGCACACCGGGGGAGGAGGGGGGAGGAAAGCCCCTTCCCAAGAAGTTGTCAATTTTCATATTTAGTCGTGCAGTGAGCAGATTATCGTCAATAAAGGTGTATTTACTACTGTTCGTCCGTCAGATATTGCTATAGCTACCTCACTTGGTCATAAATATGGCCTGTTCACATTTGAAATCATTTGCAAGTCTGCGTCAAGTTTCTAGGTTCAATTCTGCTGCAAACGTTTTCAGGCTGTGTTCTCTCTAGACAGTCAATGTAAACAAAATTTCAATTTCTCCTGTTTTATTGGTAGGTGCCTCCGGACAGCGCTGAGGTTTTGGTCAATGACGCAATTGAGAGATGGGAGAGCAGTGGGAGCCAGACCAAACCAGATACATTATGATGCACTGTTGGGAAGACAGCGCAAGGAGCCAGACTATAAAGAGGCGGATGTAGACCAGGCCTTCTAATATTTGAAAGGGCGGAGGTGAGTTGTCTCACCGACGGCGTGAAGTTACCCCACCTTTGTCTATAGGTCTGAAAGTTGGAATAATTCCTCTGGAATCTGTTGAAGAATTATCCTCTATTCAGATTTGTCATGTCAAAAAGTGGCCAATAATCGGCCTACTGCTCCTGCACTGCAGATTGATTTGACTTGTTGTATCCACCATAATCTTAAGCAGGCCTTTTGTGTTTTCTGCAAAAACGAGTCTCTTGTTGCAAAGTAAGTTTTGGGAGTTGAATGTGACCAGGCTCACAAAAGTGGGTTGATATTAAGTTTGATAAATATGTTTCAAGTGAGAATTACTTTCTTATATAGAATTATGCATGTGTTATATATACCACGGGTCTCAAAGGTTTAACAAAAGGGAATCTTGTTATTGGAGAAATGTTTTTTCATGAATCCCCGGATATTTAGTGCAATGAGGGAATGTGATGGTTTGTTGTAAATAAAAAAAGAAATTACAAAACAGTATAATTTATTGCGAAGAAACTTATTAATAAAAGAATATTACTCTGCCAAATCAGTTTCACAAAAAGTTTCAAAGCTGCTTTATTTATTACAAAGTACAAAAATACATATATGATTTATAAAACTTGATTGTTGTGACAAATAAGCATCCAAAACATCTGACCGAAAATGGCCTTTCATGCATCACTGTACATGAATGATAGGCTAACATTCCAACAGAAACCACAATCACTCGGTCTCCAACCATGATTAGTCATCAGAATAAATTACTTTGGATAAGTGTAAAGGCATAGAAAATCTTTACGGTACATGTTTCTACACTGTACATTATCCATCTTCAGACTTGCAAGTAACAAAATGAATTGTGCATGACACAAACGTGCCTATTCATCTGCCAGTTATACAGGGTGGTAAAAAAAATTGGAACTGCATACTTCCATTATGTTTAGAGTCAAACCACCTGTACTGATTGATGGAGAATCTTTTTAGAAGAAAAATGATACTATAAAGACCTCTCGATTCGGTCGAGTAGGTTTTGCTCCAGAGCCTATTGTGAAGCAAAGTCGGGTCACTTGGCCATTTGTTCCATTTTGACCCCCCGACTTTGTTTCACAAAATAGGTTCTAGAACAAAAACTACTGGACCGAATCGGGAGATCTTGGTATCGTTTTTCTTTTAACAAAATTACCCATGCATTGGTATAGGTTGTTTATGTCTCAGGGTAGCGGAAGTGTTCCGTTCCGTTTTTTTTTACCACCCTGTATAAAAAAACTAAAGGGCGCGAGGATGACGACGCGCATCTTGACAAAAAACATTTGTGATTGTGATTCACTTGATCACAACTCTGACAGATGTATGCTCCACTGTACACATAATGAGCAGCCATCTTTGCTTAAATCTGTACTCTTTACAACTAATTCTTTTTATACAGTTCAGGGGGCCAATTTACCGGAGCTGCTTTGCACAAAAATGTGCACAGTTAAAACAGGTTACCAGCCAAAAGGTCATGTGATTTTCGTGCTAAGCAAACAACAGCTGAATGTCTGCCACAAGCGATACACTTCACATCAAAATTTGGTTGGTAATAGGGAAGATTTTTCATGCTCGGCAAATTTTTGTGCTTTAGCATCGCCGTGAAATTGGTCCCTGATGAGCAGCCCCGCCAAGCAGTCCTTTGCTGTCCCGTCACGGAGCAGACTTTTTCTCAAGACCAATTATGTAATCAAACTCCTCTGAAAGAAAACGAGAAGAAGTAAATCTTTAATTACAAAAAAATAATTTTATCGTATTATTGAGATTGCGGCCCAATTTCAAAATATGACAGGGGATCTGATAATCCAGTGTAAATAATTTAGTTTGTAGAAACTGAAAGTTTGGTACTTTTTATAACTTGGCAATCTGTCGACCAGGATGTTATCACTCACGGATCCAGAATGCATTTTTTGGGTGGGGAGGGGGCACCAAAAAAACAGACCAGGCAAACATTTTCTAAATGGAAAAAAAAAAAAAAAAAAAAAAACCTTCCCTTTTCCCCTCCACAAAATAATCTGATAAGCTTCATTGGAAAAAAAAAATCAGCAAGATCACCATTGGTCACCGGCTGAACTGACAGTCTCGCACGTGTGAAGAGAGCCAGATTCTTCAATGGTCCCCCGCTCTTTGTGTGTTCTTGATACAGCCCTTTGAGTTCTGCCAACGAGATGAAACGTTTGGTGTCCCGTACATACTTAACATCCACCATGAACCAGCGGGGGTTGTCTTTTGTGCTAGAGCTTGGGATAAAGATAAATTAATGAGAAAACACAAAATTCAATAAATGTTATCAGGCAAAATGAAATACTTAAATTTATCATAATAATGAATATTGTTATTCAAACTAAAATACATTAATTAACCCTCCTATGCAAACATACATTCTGAGCCATGTTGTTGTATGGGTCAAAATCAGTCAAGGTGATTGTTTTTGACCCTCCTGCCATATAGTACAAAACCACATGTAATCTGATCAGGTCTGTGTAAAAGTATAGCAGGGGAGGTGGAAGGAAATTTTTACCTTTTAAATAGTAGGAGGATTTTAATGTAGCTAAAAATAATGATATAAAATTAGCTGGCCTAACGTTTGCAACTTGCTTAAGTTCTAAACGTTAGGCCAGCTAATTTTGTTGATTTGTATATTTCAGGTCAATCCAGTCAGCAGTTTGCTTCAATAACATTTGTTTTTAATAAAAAAAAAACAATTAAGCAAATACAAATAATTAAAATATTAATCAATAATTCACTGGGTCATTTAAGTAATAAATAATAAGAATTAATTGATAAAAATTAGGAGGCCGTGACATTTTGATCCTATCGGGATCTTGCTGATAATTACTAACTTAAAAATTAAGTTAAAAAAAAATTCATTTTTTTACAAATATACAAAAATAGGAATAGAAACAAAAAAAACATTAAAATTATAAATTTCATTCTGAATGGTCAATTTGACACCAAAGTAAGTAAGTAAAGACGAAGTTGAGAATTCACCTGTCATAGTGAGGATCTTTCTTGTCAAACTGGGTGTGGTCCACATAGCCCGCTTTTGTAATCTGCAGTAGGAAGATCAACACAATCACCAAAACAAAAATCGCTCATTTTTTGTTTCAAGTTGTAGACCAGGTGGGATTATGGACTGAAATTTCCGGGGGACTACAATAATTTCTTTGGAATGGACTGAAGTCTTCAGAACCTCCTTTTTAAAATGCTAAAAGTTAGAAGGGCCTGATGTTGTGATAACAGAATCTTTCTCCAAGGCTAAATGACACAAAAATAGAAACCCACTTGTAAAGCCTGAAAACTGACAATCCACTTTCACACACGAAAGGAGGCCAAAAGTAGATAAAGAACAGGTTAAGTAGGTAAACAATAAACGTGAAAGGAAGAGAAGAAAGTGAAAGGGAACAAAATGTAGGAAAGTTGGGAAATGAAGATGGCAGCTGGCACGGTGAACTGCTTAGATGTGAGTGAGATTTTCTATTCAAACTGGATTAACTCTCTCAGAACTGGGCTTTATTTGGCTCTGTTGGGGGGGGGGGGGGGGGAGAGGCGAGGAGAGGGGGGTGTTCGCTGTTTACTATACTCTCTGCTGAACAATACTTGACGCAATTTCTCAAACATACCTCGACAATGCCAGCAATGCCGGGCATCTTGGTGTTGCTATGATAGAAAAAGGCAAGATGGCCGACTTTCATCTGGTCGCGGAGGAAGTTGCGGGCTTGGTAGTTCCGCACGCCGTCCCAGCATGCCGTCTGATCCGGCTCATTCTTCAGATCTTCAAGACCAAACTGGGCCAGGATTTTCACAAAAATAGGTACATCGTAACTCCATACAGTCCACCCTGTGCAAAGTGACCACCCAATGGACCTCAGAAACTGGCCACAATGGACAGGATCCTGCAGAATGGGTTTGTGCAGTATGAATGGGTGGGACCATCACAGGCTGGCCACATTATGCAGGTTGCCTCTTTATGAAGGTGACCACTGTAGCAGGTTTTACCGTAAGGCGTTTTGTGTCTCTAGACTCTTTCGGTCAAATTCTGATGTTCTTGAATTCCCCTTAAAAGAATCCAGCTGTATCTTGGGCAACTTCACAATATTGCACTTTTTCCACAAGAAAATTGGATTAGCTAACAGGATTGCCTTAAAAAAGTAAACGAATAGCATTGTTCTTCTAAGAATGAAATTTGTTGGTCCGAAAGCAACATAGGTAGCAATTTACATTAAAACACTTTAAAAGAAAGCTGTTGGAACAAAATGCAGAAACAACTTGCATTGTTCTGCTCATTTGCACAAAATTAACTGCTTCTGTCCGGCTGTTATTGATGGGGTGCTGGTATGCCAAAACAGGCTTGTGTAGCCAAGCGTAAATGCAAACAATGGATTGAGTACGTGCAGATATGCGCATACAGACAACAACCAACCAAGTGGTCTTTTTTTCAAGGGTTAAAACGCACTGCCATTGCCCATGCATTATAATTTGGACACATGCCACTCTGAAGCATTTTATGGGAGTGTAGGCACAGACCTAGATGAGATAAAATCTCATTGTTATACATTAGTGTAATGATAGGACACAGAACGCAGTGCTTTAAAAATCGGTGAATGTCATTGTCATTGCACAACGTAGTAGAGAAGCATGTTGTGTAGTCTGGCTGAGACTGCTCACTGGACCAAATCAATACAAATGGCATTCACCATTTTTCCTGTGTTTTGCATTCTGGGTAGAAATAGCATAGACGGAGACTCCTGTGTATTAATTTACCTCTGCTGGTAGAGTTCTGAGTTGTTGGGCTCCGTGTACAAATACATTTTTTTTGCAGGGAGGGTTTTAAATTAATAGAGGATAATGGAGAGAAGGTTTGAGCTCATACGTACTTTAACGTCAACCCCTTTCTCAAAGCGGCTTTCTGGTTCTGATTTCATAAGCCATCTCTCATCTGCCGGCCCACTGTCTCCAGCTTTAACGACCTTTTTTGTTGATGATAGTCTCTTTAGAATTTTTTTCTTTGTCATTGCCGGTTTCTTCTTGGGAATGGATGATGGTTCTGAGAAATGACACAAAAGAGAAAAAACGAGAGCATCAATATTATCAAGTAAACCAAAGAATAAAAAAAATTACAAATGCTATATTAGTAATATTTGTCAGTGAATGTCAGATGTTCCATAGACCATATCGCAAATACCGCCTGGTCGAGACGTCACAATGGTCACAAGGGATTGTGGGAAGGAAATGGGAGCGATTTTGGTGCGCGTTTCTTTCCCACGTCCCTAGTACAGTAGTACTATATTGACGTCTCATCCAGGCGGTATTTGCGATAAGGTCTATATTCATATCTTGAGCAGACTTCAATCGATTTTTGAAATTACTGCAGAAGTAACATTCACAAACTTTAACAAACACATACCTGTCTTCTGTCTCTTTCTTGGGGGCATGTTTTACTTTCTGAGAGCAATTGTTCGTTAATAGAAATACAAAACTTATGTATTTGGCAAGAAGCGTCTGTGCACGTGGAGCAGACGAACTATTCAAAATAAACAACGCCCTCTATAGTTATTTCAGTGGAGAGGGATTGTTTATTTCAACCATGTATTTCACGTATTTGTGTGTGGTTTATTTCTAACACATCCACGGAATAGTTAGACCTTTTTTAATCATATAACATGGGAAAATCAACGAAATGTTTAGAAATAACAATAAGGGAAGATTGAAGATGTAAAAATCATGATTTGAATCAATCGCTTAAAAAGGTACGAACTACATGAACGAAATAACTTCATGTATTCAGCAGTTTTAGGCATGCGCAGTGGTTGCCCTTACCAACCATCTCACACAACTTCTTCGTGCGACTAAAGTTCTGGAAGTAACTCAATTTTTAAAGATTTTACAACGCAAGTCAATTGTTGAAGGTAAGTGGATTTATAAGAATCGCATGCAAGTATTCTTTTTGTACACTGATAACATTTTTCTCCAAAAGGGAGATTGAAACAAAAAGGGTTGGACAAAATTGAAAGTCGGCCTAACGCGTAACGTTAACGTTACGCTGTAGGCCGTGGCTATGTAAAATTGTGGAGTTAGAAAATAAGCAAGACTAACGTTAGAGTAAATCTAAGCACGTGTATTACCGACATCTAAGGAAATGTTTGGGGAAGATTTGATTTTAATATCCTCAAAAAGTCAGTCGGGAACAGGAAAATCTTGGAAAATAACCAACCCTCCTTGGTCACAATTGTCTAAAATTAACCATAAAGTTCAAGATTGATTAAAATCTGTGAAAACTAGTCGGAAATAGGATAGGAACTGGAAGGCTTAAATTTTTCAAATACATTTTCTGCATTTGTTTTTAATGTAGTTTTGTAGAGAAAGCCATAAGAAATTGTTTCTTTCAAGTTTGGATTCCATTGGGTTCTGCAAAGCAAAAGAATAAATTATTTAAAGCAGGGTTGGGATTTCTTTGTCCCAAAAATGTGTATGTTAAATTAAATTGTGATTATTTTGCCCACAAATCAGAGTGCAGATTTTGGCTGAAATGCTTAAAAACTCACATTTTTCTCCATATCTTTTTCTTTATTCATGCCTTATTTCAATAAATAAAAAGCAGAGAGCAATTAACAATGACTTATTAGTTACAATGACTATTAAATAAAATGACTCCTCAAATGAACAGCGCCCTCACACATTTATGAATGTCCCTATGCCGGATGACGGCCATGGTCGCGGTTTAAAAAAGGCAACCTGGCTGGTTGTTTTCTATAGTACATTACGCTTGGCTGCATAAACTCGTCATGGCATACCAGCACCCCATTAACCCTAACCCTCCAGGGTATTTTGGCTAGAAACCCTGCCAGACGCATCAGATTGCATACTTTGTCACATTGACTTGTGTGCAGAGTGCAGCAAGGTCAAGCTGTCAGTGTCACCACAGATGCACTGTGCTGTGTCTGGCAGGGTTAGGGTTAATAACAGCTGGCCAGAAGGGGTTAACATGTTTACACTATTCGCTGTAAGCTACATCATACATGTATAGCCAAAGAGTAACTGTAACACACACACACTCATTGTTCTTGTCTGCACAAAAATGCCCTTACAAAATGATTGAACTGAAAGGTTATGGCATTATGCTATAATTATACGATTCTAAACAAGAGTGGGTGGTTACTTTATAAGAGTTTTGTTCCTTACCCTTATGATGGGGTTAGGAAAGAAAAATCTCCCTTTTTCTTGCAAAGATTGGCCTGTCTTTATTGGTTTGCCAGATCGCCATGCCAGCTGTGGGAGACGATGTTCCGATGTACTGCTCACAGCAGATAAACATCCCCCCGGATCTCCCAGATATTCTGAAGCAGTTCAGCAAAGCGGCTATCAGAACTCAGCCAAGCGATGTGCTGCAGTGGTCATCAGCGTGAGTGGGCTTTCGTATTGCTGAAGTTGAAAAAAGTTCAGTAGCTGTAGTTTGTGAGAGAAAATGAGCAAAGTGTCTGAGGCCGTGTCCGAATTACTTGGCTACGGCTTGAAATTACACACGAGTCTATGGGAAATGGCTGCAGCCGCTACCATAGACATGTGTGTAACATCCAGCCGTAGCCAAGTAATTCGGACACGGCCCAACCCTCTCAATCACAAAATGTGTTTCACCGTTCATCCCCGCTGTTTGATGTTTAATCTGCAGATACTTCCATGCCCTTGCCAAGGGCGAGACCCCTCCGGTAAAAGAACGGCTGGAGATGCCCATAGCCACACAGAAGACAGACACAGGCCTGACCCCTGGAATCCTATCAGTCCTCAACAGACAGGTAAGACTAGTCATCGGTCATATTCATGGGTCACAGGTCACAGGTCGATTTGACTCATTATAAACTGTCAGTGTGGTACAGACTTGTCAGTATTTATAATATTGACTATCCTGTGTGCGAGTTAGCAACGCCCTTACAGATATGCGGAATCCTTCAAAAATTATTCTAAACACTGTAATTTTGTGTTCAACCATTTGGAATCAGTACTTAGATGTACAAATGAATTACCAGTCAGGCATACCAGTCAATCATAGAGTGACATGACGTGATAATAAAAATATTGGTGGTTAAAATATACTTTTTTCCAGAACTGTAAAAGATTTTTTAAAAGTCTAATAATATTGCTTCTGTGATGTTTACAGCTGGGTCCCAAGACGGTGGTGAAGCTGGCGGACTTAGAGCAGAAATGGAAGGACAACTGTCTACCCAACGAGCGTCTCTACAGCCTGGTTCAGCTGGGAAGCTTCGGCCAAGAAATCGAGTGGCTTAAGTTCTTTGCCCTGGCATGCTCGGCATTGGCTGGGGTGAGTGTTTAGTTTATGGTAGTTCCTAGATGGTGTCATCCCTCCCCCAATTCATGACCGCATGCACTTTTTTTGTCTGTAACCCTTAATCCATATATGGCCAACATTTAAAAGATAGGGTGTACAATGTAAGTTGTGGGGCGGAGGGGCAAGTGGAGGGACTACCAATTTAATCAAGGAGAAATCGGGATGGAGGTGGCTGTTTAACCCTAACGGCCTAGGTATTCATTTGGGTACAGTACACTGTACTACAAAATACTACTCAATTCTCATATGCCAGTGTAGTAAGAGTACTGCATACTACAGTTTACTAATAGTAGTATTTTATAGCTTTAGGTGAGGTTAGGGTTAAGAAATATAATTATTTCTGGTTTGTGGCTGTAACATTACTGGAGGGGAGGAGGGATTTCCTGTTTTGTCAGAATTCATAAACTCCATTCAGGCAATATTGGGTTGGGTTAATTAATTTAAACTCTTGCTCCACAGAACATCACGAGTGCCATGAAGGTCATCTGTGAGATCCTGACCCATGACCCCGAGGGCGGGGCAGCCAGGGTACCCTTTGACCTCTTCAAGGAGCTCTACACATACCTAGCGCAGATCGACGGGGAGATCTCGGAGGAACAGATTGAGAATGTGTTCACATATCTGCAGTATCACGTGTGAGTATTTTTGGTTTAGCGACCGGAATCTGGGCACTGCTTTCCATGAGCAAAGAATCACGGCTAACTAGTGTGACATAATTCAGTGTAAAAGTTTTGAAAATTTTCGGTAAAATCTCCCCCAATTTCCTAATGCAGCAGTCAGGTTTGGCACACAACAAAATTGTTGTTGATCCCCCTGGCTATCCCATAATGCATCATGCCCCAGCATTTTCAAATCCTGGTTCATTACTTTCCCTAGGCTGAATCTGGTTTGTAAACCAACAATCAGGGGTGCGTTTTGGCGGTCACAAACAGTCATAAACCAAGAATTGGTTCGGTTGTTTCTTGTCGGTGAATTTCTCTGGGAATTTTAAATAGGCAAGAATTGAGCACCTTAATAAAATACTCAAACATCCAAAATAATTAACTAAAGAGAAACAACAGCAAGTTTGCGGTTAAGACTGCTGAAACGCACCCCTGATCAGAGTAAAACAAACTGGCGCTATACAGGGTGGTAAAAAAAACAGAACGGCATACTTCCGCTACCTTTAGAGTCCAACCACCTGTACCGATGGATGGAGAATCTTTCCAGAAGAAAAATGATACTAAGACCTCTCGATTCGGTCAAGTAGTTTTTGCTGCAGAGCCTGTTTTGTGAAGCAAAGTCGGGGGTCATGTCAGTTGGTCCCGAGATGCTATCATCATCCTCTTTTCTGCATGGAACAAATGGCCAAGTGACCCGACTTTGCTTCACAAAATTGGCTCTGGAGCAAAAACTACTGGACCGAATCGGGAGGTCTTAGTATCATTTTTCTTCTGGAAAGATTCTCCATTCATCGGTACAGATGGTTTTACTCTAAAGGTAGCGGAAGTATGCGTTCTGCTTTTTTGGACCACCCTGTATAGATAGACATGTCTGACTAAGCTTTTATGGGCAGAATGAATACGGCCATGATAGGAGGCCATCCACACCTGTACAGTAAGCTTTGCTTTGTACGACTGCAAGCACTGATTCTATTCAGTCAGCTGAGCTTGTGGTTGACAAAATGCGGCCATGATAGGTGGCCATCCACACCTGTACAGTAAGCTTTGCTTTGTACGACTGCAAGCACTGATTCTATTCAGTCAGCTGAGCTTGTGGTTGACAAAATGCGGCCATGATAGGTGGCCATCCACACCTGTACAGTAAGCTTTGCTTTGTACGACTGCAAGCACTGATTCTATTCAGTCAGCTGAGCTTGTGGTTGACAAAATGCGGCCATGATAGGTGGCCATCCACACCTGTACAGTAAGCTTTGCTTTGTACGACTGCAAGCACTGATTCTATTCAGTCAGCTGAGCTTGTGGTTGACAAAATGCGGCCATGATAGGTGGCCATCCACACCTGTACAGTAAGCTTTGCTTTGTAAGACTGCAAGCACTGATTCTATTCAGTCAGCTGAGCTTGTGGTTGACAAAATACGGCCATGATAGGAGGCCATCCACACCTGTACAGTAAGGTGGAAGCCCCTTAAAATGGCCGCTTTTGTCGGTCCAGTACCAGGCTAATGACAAAAGGCAAATTCATCTATTGGCCACTCGGCTCAAAGTTTTTGCTCTATTTTTCTTTTTTTTCTTCTGTTGACAGAGACAAGCAGAGTGGACTGGTCCAACCCCGGAACTTTCTCAATCCAGACTGCCCTAAACTTGGCCCATAAATTATGGATGAGGAAACCAACATTCCTGTACAAAACCATCGTTCATCTTCCTTTGTTTCGGTTGTAAAAAAGTTTTAATGAAAATAATTTAATTTTTAAACAGTGTACTGTATTTCATTGAATCCATGTTTTTTTCAACAAATTAATGATTTTTATGTAAATTGCTTTGCAAAGTCCAGAGAAAACACAAACTTTGTGGATATCCTCTCTGTTCATTCTTTGTTAGACCCTTTCAGTAACAATACCCAAACTTGGCCTTGAGATCCCACATTGAGTTTACATCCACTCTGCCTAGAATATCATGAGTATAAGATGTGAAGGTATGCAACATAAACTGTGATATCTCGAATGCGACTGAAAAAGGGTAAACATTTTCAAGTTTTCTCTAGTTCCACTTGACTGCATTTATTACGATTTACCACAAATGTTTTCCTGAAAAAAATGTCTTTTCCTGACATGGGCATGTAGATGTCACTATTTTTAATTGCAGAATTTTCCTGTATATATGTATTTGAGAAAGACTAACAAAGTATTGTAAGCTTTTTATTTATCACAATTGACGAGGAGACTTCCATGAAGAGGAAATAAATTTTAGGGTGGAGTTTGCAGAAATCAACCACGAAATGTCTTCAAGTGTCTGTTTTTGATTTTATTGAAATAATCCTTATGATTTTGTTGCATGTTTTCTGTGAAATGACTGGAAGGATTTGAGCAGGATGTGCCTTATGTCGCTGAAACTTATTTTTTCAAAGCAATTATCTTCCACCCCTTGTTAAAAACATCTTTATACAATTGTGCCTCAATAATTTATAATAATTTGAATACTACATATTTCAACAATTTCAATCAAAATGCGAGGTTAACCCCTTGTGATTTTTTGGTACAAAAATCTGGGCAATTTCTATTCAAATGCAAGGTTAACCTCTTGTGATTTATTTTGGAACAAAAATCCAGAAATTTCTATTCAAATGCAAAGTTAACCCCTTGTGATTAATTTTGGACAAAAAATCCAGAAATTTCTATTTAAATACAAGGTTAACCCCTTGTGATTTATTTTGAACAAAAATCCCGCAATTTCTATTCAAATGAAAGGTTAGCCTCTTGTGATTTTTTTTTGACAAAAATTCCTTGTGATTTATTTTGGACAAAAATCCAGAAATTTCTATCTATTCAAATGCAAGGTTAACCCCTTGTGATATATTTTGGACAAAAATACATACATTTCTATTCAAATACAAGTTAACCCCTTGTGATTCTTTTTGCACAAAAATCTGGGCAATTTCTATTCAAATACAAGGTTAACCCCCTTGTGATTTATTTTGGACAAAAATCCCGCAATTTCTATTCAAATGCAAGGTTAACCCCTTGTTATTAATTTTGGACAAAAAATCCAGAAATTTCTATTTAAATACAAGGTTAACCCCTTGTGATTCCTTTTAGACAAAAATCCAGAAATGTCTATTCAAATGCAAGGTTAACCCCTTGTGATTTATTTAAGACAAAAATCTAGAAATTTATATTCAAATGCAAGGTTAACCTCTTGTGATTAATTTTGGACAAAAAATCCCGCAATTTCTATTCAAATGAAAGGTTAGCCTCTTGTGATTTTTTTTGGACAAAAATCCAGCAATTTCTATTCAAATGCAAGGTTAACCCCTTGTGATTTATTTTGGACAAAAATCCAGCAATTTCTATTTAAATGCAAGGTTAACCTCTTGTGATTTATTTTGAACAAAAATCCCGCAATTTCTTTTCAAATGCAAGGTTAACAACCCCTTGTGATTTATTTTGGAACAAAAATCCAGAAATTTCTATTCAAATACAAGGTTAACCTCTTGTGATTTATTTTGGAACAAAAAAACCAGAAATTTCTATTCAAATACAAGGTTAACCCCTTGTGATTCATTTTAGGACAAAAATCCTGCAATTTCTATTCAAATGCAAGGTTAACCCCTTGTGATTCAATTTGGACAAAAATCCAGCAATTTCTATTCAAATGCAAGGTTAACCCCTTGTGATTAATTTTGGACAAAAATCCAGCAATTTCTATTCAAATGCAAGGTTAACCCCTTGTGATTTATTTTGGAACAAAAATCCAGAAATTTCTATTCAAATACAAGTTAACCCCTTGTGATTCTTTTTGCACAAAAAACTGGGCAATTTCTATTCAAATACAAGGTTAACCCCTTGTTATTAATTTTGGACAAAAATCCTGCAATTTCTATTCAAATGCAAGGTTAACCCCTTGTTATTAATTTTGGACAAAAATCCTGCAATTTCTATTCAAATGCAAGGTTAACCCCTTGTTATTAATTTTGGACAAAAAATCCAGAAATTTCTATTTAAATACAAGGTTAACCCCTTGTGATTCCTTTTAGACAAAAATCCAGAAATGTCTATTTAAATGCAAGGTTAACCCCTTGTTATTAATTTTGGACAAAAATCCTGCAATTTCTATTCAAATGCAAGGTTAACCCCTTGTTATTAATGTTGGACAAAAATCCTGCAATTTCTATTCAAATGCAAGGTTAACCCCTTGTTATTAATTTTGGACAAAAATCCAGCAATTTCTATTTAAGACGAAATAAAACAAATTAAAGATATGCAATTATGAAATATTTTGACAAAGGTCAAACAATTTCAATCAAAATGCACAAGGTTAGCCCATTGTTATTTTTTGACAAACATTTTAATAATTTTAATTAAATGCAAGGTTAACCCCTTGTAATTAATTTTGAACGAATAAAAAAAAAAGAAGAAATAATTGCAAGGTTGACCCCTTTATGATTTATATTTGCTGAAATGTCAAGCAATTTTAATCAAACCACAGGGTTAACCGTTTGTACTTAAGTTGGACTAAAATTCCAATAATTTCCATCACAATGAAAGGTTTACCACTTGTGACTTTTTTTGACAAATATTCCAACAATGTTAATAAAAGTGCAAGATCTATTTTGCACAAGTTTTTTAGACCAAAAAACCTAATATGACCAAAATGCAAAGTTTAGGGACAAAAATTAATAATTTCCATTAAAATACAAGGTTTACCAGTTGTGATTTATTTTGCAGAAAAAAATGCAACAAATTTCTGATCAAATGCGAGGTTTATGTGATTTTTTGGGGGGACAAAAATAGAAATGAACAGAACTATATTCTCAATTTCGACATTTTAATTTCAAAGAAAACTTCTTTGTAAACATTAGTTAAAACCTGAAGGACTAACAATAACTTTAAATACTTCTTCAGGATAACAAACCCATGCTTAGAGGGTAATTAAATAATTATTGAAATATACTCAGAATTCTTTCTTGGAACATCATACACAAGTGTGTGCATCAAATAACTTAAATATTACTTTATACAAAGTTTAAAAATTGAAATAAAATAAGTAGATCTCTATCCTTCAAAAGATGCCTCAATATATTACTGCAAATCAGACTTGGACCTGTTTTTACATAAAATTTCAGCTTCGGCCAAATTACAAATAAATACATTTTGTATATAATTCAAAGGAATCGTTTAGAAGCCTTGCAAGCCATGTTGGGTTATTTGATTCCAAAGTAAAGGTAATGCCATCAAAAAAATTCATACAAGGCAAATTTTGGAAAGAGTTTCATTTAGTTATGTCAAACAAGCACCAACAAAAATGGGTGCAATTTAAAAAAAAAACGTATTAAATCTTCAATTAATATTCAAAACAATTTTAAGACTGATAAAAATTCAACAACCTCTGAACTCCGAGTTTTGCCTTGGTACATAATACTATTTTCTTATTTAAAATAATTCCTAAAAGCATTTTATGTATTGGTAACGGATATAGAAATGAGGATGTTTTCTTTTGTAAATACACAGCCCATCAAAGGTGTCTGCACAAATCTTTTGGCCATATTCTGTTTTGAATTAAAAGTAACCAAAAGCGATGAGAGGGAAATTAAGAGAGGGACAAATTTGCTTTTCATAAAAAGATAAAGTGACATAATCCCACTTCTTTAGAAACTTTTTCCTATCATTAAACTTAGACATTAACCCCTTGCGTACGGATGCCGCCATATGGCACAAAAAAAACAGTGCCACCAGGCCGGATGACGCTATTGGCCGCTGTTTGTGCAGTTTCAATCCATTGTTGGATTATTGTGTATATGTTACGCTTGACTGCACAAACACATTGTAGCGGTTCGCTTGGCTGCCAGAGTTGCCGCGGCACCCCGACGTCTCCCGTAAAATACTGTACTGAAGGGGTTAACAGTCTCACAAAGCCTTATTATAACTGAAGCGTTAATAACAAATCTTATATCACAGTAAATGTTTGAAAAAGAAAATCAAAAACTTAATTCCAAGTAGCAGAACTACGCTTTCATCAAACGTTTCAAGGCAAGGGCATCAAAATAGGTGTATGACTCTACCCTCAAAATTGGATATGACCTTACATTTTCGGTGGTGCTGTATGGAAAAGGGAGAATGTTTCGTCTTTATACCATGACTGCTCGGGTAACGATGCTGGACTTGCGTCGTTTGCGGCCACGCCCGCCCTGTTCCTGGTGCTCGGGATCTTGGCTGCTGGACAGCTCAAACTCATACTTCTGTGAACACAACAAAATTACAACAGCATTAGGGAACGTCTCAAATGTCAGAACAGGACTGTTCCTTTGGATCTTTCCAATCTGTGTGCCCATTGGATCGCGGACCGTTGCGTTGGACTATTACAATGTTCCACCGTGTTGGACCGTTCCAAGGGTGCTGTGTGCCTGTCGGAAAATTTTGATTGGAAAGGGTAGTCCAAATGAGAACATTTGTAATTGGGCATCGTGTGCCCATCTAAAAATATTTGTTCATTTTACGTTTATTTTTGATGTTTATTTTTGACAAGAGTAGGATTTAAACCAGGGACCTCTGGAACACTGTACATGTACCAGCACTCTATCGACAAGCTACCTTGGCAATTTTAATATCAGTGTCTTTGTTTGAGAGAACAAGTCACAAGTCACAACCAATAATGCCTGACATGATGCCTCAACTTTATGATGCAACCTTTGAAATGTAGGCATGACAATCTAGGATACTGTAGGTGTAAATAATCTAAGGGTCAGTGGACTTAAGTCAACTCACAAAACAACCTGAAATCTGAACTTGACTACAGCCCTGTCTCAAACGTAAACTTGAAGCTGGGATTGAAGGTACTACTTTAATAGCATTATAGTCCTGGAATAATGCCTGGTCTCGGCGAGTCCAGACACGGCCAAGTTTTGGCATGATTCCAAGAATTGTGATATTAAAAAATGTGACCCAACCCAATAAAATGAGTCACAAGTCGCCAGAGTTACTTTTGAGTTACAGGCCCTTAAACAGGACTTATACAGTGGAAATCAATCTGTCTTACATCATCCTTGACAGGAACTGCTCTCTTCTGCCCTGCCTTTGTCTTCTGGACCGTTGCTTTTTTCTTTTTGGTCTGTTTAGAGGTGGATGCGGAGGATGCAGCCTGCTGTGAAGAAGATACCTTTGGAGGAGCCTCTTGAGGCGATTGCCGGGGTCTGAGACGTCCACTCATAGTTAGCTCTGCAGTCTTCTCAGTTAGCTTGTCAACCTGGCAATGGAATGAGGGTTTCAGAAATGCTCAACCCCTTCTGACCGGCAGTTATTAATGGAGTGCTGGAATGCCACGACGGTTTGTGCAATGCAAACAATGGATTGAGTACGTGCAGGAATGCGACAAGACGACGACAACAAACCAGGTGGGTTTTCTTTTTTCAAACCGCAGCTATGGCCGTCCTTCGTATTTCAGAGGTTAACAACAGCTTTAAATTTTAGATGGTAGCTGTATCACCTATTACATGATTTTCAAATGGCCTTCTTTGCACAGCGGGAGACCAAAGTCACAGGGGTGAACCCCTACTCTTTCACGACAGGTGCTGAAGGTTCATTTGCATGCATTGATGACAGCACGCGTGCCCCCTGGCTTAATGTCCCATCAGAAGGACGTGACAATTTGTTTTAAATAAGAGCTTGGGCCTGTCATGCCGAAGACTAATGCACAAGTTGAATTTTGGGGCAAATGTCTGCTAGACCACATGGCAAGTAGCCCAAGAAATCTACTAAACAAGAAAGAAATTTCAAGGATTGATGATAGCATGCATGCCCCCTGGCTTAACGTCCCATCAGAAGGACTTGACAATTTTTTATTTATAAGAGCTTGGGCCTGTCATGCCGAAGACTAATGCACTAATAACTGTTACATAATTGCGTAGCCTCCTATCTAAGTACGACTCACATTCAACATTGCTGCACTTAGATCGATAGCTGTCCTCAGACTAACTGTCTAGGACAAAACTGATGGAGGTTTCTAACATCAAAACACAGATTTGAAATGCATCCCTTGCCATGGAGGAAGGCCTTACCTGTTGCGTTACTTTTCGTTTCACTGTTTGAGAGGCCAGTTTCTCCGTTCTTGGATTGTCGGTGCTCGGCTGTACTTGAGCAGACTTCTTGGCGGGGATTTCATCGCGCCTCGTCTTCTCAAAGTATTTCTTGAGTCCCTCGGACTTAAGTTTGTCCTTGTTCACAATTTTGCCAAGTCTGTTTTTGAAAAGACATTGTGAGAGTGAAGTCACATTCGGTTGTGATTACATCCTGTCAAGTCACAAGCAACTTGCAAGTACATTTAGTCGACCATCAACACAAGTCTCAAGGCTTTGCTGTTAAGTTTAAAAATATTGTCTCCAATCTTTGCTACATGTCATGTCTTATGTCACTTTCTCAGAGTGACAAAATACAAGAAATCGAGCTGCGGGAGCACATAATGTAAATTCCTTTAGTGCAAAAGGTCAGGGCCAGTGCTTCAATTACTAGACTCGGTCCAGTGGTCAAGTGGGCATTTTTGAACCTTCCCCAAGTGAAAAGAACTGTCCTAACCAAACTGTCCTAACCAAACTGACCTCTTCCCCTTGTTGACATTCTGGCAGTAGCCTTCTTTCTCCAGCCGATTGACCAGCCCGTGAGCTACGGTCACCTCCACTCCAAGACGGCGGGAGAAGGTCGGGATGAGAATACGGTTCATCTCGGTGGCGGCGAGCAAAGCGCGACGCCACAAGCAGGTGGCCTGAAGGACAACAGGGGTCAGGCCGACAAGGTAGGGGTCGGTGGGCTTGACATGACGGGGCACAATCTAAGAGGAATGGTTTTCCCAGAAATCAGAGTTGTGGTACATGTTATCCATGCAGATGTACTGGAAGCGTGCAGTTAAGGTATGCATTGCATTGCATTGTGGGACAGTTTGAATTACGAATGGGATTTTGTTGTCGGACAAACTGGCAGTGCAACATATACCTTCACACTGTGACAAGTAACAATGGATGTTCATTGTTAGTGTGCCGTTTTTTTCCTTTTTTAGATGTTCAAAGGGTCATTACCCATTTTTAGTTAGCCGGTTCCTCTCCTGATATTCAGATTTTTGTAAGAAACCCATAAACAGATGTCGGCTTTTGTTTTATCTCAAGATTAATCTGCTGAGAGAAGATTATTACTTATTAACCCTCCCTCTCTTGGTGCCAAATTAGAGCCAACTACCCTATCTATCAAAACCTATGGAGTGACAGGTTGAGACACACAAGCTGTGGGAGAGGAGTGGATTTGGTTTTTTCGATAGGTTGCGATAGTTATAATAGTAGGAGGGTTATTGAATGAATGCCACCGCCAGCAATGAAAAATTAATATCGCTAAATTGAATGACTTGTTGCGTATGCCTCAATCTTTCCTCAATGGTATAATAAACGGATTTAACATCAGTGCGGATTTAACATCAGTGCGGATTTAACATCAGTGCGGATTTAACATCAGTGCGGATTTAACATCAGTCATGGATCTAACATCAAATGCAATAATATTTTTTTGAAGGCCCTGATTTCACAAGACACAGGGACAGATTTCACAGAGCTGCTCGGCACAAAATATTAATATGCCAATTTTCCTGCCGAGAATCAGTCATAAGTGGTATGAATCACAAACAATTTTGGATGGTCACCGGTTTTTGCTTTGCCAGATTTATCTGTGTTCAGCCAAATTTTGTGATTAATATCTTGTATCCAGAGGACGGTCATAGCCGCGGTTTGAAAAAGACCACATGGTCGGTTGATGTCTAGAGGTGCATTCCTGTGCATAATTAGTCCATTTAAGTATATTGTTTCTGAATGGGAGTGTAATGAATAGATGAAGCCCCAGGGGCCAATTTCACGGAGCTGCTCAGCACACAAATTTGCTTAGCACCAAAAAGTCTTGATTAGTTAAAACAGGTCCCCAGCCAAAAAGGCCGTGGGATTTTCATGCTAAGCATACAACAGCTGAATACCAGTCACAAGCAATATACAACACATGGGAATCTGGTTGGTAATCCCGTTTTTATCAAGGAAGACTTTTCATGCTAAGCAAATTTTTGTGCTTAGCAGCTCCGTAAAAAAATTGGCCCCTGGTCACATGAATGGGAGTTCACTGACCTTGACACACTGGTCACAGATGTGTTTCTCTGGTGCTTCTGTTTCCGATATGATGCCAAAGCACACGGCATGCTGCCACCGTCTGCATTCCTCACAACGGATCATCAGACCGTCATCCTAACAGTTATGAAATCATTTTCAAAGTGAACAAAGAAACTGGCACAAGCGGGATTCAAACCTGCGACCTCCAGGTTACCGTACCGGCGCTCTACCAACTGAGCTATCCCGCCCCATGTTGGCGGTCTCCCAAATTGTCAGTATCTTTGTTCGAGTGGGCGCCAGTCAGAAGTCATAAACCCAGAATGCCGTGTAGGTAACCCAGAGGTCGCAGGTTCGAAACCCGCTCGTGTCAGTTTCTTTGTTCACTTTGAAAATGTCTTCAAATTTACCTAGTTAGTTTCCCTTGTGGATTGTTTGAAGAAATGAAATCATTTAAATTTGTTGTATCACATGATGAATGAGTGCATTGGAAATTTATATAAACAACTTTCACCTCTAGAACCCCCAGTTTAAATTCAAGCCAGTGTCACGGGAATCTCAGACTCCCTGAAAATCTGACTTGGTTATAATGCACATGTTGAGTAGACCCCTGCATACCAAAACAATGAGAAACATCAGGTATATGGGGTGAGGGCGAGAATTAGGGCGAGAATTAGGGCGAGAATTAGGGCGAGAATTAGGGCGAGAATTAGGGCGAGAATTAGGGCGAGAATTAGGGCGAGAATTAGGGCGAGAATTAGGGCGAGAATTAGGGCGAGAATTAGGGTGAGAATTAGGGTGAGAAATAAGGTCAGGGTTGGGGTTAGGGTTTGGGATAGGTTTAGGCTTGGGATGAAGTTAAAGACTATGCCATTGACAAAAGTTATTGTGTTCGGTATAAAAGCACATTTGTGTTGCAATGCATCATGGGCAAAGAATTAGATATTCATGGGAGTCGGATATTCATATGACACCGGTACATGTGGCTCATGTTTGTCAGCCCCTACTAATCGCGTGGGGTTTCCTCGGGTTTTACAAATTAGAGTTTTCTTTGTCATGAAATACTGTCCAATCACATTACTTGTACTTCAAGGCAGGACACACATAACCCGAGACAATAACAAATTAATGCATAAAAATAGCATAGGGTTGTCTACATAGGTCAATGATTTGTAAATGCAGTTCATCTGAATCATTAAAACCCTAACCCCTGTGGCACTGAAGTGTCCTGAACCTGTCAAAATCCAACACTATGCAGTATACCTATGGCACATTCTTTGTACTCGGACAAATTGGGGCATCGTGGCTGATTTGGGACGGTTAGCGTTATTGGAGGATGATAAACCAGTTTCTTACCTCATTACATCCGCAAGGGCAGCGGACGATGTTCTCTTCTTGCTCCTCATTCATAAGTGGCATGTTGGAGGCGGAAGAAGATGCAGGTGTCAATGCCTCGTCTACTATATCTGTGATTTGAGAAGCATACACTCACAATTAACATCTTCAGGCTGGCTGTTATTAACCCTAACCCCCATGAGGTATTCTCTGAGCACCCTGCCAAATGCAACAGAATGCAACACAGCTGAAATATGTACCCTGCCAAATACAATGTTGCACTATACAGTGAACTCATCTGTACCAGCCTTGTTGCTGGAGGCTTAAATATGTATAATACTAAATACAGAAGGATGCATCAGACCAGGAGACATGCCTTGACTGCTGAATGCAACAAATTTTTACCATTGGTGCATTATGTTGCATTTAGCAGGGTTAAGGGCCGGTCACACTGGCCACGATAACGATAACGAAAACGAAAACTATGCGAATAAACGCTCCCTATTGGTGGATGGAACGCGCGCGTATTACCGCACGACAATTCCACCAATCAATGCCGTTTATTCTCACCGTTTTCGTTATCGTCTTCGTTATCGCGGCCAGTGTGACCAGCCCTTTAGGGTTAATGGGGTGCTGGTATGCCAAGTGTAACACAAGCAATGGACTGAGTATGTGCAGGAATGCGCATATAGACCACAATGGGCCAGGCAGTCTTTTAAAAAACCATGCCATGGCTGTCATCTGTATTTAAGATGCTAAAAAGTTAACGCTAACTTTTCTGCTATTCAGCCAAGGTTTTATAGACTAATCTGGCGACCCAAATTAGAAGCATTTACTGCGGTGGCACCACGCTCGCGTGCGTATTTTACGCACGCACTCGATGCAGCTTCGACCAACAGGGTGTTTGCAACTTGCCAAAATGCGCACGCGACTGAAATTAAAGAACGCGCGCAACCTGCACGCGAGCGTGGCACCAGAGTAAAAATGGCTTCTAATTTTGTTCGGCGAATTCCCGTATACAGAGTTACTTTTTTTCCAAATTGAAACTAATATTTGGTATTGTGAGAAACTGTAAGGATTATTGCAGGAGATTACATATTTTGTAAGTGGCTTAATTTTGCTCAAATAAAAGTCTACTCTTTAAACACTTTCCTATTCAGGAGCAATTCTAGGGGGGGGGACACATTTGTTTTTAAATGGAAAAAATGTTGGCATTGAGGAATTGGAGAATTGCAGGTTTAGAATTTGTTTTTGACGGAATAAAAAAATATTTCCTGGTAAAAATAAATATAATTAAAGACCTTGTTTTGAGACTTCTACAAAGTAAAAGAGGGGATGGCTCAACCACCCCCTTGCCTGGGCTCTTTACTGGCCTCGGGAAACTTTTAAATTTCGAAAACCATCGCTTACCAGGCCTGTTCGGACTACTCATGGGTACCTCGACTTGTTCCTTCTGCGCTTCCATCTCGACCGGAGGTAGGTTCTCGTCCGTCTCTTGTTCTGGTTTCTCTTTATAACCTGCCTCTTCAAACAGCTCCAGTATCAAGAAAAGATTCTCTCATTTCGTCACCGTTTTCACGAACTGACACTCACGCGCACCTGGGTGTCAGTTCGTGAAACCGCGTACTGAGTAAATTTCGGTTTCACGAACTGACGCCTAGGTGTGCGCGCGCACATCGGACACTGACTCGCTAGAGAAGACTTGTTTTCACGAATTGACACGCAAGCATGTAGCGGAAATACCATTCCAAGAAAAACGCTTTAAAAGCTTTGACACGAATCTACTCCATCTGTATACTTGTGGTTTACAGAAACATTGACCTGAAAACCTCTAAACTCGTGAAATCAAGAATGGTTTCAGTTCGTGAAAATGAAAATGTGGTTAGCGCGCGCTCCCCTACTGGGTGTCAGTTCGTGAAAACGAAAATTAGTCTGTTCTGTAAAATACGCGCGCGCCCTGGCACTCACGCGCTAGAGAGTGTCAGTTCGTGGTGTCAGTGACGATTTACTTGGTTTTGTGGATAATCCTTTGCAGCAAATGGAACTTGAGATTCAACAGGTGATTCATTGATCTCACTGTTATTAGTCGTTGCCTTGCTGAGCCATACCATGTTATTGAAGTCTCCGCTCAATTAAAACCCTAAACCCTGCTGAATCCAACAGGATCCAACAATTTGATATATTCCTGTTGGACCCTGTTGGATTGAGCAGCTAACTCATAGTGATACAATCCTGTTGGATTCAGCAGGCAACAGAAAAATAAGACGCAGTTGGATTCTGTTGGATTTAGCGGGTTTCTAATTTTAGATTTTTAGGTTCCTAGCAATGTATTTTGTGGAGCCCCCCCCCCAAAAAAACAAAAAAACAAAACAATTTAGTCCTGAAAATATGCTTCAAAAGAACCTGGCTACACCACTTATTCCAATGCAATGACACCCTTCTTGATGTCAACATTTATTGATGCTTTATTAATGAGCGTCAAGTTTGCATCATCTTCTACTATAAAAAAACTCTTAGTCCTGCCCTTACATCAATCTTTTCTTCCAATGACACATCCGCTTCCTCATCAAGCGCCGTGTTGCTGACCACATCCAGCTTTTCTGTCTCCATGGCAACCGCATCATCTTCCTCCTCTGCATTGTCCTCCTTCAGTTCGAATTGCTTGCGATCCGTCTTGATGCGTAGCTTCACACTGAGGAATGGGAAATCAAGGAGAACTGTGGCTTGTGCTTCTTGACACAGGGTTATCGGAAGAAAATGCCTCCTCTTATTAATCCCTTGAACCCGGGCATACCAGGTATTTCATGGGGTCGCCGGAGCGCCAGGCCAGGTTATGCAGCCAAGCGAAACGGAAACAAGAGGCTTGTGCAGCCAAGCATAACGTACGCAATACCCCAATAATGGATTGAAAATACAGAAATTGGCATGTATAGACGTCAACCTGCCAGGTGGCAATTTTCAATCTGCACATATTTGGGTCAACGATGGCCTGCCTCATAAAAATAATCCTCAAGTGGCACAGGTGTAACATTTTAAAACTAAACTTACGTGTGAAATGACTGTCGTCAGTGGCGTTGGTTCATCAGCAGAAAGAGTGCGTCATTATGGAATAAACAAAAGGGAATGTAACACATTATATTCAACCGACGGTTTATTTGGCTAATTTTAGGGAATGGCGATAGGTCAAGTGACCAATTACACTCATCGTGACTATGGTCCAACAAAATCTGACATGCTTGTGTGTATATTACGAACAGTATTGTATTACTACTGAGGACACAATGATAAAGAAACAACAATGAAATCATTGTTGTCCTCTAAAGGAAGGTCTTCTGTTGAAAACGTCCTCGGACATACCAAGCACGATATGTGGGCAAGGGGTGCCCCCCCCCCCCCTCTTGTCCCTATACCCTATACACACTCCAGACTATTGTTACCTAATACATCCCCCCTAGATTTCTTAACCCCTTGCGTACGTGCAGATTGAAAATTGTCACCAGGCCGGTTGACTTCTATTTGTGTCAATCTCTGCACTTTCAATCCATTATTGGGGTATTGTGTACATTATGCTTGGCTGCACAAGCCTCTTGTTTCCGTTTTGCTTGGCTGCATAACCCGATCTGGGGTCAAGGGGTTAAAAGAATTCCTGAGATTCCGGGAACACAATGACCGACACAAAAGAGGGGGGTTCCCTTGCCCACATATCGTGCTTTAAATGTCCTTGGAGGTACAAATGTGTACTTAATCTATGGGAGAATGTTAAAGTAAAAGGACAATAGAGAAGACAAAGCCATAGTAGTATAGTAAAACACGACTGGGTACTCTAACCTTGCATACTGTGTGAACATGTGAACAAAAGGCATTTTGGGGTAAGGGTTATTCAACGCACAATGAAGGGGAACACTTAAGGTATCACGATAAAATATTAAGGTTGAAAGAGTGTTCACAGTGCAAGTAAAATAAGCTTTTGTCTCCATTTTTCTTAACCAGTTCGCGTCGGGTGACGTGTATACATGCACTCAGCGAGGCAAGGCTCCAGCGGAAATATCTGTCAACGACCGGCTCGCAGTGAGCGAGGCCAGGGTGTGCTACCTGCAGATAAAGGCCTGAGCCCGTCTGGCACCCAGGCTCATGAAAAATAATCCCGGCGTGAACTGGTTAACTACATGAAAAACAAAGGAATGTCCACACTAGGTATGGTTAGAATGTGTTCCTACATTAGTCTCCTTACGGGGTACCGGGAAGAAAGGGTAACAATGGGGACAATGGTAGCCATGAGGGAGTCTTTAGAAATCCTGGTACCCCACAAAGTTAACACTATGGAGTTTGAGATTTTAATAGGGACAAAGGAGAATAATAGAAGGAAAGTAAAGTCTACAATAGAGGTACCCCGTATGGGTACATATGTGAGGATGTGTGTGTATGGCGAGCGGCTTTGATCGGATAATACGTGATGTAGGGCTGTCCCGAATATACCAAATATTCAATATTCGATCGTCGAATACCATTTTGCCAGTTCGAATATTCGAAAAGATATACATGCACGTACAGATACGACACTGATGCTATTTTAATAGAAAGTTACGGCACTTAGCAGTGTCAAATGCCGCATTTTTGTCAATCGTAACTTTTTGTGGACGGAGGTTTATTGTTCCCGTCCGTAAAACCCTTGATACAACAGGGGCATGCAAAAAAATGCCGTTTGAACGGTCCATAATATCAATCGCTATACGTAAAACACCGGCGTGCTTTTACGTGCAATTGTTTTTTACCGGTGCGGCATGCACAGAAAAACTTGATCAGCGAGTATCGAATATTCAAATATTCGGTCAAACCGAATATTTGAATAGTAAATTATTCGAAAATGAACAGCCCTAATGTGATGTGGTCGGGCCTAATGGATGGGTCCACTTGGGCTCTCATAACTTACAGTTGACACGTTCCCAACTCTGATGTTCATAGGCTCCTCCTCAAAGCGGAAAAATTCCGTCTCTGCGGCTTGGAAACCAGGGGGCTCATAATCCGCTGGGGTAACTATTGGTGGAACAGTATGTACAGAAATGACAACAAGAATAGTGATTGCTATTTCAAATTGAGTAGAGTGCGTAGATGGGGCTAATGTGAAATTTGTCTACGTGAGCGATGTGAGGGCAGATTAAGAATATTTTATGGACTAAGTCTACTGGTAAGCTTCAACCCTAACCCACCTCAATCCTCCAAAATCCTCCTTGCAGTTTTGGAGGATTTTAGTGGAGGATTAAGGATGAATGGTATTTCAAGAAAAAGAGGATTTTGGAGGATTGAGGATGAATGGTGTTTCAAGCGAGGAGGATTTTGGAGGATTGAGGATGAATGGTGTTTAAAGCACAGGAAGATTTTAGAGGATTGAGGATGAATGGTGTTTAAAGCACAGGAGGATTTTGGAGGATTGAGGATGGTTCCTAGCAAAAAGGGTCCGGGGGTTAGGGTTAAAATTGCTAATTAACCATAACAAGCCTGTGGGCCTGTTTGTTTCACACAGATCGGGAGGTGATCCAGAGCCGACCGAAAACAAACAGGATCGCGAATCCCTCTCGCTATATGTTGCATGCTGGGAGAATTTGTATTACACGACAATGTCGTCTGCTTCAGATTCTGGGCTATTTTTATGATAAACTATCTAGTATTTCCAGAAAAGTAAATAAATCCTACAAACCTTTAATAGCAAAAATACACTGTAAAAGAATTATGAGTAAATACTGTCACAATAGCTCGTTAAATGCTTCAAATATACACAAAAATACTGTCACTTTTCTCTGTCCGTCTCGCACGTCGCCATCTTGGATCTTGCGAACCCACCTCGCGAGCAGGATCACTAAAAACGTGATCCGGAGCAGCTTTCGACGCTCCGGATCACTGATCGTGCTCCGGATCTGCGTGAAACAAACACGCCCTGTATTATCAGCATCCCAGTAATAACAGCCGTCCAGAAGGGGCTGAACAAATCACAAACTGTTAATTACCATCATCGTAATAAAGAAGCTTCATTGTCATGATGACGTCATCAGGGAGAGCTTGCAGGCTCTGTGTCAGTACGACGATGGTGCGGAGGAGACGAGCGGTTGCTTTCTTGGTCTCCGCCTCTATGGTCACCCCGGCAATCTTCTTGTCATTTCTAAGATCATAAAGAGAAAACTGACCACTTAAACCTTTCCATACTAATGCAGAGTTAAACTCATCCATGCGTGACAGCACCCTTGCTACTTAACAAAGACAATTTTAAAAGTGAACAAAGAAAACCGGCAGGAGCGGGATTCGAACCTGCAACTTCTGGAATACCTTACCGGCACTCTACCAACTAAACTATCTTGCCCTATGTTGGCGGTCTCCCAAACTGTCAGCATATCTCTGTTGGTTTGTTTGATAAAAGACAATTTTACTCAACAATGAAACCACACATACACATACCTGTATATCTTAATTCCTTCTCCTTGGTAGGAAAACTTGAATGTGTACGACTCAATCACAGTCTGTGCAATTAACCAAAAAGAAAAAATAAATCATATATCATACACGCTTGACATGTCCTTTCAGCCAGAATAAAAATAACTTATATTTATTTATTTTGGGGCTTTACTTCAATCCTTCCTTAACCCTCCCTATATATCAAAACCTATCAAGTGACAGGTTGAAACACACACAAACTGTAAGAGTTGGTGGGTAGATTTTTTGATAGGCTGTGATAGTTATAACTATAGGAGGATTAATTTGTAGATATTGCCAGGGAATTTCATAAGAACAGTGAGAGCAACTGCATGCCTCTTGCCCTGGTCAATAATCGGATTTTCTATTTGCAGTGCCTCAAATCAAGGTAATTGCCAAACCTTAACTAGATGTAGCCCCAGGCGGCCCCTGTAGGTTCAGTGTGCATATGAGCTTGCTATAACCCTCCTATAACTATTACAGCCTATCAAAGAATCTACCCACCAACTCTCACAGCTTGTGTGTGTTTCAACCTGTCACTTAATTGGTTTTGATATATAGGATAGTTGGCTCCGTTTTGGCCCTGAGAGAGCACATCACTGCAAAAGCCAACAGGTAAAAAGTTTGTAATAACAGATTTTCAAACAAGGATATACTTACATCTGGCTCATTAGGATCAATGTAAATCTGTTTAAAAAGACGGAATAAAACATTATTATTAATCGTAAACATTGCATTCTACTCACAACAGTTTGATATGTTAATAAATTTCTCCCTGCCAAAAATACAATTATTTTTAAAATAAAATTTTGATCGAGGCTGAGTTGAAATTGGTATGCATGATGGAGGTGAGAAGAGGAAGGGGAAGGGGAAAGCCAGTTAAATAGCTCAAATAAAAAAAATATCTCTTCATTTAAAAATAATAGATATAAGTCTAGAGTTTCATGAGCAAGTTAAACCTTTAACCCTAACCCACCTCAATCCTCCAAAATCCTCCTTGCAGTTTTGGAGGATTTTGGAGGACTGAGGATGAATGGTATTTTTTTAAAGAGGATTTTGGAGGATTGAGGATGAATGGTGTTTCAAGCAAGGAGGATTTTGGAGGATTGAGGATGAATGGTGTTTCAAGCAAGGAGGATTTTGGAGGATTGAGGATGAATGGTATTTTTATAAAAAGAGGATTTTGGAGGATTGAGGATGAACGGTGTTTAAAGCACATGAGGATTTTGGAGGATTGAGGATGAATGCATTTTTTGGGGCAGGGTAATTAGAGGTTTTTGGAAGATTGAGGATGGTTCCTAGCAAAAAGGGTCTAGGGGGTTAGGGTTAATCTAACCAAGTCTGGCTAATACTGCAATTTATTCAATCAAAAAACACAGAAAGAAAATACATACCCCAATTGTCAAGGCACGAAGCTGAAACAGAAAGAAAAAGAAAACCTAATTTGCATAATGTCAACATGTTTTGAAAACTGAGCAAATTTCCCCCATTCAATATTTTCAAACCTTTACAAATAAAGAATCTTGTAAAAACTGCTTAATATCGTGTCAGTGTGACAAGTGGTTTTACACAATTGACATCTTGCATCATATTTCAAAAAACATGATTTTGTTCCCTATGTGACCAAACCCCCTTTTGTAAATATAAAAATAATTGTCACATAAGCTGCATTCACTCTTGTCTGCAATGTATGAATTTTTTTAAATATTGCGCAGCTATTTAATTTGTTTTTTGTGTGAAATAGATCGCAAGAATGTTGGATAGCTCAATAACATTTATGCATCACAAGTCCTACGTCCTGGCATAAGTTAAGCACTCTTTCGTGAAATTGGCCGCAGCAAAATATTGAAACAACTCACGTATTTCTTGTCCAGTGCATCGAAACAACCTTTGACCCATTTGATCACTTGACAGGCACCTGGGCATGCGCTATCATCTCGTAGAATCTTTAGATTCAGGTCTGCAAAAAAAGCACAATGTTAATTTCTTACGTTTCTTCATGGATTTCTCAAAGATCACATTTCGTGGTGGCTCTAATTTGACACTGTAAACTGCTTGGATGGGATTTTCTATTCAAGGTCTAAAGACTCGAATACAATAACTTCTCAATAAATTGTGCCAGAGCTAACCTTACATGATCCTAGAAAAAACTGAAAGATTATTTCAGAGGATCATATTCTCACCTTCTAAGCATCTATCCCCAAAGGCGTGCTCAGGGAAGATGGTTCGGAGATACATGATGTTGGAGACAGCCACGGCAAGGAGCTTCTTGATGAAGAGAGCCGACTGCGTCTCTGAAATCTGCTCCGGAGGGAAAATGGACGACCACTGGAGGGGGGGAAACATGATAGACAGTTTCACCTCAACCTCAAGACTGTCAAGTTGAATAAGCGAGTTCGATAATTCTCAGGTCAAAGGTCAGCTGTAACGTTAGCCAAGCAAATTAGCTCACAGTCACACTGCACATGCTGCACTGACTACCCATGGCCAAATAAAACCGACCGAGCGAATGACAGAGTCAATTCCTTTTGGAATCACGATTCCAGAGTCAACTGAAAAAAAGGTGGATGGAGATTGGAGTTAACATCACTAAAACAAAACATGTTTAGCATTCTCGCGGTCGGCATGACGTCACTGGGTCTTGTTTTTTGTCTCTGATTGGTCAGTGGTGGCTGTTAAAGATCGCACCCACTGGACTCAAAGGGGAATGAATAGTGTTGTGGTCAATGGGGGAAAAAAACTAAATTATTGTCCTAACACTAACAGCATGAACAGCTAACAGTTAGGCCTAACCCTTTTCCTTAAATATTTCCAAATTTCACTGTTTTATGCAGTTAAAATATCTCCCACGTTATACCCGAACAAAATTGTGTTCATTTTTTTTATTTAGGACTGTAAAAAAATGGACAAAACACGTAATTCCCTGTATACAAATTTAATGGAGGGCTACCCCTTTGCCCGATGCCAAGTGCAATTGGTGGAACAGCCTCGACCAAGAGAATCCCCACCCGCTTCCTTTTTGGAAGCCGCCTGGATTTACAAATACTTCTACACGTGGTACTTACACAGACAGCGAAACCATCTGGGTAAAATAAAATGGGGTTGCCATAAATTAATGCCAACTCCTGCCTGACCAGCTGACATAGTGACAGGATTCATAAACACAAAAACAAACGCCTCCTCTTTTGTTAACAAAATGACATAGGAATGCGACTTCTACCTCTCCGACTCCGGTCTTTTCTCTCATTCTCTGTAAAGTTGCAGTCATTTCTTCTCAATTTGTTCAACAAGCTCCTAGTTGCCAGCAGTATTTCGTGTGATTCCTCAAACATCTGTCATGCCTGTGTGCCGAAGTACACCAAATCAGATTGCCGTACACGTCCCATGCATACGCCGCACGTCGACGAAATTCCCATGATGCCCACTTGCACTGCGCCAAAACCCGCACGTTTGGTCGTCTGCGAGTGGGATTTAAACCACACATTTTATCAGGTTATCCTTTCCAGGATGAACATTCGAACAGCATTTTCTTGAACAACTTGAGAAGCACATTCCTTTTGTGTCATGACTATCTCACAAAAGTATGACACAACCGAAGTATATTGTTTACAAATTTCCCGCAATTGAGCGCTCCAATTCACCATGGAGGCCGCCATCTTGAATTTTCGCGAATCTGCGTTAGAGGGCGCTCGTAGAAAAAAGACAATGCACAAAGCTGTCACATCCGGATCGATTTCTCTCTCTTTTTAAAGGTTAGGGCCTACAAATTGAAGACGACATCATCATTAAGATTTCCTTTTAAAAATTATCATGGGTATCCGGGAAATTGTTTTAATGTCAACCCAAACTAATGATTGCAGACCACTAAAACTTTGGGCCAATGACAATCGCCCAACTGCAGACTTTCTTCGAAGTTATTAAAAGTCTTCTTGCGGTTCCGAAACTTAAAGGAACCGCCGATTTATCTTCTATTCCAGCTTTAATTTTCAGTTGGTAAACATTAACATTTTTCAGATATTCTTCTCTGAACAAACCAACCCCCAAATAAATGATATGTCATAGTCCAAGCGAACACATTTTCCAGCAGACGATACACTTTATGCCAACCACGTCCTTAAGCAGCCTACTGTGAGCGTCGGAGCCATGGGCTTAAAGTTAAACCACATTATGGTTCATATATCAACAATTACCGAGAAGATAAATCATAAAGGTTTGCTACATCCCATCAAGCTAGATAAGGCCGTAGGCCAGCTTTAGTGTTCACGTGAGTACGTACGTTCCTACACAAACATTGACTCCGTATAAAAAGTCTTGCTTCGTACGCGTAGTGCATGTGTGGCACTTCTATAATTTTTCAAAGTAAAATACAAAACTGACAGGAGTGGGATTCGAAGCTACGACCTTCGGAATACCGTACCAGCGATCTACCAAATGAGCTTTATTTGCCCTGTGTTGAGGGTCTCCGTTTTTCGGGGGGGGGGGCGCTAGTCATAAACCCAGCAGAATGCCGTATAGCCAAGGTTCACGCCCAAATTTACGATACAACTTTGGAACTAAATTGTGGATGGGGATCACTCAATGAGTTTGTTTAATTGATTCTTATTCCTCCATGAATTATAAGTTAAAAAGTCGTGTCCTCCTTGAGTGATCCCCACAATGTCGCTTGTCGGTTGAGTATCGTTGTATCGGTAATGGGTCAGTAGGCTACGGGAAAACAGCAAAAATTGAATCCGGTGCTGGAGTTGACGGGACCACTACTCAAAAACCACATGGAGGAAATTTGTAAAATATACATATTATGTTGTAGCCGTATCTTGCCTTTATACATACGAAAATATAGGTTGGCTCACGATGTATAACTGGACTTATTGACAGTTCCGTTAATATAACCCCATCACTAAGGATTTTATTAGTACGGGAAAACAACAAGAATTGAATCTGGTGTTGACAGGACGACTACTCAATATGGGAAAACAACAAATCCGGTGCTGGAGTTGACAGGACCACTACTCAAAAACATGGAGGAATCTTTTTAAATTTAGATATGTTTTAGCCATATATCTTACCTTTATACATAAAAAAATATAGGGTGGATCACGATGTATAACTGGACTTATGGACAGTTCCGTTAACCCCATCACTAAGGATTTTATTCACACGCATGCACTGTACGGGAAAAAAGCAAAAATTAAATCCGGTGCTGGAGTGGACGGGACCACTACTCAAAAACGACATAGAGAAATTTCGTATAATTTACATATGTTGTAGCCATGTTTCTTGCCTTTATACATAACAAAATTTCACCATTAATGGAAAAACGTGAGGAAGGGGGTGCAACCCCCCTCCCCCCCTCCCCCCCCCCCCCCCCCCCCCCCCCCCCGTTCCGCCACCGCCGATGGCCGGTACGGTATTCCGGAGGTCGCATGTTCGAATCCCGCTGCCTGTCAGTTTTCTTTGTTCGCTTTGAAAATTCATTTTAGATTCACCTAAATTGTTGAGTTTCCCCTGTCGTTTGTAATAGTAATGGAAAACTAAAACAAAACAAAACCGCAAAGCACGCATGCGCCGCCGCACGCGCACGACGCATGCAAAATAATTAACTGGTACCCGCTACATCATGTACATGCTTTCCTGGAATGTATGTTCTCTTTGTGTATGAGGTCGAGTACCAGGTTTATCCATCCCGGCGTTATCAAAATGGCGGACGCTGTGGACATTGATTTGTACGCCGACGATGTCGACCAAGAATTCAACCAGGTTTGTGTATTTACCATTTATTTTCATAACAGACTAAAGCTTTTCGTACTTTGATATATTGAGAATAATTATATTTGATAAAAGATGGACAGATGCTTATGACTTCTGGGTTATAACGAAACAAATTCAGTGGTTGGTCGAGCGCCATTTTTGTAATTCATTTGTGCATTTGTGCCCAGTTATCGGACAAGAAGTCTAACAGTTATCTTGATCTTGATCGTCATACTGCACACATCGCCCCAGGTGTAGTAAGGTCCCCAGGGAATGGAGGGCGTAACTTTCCTTCAGTTACTTGAAAAACATTTAGATTTGGAGAAAAAATGGGAAAGAGTTCCATATCCGGACATCACTTAAGTTAAGTTATACCTCGTGCACAAAGTCTATGGGCCATGACAGAAAAAGTCAAAGTATTTTCAAAGAATAAGTTGAAAATATTTCCGGAAAGATTTTACTTTAAATAATAGGCCTACCCACCACCAAAATCGGTCAAAAACAGCAAAATCTTGGAAAATAATCAACTCTCCGTGATAACAACTGTCTAATTTACTCTAAACATGTGGCACAACCTGTTATTTCAAGATTTATGTCAGCAAAATCTGTAAAAAATTAGGAAGAAATCAACATGAATGTAAACACTTTGGAGTGACTATCTACATGTACATTGTGCCAAGAACTTCTAACACAGAAAACACAAACTTTCTTCCCCTATATTACACTAAAATGTCCCAACAAAATTCTCAAAATTAAAGGTTGTGCTAAGTGTTTATACAATTATGAACACAAATGGATGGTTATTTTCCAAGATTTGCTGTTCCTTACCGATTTTGGTGGGGGGTATTAAAGTAAAATCTTTCCAAAGCGAATTGTAGTTCAGTTCTTCATCCCTCTCTTTTATTGCAGGAAGCAGAGCAGTACAACAGTGGCTCTGGGCAAGTGGACCTTTACGATGACGTGATCACAACACCTGCTGATGGAACCTCCATTTCTGAAAGAGTAATGCTCTCCATTTTTCATGAAGCACAAATTCACCTTAAAATTTGCTCTGTCTGATGCAGAAATTGCATTTTACCACTATTGTGCCGAGTGATTATTTCTTTTTTAAAGATTTTGAAGTAGAAGTTCCATGTCTGGCAAAATGTATGAGCATAAATGTGACCCGCTCTGCAAAAAGGGTACTTATGTTGCAAAATTTGAAAATAGTGTTTTATATATAGCTGGAAAGGCCATTTTATAAGCTTTTATATGGTATATGTCTGAGGTCTTTAGCATTTTGCAATCACGAGATATTTGGAAATTTGCATGTTTGTTTTCAGGAATTTCTTGAAATGACTTGAGGAGAAACAAGCCATTTAAAAAAACAAAAAGCAAAGCAATAGATGGAAGCACTCGACAAAAACACATTCTTTTTCCAACTTTATTCACTGAAATCAAAGGTTTTGGTTATGAAATAGAATAATATAGGTATCAAAGATGCCAAAAATTCCCTCCCTTCAAAATCACTTGTTTGAAGAATTTTTCACCCTCTTCACATTGAACGGCCCATAACTCGTAAAAGCATACAGCGACTTATGTGTACTTTTTGAAGAGCGGGTCACAAATCTGTGAAAAAAATGAAAACAAAATTAACGGGCTGAGGTCCAAATCATGTCACACTGTGTTTACCTAATTTTCTACATGTAAGTGTGGACACGGACATTGTATGTTGATACTGAGTCTTAGCATTATTTTTACTTTGTTTTAGGGGCCTAAAGAAACCATTGTTGTTCCTTATGAGTTTGTAAAATGTGGTTGTGGTGGTTAACGCAAAACAAGCAGAAATTGACATGATCTCAACTTGTATCTATTGAAATTCATGCCCTTGTTTTAATAAACCTTTTCGACATTCTCAAAGCATCCTGGGAACTGCATCAGCCCAACTGGCATTAGAAGAGCAAGCACATTAAAACGGACGTGATTGGTCGCATTGGTCCATGTTCGTTGTCATGCTTGCAAAAATCCTCTTCTGATTGGCTAATAATGTGACATTGTTAGCTGTTCTAATTCTAGAAATTCGGATTCATCAGTAACCGGTACCCTGAGCTATGAGAGGGATTCCCCAATTATTTCCTTTATTTTTATTCCCATTTAAAATTGATTTTTCTTGTTATTATTTTCGTTATGTTCCATGCAAAGATATGTGAAAAGGGTATCGCCCGACTCATGACGGATATTTAGCATAAAATCAATTAATATTTGGACTGGTTCACAGTGCCATAGGTTTGTGTATAAATTACATGGTTTGTTTGGCCTCCAAACCCACAATGCATTGAGAATGTGGAAAAGGTTAATCAGTAGACTTCCTTGTCTTCGTTGCAGCGGTTTTCCTCAGGAGGTGATGCTCGACCAAAGCCATTGACGACACTTCCAAGGTCAAATTCCTCATATAGTGGAAAGCGTGTCTGCATGTATGTCGGTAACTTAACTTGGGTGCGTAGCCAATTTTTCTTTCTTCCTCTGACACTGCTTTATGTAAATATTTACATTTCTTTTAATTTATTTTAAACATCATGGTTTAACATCTTAGAACGTTATTTTTGTAGCATTCACCAAGAGCAACTCATGCCATGAGCTGTTTTAGTACCCACACTGTCAACAAGTTCCTTGTGTCAAGTTGCAAGCAAGTCTTTGACAGCAAGTCTCAAGTCTCCGAAAGCAAGTCTCAAGTCAAGTCTCAAGTCACTGTACTAAATTGATAACATTTTGTAATGTAACAGCCTTGATCAAGTCGGCTGAGTCACAGCCAATATTCATGCTTCTCCATGGGATGAAGTAAATTCACATTGTCCATATTGCACTGAGCTTGTGCCGTGTTTCAAAATATGAGGTTCTGCATCATGAGTTATGTTGTGAAAATTCTGAATAAGCCAGTTCGGTATTCCAACTGCGCATGTGCACAACAAGATTCGACGATTTTTCTCTTGGGAAAAACGTGGCAGATAAATGCACACAAGGCTATGGGGGACGTGGTAACCGAATCTGCATTCTGTGCAATTTTTCGTGCAATCGAAAAGACGATTGAAACTTTTGTTTGAACAAATGTTTGAAAACATGTCGCTGTCCAAACGTTTTTTGAAAAATGTTACTTTAGAACACGACGATCTCTTTAAATTTGGTGGTACCCGCTATGCTTTTGCACGCATACAATGAAATGTTTCTCCCGAAAGAAAAATTGTCAAATCTTTATGTGCACATGCGCAGTTGGAATACCGAACTGGCTTATTGATTGACTTCAGGTATCAGCAGCACAACGATCGGTGTCATAATGTGAATTTTTTTCCTGATTGTTTATTGTTCAGTGGACCACGGACAAGGACCTGTCAGATGCCATCCAAGACATTGGGGTCACCGACCTCATCGAGATCAAGTTCTTTGAGAACCGTGCCAATGGGCAGTCCAAGGGATACTCAGTGGTTCATGTTGGATCCGATACCTCCTACAGGAGCATCTTGAACGGACTCCCAAAGAAGTAAGTCTAATTGCATGATTTGTTAATTTATTTCTTATTTTATGTTAACCCTAACCCTGCCAGACACAGCACAATACATCTGTGATGACAGCTCCACTTTGCTACGTTCTCCACACACGTCAATTTGACAAAGTATGCAATCTGATGCGTCTGGCAGGGTTCTAGCCAAAATGCCCTGGAGGGTTAGGGTTAATTCTTTCTGTTAATGAAACCAAGGTTTTCTTAAAAGTGCATATCGCACTGTAGCTCAAAAGCCTGAAGAAACCTGCAGTAAGACGATGAACAAGTGTTCATTTTTAGAAGTTGGAGGAAAACCTCAAAATATTCTGTTTAAAACCGTCTTTTGTAAGAATAACTCTTTTAGCTCCTACTGATCATGAGGGGGTCTCATTCTTAGCCTGATTAAACATAATACATCAACCCTATCTCTGAGTATAAGCCAGTTCGGTATCTCAAGGGTCAAAGGTTATTCGGGATAAAATTGCTGACGTAATGTCATGCCATGTTACGCGAATGCGCATTCTGATTGAATTAAACACGTGCGCGTTGTGCGACCACCTTTTGCGTTCACACGCGCGCGTTAGGTCACGCAGGTCATTCGGGATAAATTGTCATTTTGCACATGCGCAGTTAAAATACCGAACTGGCTTATTCTGTATGAACCGTGCTAAAAAATCATGAATTATTCATTGAATGTGCTTTAATGTCACAGAGAACTTCATGGACAGAATCCGGTTGTCACTCCATGTAACAGGCAGAGTCTCTCCCAGTTTGAAAATGCCTCCAGGAAGGGTAAGTCGATATAAACCTGATGTCAGTTGAGTGCTTCGTAGTGTAGTCGTCAAATTTGTAATGGGTCTGTGTATATAAAAGTGACATTGAATACAAATAAAGTACAAAATACCACAACCTTTGGGTTGTACTTGAGTGTTTTGATGGGCGTGAGTTTGAGTATTACTTTAATGTACAATAAAAGTGTTATTAAAAAAGTATATAATTTGTCAAACAATCAACAAGGGAAACTGACTACGTAAATTTCAATACATTTTTTAAGTAAACAAAGAAACTGGCAGGAGCGGGTTTCGAACCTGCGACCCCCGGGTTACCGTACCGGCGCTCTACCAACTGAGCTATCTTGCCCTATGCTGGCGGTCGGGTGGGTGCTAGTCAGAAGTCATAAACCCAGAATGCCGTATAGCCAGGGATCACACCCAATTTTCACGATACAACCTGGGAAGCGACATTGTGGGGATCACTCAATGAGGATACGACTTTTTAACTGATAATAAGAATCAGTTACACATAAGAGAGAAGAAAAAAAAACGCTCTACACATTTACAGACAAAGATGACTTACACTGGCACCGTTGCACAATCTGTATTCAATTTAATCATGAATCCCATTTGCTCTTTTCTCTCCAGCGCAAGGGGGGCAGATGTCGGGGGAAGGACGTGCTGGCCCTCCAGGGGAACGCAGGGGGCCTTACAACAATCGTGAGGGCCCCCCAGGAGGGCCTCCACACCAAGGTCCTCCCCACCAGGGACCCCCAGGAAACCAGGGCCCGCCGCCCCCATTCCATGGTCCTAACGGGCCGGGCCAGGGGCCACCCCCACCCTACGGCCCAGGGGGTGATCGGTTCCCTGGGCCTGGGGGACCAGGCGGTCCCCCTCCTCAACAGTTTCCTCCAGGTAAAGTCACGACGATTTTTTCCACTTTTTTCTTAAAGTTCACAGAAAATTCTTAGCTCAACTTAATGAGGTACAACAAGTGTACAATTTTACAGAATTTATTGAATTAAGTTGAGCAGGATTTCTAGAAAAATACACTTGCCAAATAGTTTTAAGTGGCTTGATATTAATATTTTCACAAACACAAGCAGTGTACAAAAAACAGATTCCCAAGAGAAAATCTACCGCAACGAGTAATAATTTAGGCAAGGAAATATAGTTTATTAGTAATGATGGAAAATATAAAACCAAAATTAAGGAAATGAAATGAAATAATAAAACAACTCAGGAATTTTAAAGGATGTAAATTTCCGAGGCAGAAAAGAAAATTCCACTTTACCGACCCTGTACCATAATTTTTATATGATTATGGCAAGACAGTGGAGATGTACACAGAGCCCATATTATTCATGTTCACCTTTTTAGATAACACCGTTCTTTTTCATGGTATTCTTGAACAGGTCGTGGTGGACCACCACCACGGGGGCCCCCACCCCCAGGCCCTCCTGGGCCAGGGTTCCAAGGACCTCCGCGGGGGCCGCCCGGTCCCCCTGGACCCCCCGGACCGGGGATGCAGAGACCCCCAGTGGGTGACAGAGGACCCCCGCTACCCCAAGGGGTATGTCTTTAACCCTAACCCTGCTAAATGCAACAGAATGCACCAATGGTAAAGTGGTTGGTGGTTGCATTTAGCAGTCAAGGCATGTCTCCTGGTCTGACGCTTTCTTTCGTATTTAGTATTATACATGTATAAGCCTCCAGCAACAAGGCTGGTACAGATGAGTTATTATTATTATTATTATTTATTTTACTCCACAATTCAAAATACATGTTGTATACAAAATTACATTAAAAATATTGAGCAATACATGTATACAAAATCTCAAAAAAAAAATAAATGTGGAGAAGGCAAAGCCGAGTAGGAAAACAAATTCCTATAGACGAATCCGGCGACCAAAATTAGAAGCATTTACTGCGGTGGCATCACGCTCGCGTGCGTATTTTACACACGCGCTCGATGCAGCTTCGACCAACAGGGTGTTTACAACTTGCCAAAATGCGCGCGACTGAAATTAAAGAACGCGCGCATCCTGCACGCGAGCGCGGCACAACGGTAAAAATGGTGTCGGCGAATTCCTGTATAACCAAAAGGTTCTACCTGCCCTAAAAAAACAATCTAAACAATTGTAATAAAAAAACCCACAAAAAAACACAAAACAAATGGCAGGGTTCTTATTTCAGCTGTGTTGCATTCTGTTGCATTTGGCAGGGTGCTCAGAGAATACCTCGTGGGGGTTAGGGTTAATCTATACGAGAGACCATGTGAAGTAAAGTGTGGTTTGGGGAAGAACCGGGGTATTAATTCAAAGGTTTGGGCAGTATTCTCTAGAAACCGACCCCAAGGCTTTTAAGCTCTTAGATCAGCTGTTATTGATGGGGTGTTGGTTTGTCATGATTGGGGCTGTGCAGCCAAGCCTAAACACTACCTTTAAAACTTTCTATGAGGTTCACCCAGCATGTGCTCCCCATGGACCAGGTATGTGTGACTGCTGTGGAAAGGTACCAAGCTAGCCTCTAAAACCTCACAGCTTCAGTGACAAGTTTCTGAGAGGGTCTCCTAAGGGACATGCATGTACAGAAAATGTGTAAGGTTCTGCAAGATATCATGCCAACTTCTACTGAGGTTTCATTGACAAATTTCTATGAGGTTCACTCACTGCATCATCATTACCCCTTCAGGGACCTGGCATGCACAGAGGCCCTCCTCTACCAGGCCCTCCAATGGGAGGACCGCCTCCTGTGGGACCTCCGGGACCTCACCAAGGACCTCACCTGGGACCTCACCATGGACCTCCTCACCATGGACCTCCTCACCAGGGGCCTCCTCACCCGGGGCCTCCTCACCCGGGGCCTCCTCACCAGGGGCCTCCTCACCAGGGACCTCCTCACCAGGGACCTCCTCACCAGGGACCTCACCAGGGACCTCACCAGGGACCTCACCAGGGACCTCACCAGGGACCTCCAGGTCCCCCAGGACCGCGAGGGCCTCCCATGCATGATCAGAGGGGACCTCCACCACGTAAGTCAAACTGCTTAAATCCTCCGGCGACTGGTGCATGTACTATTAACCCTAACCCCCAGACCCTTTTTCCTAGGAACCCTCCTCAATCCTAAAAAATCCGCCGATTGCCCTGCCCCAAAAAATGCATTCATCCTCAATCCTCCAAAATTCTCTTTTCCTTGAAATACTATTCATCCTCAATCCTCCAAAATCCTCTTTTCTTTGAAATACCATTCATCCTCAATCCTCCAAAATCCTCAAAAACTGCAAGCAGGATTTTAGAGGATTGACGTGGGTTAGGGTTAAAGATTTTGCTAATTTTCTAATAATCCGGCTTTGATCCATTTTCCAAGTCAGACATTGCTTGGACAAAGGACACCGTTTATAAAGGTCAGGAATTTCTCAAGCACAGGACCAAGAGCCTACAAAAAAAGAAATTGACACAGAGAAATTCTAGCTCTATATTTTCTTTGATGGAAACATACATGTTATCTGATGGAACTTTCTCTAAACAGATCCGCAAGGGCCGCCTCCCCATGGCCCCCCTCCACCTCACATGGGCGGGCCCAGACTCCCACATAGCGGAGCTCCAGGACCCCCACCCCAGCAAGGACCCCCACATTTTGGTGGACCTCCTAACCAGGGGCCACCTCAAGGCCCACCCCACATGCCAAACCAGGTGAGTTTAGTTTGATTAGTTTCATTCATTCATAGGACATTTATTTCAACGTCATTATGATATACATAGGCCTACATCATGTTAACATCTCTATAGCCGAAAATATTTTAAGGGAAGAAATAATACTTTATTACAATATTAACATAAAGAATTACAGTTATATATTAATACACATAATGACATTAGGCATAGGGTGAAGCAAATGCTTTTGTACCCCTGACCTGTTTGACAGACAGTACAGACAGACAAATTACAGCTACAAACAAAGGACAATGACAGACAAGCAGGAGTATGAATGAGCTATTGCTGTATCATAATGCACCACATTAGATTATTAACCCTCCTATACTTATAACTATCACAGCCTATCAAAATCTCTAAACACCAACTCTGACAGTTTGTGTGTGTTTCAATCTGAAATTTGATAGGTTTTGATCTGTACAGCAGCTGGGTCGATTTTGGCCCTGAGAACAGGAGGGTTAATAAGAATTGAGAAGTTGTGTTTTTAATTTCTGGGTAAATGTAGATAGAGTTAATGATGTTTTTAGAGGGTTGCTTAGACTATTCCAAAAACTAGTACCACGCTGAACAAGACCATTTTTTAACATTGACGTTCTGTTGAAATTAACATAAAGGTTTTTCTTCGTGCTGCTTCTAGTATTATGAGAATGAACATTTGAAGTTGAGGTAAAACATAGTCCGTTGGCTTTGCCTTCGGCTTTTCCCCAGTTCCATTACCCATCTGAAGCCTATGAATACTTGGACAAAATAAGCGGGCTCTATCTCAAGGTTCAAATTAAAGACTTTGATATACATTTTGAGGAAAAAGCTGCCTCGGATTTAGCAACATGTCGGGACCTGAAATTAGACGAAGTTGAAGCCAAAGCCAAGATTTGAATATTACCCAGTTTAGGCTGTTTGCTTAATAACCTTTAACCCTAAAAAAACCACCCAAATTGTTTTGCCCTCTTATCGTTGGGGAAGCCATTTGTTAATAGCCTAGCAGGGTGAAAAATAGATAAAGATCCCAAACAGGAAGATTCGTCTGTGTATTGGATGTACTAAGAGTGTACGGAAAGTAATCAAGTGTTTGTGTTATCTTGTTGTGCAGGGACCACCTCCCCATGGGCCACCTCACCAGGGCGGACCTCCTCCGCAGTTTGGAGGTCCACCACCACCTCAAGGAGGTATGCCTCCCCGCGGTCCGCCTCAAGGACCCCCACTTAACATGCAGCAGGGCATGCCCCAAGGTATTTTTAGTTATTGTATGTGATGAGTTTAGTGGATGAGGTGTATAAAGTGATGAGGTGTATAAAGTGATGAGGTGTATAAAGTGATGAGGTGTATAAAGTGATGAGGTGTATAAAGTGATGAGGTGTATAAAGTCCCTGTTGCCTCATGTATCATGATATCCATAAGATATGAGGTGCTTTATGATCCACCTCATAACATGCTGCAAGGTCCTTCATAAGGTCATTTGTTCATCTCCATCTGTTATTCACCATCAGTGTTGAGGTTGTGAGGTTTGTTAAAGATTTGTTGAGGACCTTACCTTGTTGGTCATATGTAGATATCTCATAAATGCCTGTGAGGTGCTTTATCATCCACCTAACATGAAGGAGGTTCCTCTATGAGGTATGTTTCATTCATCACCATCAGCAATGAGGTTGTTGTGAGGTTTGGTCGAGGTCCTTTTGCCTCACATCTAAAAGTATCCCATAAGTTATATGTGAGGTGTTCCTGGCAGGCAACAGGGCCTTGTTCTGATGACGCCTCACCTTGCTCCTGTGTAACCCGTGTGTGTTAATGGAGTATGACAGCGTTGTCTCAGGTCTCTCGTGCACAGCTTTGATAAATGATATTCAACACAATTCATTTATTTATTTTCAGGCCCACCACCACCCCGCCCAGGCCCCCCAATGCACAGCGGACCACCCATGCAGGGGGGTCCACCCATGCAAGGTCCGCCCATGCAAGGTGGTCCCCCAATGGGACATCCCGGACCGGGCGGTCTGCCCATGGATGGAGGCCCACCCATGCACGTTGGCCCTCCCGGGCCGCCGCAGCAGCAGCAGCAGCAGCAACAGCAACAGCAGCCGAGCGTTCCTCCCATGCATCCTGGGGGTGCACCCTCAGGAGGCTTTGGCACGCCTCCTATGCAGCAAGGACCGCCTCCAGGAGCACCTCCTCAGACAGGAGGACCTCCTATGGGCCAGGGGCAGCCACCTCAGGGACCAGCGCCTCATGTGAACCCGGCGTTCTTCCAGGGGCAGCAGGGGCCACCCCAACCTGAAAGACAGGTGTGTTATATCGTGAAACCAGGGGATAGTTTCAGGGAATCGCTAAGGCCCGAAATCCATTCCCGGCCGGTATGTATACCGGCTCCCGGTAGCCAAACCGGTTAATTTTAATCCTCCCAAACCGGGTTGGATACCGGCCAAGCCTCTACTGAAAAGCTAGTCTGGTTTGGAGGTCCATTGTGTCCAGTTCCGGGGCTGGCGAACTCCTTCTGGATGCAGACAATGGGGTGACTTTAATCTGTTAATAATCATCCACGGGTTAACAAAGGCCCTAAACGTTCGCTCAGTGTCCAAGAGGTTGCCATTGGACAGATTTGACCACTGAGCATTCGCACTTTAGTGATCACCCACATCTACACATTAACTCCCTATTGTAAACACTCTGGAGTGCCAGGCAGAAGACTTGCCAAGCTTGACCCCAAGTGGCTTTGAAATGCAGACACAGAAGTGGACTTGTACCGGCCCGGAAGGGGCGTAAAATCTGCTTTCAAATTTCACAAATTTTATTTTGCAAAAATTGTTTACCAGCCAATAATCTAACGACATGTCCTGGTATGGTATCAGAGACATGAAAATAGCGCTTCTTCTCAGCTGGATTTTTCTCGGTGTGAAAATTTACAATGCAATATCCTGCTTTTTCTGTTGTCATCGTTGTTTTTTGTTTTTTTGCAGCCTTTTGATCAAGGTTCATCTCGACAGAGCTTCGAGAGAGATCAGTATAGAGCCTCGGCTGAAAGGTAAGTGAAAATTCATCAGCGACAAGTCGGTACGCTTCTTGACCTGCTACTTGTGGCATCTTTGCAGGGTTAAGAATAGAATTCATCACTCACTTTCATATACCAACCCCATCGGTGAGATTTCTCAGGATTTTTCCTGATTTCAGGATTCTTGGTTTGGAAGATTGTTGGTCCTTAAATTGTTTTCATCATTCCAAAATTCCAAAAGTCTTCTTTTCATTTTAATGACTCTATTTGTTTGCACTCGTGAACAGAAATGCAGTTTTTTTAATGCATTTTTCAACCGTGCCAGACAAATTGAATGCATTCGAATATTTATTTTTTTTTTTTTCAGTTTTCGTAAATACCACCCCTGAAACCCTCATTACCTACGTGACAAGATGCTAGAATGTCACCACATGTGTAGCGCTTCAGAGCGAATGTTAAATGGGGAAGGTTAAACCTCGCGGCATGCTTGGCTTATTTATCACCGCACTATGCCGTCAACTTGACCCTTTTCACGTGACATCACCAATCCAACATTGGACTGCCTAGCGTAGTTCTTGTACTGAAATGCTGAAAAAGTTGAATGAACCAATTAAGCCTGATGCGTGGTATAACCTGCCCGATGCAGTACAGGTACTATGATCACAAGGCATTCCATGAAAGGTGACATTGTTTAAATTACTTCTAACGTTACCTGATCACGGGTAAAAATAGTCTACATGGACTTTTTCTCTTTTTGTTTATTAAATCATCCAATACAAGGCTTTAAGGTATTGGTTACGATCAGTGTGGTAGGCTTGGTGACATGTTCAATTTCCAACCCTACCACCCTTAGGCGTCAGTGCTATTTAGAAACGGTATGCAAATTATTTGAGAGTTCCCAAACAGTAGGGGCCCAAATGGTATTAATCCCCAGCCCAAATGGTATACACTTGAGCGCTAATGGTCTGGAGTTTGGTAGGCTGCACAATGCAGTACTTATCGGATTAGCCTCCATTGTGATAACAGTGGTCGCTTAAATGGCCGTGCCACTGCTAATCCACCAGGGTTAATTAACCCTAGAGGATTAGGGGTGGCACAGCCATTGAAGTCCAGCAGGCAGGACGCTCCTTTGTTTGGTAAAACCCCAACAGCAATCAGCCTCTTTTGTTGGGCACTTCAAGCTGGTACAAAAAAGCAAACAGTTTGGGGTCTGAAAGCGAGGCCCAAATGATAGTTTACAAACCGTTTGACAGTCTAAAGACCTATTTTGCATACCGTCTAACGATTCACATACCGTTTGTAATTCGCCCACATGCCTTACGGCCTTCCTGGGTCCAGATCTAAATAGAGGATAATTCTTCAACAGATTCCAGAGAAATTATCCCAATTTTCAGACCTATAGATGGCAAATTAATCCTCCTTCTCTCAGGGCCAAAATGGAGCCAACTACCCTACATATCAAAACCTATCAAGTGACAGGTTGAAACACACACAAGCTGTGAGAGTTGGTGGGTAGATTTTTTGATAGGCTGTGATAGTTATTAACTATAGGAGGGTTAAAGGGGGTTACCTCAGAGCTTGAAATTTGTTTTTCTGACACCCCGTCTTCTAGACAAGGCTCAGCTCCTCCAGCAGAGAATGGGAACTTCTTGAGGAGGCCGGAGGGCCCACCTCCTCCCCAGGCACCCCAGATGAGTGAGACGGAGTTTGAGGAAATCATGAGCCGAAACCGAACCGTCTCTAGCAGCGCCATCTCCAGCGCTGTCATGGATGCCAGCAAAGGTTACGATTCACAATCTTTTAACCCCCTCCGGCCTGGGGCCAATTTAAGAAAAATGTGCTTAGCACCAAAAAGTCTTGCCTCATTAAAACAGGTTATTAGTCAAAACTCCATGAGATTTCCATGCTAAGCAAACAATACGAGAAATACCAGTCACAAACAATATATATATCACATGGAAATTTGGTTGGTAATCATGTTTTTACCAAGGAAAACTTTTTTACGGTAAGCAAATTTTTATGCTTAGCAGCTCCATGAAATTGACCTATCGCGGTCGAATCGCGTCAACGCAGCTTGTGAATTATTGTCCAATCACATCAATTATAATTCCACGTGGAACGCGCAAAATCTGAGACAAACAAAAATAACCACACAAAATTCCCTTAGGGTTGTCTAAGGGGCGTGGTTAACTCGTAAACGGCGATGGGTCAATTGGCCCCTGCGGTTGGTGCCGGTATGACAAGATGGGCTTGTGCAGTCAAGTGTAAAGCAAACATGGAGTAAATACGCACATGAGTGCACATATAGAGGACAACCGGCCAGGTGGTCTTTTTCAAACCTCTCCATGGCCATTGTCCATATTCAAGATGTTAAACTTGATTGAGACATTTATAGTCTATAAAAGTTAAAAGCATAATCATGAAATTAAGAATCTATTTTTCCTCCGATGACATCATACTTTGGCTTATGAACATGAAAATTTGCATTTACATAAAAATCCAAAAATTGCCATTACACAAAGGACTACAAAGGATCTGGAAATTTGAAGTAACAAGGAAATAGCACCGTCCAAGATGCATTCATGACGTAAAAAATCATCAAGCTTCAAATCGTATCTGTAAAAAATCATATTGTATTTCCCCCCTGAGTCCAACCATATTTGTTCTCTACTTACACAGGCAATTACCCGAGCGCCATTGAGACCTTAGTGACCGCAATATCACTGATCAAGCAGTCCAAAGTCTCCACTGATGACCGCTGTAAAGTACTGGTCAGTTCCCTGCAGGATTGTCTGCATGGCATCGAGTCCAAGTCCTATGGATCCTCATCAAGGTGAGATAAGGCGCCGATATCGTGGAGCTGAAAGCACAAATTTTGCTATGCACTGAAAAATGTTGCTAATAGAAAGAAAAAAAACAGGTTACTACCTGAAATTGTAGGTGACGTATAATACTTGAGACTGGTTCTCAGATGGCTTTCTGCATGCTCAGCAGGAAAATGTTAAATGGGACTTGAAGTTTACATGGTTGACATGAACAAAGTATGGAAGGTTTGTGGTAACACCGTGTGAAATTGAGTTGAGTGGTTCTGAGAAGAACCGGTTGTTTTAACTCGTCATTGGGAGACTGTAGCTGGTGTAGGGGCGTAAGTAGTGGTGGCTGAGATCCAGTGCTGGGGGGGGGCGGGGATTAGTTCAGGAAAATGTTCTTAGCAATATTTTGCGCTTAGCAGCTCAGTGGAATTGGCCTGGATACTGACCTTTGCTCCCAAATGTCGTTATTGCATGTTAGTTTGACGTAGAGTACCGAAGTGATGACGTCAATCAATGCAATGTTTGGAACCAGAATACATTCTAAACTGCATGTGTTTGGAACCATTGCTGCGGCAACTGACGTCAGACTTCGGTACTCTTTACCATGGCACTCGAAAAGGGCAATATTGGATGCAGTAGTTTATAATAGTCCAAATTGATTGAGCTGGAGGGTGAATCGGCTGATAGCAGAGGGCATCCGCTCGTGTTATCAGAGGATTGTTATTCTCTCTGGAGTTTATTGGAGTGTCTCGTCAGGTCACCCTTGGAACAATGTTTTAGCTTTTTCATGTCAAACGTTGGGATAATTTTAAGCCTTAACATGTTTTTTTTGGGGGGCCGTTTTTTTACCCCATCTGTCTGGCTGTGATTGATGGGGTTCTGGTATGCAGCCAAGTGTAACACACACAATAGGCAAACAATTGATTGAGTCTGTGCAGGAATGCGCGTATAGATGACAACCAGGTGGTCTTTTTTCAAACCATGGCTATGGCTGTCATCGGTACTTTTTTCAGGAAATATTTTAGTACAGTAATGACAGTGACGTTCAATGCACTCAGTTTTACAAATTTGCGGAGAAGATTCCCTCTGAGCGAAACAGGTGACTTGATCCTTTTTTTTTTAATGCTCAAAATCCAGACGCAAAGATCGGAGTTCCCGGGAGCGAGATGAGACCCGCCACCGAAACCGTGAGTCCAAGAGCAGCCGTCACAAGGAGCGTCGCGAGAGGTCGCGGAGCCGGGACCGGGAGTACCGCGAGCGCAGCCGCGAACGAAGTGGCAACGACTACTCCTCCTCAACCAGAGACAGGGGCGAGAGGGACCGCGAGAGGGATCGTGACCGAGATCGTGAATATCGTCGCCGCTAAAAGAGCACAGCACAGGATGGGATAGCTATGCCGAAGGTAGGTTTTCAAACAGATTGTGTATTTTTCAGAAGACTATCGTTTGAATTTCAGATCACGAGTCTACACTCATACCCAATTAACAGGAGATCAAATAACTGCAGAACAGAGGTAAGTTTCTTTGGAGCGCTGAAACTATTCATTTTTATTTTAATGGGTTAAATTTAAACGTTGCGATAGTTTACATTAACTGGCTAATATCTTCCTTTGCATTACTTTGCCTTGATAACCACGGTGCCCGTTTATTAAAAGTTACTGTTAACTGTTTTTGTTTTCCACAGAGATTCGAAGCAGAGTTGATTTTATTTTTGCAGGCGAATATGTAGCTGAAAGACTTCCCAGACGGTGCAACTTTTAAACCTTTTATGCCTGAAATTAGTTTTTTCTTTTTCCAAGGTCAGTGACTTCGTGGCGGTATAAAACTAAAGGCGAGTGGTCTTTTGTATTATACTTCTTGGACGTAGTGTTACAGTTCTTGTGTGAAGGTTTCTTTTTTCTGTATTTTACGTTGACTAACGAAATGAACTCAAGTACAACCCAAGTACATGCACTTACGATGTTTTGAACTTACTCTTTTTTATCAAAGGTATGTATTGATTGGATGTGTACTTTTGAAGGAATGGTAGTATTTTGCCATTCTCTGAAATGTTTTAGTTGTAAAAAAAAGAAGATGAAATCATTTTATAGAGATAAATGCTCTACATGTACGTTCATATACATGTCCAAGGTTAACTTATTTTAAAATTCAGAACGTGTTTTAGCTGTAAATTTTTAACCCGTATCACCATACGGGTGGTCGTCCAAGAAGACATCCGCGCCATTTGTTTTCATTACTTAATCAGTAAACTGTCAACACAACCTTTGTGTGTGCATATTTTTTGTTTTTTTGCAAAGTAGTGGATTTAACCCATTAGTCCCCTTCCTGGGATATACTGGCGGGATGTCCCATATATCTTCATAGTCACAACCTGGCTTTCCCCAGCTATGTTGATTTGTACTCAGGTAGGCGGGATTTGGAAGTTGACTGTAAAGTATGTACTACATGTATACTGAAAGGGTAGTAGCAGTAGTTATGGTAAATCAATGTAAGTACGATTTGAAGCTTTGCATGGTGGTGGCGATACGATAAAGACTGGAATTGCGGGTAACACCATGTGAAAAACAAATCTCTTCTGGGAAGATTTGTGGTTCTAAAAAGAACCGGGATGAGTGTGTAACTCGATGTTTTGGACAGTGTGCTCTGTCCGTCACTCACACTCCTGAGGACGGACAGAGCACACTGTCCGAAACGTCCAGTTACACACTCATCCCGGTTCTTTTCAGAACCACACATCTTCCCAGAAGAGATTTGGTTTTCACATGGTGTTACCCGCAATTCCAGTCTTTATCGTAAATCAATGTAAAGAATTTTTCAACTGATGTGGATCGAAAACAAACTTGCGAAACAATTTTTTTTCTACTTTTTTCCCCCTGACATATGCATGTACAAAATATGTATGATTTGGTGGAAATCAACGTGTTTGAAATCAACGCGTTTGAAATCAACGCGTTTGAAATCAACATGTTTGAAATCAACATGTTTGAAATCAACGTGTTTGAAATCAACATGTTTAACCCCTTGCCACCGGTTGACACAAATAAGTGCAGATTGAAATTGCCACCTGTTGACACAAATAGAGGCAAATGTTTGCATTTTCAATCCATTATTGGGGTATTGTGTACGTTATGCTTGGCTGCACAAGCCTCGTTTCTGTTTCGCTTGGCTGCATAACCCGGGTGCCACCCGGTGGCAAGGGGTTAGGCAAGCTGTTATGCTTGTTCCTTCATATTCATTGGTGATATTCATTCAGAGTAGTTTTCCTCAGAAATATATTTTTGTTTTACACAATTTGTTGGTTCTTTTTGTTGTAAATGAGACTGTGTCTGGAGGAGTTTTCATTGAGATTTTTAAACTCATTTGGATTAAAAGCTTATGAAACTTTTGTTACCTTAACCCTAAACCCCCTTTTTCTCTAGGCGCACCCTACGGCATCCAACAAAATCCAATAAGAAAGTGTGAAGCCCGCTCAATCCAACAAAGTCCAACAGAAGTTACCCACTGTTGGATATTGTTGGATTCAGCAGGGTTAGGGTTAAGACATCCACTCATGGACGTGCAGTATTTCAGCCAACTCATTGTTTAATGTGTTTTTTCGTTGAATTATTTATTTTATAGTCATGGATCTCCTCGTTCCATTTTGGTCAGTATTTATTTGCATTATCACATAATTTCAGCTCAGGTAATCTTATGGAATTCATAGTGTTTCTTTTTTAATTAGTCACAATTATAATTTTTTTTTTGAAACTGATGTGAAAATATAAAAAAAAAATAATAATAATAATCTTTTTATTAACTACATTTAAAAGTGACAATTTGGTTATCGACAGCTCGTTTGGAATGTTTGTTGTTGCTTTATTTGCAAAATTGAAGCAGGAAAAATATCTGGCAAGCTATAGCGATGATTTTTATGTATTTCGTAAATCAGATGTTGAAATCTTGGAAATCATGTCAAAAACAGGTTGCTCATGCAAATAGGGGTTCCTTGCATAGGATATTTTCCTGTTATTAATTATTGTCTTCATGCATGCGACTTTGATGCTCGTCAAATCCATGTTGTTTTGACACTGATTATTGATAATTATACAACATCTGGATAAATCCCTACCATCTGATCGTTGATCACGTGCGTTGAATTATTCGTACCAACGCATGGCGTAGCCGTACCGCAAAAATAGAAGTTCTATTCAATGGTGAATAGAACTTCTATTGCACGGTCACACCATCGATTGCGCTCTGACCAATCAGATGATGAGGATTTATTCAGATGTCTATTCAAATAATGAATGTTTCACGTTCATGCAATGGAAAGAATAATTTCATTCGGTGACAGATGTAATGTTCCATTTCACTCGGCTTCGCCTTGTGGAATGGAACAGTCCATCTGTCAACTCATGAAATTATTACCATCGCACTCGCATTCTTTATTTGTATACATGTACTAAGATTTGAGGCTTTTTTGTGGATTATGTGATTAGGAATACTGGATGGAATTTAAGGGTAGCCCCATGTAAGGGGTAAGGAAAAATCTCTTTTTAGGAAGATGTGTGGTTCTGAAAAGAATGTTTCTCGAGAAGCAGGGCAACATTCTCTGCTCGTTTTTTTTCCAGACCCAAACATCTTCCCAAAAGAGATATTTTCCTTAAATGGTGTTACACGTAAATTCTATCCTGTATATCTGATTATTGATAGCGTGTTGATTAATTTGTCTGTAAAAACATTCCACTTTTATTCAGTCATGCGTAAAACACTTTCTTTGAATTCATTGTACATGAAGTTACAATGAATGCACAAGAGTTGTGTTATTTAAAACCCTCCTACTATTTAAAAGGTCAATATCAGTCAAAATTTCCTTCCACCTCCCCTGCTATACTTTTACACAGACATGATCAGATTACATGTGGTTTTGTACTATGGCAGGAGGGTCAAAAACAATCACCTTGACTGATTTTGACCCATACAACAACATGACTCAGAATGTATGTTTGCATAGGAGGGTTAACTCACGGTAAATAATCCCAATATTCTGTGTATAATGTTCGGAATAGGTTCCCATAAACTAAATGTAAATATCCCAATATTCTGTGTAATTATTCAGAATAGGTCTACATTGACATATTAAAAAGCCGTCCTTGAAAGTGATCTTAAATTTTAGATCACTGAATTGATAAACAAAGAGAGTGTCGGAAGTGGAGCTTGAGACTCTACCCTTTCTTATCGTTTTGTTTGGACAGTTCTGAAAATTGAGGTGATTGAAGTCAAACTTTTGATATGTGTGCTAAGATGTCATCCACAAATAGTGAATGTCTCACTGAAAACTACACAAATGGTGTCTATGTCTCACTGAAAACTACACAAATGGTTTAAACTTGGTAGGTCACATAATTGAAAAAGTGGTGTCAGAAGTGGGATTTTTGCTTTATGTACTGTTGACTGTTGTCCATAAACCTTTTCAATTTTCTGTCAAGTGGTTATAAGCAGTTCTAACATTACCATCCATGGGTGATTACCCAGAAGGATTTGACTAGGACACATTGCCCTAAAATGCCCTTCATTTAATCTCTTTGTTTAGTTACATGTACCTAACCTATTTCCAAGGTTTGTGCGTAAAACTTTTATGGAGAAATGTGGGAAAAACTGAAGTATTGACTTCCGGACATTTAGACAAGCGCGGCACATAGTGCGGCCATACTGTTCAGACAAACGGCACCAATCTGATTTTTCAATTCTGCAACAGTCAGACTTTATCGAACCAAACTGGCATCCCCCAAATGATTGTCCTGAATGATTTTCAGACAAGTGCCGCATTTGCAAGGGATAGTCATGGTCATGTACATTATATTTTACTTTTAATGATCTTTCTAGCTATAGCAATTTTAAGACGAATGCTTTTGTATCCCAATTGGGTGCCTTCAAGGCAATGTATCCCTTTAATGATAAAAAACTTACTTTAATGATAAAAAAGCTTATATTTTCAAAGATAGGTTTCCTTTCTTGTCCTATCATAAGTTAACTTTCGGTGTGCAATCTAAAAAAAAAAAAAAAATCAATTCCGTGCATAAGAGGTAAAAAAGCAGTTATGATTGGAGATCTTTAAATACAACATATAGAAGCTCAAGGTTTTGTTTGCTTCCGCAGAATACATGTCTTGGAAATATAATATCATCAACTTATATACCTAGTTTTGCTTTAGTTATTTTTATAGACATAAAACCAACTTTTTTTTGTTTTCTTTTAAAAAAAATTTTTTACAAGTCTAAATATCAGTAAATTGCTATGAAACTCATTTCTATCAAAAATGTATGTCTTGACTGCAGTTCTGTATTTAAAAAAAAAGCGACAGTTGAAGAAATGTTTGTGGAATATTTTTCAATTGGGTCATCTGTACGACGCTGCGGGAATTTAAAATTTGCGTTCGACAAAAAAACATGTACACAAAATTAAAACATGTACATGTATTGGCCTTAAATTCAGCGATTGGTAATTTTAGGTGTTATTCCAAATTGTTAAGGCATCTTTGCCTGTCGTAACGTACTTTTGGGGGTTTTCCTTGTGCGTTTTGCAGAGATAAACATTTTAGATAATCCTCAGCTCCATCAAATATTCAGGGTTCAGATTTGTCAGGATTTTTCCTGATTTCAGGATTTTTGGTTAGGATTTTTACTAATTTCAGAATTTTTAAAGGAATCTCTTGAATTCCTGAGGTGTTCCCGTAAAGGTGTTTTTCCATATTAAAGTGGATATAGACCAATATAAACAGGTATTTTAAGGGGTGCCTTTAGGCAAATACCAACCATAGACCCTGTGCTGCTCTGGGGTCCTTGGCGACCCCCAAACACTGCAGATTTCGTGGATTTTTCATTTTCGTCCAATCTCACCCTGAATTTTGTAAACAAATGGCTTTGATTTTGATGTTTGCCATTTGAGTCTGTGTCCAGTTATTAAATAGATTTTAATCCTATAAAGGAAATCTGCAGAAGCTCAGCAAAACAAACCAGCAAGATTTTCCCCCCCAAATTTAGGCCTAGATAATTACACTATTTTACAATACCTTTTTATTTATTGAAAACTATATATAACTACAGTACATAAAACCCTCTTTTGTTGTATCTACATTTTCAGCCTTGGTTATTCATGTATTTGTTTGCATATTATGCCTCAAGATCAGTATAATCTTTTAAACACCTTGCACACAATATCGTTCCTTTTTTAAAGTAAGAAATGCTTTAACTACTTGTTAGAGTACACATCCAGAAAAGTTGTGTAATACACGATAGACCCTGCATCTGGTATTATAACCTAAATTGGCTTTTCCATGCTTCATCTTTGAAAAGCACATGTGCATCAAATCTCACTGGTTACACACTTAGAATGATGTCAAATGTGTTAACAAATGTATCATTAGAGATGTTATTGTTCAACATAACATTTTGTTATTGTTGATTATGTAAATTAGAACAGATTTTTCTCTTTTGCCCTTTCCCGAGATAATATATGAACCACTGTATGCTCAGTGCTTTCCGAGAGCCTGTGTGAAAAAATTCACAGGCTTACTCGGGCAGGATTCGAACCCACGACTTCCTGCTTACTAGTGCAGACGACTTAACCACTCGACCACCGAGCTGGCCGGGAAAGGGCAAAAAGGAAAAATCTCTGTTCTAATTTACATCATCATCCCTGACGCAAAATTCCATCTTCACATTTATTGTTGATTAGTCTTCATTTTCTCCACAAAAACTTGAGAAGGTAATTATGTGAATGGGTAGAAGATTCAGCTTTCTCAGTTAAGATTGGAGTTCACACATCCGTTGCACGTTTGTCAGTTCTATAAAAATAAGATTTCAACATTCTATTTCAACATTCCTATGAGTCACTTTTAATCCTAAATCATTCAACTTGAAACAAATGCAAGGCACTGAAAGCAGTAATTCAGATTATTTGTTATCAATGCTGAAATGGGCAGCAGGTGTTTAATAAAGTAACGCAAGACACATCCTGTCATTTGTTACTCTGGACTCATTGCGATTGAATACAGGGTGGTACAAAAAAATGAAACGGCATACTTCCGCTACCCTGAGACTCATACAACGTATACCAATGCATGGGTAATTTTGTTAAAAGAAAAATGATACCAAGATCTCCCGATTCGGTCCAGTAGTTTTGTTCTAGAACCTATTTTGTGAAACAAAGTCGGGAGTCATTTGGTCCCGAGGTATAACCAGTATGCTATCATCATGCTCTTTTCTGCATGGAACAAATGGCCAAGTGACCCAACTTTGCTTCACAATAGGCTCTGGAGCAAAAACTACTGGACCGAATTGAGAGGTCTTGGTATCATTTTTCTTCTAAAAAGATTCTCCATCCATCGGTAGGGGTGGTTTGACTTTGAAGGTTAGTGGAAGTGAGCCGTTCCATTTTTTTTTGGACCGCCCTGTATATACTAAATTTTACATTGATGTGGGTGCTGTATTGAGAAGGATATACTTGTTCAATGAGGTACAAAAATATTTGAAATGAAAAGGTTAGTTTGGATAGTGTTTGAATAGTTTAGTTTGAGTTTGAGTAGATTAACTCTCCTACTATTATAACTATCACAACCGATCGAAAAACCAAATCCTCTCCTCTCCCACAGCTTGTGTGTCTCAACCTGTCACTCGATAGGTTTTGATAGATAGGGTAGTTGGCTCCAATTTGGCACCTGGAGAGGGAGGGTTAAATAAATGACAAACGGTGCCAAAGATGAAAACATTGATGAACATTTTAAAGGTTTCAAAGTTCACTAAACCTGCCCATCAATTGGTTGGTGATGTGGAAACAATTGCCTGTGTTCTGTAACGTTAATGCTTGATCGGTGCTTGAAACCATGTTTGGATGCATGTAAACGTTGGTACGTGTAGAAATAAGCTTTAAATTGATACACCATTCAGTTTTGTATTCATACAAATTGTCTTCTTTTTCAGTGTGCGAAGGCGTCAGCTGAAGAAAGTGGAGTTTGCCCCCAAATTTGTGACTTTGAATGTAATTCCTTTGAAAAACTTTCTTTACAGGTACTCAACACTACAAAGATTAAAAGAAAAGATTGTATATATTAGGCCTTTTTATTGCTTGAAATAATGTGCATTTTTTTACGTAACAAAGATGAAATTTTGTGCAGGGAACAATGTATTTTTATGCAAATGTATTTATTCAAATATTTCTTTGTGAATTGAATTGTGTAAGTCAACTTAACCAGGAGAGTGTGTTTGGAGAGTGTCTGATACCATCAAAGTTTAAGCAAACGTTTTAGAAAGTAAAATTAATATTTTCACTTAAAAACCTTTTGTCGTATTGGATGCCAAAATGAAATCTCCTATGAAATGATTGCTGTTGATTTATTTTTAAGAAATGTTGAAGTTCGAGACTGCTTTGAATTAAAAAAATGAAAATAAAATAAATGGTGTACATTCTAACCAAAAATTTCCACATTTGCATATGCCCAGGAGTCTTTTGACACAAACCAGACTATTAAAATGTTCTTACACTTGAAATATTTCTAGGGTTGTTGCGTTTAAAAAATAATCAGACTTGATAGAGATACTGTTGAAGTACAAACATAAGTTCTTCCTCTATCTGTCTTACCTCCTGTGAGTGGTTAGTGCGGGATACATACCAAAAAGATATATCATTGTGTTTTTAAACTTTAGTAAGTCATGACTTTTTGTTTTGTGTACTACGTGTATGTATGTTGTTATCAATGAGCAAGCATCGTCTACACATTTCACAGACAGAATGTTAGGAGGTAGAATGCACACTGTGCTTTGTTGGTTGGTGTATTAACCTTACCTACCCCAAGCCTTACAAACTCCAACAGCAGGTTTTGTCAAGTTTTGATGGGTTCAGTACTGCAGTACTTTACATGGAGCTATGATGCCCCAATTTGTCCATGTCCAAAGAATGTGCCATAGGTTTACTGCACAGTGTTGGATTTTGACAGGTTGAGGAAGCCTCCTAGTAAAAATGCCTAGGGGGTTAGGGTTAATGACACCAAGATTGTAGGATTCTGAAAACCAAAGTAAAATTAGGAAGTTTCTAGTCATTCGGTTTTCAGTTATGCTTGTCTCGACACAAAGTCAATATTAAGTCAGTTCGGTATTTCAACTGCGCATGTGCACAATAACATTTTATCCCGAACGACCCGCGTGACCTTACGCGCGCGTGTGAATGCAAAAGGTGGTCGAACAAGACGCACGTGTTAAATTCAATCAGAATGGGCGTTTGCGTAACATCGTGTGGCATTACGTCAGACATTTTATCCCGAATAAGCTTTTACCTGTGAGATACCGAACTGGCTTATTTCAGAACGTATGGAGTGTGCTAATTGTGTGTAAGACCAATCCTGCAGAAATTGAATCTCACTCGGACATTCGTACAATAGGAACTGTACATAGAATGTCACAGATTTCAAATGAAACGGAAAAAGGAATTGCTCAACGTTGGTACAATAGTCAGCATTTAAAACCTTGGGGCAATTTGGGGATTTTTTCGTGAAATTTACCAACTGTTGGTTCAAGTGGTACTGCTCAACTGTTGTTTACCCATCTTTTGTACAGTGTTCACAGATGTCTTCTGGCAAATTTTGTATTCTCTTTGACAATTACAAAATGGTACTACCTTTGTAATTGTTTGTTTCAGTGTTGAATATTTTGGTTTATAGCAGATTCACATGTTGATCTGGAACTCCATTCTTGGAGGGGCAATCTACAATAATTAAACAAATCAAATTGCCTATAGATTGGCTATGCTAAATCAAATGGTTACACTTCAAGGGGCATCAAATATGCCTTAATGATGTTCCAGGCTTGGTGTGGTAAACCCTTTGAGACTCGAGACCCAGGGGTAACATTTGTCAGGATTTTCCCGATTTCCAGGATTATTTGTCAGGATTTTTTTTACTGGTTTCAGAATTTTCAAAGAATCTCTTTTGAAATTTGGAATTCCTGAGGTGTTACCCTAATTAGACTAACCCCCTATACTGTCACAGCCTATCAAAAACTCTATTTACTAACTCTCACAGTTTGTGTGTGTTTCAACCTGTCATTTGATTGGTTTTGATCTGTACAGCAGCTCGGTCGATTTTGGCCCTGAGAACAGGAGGGTCCTGTAAAAGTGGATATAGACCAATAGAAACGGGTATTTTAAGGGGTGCCTTTAGGCGTTAGGTCACTAAAAATCCTAGAACCTACATTGCTCTTGGGTACTCGGCGACCCCAAGCACTGCAGATTTTGTGGATTTTTTCATTTTCGGCCACACACTTACGAAATGGATGATAAAGGTTGAGTGAATGAAAAAGTGATCAAAGATATCTGCAAACACAGTGTTAAGGGAAAGAGGGAAACAGGTGCAGCTACTTGAAATGAACCTGCAGGTGTTCCGTAGGCATTGCCCGTCATTATGTTGTGATTCAGGGTGAGATTTGTCAGGATTTTTTGTCGGATTTCAGAATTTTTAACGAATCTCTTTTACAATCTGGAATTCCTGAGGTGTTGTCCTAAAGGTGTTTTTACCTGTAAAAGTGGATATAGACTAATAAAAACGGATATTTTAAGGGGTGCCTTTAGGCAAATACAATCTAGATGTTGATCGGGTCCTCGTGGATTTTTCTTGGATTTCGTGGATTTTTCATTTTTTGGCCAATCTCACCAATAGCAGTAGATACTTGCTATTCTAAAATTCACAGGATCATTATATTTCTTGTTGTGATATATTTATTTTCCATTTTTTGAACCATCTTCGAGACGAAGTAAAAGATGATTAGTGAATGATGTATAGGTTAAGTAAGGTGAAGATGAGGATTGTGTATTTTTAAGGGTATTGGTGATTTTCATGTTTACTGTATTTGTGCTCCGTCAACGTTCTATGTGCGTAGGTGTTTAACCCCTTGGGCACGGTATTTTACGGGAGACGTTGGGGTGTTGCAGTGGTTCTGGCAGCCAAATCGAACCACTACCATGTGTTTGTGCAGTCAAGCATGACATAAACAATAATCCAACAATGGATTGAAACTGCACAAACAGCGGCCAATGGCGTCATCCGTACGCAAGTGGTTAAGGAAATGGTTTCAAAAAAATTGGCCGCAGGTTCAAATCCCACTCCTGTTTATGTTTTTTCACTCTAAAAAATTGGTTTTTAAACTTAACCTTCTTTGTGTCAAAAACACCATAGGCCTATAGATCGCAATAATACAATCACGAGCACATGCCTAGAGCATTGGTGGAACGCAGTAACCTTCATTGCTTTGGGTTTCATGTCTGTGACCAACTTAATGGAAAGGCTCTTTGCTGTTTTGGTGTCAAATCTCGGACATTTTTGTCTTTACTTCCTTTGAAAATTTGATTTGGATTCTGCAGTCTTCATATAATTATGTATAAAACGTAGATAAATATGTTACATTTAAAAATGTTACATTTTGAAATACAGTGCAGTGTTCTCCACGGCCTTAAATTTTAGCAGGGCGGCAGACACAATGCGAGCGCGGAGCGCGAAGCCCTCATGGCGTGGGGTCCGGGGCCCGCTGAAGGGCCTCTGGAAATTTTGGATTCTAGATGCTCTGTGGTGCAATCTGAGGCATTTCCTGGCCACTCCTTCTGACTCTTTGAATCAAATTTGCTCGTGTTTACAACTTGAAATGAAGGCAAGATTTTTAGGGGGTTAAGCCGGCCGGCCGGAGAGCTAAACATGCACGTGGGCACAGCGCGCGTGGATAAGGTATTTTCCGAGAGAAAAAGACGCCCTCAAGTGTTACGGAACATTGTAATTTAGGTAAACTGTTCTCGACGCGACAAAGTGAAAATGATATTACCAGGGAGATTGGAACCAGTCCAGAATAATATTACGTGTATAGTTTTATGATGTGAATGCAATATGTTGCGTATACGTTGCGTCCAGATCTGTTCGATTACTATAAACGCTACTGAAATACTACTGAAATACTGCTGAATGTTAATGCTGGCAAACTCTTCATGTTCGTTCCACAGAGTGCGGTAAACTTCTTCGTACTTAGATAAACTGTGAAGACGGTGGAGAATGGGGGAAAATCCAATTGACACAAAAATAGCAGGGCGGTGAAAATTTTAGCGGGGCGGTAAAACTTTAGCGGGGCGGCATACAATTTTGGCAGGGCGGCCCGCCCTGCTAAAACCCCTCGTGGAGAACACTGCAGTGTAAAATTTTGTATGTGTAGTATAATACCACTAAGCCTCTAGGGCATTTTTGCTAGAACCCTGCCAGACGCATCAGATTGCATACTTTGTCACATTGACTTGTGTGGAGAGTCCAGCAAAGTGGAGCTGTCAGCACAGATGCACTGTGCTTTGTCTGGCAGGGTTAGGATTGAGATGTAATAGGCCTTATTCGTAGTGGACATCGTGGAGTCTAATACCTTTGTTTCCCCTTGATAGGCATGTTCTTTAATTGTTAGTTTGAATGATAAAAATAGACCTCAAAGATGGCCGCTACGCATAAAGTCTGTACTCTTGTGTGAATCTTTTTATGTGTAAAGAATGAAAGAGAGTGCAATTATTAACCATTTGCCCTGCATCTGAATGGCATTTATTGATACTCTTACAGATTGATATTGTGATGCTTACCAATCTTTTTTCTATTTTCTCGATTACACCCATCTTCCTCTCTTAGGAGTTTTGTGACGCCAAGATCCTGCTCTGCCATCACTGTAATTCTCAGTATTTGGGTAACCATCCACTCAATGAGAAAGACTGTATTCTATGAACTTGTCCATCTGAACTGTAAAATTTAGATACCTAATTACCTGCACTGCATTTGTGCTGTTTTTAGAGCAGTTTTGTGAATTTTTCAAAGATGTTAGGTGTTGAAAAGCGAGCCTTTGAAATTGGGTTTCTTGTAAAAAAGAAAACTTGAAAATAGGTTTGTTGGTATTTTGTTTTGGCAGAGGAGCTTTGTAAAATGTATGTTTTTGTGACCTTTGGCGTTCTTTTTTTCATTGTTTGAGTGAAATTTTCAAAGCACACATTAGTCTAGTCATGAAGCAAAATTTAGCATGAAAAAAATGTCCTGTGAAATGTATATATCAAAAAAGCCGCAATGAAGAACATTGGGATACGGACAAAAGAGATTGCACGGAGTCGTAGCTTTGGACGAGGGACCCGGGACCAAGACTTGAACCACGAGACACCACAAGAATTCGCCAGGCAGGCAGTCATATGTTCACCATTGCAGCTGTGTGCAATAGCAACAGCAACAGCAACAACAGCAGCAGCAGCAGCAGGGTCAGCACCAGCAATGGCAAGAGCAAAGGTCAAAAGTCAGAGAGTCACCTATCAAACCCTTCAGAGTCGCACACATTGTCTGTATTGGAAACGTCTCGGCCATCACCATGTAAGGAGGTTGTGGTTACACACTCATCAGTCTTCATTTCCTCTGGGCTCGATAATCGACAAGCGGTCTACCTTCCAATCCAAGTCCGTAAGAATTTTAAAATGTTTGTTTCTGCATGCCAGTTGTCTTTTTACAGTTAATCCTTAGTTTATAACGCATTACATGTATATTGTCGCTTGTGCTAAATGCTCTGTCAATGTCTTCAAAGGGAAAATAATGAATTAGATCGAGTTGAAACCATTTTGCATTTCCTTGAAGACTTGCAAGTTTCAGTTATACGTCGATTTGTTTCTGTGAGGTTTAGAATTTCATCCATTATCTAGTTCATTGATCAGAAATGACCTCTAAGTGTACATATTTCAAACCCTGGGTGTCTTTACTCCATTGTTTTCAACATTGAAACTCGGCTTTCTACTCATTTATCAGTCTTAAAAACAGTCTTGGGCAGCTTTACTTTATATTCATTTTGGTAATGTTTTCTGATATAATTTGTGTACATTTTAAAAACTGTTTTGTCTTTTCCACCGTTCGTTCCATTCGGAAGATTTTGCTCTAATAATTCTATAAAGTGTTGAGTGTTGTTTCCGAAAATGGAAACTTTTAGCTTATATTCATCTGAAAAGCCAAATAGATTTTGGGTGGAGCTTTGGGCTTGAATCAGACTCACAACCGCCGTTGAAATAAGCAGAAAAAAATGGATTGATATAAGAGAAAGTTTTTCACTTCGAAAGGAAGTCTCATTTCAGAGTAAACAAATATATGTAATATTGAGATGGCAGTAAATCTTTGCAAAGATCGTCTATAACGAACTCGATACCCAAACGAACCCGGGGTCCATAAAAGATTGTTTGTAATGCGTGTAGTGGTTGTTCGTTATTACGATTTTCGGTAATATTCAAAGATGGCATCCGTACGGTACTTCACCCTCTGTACATTGGTACATGTGATTGGTTCGTTTTATACTTGAAAGAACTTGGAAGAAACTTTGTTCTGCACAAACGGGATGTTTTTGTGGCTTTCCTGTGTCAGTCATCGATCTGTTCACGTGTCATTTCAATCAAAAACCATAGGGGCTTGATTCGTGTGATAAATTATTTTAATGGCCGTTGCCATAGCTTTCTACGTGTTATGTTAGAGCAAGATTTTCAACAAGATTTGCCACATGACAGTGAAACCCTAACCCTTTTTAATGGTATAAGCATATTACTTGAGTATCTGTAGAATAAAGCTTTAGTGTTGCTGGTAAAATAATTTCAAGTTTGACTGAATGATTTTAAAGCCTTCATATTACAATTAACCTAAGTTTTGAAATGAAACGGGGCTTCCAGTCCGTTTTTGTGCCACGTACAAGCACTTTTTCTAGTCATTCGTTTTTTTATCAAGTGCAGACATGGAACATGCTATGTACCTGGATGTTTTTCTGTCAGGTGTTTTTGATACAACATAGGTTTACTTAAGTCATTGACTAAGTTTCCAGAAGAACATCCATTGTTGACCAATGACAGCCGCCAATGACGCGCACAGCTGGCGTGCACAGCTGTGATTGGCCAATACATCAAGAGACGTGCTGGATGGATCAGTTTTTTTTTTAAAGCTGTTTGACTTGCTGAGATTATAATTTGTGGAATGGGAGTACAGTGTAACCGTTGCTGATGTGTATGTTGTTTTTTCAATGGGGTTGGTGGAGAGGGGGGGGGGGGGAGGTGGGATGGGATGGGTTACCCTTATGTTTGAACTTTTTCAGATGACAGATTTGAACAGTGTACATGTACATCGAATTATGTCAAGGCCACTTATGAATGTCTGCAAAGTCGACGTGTGCAACGGAAGGTGAGATTCGGAAAAATTGTAATTTTAGAAAGTCCATGTCGCATTATAACTTTCTCTATCAGATCGTCAGGGTGTGTGTACATGGTTTAAAAGCTTTACTTGTTTATGCTTGTACCATTGATCATGCATTGATGCTCTTTGTGGATTTTTAAATCTCCAGATTTTTCACATACATGTTCATTGTCAAACAAAATGCTTTGTCAAAAGTCATGCGTGATCCTGGCCTGTTAAGATCGAATTTCACGTTCCGAATACCGACGCTGGAGACTACAAATAGATAAAAACAATTTCCCTGTTAAGTGTGTTTGGCCGTCATATTTTCCCAGATTAAACGCTATGCTGTTCAGTAGAATGAGATAAAGTCCTCATAATTGGCTGAATTTGTCCGTGAGCAATAAAGTCGAACTTGAGTGTGATGTTAGTGTACATATTGCTGCCGAGTAACCATCCTGACGATGTGATGTCGCATTGCAAGTGGGCCATTAAACCCTAACAGTCCTGAATCCTCCAATTTTAATACGATTTTTCCCACACACCCCAGGGAGTTAGGGTTAAGGACAAAGTTCGGTTCCAGCTGTTCGGTTTCAGACAGTGTGACCTGTGGCCGCTACCTGTGGGGTATTCTTTCCCATGTGCTTTTCTTGTATCGAATATGACGTCACGGCAGCCACGTTGTGGCACACACGCATACAATATACATTTTGTACATGTCGATGTGATCATATGCCTCTCCTATGGCGACCGGTTGTTGTGGCGACGTGGATATTCGATACAGTCTATAATTCATTTTTTGTACAGTGTTATCTTAAATATATTTGATTCCAACATAATTTGTGCTTTTTCCCGTCAGGTACCGGCTGTGGTCGAAGCACAGAGAGTGCTTATCAGGTAATGGTTGCATTGTATCGTTTTTTCTTTCCCGATCTAGACACAGTACTTACATCATTCCTCCAAGCTTACAAGTCACAAGTCTTGATGTGTTTAAGATCATATTTTCTTGAATTTGACTTTAGTAAAATCGTTAAGATGAAAACATTGATTGCCAAGTAAAACAAAAAAATACCACTTCACTTTCCGAAACGATCGACTCTGAAATATTGGTCAAATCACCAATGGATTTAAGTGAAGGTGCAAGTTTTTACATTTTTAATTTGTTTTAAATGTCGTTTGCCGTTGCAATCTTGGCACAAATTGTCAATGCCTGTTTGATGATTTTTATACAAATAAAACATTTTAATGAGAGAAGGAAGTCATTTTGTTTGTCATCAATGATTCTCGGTAGTGTGTGCGTATAGTGTTTTTTCTAAGCATTTTGAGGGGTTAAGTCAGAATACATGTTAATGCAAGGAAGGACACATGTACATTGTAGTTGGGATTGGGGTATATACCCAGCATGATATGGGGCAGAGGGGTACCCCCTTTTGTCCCTATACCCTATACACTCTCCAGACTATTGTTACCTAATACATCCCCCCCCCCCTAAACCTCTGAAAAGAATTCCTGAGATTACAGGAACACAATGACAAACACAAAAGAGAGGGGGGTGGGAGGTTCCGGGTTCCCTCTACCCCATATCGTGCATCATATGGATTGGGGGAACATGCTGTTCTCTAGTCTGTTCTCTAGTCTGGTTCCCTGACCTGAAGATTCCCTGACGTCTAAATCTTAGGTCAGGTAGCTTCCACGGTGTAAAATAGATCATGGCGTAGTGTTAGTCCGAGCATGAAGGTATACCTCCATGGCCTGAGTGACGTCAGTGGCGTCATTCAAATTTAATATTCTTGCAAAATCCAGTCGACAATACTGCAAGAGTGTGGCATTGTTTTTATATACAATTTGTATATTTTTGAGAATTCGAATTTCAGGATCTGTAACGGGTCCGACAGCCATTTTGTTATTGCGAACATCAACGTAAACAGCCGAATGTTACCGAAAACAAGTTCGGAAAACTTCGGAAATTTTCGGAAAGTGGCAGATCTCTGCCACTTCTCGTCACGTGACATTGGCGGCAGCCGAACCTAATATTTATCAGAAATAATCAGAATAGTTTGGTCTGGGAACCAGACTAGCTGTTCTCCTACTTCAGCTTGGAGTTTGCAGTGAGCGTTAAACCTGATGTATTCCCCCCCCCCCCCCCCCCCCCCCCCCCCGCGATTGCCCCATTCCCATTGACACTTGCGCCATGAACTTCAAAAGACATCTTCACAACAGGAGCCAATTTCATAAAGCTGTTAAGCACAACAATTTGCTTAGCATGCAAATGCTTCCTTGATAAAAACTGGATTACCAACCAGATTTCCATGTGTGGAATATTGCTTTTGACTGGCATTCAGCTGTTTGCTTAGCATGAAAATTACCTAGACTTTTGGCTGGTAACCTGGTTTTACTAAGCAAGACATTTTCATGCTAAGCAAATTTTTGTGCTTAACAGCTCTATGAAATTGGCCCCTGGCCTGTTCCCAAGTGCCTAATTTCTACTAATAGCTGGTGTCGAAAATTATAAAAATGGAATTTCTAAAGTGTCGATTGGAGTTTCGCTGGATGCACTTTCGGGGAAGCCTGCAATGCAAAGACAACGCAAGCTGTCGATTACTGTCGATGGACGTAACAAACTTGACTCTAAAAGGATTCTGCTGATTTCATTTCCGTTATATTCAGAAAGAGACTGACTCATGACCCTATATGAACACACAGACTTGGCACATGAACTTGGCAAGAATTTATAGACTAGACGATTGATACACAACCTGCTGTTTGCAGGCTCAATTTCTTGGCAGTATCGACTATAGGCAAGTCAAGACACAGTCAGTCATGCGCGGTACTTAATTGACTAGATTTGTTGTCTTGGCAACACCCCCTGAGAACCGGCCATGGGGTGCTTTCTGCTGACATTTTTTTCCCTCGAAGGAATTTGCAAAGGAAAGCTAGGGAATTTCCCTATCTCGGCTGGATTACAAACCTCGAGGGCATTGAAAAACTCCGGGTTGAGGAACCCTGTGGAAATAGTTGTTTGCGTCTTGAACACAGATCACGAACCACGAACTATAAATAATCCAAGTCGGGGTTTCCCTGTCCCGTCTCGTGAATCCCATAGGATCGAATAGAGTTTATTTACAACTTATGCGCCACCCTCACCTGGTAAATAATACATCGATCGCGGGGTTTCCCCAGAAATCTTAAATTCAATGACCTTTCCATGAAAACAATGTTTTCCATGACCAAATCTGACGCTATTTATCGCATCTTATAAGAGTCCATTTACAATACACTGACCATGTGTATTGGGGGCCATTCAAAATTTTCATTTTAAATTTTGATATTTTTTTGGCCCGAAAATGTGGGTCATGGGTGGGTCAAAATTATTGAAAATCGAAACTCGCGTTTCAATAAAAAACGAAAGTGACTGCACCGATCATTCCCCAAATCCTATTAACTAATGAAACACAATTAGAAGTCATTTTCAAAGTGAACAAAGAAACTGACAGGATTGGTAGAGCGCCGGTACGGTAACCCGGAGGTCGCAGGTTCGAATCCCGCTCCTGTCAGTTTCTTTGTTCACTTTGAAAATGTATTCAAATTTACCTAGTCAGTTTCCCTTGTGGATTGTTTGATGAACAATTAGAAGTCATCAGGTTCAAGCGGGGGAGACCTACATCTGCATCACGCCGTCACTGAACCGGCAAATCAATATTTTAAGAAAGACAATTGGGATAGGTGGGTCCAAAAAATATTGGTGGGAAAAAAAATCGGAATTTAAAAACGATGACAATTTTTAAATAGCCCCTGAGGCCCTATATAGTTGAGAGATTCCATGGTTTTACAATGGCTTTTTTCTTGAAATATCAATTTTCCACGACTCCTTGTATAATAGAATTCCATGACTTTCCATTGTACTTTAAATTCTAGGATTTTCCATGACTAGGGAGCCCTGTAATCGATTGAAAAATTTCAATCATTCTATAAGCAGTAAATGGGATATGAACGTATGCTGTGAATTTGAATTGGGCGTCAAAAGGAAATGCTTTAATGCCTACACGAAAGGATAGATATTTCTAAACACGATAGAATACGACATTTGGGCTTTTAAATTCAAGTCCGGTTTGACCTTGCGATATTTTTAAATGTTGCAAATACATGTCCATGTAGACATGCCTTGTTTTCCCACATTACTGCAGTTTCTCAGCTTCCTCCATGGTCCAATCGAAAAACAAAATACATTGTCCTACATTTCAACAGGCCAAGGGTAAAGATTTGCGGTAGCACCATGTTGCACTCTGGTGAGTTTGTAGGACTTTGTTGGGTTCAGAAAAGAACTGGGGAAACTCAACGTTTCGGACAAACTCATAACTTTAAAAACTCGCAAAATTATCAAACAATTCAATAAACTACGATGCCCTCCATTGCAGCTTCCATACGGTATCGTATTCTCGCCGAATCTCGTTGATTTTGAGGTCGACTTGCATGCTCGTTTGATCCCCACTGCACTGTTTAGGCCTTCTGATGACGATCAGGGCATAGTGACTGAAACGTTGAGCTAATTCTTCCGTTTCTTTCCAGAATCATGGCAAAATCTTGTATTTTTTCCGAGGTAGTTTAAGGGGGTACAATCCAACCGCCGGGTGACCGCCGGGTGACCTCCGGTTTCCGGCGGTTTTGGCCGGTTTTCCAGTCTGTGGGCATTTTCAACAGGCTGGGCTATAGTCATGAATATTGGCAGAGGTCACCCTTACCTTGCCCACAGGCCATCTGAAATCGGTAAACAGCTCTGAAGGACTACACCAGAGTGACCAACTCTGTGGACAATCATGGAGGAAGGTTCCTTCCTCCATGGGACAATAGATGCCTGGCTTGTTGATTACCCCTATTGTTAAGAGATTATCGGATGGGTTTGGTATTCAGTCTTCGCAAGTGATGTTTCTGCATACATCTCTATTTGGTGTATTAATAACAATTTAAGTGACAGTGTCAATCGGTATTCGCACTTTGGGCGCGCCTGCAGTCTGCAAATGAAGAATAAGCGGCCATGAATCTTTTGGTGACGGGTGAATGAACAATCCTGTACGCGCGCCATGTCCGCTGTGCATGCACATGTATTAACGTTACCAATGACCAGAACAAAGTGGGCAACGAATACACCGATTTTAAGAGATGTGTTTTTGGCCCGGTGTCATGCCAAAAAGTGTCCGGTGCCAAATACTGTCCGCTATTAGCATACTGCTCTCTGATTGGTCAAGTGGGTATTACGTCATCGCGATGCCGGAAGCTTGCTAAATAGTGTCCGGGCGTACGCAGCGTGCATCCATCGCGTCCTTGCCGTCAAGCCATCAACACTGCATGACGATAAGTTCTCATTAAAAAGGGGATTTTGGAGAGGAGAACATTGGGGGAAATATGAAAGGGGAACATAAGTAACAAGCAGACAGTATGATAAAATTGAACGGCCTGTCAAGAAAAAAAAGTGGATAAAAACTCATCCAACGATTCAAAATAGTCGCTGGTAGGCCTACATGAATACGTATGATTAGTAAAAAAAGTATTTGGCAGCAAAATAGCGGACAGTATTTGGCACCAATTTAGCGGATTTAGCGGACAGTATTTGGCAGCAATTTAGCGGATAGCACTTAGCAAGGAACGGACATTATTTGGCAGCAATTTAGCTGACAGTATTTGGTAAGGAACGGATGGTATTTGGCAGCAATTTAGCCGACAGTATTTGGTAAGGAACGGACGGTATTTGGCAGCAATTTAGCAGACAGTAATGATTATTTGATAAGGAACGGACAGTGTTTGGTAGCGTGTGTGAGCGGACACTTTTTAGCAGCGGACACTATTTGGCATGTAATACATGCCAAATAGTGTCCGTGTCTTTTGCGCGTGCTCAGCGACCAGTATTTGACCAATCAGAGAGCAGTATGCTAATGAGCGGACAGTATTTGGCACCGGACACTTTTTGGCATGACACCGGGTTGGCCCAGACTTCGGGTCTAAATTTTGGTATTAAAGCTCATACAACTTTTTAAAACTCTGATTTTCTACTATATAAAGCAACAAGTTCCTCAAAAAGTCCAAACTGAACAATTACCAGGAATTACATCCGAAATAAACTATACTCCTGCCCTCCCATTGTGTAGCCAACTCCAGACCTGCCCGGCAGACACCATTTTCTGGAGTAGCACTAATAAGGTGTGCCGTGACCTGTAGATAATGAGCTCATTAGGCTATAGATGAGAAGAAAAAACCGCTGGAAACCGGAGGGCACCCGGAGGTTGGGTTAAAATGTGCCCCCTTACCGGCACATTATCGTCACAGCAATCTCAGAATATTTTTTTTGGAAACATAGCCTACACTCCCTTTTTGGGAAGGGGTTTAGATCCCCAATCTCCCCTAACAAAACCGCACTTGTTGCATCCGGGTGGACAAATAAACGCCTACGACAGAAAACTTAAAATTCTTTTCACCAATGACAGTCAATCTTCGCACTGCATCGATGTCTGCCTCGTAAAACGCCGTGTCGGGTGGCACACATGTTGGGGGTCATGGTACCAAAGGGCAAAACATGGTTTTATTTTATTTGATATACAATCCCGTACATCGATGATATCAAGAATTGATCCAATCAGCAAATAGCTATAGGAGGGTCACATCCGGGAACGGCTGAATTGGGGTACTTCAGCATGAATTATTTTCGATGCTACTACATGACTGTATACTGCGTAACCCAAGATATCCCCCCTCGACGTCATCGCAAACATGAACTGGGTGACTCGGCCAACGCCAGTTTGTGTCGCAGAGGTGCAGTAGACGGGCGCAAACAGGTTGAACTCCGACGTAGGCCTATACTGCGTCTCTTCATGCGAAGTTAAAACGACGAAATTGCAACGAAAGAGAAGATAAGGTAAGATAAACTTGCATAGACCTTTTAGACTGCGTTATATTCACAAAACCACCACACCGCCTTGCAAGTGACCATCGTATATAATGCGTAGGCAATGTTTCTTTCTATGGAAAAGCCACAAATAGTGCGCGGGGTTGATCGCATTTTGAATTGCCAACCCTACCACCCTTACGGTTTTCCTAGGCTCAGATCTAATAAGAGAATTCTTCAACAGAGTTCTAGATAATTATCCAAATGTCAGACCTTTAGACTCGGTATCGCATGGAGCAGCGCCGTCACACTGTGTTGACCACGTTTGCCAAGTGGAGACATAATGCATAGAGGCCTACTCGTATAGAATATTCTCAGATGAAAATTAATGTACATTGAACGTAGGGATGCTTATTTTGAGAATTATTTTAACTTCGTATATTGGGGCCCTACAGTTTGTGGTCTTGGCTTCACGAATGCGTCGAGGTGAACACAATGTGACGTCATTACGTATCAGGTCTATTGTCTACCTTTAGGCCTTCATTAGTAAACTGCTGTACAATTTGGGCGCAACTTATTCAATAATGGTTTTGGTCTGTTTAGGTATTAGGCCTATTGGGCTTTCACAGGATCAAGGGCGCTGTAGGCCTACAACATGGTTGCCACAGAACAGCAAAACAAAGGTGATTCAGGCACACAGACAGTCATGAAGTTTGAAGATGAACGACGAACAGACGATTCGAACCCGGTGGAGTACGGCTGCTTCTCGTGCCACACTTCCGGTCTGACTTGCCTCACTTCCGGTCGCTTCTTCCTTCTTATCATGTGTTTGCTGGTCTTCAGCGATGCCTTCAACATCGGCACCTTGAGTGGCGCCCTGACGAGTCTGGAGACGCGCTATGACCTGAAGTCGTCCGAGCTTGGTCTGATCGAGAGCCTGTACGAGGCCGGCAACCTCGTTTTCGTCATCTTCATCGTACATTTAGCCGGGAGACAGGAGCACCGGCGCCCTCTGTGGATCGGCCTAGGCGCACTCACGATGGCCATTGGGACGGCTGTAGCACTCTCGCCGCAATTTATCTTCTCCACGTACGAGCCTCAACGGAGCTCACTTTCCACCAATCAGACGGCGGAGTCGCTGACCTGCGCAACCGATTGGCTGGCTGAATCTGCGGCCGACCAATGCGAGCACGGCGAGCAGCAGGCGCTTAGGCGGGAAAACCGTCTTGCGTACGTGATGATCGTGTGCGGCGAGATCTTAGTGGGGATTGGTTGGACACCTGTGATGCCTTTATCCATGTCTTATATTGATGACAATGTGAATACCAAGACTTCGGCCATGTTTATCGGTAAGTTCCCGTACACATGTCACAGACTGAGTATACTTATAAATTAACAAGATCGGCCCGATCATTTTTGGGCTGTAACATTTGAGTTTTACGAAAACTGACGCATGAATATCGGCATAGCCGGAATACATCATGTCCATTAAGACCAATTTTATGGAGCTGCCTTTAACGGTTTAATTCTACCCAAAGTGTGCCTGATGCGCATGTTGTACTGTCAATAAGTTATGTAGGGTGATTGACCGACAGACCAACAAAATAGCAAAACTGTAAGCAAGAAATCTTGTGTATCCAACGAACTTCTCTATTAGAGATCGTTCATTAGGCCACTTCTCTAGAGATCGTTCATTAGGCCATACATTGTATAAATCTCTGTCTGGCCGGGACACGTTTCACCACCAGGAATCATCCAGAGTATGTTTGGCGTGGGGACCATCATTGGGTTTCTGGTCAGCGCGGCTGTAGCTTCTCAATGGGTGGACTTCTACAGAGTGGATGTTGACTCGGTCCAGGTGAGTTAAGCCGGGCGTAATGAACACTGACAGCACGCAAGACGGATAGTCGTTTACTGTTGGTTAATAATTATGGTTCATGACGTCATTTGGCAGAAAATGAAAACAAAATGGCGTTCGAATAGTGGAAAATCTCAATCTAAGGCCGTTTCCGAAATGGGCGTCTAGAGCTACAGCTACGGCTACGTCACGCGTAGTTGTAATGGACGAACACCTAGACAATAGCCCTAGACAAGCGATTTGGAACCAGAATACTTTTGTTATGTGTTTGCATGACTGGCTGTTAACAAAGGAACAGTAGAAATGTACATTTGTTTGGAACCAGTTGTCATGCCAACTGACGTCAGACTTCGGTACTCTATTTCGGTTGTTCTTTTAATCCGAATGTATTGCACACTTTGGATTTTTATGTATTTAATTTGTATTTTTAAGTGTAAAGTTGCGTGAATAAAGTATTATTATTATTATTATTATTATTATTATTATTGCTGTTTTTTTGTAGGTTTTTGGTACTTTCCTTGAAGCTGAACTGATACTTATACATTTCGATAGATTTCTATTACAAGCTATGGTGACATTAAGCGCATAGCCTAATATTGTTTGGTCTGATGATTGTAATGAGTTAAATTCGTGGCAATTATTCGGATCGAGCATCGATTAACGCACGGCATGCATCCCCGTGTATCACCCAGGGTCGTTGCACTCTGTAAAATTAAATTGGTATTTGTCGTCATTTCAAGCTTTCCCCGGATGACAACCTCTGGGTAGGGGCGTGGTGGCTCGGGCTGGCAATTACCAGCGCCCTCTATTTCGTCTCCTCACTACCGTTCTTTGGTTTCCCGCGAAGTTTGCGGACCGGACCCTCATCAGATACCAATGCAGACAACTTCATGGTGGAGAGTTCAACGACCGGGGACGCCGACCCGGAAGAAGAGCTTGTTGACCTTGGAAGCTCTTCGAAGGGTCTGTTGTCTCTGGGCGGTGAGTGCTACATTGTAGTTTAGGCCCACGTTGCAATTTAAGGCAACTCGTCAAAAGTTGGCTGGACCGGTGCGTGCCGTCACGGTTGGAACCCCTGGAGATCTCAAAGCCACATGCTATTACAAACATCAGTCTGTCCAGATTCTGAGCTCGAAAAAAGCGTTTAATTCTATGAAAAAACAAATTCGAACCCCTTGTAACTGTTTTCCCCCAAACGCCAATTTTACCAGGTTCTTTTGGATGTAAAGTGTTTTTTGAATAAATGACCCTCAGGCCCTAAAGTCCAGTAGATCTGAGCCGACGAGGGATGTTTCTACATTATGGACATACTGAGGCATTTATGAATGTGAATAAAAGAGATGAAGTGGTTACGATTTCACAAAACCCCAAAGATGGCTGGTCTGTGATCGGTCTGTCCTCAACAGACCTATCCTGATTTTCACAGTGAGAGAATTTGATGAAAAAGACTTACTTGGTTTTAACTAATTCCAACAGCCTTACCAGCACGGGTGTGGCGTCTGCTGTGTAACCCAATCTACATGTGTCTGAACTTGGGCAGTTTCTCCGAGACGGCCGTTATTGCTGGTCTGGTAACCTTCCTCCCCAAGTATCTCGAGACACAGTTCGGCCTGTCTCCACCCGAAGCCAACTTTTTCATGGGTAAAGTAGAAGTTTATATTGTGCAGTTCTTGTATCTGACGTGATGATTCGAAATAAGCCCATCTCCCAACAAAGATTAATAATCCAGTTGTCCCATTAGGATCCTTTCTATTTGTTGTAACGACAGTCTATATTTTTTCCTCTCGAAATTTTTGAAAATCTCTATAAAACGCTTCGCTTTTGACAGCTTGAATTTCCAGCCTATTTCATAATATGCTGTTGTCTTTCCCCAGCCGTGATCCCAGTACCGGCCGTGGCTTTCGGGGCAGTTCTGGGCGGACTCTTGCTGAAGAAACTCGCCCTGAAGGCAGAGGGCGCCATCAAGCTTGCCCTAGCCTGCAGTATCATCGCACTGATTGGTCAGCTGGCGTTGCTAGGCATTGGCTGTGATTACGTCGGTTTAGCTGGAGTGGACGTGGCCTACGCTGGTGACCGGAAGTTAGTAAACTAGTCTTAGAAATGTACCAATCAGACAAAGTCAATGCCATACCCATCTGGCTGATGACCACTCTAAACCCATGCAGCCCAGCCCAGCCCAGCCCAGCCCAGCCGAGACTTAAAAGACATCTAAAAAACACTGCGATAAGAGTCTATCAAATGACTAAAACCTCTTCCACAGGCCGAGAAAAGATAAAGTGCATTTTCATCCACAATTTGTTTTTATTTCGACAATCAAATCTGAAATAATCATTTTTTTCTAATAATTAGGATGGATGAGGTTTTAGTGAACCTGAGCAGCAGCTGTAACGTGGACTGCGGTTGCAGTTCCACCGATCCGGAGATCGTCTGTGGGGTGGATGGAAAAACTTACTTCTCTCCCTGCCACGCTGGCTGCAAGGAAAATATCAACGGGGTAAGACTGCAATCCGAAGCAAAATTCGTTGCACCCCTCCCCTGCCTCCCTGTACATTGTTGATGTGGTAAGTTGACGAGTTAAGGTTAAAGTTTAGTTGGAGTTAATCTTTCCCTTTTCTTTTCCGTAGACATTTTTCAACTGTTCATGCGTGCAGGAGCTGAGCAATCAGTATGGTTCCGTAGCTGGCTCGGCCCAGCAGGGCGCATGCCCGATGACTGGTTGTCACATGTTGGCGCTATTTCTCGTCGTCATGTTTGTGATTGCGCTGGCTAGCAGTTGTGAGGAGATTCCACAGTTAATGGTGTTAATGAGGTAAGATTTGGCACAAAGGAGGGGGATGACCTGTTTCACCCACGTGACCACAGCGTGAATTGTAAACAAACTACCACGCGTGGACCTCCTTGGACGGTGATCAGCATTCAGCACGCTTGATTAGCTTTACTTGAATGAACACTTCATTGACATTGTACATCATGCGGTCCAGATCTTGTTCACGTGTCCTCACGTAATCAAGTCACGTGAGTGAAAAAGGATTTTACTCTTATCTGACCTGCAGATTTAGCTGAGCTGACTGGGCGGCAAAAAAAGACCGCTTAGAAAAGATTTTACTTTGATTTCCAACCACCTTATGTCAGATAACTAAATAAACGACCTTACAGTCTCTTTTCATGACTTATGTCAGAACAGTTTTGCGCCAATTTGGGAAGAAAAGTCTGTGTTAGATATTTTGGACACAGCGTACAGCCAATGAAGTGTATAATCCTGTTCAAAATTTAATTACATTCTGACACTTGCGATGGTGCAAATAATAATGTTAATTTGTTTTTTTGACTCAATTTTGATGTTATGCACTGCGTTGTAATATGCCAGTATGGTATCTCAAAGGTCAAAGATTATTCGGGATAATATTGCTGACGTAATGTTACGCCATGTTACGCGAACGCCCATTCTAAATGAATTAAATACGTGCGCGTTGTGCGACCACCTTTTGCGTTAACACGCGCGCGTAGGTCACTCCCGCGTCATTCGGGATTGTACACATGCGCAGTTGAAATACCGAACTGGCTTATTAACCCCTTGGGCACGGTATTTTACGGGAGACGTCGGGGTGCCACTGCGGTTCTGGCTGCCAAGCGAACCGCTACAATGTGTTTGTGCAGTCAAGCGTAACATAAACAATAATCCAACAATTGATTTAAACTGCACAAACGGCGGCAAATGGCGTCATCCGGCCTGGTGGCCCCTTTTTTTTGACGCCATATGGCGTCATCCGTACGCAAGGGGTTTTAATAGACAGTTTAGACAGAGTTCAAGATTTTTCCAGTCCATGTCGAGTTTTAAAGGGACACATTGCCTTCAAATATCATGAAATTTTGCTGTTTGGAAATGTTCCTTATCTTTTATAAGAGTTGTTCATGCAAAAAAACACGTATAATGTGTTGTAATTAGTGAGTAGTAATTACAAAACAAAAAATTGGCCTCTGACCCCTGACATCTTACCTGCAAAACATAGACTTATTTCCAGTAGTAAACACCACCGTCTAAATAATGCGCAAAATACGCTGTAAGAGTCTTTAGGCTGGCGCCTTAGCCAGTGGCCTTGTAAACCTATCAGATGATCGCCAGGTAGCATTCTCTACCTCGCGACACATATTGCCAGTGCTGCGTGCCGTGCCACAATACATCAAAATGGATCAACAGAACGTACTTCAACCAGCTGCGACTGGAAATACGACTGGTGAACACGGTCCGCCATTTTGTGGAGTAAAAAATGTGGTTCTACAAAATGGCGGACCGTTATTTGTCACGAAATTAAACAAAAACTACGCAATTTGAAGGGATAGTTATGTGAATCTTTATATTCTACTTTAAAAAAAGCTTCCCAACCATATCCATTTCAGTTTTATAGCCCAAATCGCAAAATCCAAAGCAATGTGTCCCTTTAAATTGTGTGACCTTGTTTTGTTTTTTTTAACCTGCCAGACATTCCTTGTTGTTTTTAACAGGTGTGTCAAGAAGTCGGACAAATCACTCGCTCTTGGTCTACGTCATGTTTTCACTAGACTATTGGGTAAGTAACCCTACAATCAATTTAAGTTGTGCGACATTGTCGTTCATGCTGGAAACAAGAAACGATATCTGCTTTTGATGTCATTGTTGATAAATGGAATTCAATATTCGGCAAAAGTAGGCCGACTGAATTCAAAGCAGTGTGTCGTATTTATCTCGTCAAACAATCCACAAGGGAAACTGACTAAGTAAATTTTGAATACATTTTCAAAGTGAACAAAGAAACTGGCAGGAGCGGGATTCGAACCTGCGACCTCCGGAACACCGTACCGGCACTCTACCAACTATCTTGCCCTATGTTGGCGGTCTCCCAAATTGTCAGTATCTTAATTTATTCGGGTGGGCGCTAGTCATTTATCTCCGTATCGATCGACTGTTTGCTCAGAGCTTTGCCTTCACATTGTGACGGCTTTGAGCAAATTCGAGCTGGAAACATTCGTTGTTTCTCATTGGTTGGCAAACGGGAGACGTCGGGGTGTCGCGGCGGTTCTGGCAGCCAAGCGAAACGGCCACAATGTGTTTGTGCAGTCAAGCGTAACATACACAATAATCCAACAATGGATTGAAACTGCACAAACAGCGTCAAAGGTCGTCATCCGGCCTGGTGGCACTGTTTTTTTTGGCGCCATATGGCGTCTTCCGTACGCAAAGGGCTTTTAGTATAGTGAGTTTTGGTTGTTTGACATTACGGTGTCCTATGAATATCCGACTTCCATGAAAATCGGACTCCTCTTCCCTATTATTGGTTAAACTCTTTCACGTGACTGACCACTCTTCTAATTATCTTCACTCAGGCATGCGCAGTACTACCAATATGAGCCTGTATTTCATTGTGACTGCAAAATTCACGTTACAACGGCCTGACAAATCTTGACATGATGACAATTTCCCCATAATTTACAGGAAACATCCCCGCGCCTCTGTACTACGGCCTAGCCATCGACGGCACCTGCCGTTTCTGGCAGCGATTCTGCGGCGAGCGGGGAGAGTGTTGGGCCTACAGTCTGCCTGATTTCCGCTACACCTTCATGGGTGTGAGTGTAGGCCTGAAGGTCCTGAGTGCGTCCTCCTATTTGATGGCATGGATACTTCTCAAGAGAAAGGCTGGTGGAAACACGCCTGCTGATGAAAGATCGTCTCATGGTGAAGGGTTTTCGTATGATTTAATTAGGGTGGAGGTGAGCGGGGAAGCAGTGTCCGAGGGGTCGGGGTCTGAGGAAAGGGAGGGGGTAGAGACGGTGGACAGAGAAGCGCCAATGTGAAAATAGTGTACGTCAACTTATGCAAAAGTGAAGGCTAAATGTTGCATATTTTGGTAGGCCTACACACTAAAAACTTAAGTGTTTAATCCAACACTTACATGTGCGGTCAGTGACCACACTTTGGAAGTGTTGAATCCAGCATTTACATGTAAAATCCAGCATTTTTAAATGTGAATTCAATGTTAAAAATGCTGATTCAACAATTTAAGTGTTCATTCAACATTTCCCCAAAATTTTCCATGAAATTGTTAAATCAACATTTTAAACGTTGAATTAACAATTTAATATCTGAATTTAACATTTCAAATGCTGGATTCAACACTTTCAAAGTGTTGTCACTAACCGTAAGTGTTGGATTGAACACTTCAGTTTTTAGCGTGTACCATTTGCTTTTTAAGAAAGGGCTTTTGTATTTTTTAATAATCGGAATCGCTATGGGGGTGCCACGGTACCAGCGTAATTTTCGTGATCGTTTGTTAATTGTCCTGAAATTCTGGTGCTTAGCATAATCTGTGATTTGATATCATTTCTTTGCACAACACTGTTACTAATAAGAGGGTTTTGGTTTTTGAAATATTTAGTTCCAAATTGTGCTCATTTTCCCCCCAAATTTGCTAACGCGCTCGAATAGTTTGCTTTTGACGTCAAAGTATTAGTTTCAGCGATTTAGTACAGATTATATCGAAAAGGATAAATTTGCGTATAATTATTTTCTTAACATCTTGTACCTTTTGAAGACCACACACATTGTGTTTGGATTTTCATATTATTGTACTTAACCATAAGTTTTGACGATCGGACATTGCATTTAATAGTGGCGACTAGTATTTTGATGGATTTTAAAGCATGCCACGGTAGGCCTATGTATTTCAGTTTTATTAATTTTTGAATATAAATATGTAGAGATATCAATAAACTTTTGTTTGGCGATTTTTATTTTGCGTTTTTCGTCATCGTTATAGTTTTGCCTTGGGTTTTTGTGGCTTGTACTTTTTTGTGCAAAAAAATAAATAATAAATTTGGCGAAGCGTGCGGACAGTTTATCTTCAAAACAATACATAATAAAAAAAATTGTTTTGTTTTGTTTTTGTCCTTTGTACTTCATACTATAGCTTTTGCTGTAAAGACACTATACTATTTATGGAAAAATGAGAAAAAAACAAAACAGAGTTATTGTATTGACAACCGGACTTGATACCCTGCACGATATGGGGGAAAAGGGTACCCCCCCCCCCCCTTTTATCCCTATACCATAAGCACACTCCAGATTATTGTTATCTAACACATCCCCCTAGATTTCTGAATAGAATTCTTGAGATTCCGGGAATACAATGACCAACACAAAAGAGGGGGGGGGGGGGGGGGGGGGGGCCTTTTTCCTTCATATGCCGGACTTTACTGGCGCCACACATTATAGTGCAGCCTCGACGCAACCAGGGCCCATGTGCATAAAAGGCTACTAGTTTAGCTGCCAACTAGTGCTTAGTAAGATTATAAATTCCCTAGTTTATACCTACGGAGTTGGCAACTAATTTGTGTTGCATAAACCTCACTAGGCACATTGCTTACTAGTTGCATACTAGGACAATTTGGTTTGTAACTGATTTGGGTGCTATGGCCTTGGAGAGGAGGTGATTATGTCAGATACAATAGGCTTGTAGACAAGTTTATTGTGTTTGAGCTTCGAATCACATTCCAAATTAGCATAACTCCTTTCTAAAGGTCTTTGTAACATTGCATTACTGCCCAGTACTTACATTTTGTAGAACTACATAAATTCTCTATACAAGGTTGCTACAGCTAGTACATAAAGTTACAACTACAACCATGAGTCTCAAGGCAGACTGATTAGTTGTCATCTAGTGACTTAGAGGTACCCCAGATCAACTCTAACTTTTGCCAGAATTTTAGAATGTTACTATATCTAGTTGGGTTTTATGCATCACAATTAGTAATCAACTAGGCTTAGTAAGCAACTTAAGTCCATTTTAGTTGCCAACTAGGCCTAGTAGCCTTTTATGCACATGGGCCCAGAGCGCCAAGGGCACCACTCCAATGGTGGCTTTTCAGAACCAATTATACCCAACACGATATGGGCAGAGAGGGGTACCCCCCTTTTGTCCCTATACCCTATACACTTGCCAGACTATTGTTACCTAACACATCCCCCCCCCCCCCTAGACCTCTGAAAAGAATTCCTGAGATTCCGGGAACACAATGACCAACACAAAGGGGGGGGGGGGGGGGGGGGGGGGGGGTTACCTCTGCCCCATATCGTACATCATAATGGAACCAATGGCGTCCCCAGTTTGTCAATGATTGTCGGACACACGCCGCATTTTCAAGAGATGGTAGTTTGCATTATTATCATTCTACTTAAAGGAAACATGCTTCTCAAACTGGCCGGATCACATTTTATTTTATAAATAAATTCATTTATATGTATTAAATGTGAATTAAAAGCCAAACTGGTTCAAGTGAAGTTTTAGCGTGATTATTTGCCGCCCAAAAATTGACCCCCCTTTTTGAAATTTGTTAAGACTCAAATTGAGGGCGCTGTTCGTGACGTAGACCGAGGCACCGAAATTCATGGATCGACTCGATAGTCTGGACCCGGCCCGTCCGTATACACACACTAGGTCTACACGCCACGTGCAATTTCGAACTAACATCGAGCTTACCCTGATTTTCTCCCTTTTAGCGAAGGCTCCTCGGGAAATGGGCCGTTTAACTGCTTTCGCCTATATCTTTAATACTCACATCTGGGAACTCTGTTGGGCCTGGGATGGCAGTGGACTTGAGCATATTTTTAAAGGTCATCCCAAAGTGGTCGCTACATAACGCTGAGAAGCTGCTGGGGCCGGACCACTTTGCTCTTGTCACCTTCACTTTCGCCGTCCAAATTCTCCGGTATTTCGCATCAGTTGGAAATAAATGAAGGCTTACTCCATCCGTCGTTGTTTTGCTGCACCCAGCAGCCACACACCTTGTCGGCGTGGCCGAAGAACCACTATATTTTGCTTAGATTTTGGACCAAGAATGTTTGCCGTACAATGTACACACAATGCATACCCGTGATGAATGGGTAATGTGCCTCGATCTACGTCACACACTTATGTTAATGAGGGTCCCACTCAGAGGGCGGAGTGGCTTGGACAAACATTAAAAATTGTTTTCTCATATTTAATCTGGGAAATAATTGTCTCTGGACACAAAATATCATTGTCAAGATAATAAATTATTTTCCCCCCAATTGGGAGGGCCTCCAAGGCAAATAATGTGTCCCTTTAAACCAAATCGGGGTGCTTTTTCGTGTAAAATTCGTAACAAAATAGGTAATGTATATCTTTAGGAATGCAGAATGTTATGTGTGTACAGTGATCCACGCGACGCGTGACGTCACTTGGCAAAAAGGGGCCTCACACGCGCGCGCCCCGCCCGTCGATTTATTTTTTGAGTGGAAGCCAGTCTAAATTATCAGCTGACGCCCCCCCCCCCCCCCCCCCCCATGAAATCACATGATTTTTTAGTGGACAATATTATTACGCTGTCATGAATATCCGACCCTTTACCCATGATGCATTGTAAACATACGCTTTTAAAATGAACAGAACATTTTTTGGGAAATGGAATAACTTTAACCCCATCCCAACCCCACCCTAACCCTACCCTGAACCCACCCTGAACCCTACCCCCCTGAACCCTACCCTAAATCGCGGAGTAAACCCTCACCCCGGATCATAACCATATTTCTCACCCCAATTATCGCCCCAGCATTATTGTACGGGGGCCTACTGAGCATGCGCAGTATAACCAACAAGTCGGATTTTTAGTGATGAGTCTGATATTCACGCGACAGCAGCGCATGCAGCTAGCTATCGCATCGACAACAAATGATCGAGCTCGGTCTGGTTGTGCATTTTGCCTCTCGTCTTTCCCGTGACTTCTGAAAAATTTGTTTCAGTTAAACCTTCAGTTTCAACATGAAGCTCATCATTTTGGCCGTTCTGTTGGCAGCTGCAGTTGTCAGTTGTACAAGGTAAGACAACCGAAGGAATTTTGTGTTTTCTGTGTGAGATCTTGGCTGATTGCTACTGACTGCTACCCTAGTGTAGTACTAGTACTAGTAGTAGTACTATGGTCAAACTGCAGTTCAACATGTTCGACGTTCAAAAATCAAACTAAGTCAGTAAGTGTTCACATGTTGATTTTCATTTTCTGCCAATTTTTTTTCGGATTTTGCTGACATAAATCTTGAAATACATGTAACAGGTTGCGCCACATGTTTAGACAATTTTTATCGAGGAGGCTTTGGTCCTTCATTGAGTATAAATAAAAATCGGCCCTAATACTATAGGCATGCATATGGCAACAACTTGACAAGAACACATGCAGGGGGAGGGGGGGGGGGGTTAAAATGGGGGTGGTCTCTCCCCCCCCCCCCCTAAACAAATTGTCTCTCCACTGGAAATTTAACTAGGCTAATGAATGTTACCATGTGTCTACTGCATGATGTGTTTATAGTCGTATATTAAAACCCTCCTGTGCACCTGGCCAAAATCGACCCAGTTGTTGTACAGATCAAAACCTATCAAATGACAGATTGAAACACACAAGCTGTGAGAGTTGGTGTTTAGAGTTTTTGATAGGCTGTGATAGTTATAAGTATAGGAGGGTTAAGTGATCATGGTTAACTGGTTTAATATAAATTGGGCACCCCCCCCCACTTTCCCCCTATGGTTAAATTCCTGGCTATGCTGCTGGAGAGTAGTGCCCTAGGGTGGGGGTTTTAGTCACTTGTAAAATGACAGTCCCCTCATTGGGGGTGCGGTAATCATAATCATTACCTTTAGGACCCTGTTCCATATAAGAGAACGAAGGAGACAGTTTATGTTTCGGAACTTACCTCAATATTTTGCGATGATACAGGCAGGAAAAGTCACTCTGTGTGCTTGAAATCATCTAAATAGTTCGCTAAGATATCATGTTGAATATGAGCAAGCTTAATTTTGTGGAAAGAGGGCAGGGTTTTGATTTATGAGGGAAATTATGGGGTAAAACGGAAACGTCTCTGACTGCAAAAAAAGGTAGGAAAGTCAAATTTTCTTTGAAAGTGCATTTCAAAATTACAACAAACATGAGTTAATCTGAAAAAAAAAGACTGCTTTAGCCTGCAAAAGTCACTTTGGTACCTCTAAAGTTATCTGCAAAAGTCAGTTTTGAACGGAACTCGTAAAAAAATAGGTGTCCTTCAGGTAACGATTACAGGGGGTGCACATCCCGGGTGGAACAATTGATTAGTTCACATAAGTTCACTTGCAATGCACTGTAATGACATGACTGGGCATTTATTGCCAAGGCATTGACAAAGCATTTAATTTAACCATGGAGGTATTCCTCCATGATTTAACATACAATTGGTTTGTTGTGTGAAGTAGGCCCATAAATGTAATCAAAGGTCATTTGTTTATACTAGCTTATCAATTTACACTTGTATACCTTCTTGAAGTTCTGTACTTGACCGATCATGACAGATTAGAATATCTTGCTGCTGACAAAATGTTGTAAAGTGGGCCCATATGGGAGGAGGCTGAGGGAGCACCTGCACCCCCAAACAAATTCCCAGAAAGGTCCACTTTTTCCTTCTTTTTGGGTGAAGATTGGATGGCCCATTGAAATAGTGGAACCTACCCCGCACCCCACCACACCCCACCACAACCACCCCACACCCCTCAAAAAATTTAGGGTATATTTTTTAAGGAAAACTTTTAAAGTTTAGTCTGGAAAATTCAAATCCCCCCCCCCCCCAAGTGTGTAAACACCGGCAATCGCGGACCTCCCATTGTCCCTCTTTTTTGGAAGGCCTCCCATTGGTTTTGTACACGATTTTCAATCGTGGACCTTGACTCAATCGCGGACCCTATTGTCCTCTTTGTTAAAGGTCCACGGTTTGAATAGCTATACAAAGGCACACAAGTGTGTAAATACCTGCAATCGTGGACATCCCATTGTTCCTCTTTTGTTTTTCGGAAGGCCTCCCATGTTTTGTACACAATTTTTAATCGTGGACGTTCGGTCAAACGTGGACCCTTTGTCTGTGCCCGAATTCTTTTGTCCTAGGTCCACGATTGCCGGTATACTCTCGCACACACATCCCGCATACTGGCCTGTGAAGTACGTTTCATTTTCATTTAAAATTTCATCACACCCTCACACATTTTCTGAAGAAAAACAAGACATGGAGGACATATTATTTTCAGTTCTCATTCAGATTGTAACTTCACACATTGCACAAAGCCTTATGAAGAGTATATGAGCATGGAAAAGCAACATGATACTGAAAATTGATATTTTTTATGGAGGATCAAGATTAATAAAGTAAGAACTTGTTTTATGAAACAATAATATCAAATAAACGTTTATTACTGATATACCAGGAAGTTACAAGAGAAAATTGTAGTAAACGTAACATCCCCGGGAACAATCAAAAGAACAATTTCCTGGTGTGTGTGAAGTTGTTTTGACCGCACTTGGTACATGACGTTTAACCTTGTTGTTTGAAATAAATGAGATTCTGCTTATAAGCACTTTGTTTGGCAATAATGTGCTCATTTCCCCCCCCCCCCCCCCCCCCCCCCCCCCTGACTTGCTCCTTGAGCTACATGTATTTCATTGACATTTTATTAGCCTTGGCCCGAGGTAAAACTTGGAATGCTTTGTCAAAAGAGCTCAAGAACAGCACTAATATTGTACGTAGCGTATTATTCATGGACATAAAATAAAAATAAAAAAACGACCTTCATTGATTTCCAAAATGACCATTTTCACTTTAGGTGTGTAAGTCACTTCTTGAAAATCCAATATGGTTCCATCACAGGTAAGTTGCCGATTTTTCAATAGGCTGTTGGGTAATTTGTAAGAAGCAACTTTAACTAACCCGCAGAAGTTGTGAGTATATGCTGGGCTGGTAACTAAAATCGAGCCTTGATGACTAATATATGCTGTTGTTGAAAATCAGACGCCTACGTGATTCTGTGACAAAGAAAACTTTAATTTTTTCTTTCACTGTTTGAAGTGTAAACATAGTGAAGTTGAGCCAATGAGCAATCATTCACGACATATTGAAGCGAAAACTTGAATTTACTTGTATCGGAGTCAGTGACCTCAGTCCTAATTGCAACACTGGATTGGAAAGGGTTTATGGTTTAAAAAAAAAAAAAAAAAAAAAACTTTTTAACTTTCTTAACCCTAACCCCCTAGTATATTTTACTAGGAACCATACCCAATTTTGCAAATTCCAACACTATATGGTAAACTGTACACACAAATTGTTGGACTCTGATTCTGGTGGTATGCCAAACTCAGTGTAAAGGACTATCAGTTTGGGTGTCCAGTACCCATCCTAACAGATTCCAACCAAACATGCTGTTGGGTTTTGACGGGTTGAGTACTGTTAGGGTTAATGATGACTGTCCCTCTCTCCTCAGGATTCCTCTGTACAAGACGAAACGGGCACGGCGAGTTTTAGCTGAGAATGGCGCGGAAAAGGAACTCTTGCAGTACCTCAGTGCTCCGAACAATAGCACAGTCAGAATCGTTGATTACATGGATGTAAGTGTACAAATCTGATGAAAGGTTCAGAAAAGTTTGTAGAAATATATGTGAAAATACTATGACTTTGAAGTAATGATTTAAATAAAATGAAGCTTTGATTAATTTTGGTGTTTTAGTAAATTGTCAAGATGAACAGAAAAAAAAATCATGCCTCCTGAGTCTGTCCACGAAAAACACACATTTCTGGTTGTGACATAATCAGCAGAATAAAACATGATTAGTTATCCCGCAAGCAGCGAATGGAACACCAAGACAAATAATTCCATTTAATATTTTTTCCCCTTTTTTGCAATACAGGTACTCAAAATAGAAAAACAAAATTAGTTAGCATAAAACACGTAATTTGAAAAATCATTAGAAGCAAAACTATTGTTTGAGGAGTATGGAAAGTAAATCTGTAATCTTAAGGTTTCATAATCCACTCTGAAAAATGAATATATGTAAGCTCAGTCTTGAATCAAGCCTTCCGAGATATTTGTTGCACAGCATGGTGTGTAAGTCCATTGTGGCAAGATCACAGTTGCAGAAATGTCTTGATTCAAGACTAAGCTGTATGTGAAGATTATCCACCCTGAAACATCTTGTTTTGATCGTGTGGGTTGTAGGCGCAGTACTATGGACCAATCACGATCGGAACGCCACCTCAGAAGTTTAATGTCATATTTGATACGGGCAGCTCCAATTTGTGGATTCCAAGTTCTGACTGCAGCATATTGGACATTGCCTGTCGTAAGTCTAACTCCTTCTCTCCTGCTCTTATGAATGGGGTGCTGGTATGCCAAATGGGATTGTGCAGCCAAGCGTAACACACACTATAGGCAAACAATGGATTGGATACGTGCAGGAATGCGCATATAGATGACAACTGGCCAGGTGGTGTTTTTCAAACCGCGGCTATGGCCGTCGACCCTATTCAGTAGGTTAACCCTAACGTTCATAAATCCATCAGAATCCTTCCCCTGTTTTGGAGGATTTTGGCGGATTCAGGATACCTCCATATTGAAAAATGGGGGATTTTGATGGATTGAGGATTGTAAGCCTAGCGGTACTGCAGGATTTTTATGGATTCAGGATACCTCCATATTGAGCAGTCACCAAAACGAACTTTTTGTCCTTAACAAAATAGGTGGATTTTGGCGGATTCAGGATACTTTCTAGTAAAGTTACCCAAGGGGTTAGGGTTAAAAAAAAACCACTGTCTGCCATATAGAGGCGTGCTATTAATAGACTATACACCTGTTAATTGTTTCCTCCTCTGTCCCCCCTCCCCACCCCCCTTTTGGGCTGGCCCACCCCCAACAACATGGGGATCATTACTTTGAAAGTCATCAAATGCCCAGCCCTGGGGCATCATTCTCTTGTACAACAATATAGGGCAGAATTTTCCCGTGAAGGAGCTTTTAATCTCTACTAATTGGCACACAAAATATTTTAAAGTCATAACCCCATGTTTTGAGAAAATGGAGCTGAAAGTTGGTGAACCGTGCGAACCACAGATACATCATTCAAGAAATCCTGACAATTTTGCCTTGCTTGTCAAATTGTTTGTAAAAAGGTTAAACTCCTACTTTTCAGTTGAAAACAAAATGGTTGTTCCACTCGTTTTAGTGCCCCTGCACGCATTTCTAGCTTAACCCTAACCCTCCAGGGCATTTTTGCTAGAACCCTGCCAGATTGCATACTTTGTCACATTGACTTGTGTGCAGAGTGCAGCAAAGTGGAGCTGTCACCACAGATGCACTGTGCTGCGTCTGGCAGGGTTAGGGTTTTAAAGTCTTTCAAAATAAAATTGCCTCTGTAATTTTAAAGTCCATGAATTGCTCGTTCTTTTCTTTTCCCTCAGTTCTGCATAACAAGTATGATTCTTCAAAGTCCTCCACATACCAGAAAAATGGCACCAAATTTTCAATTCAGTATGGTACGGGATCTTGCTCCGGTATTCTTGATATAGACACTGTTAGGGTAAGTTATTTGCAAGTTGATTTGTAGTGGCTCTTGTACATGTAATCCATGATGTCGCCCCAACTCTGTTTCTAAATTTAGAACTGTAGCCTAAATGTAACTTGAGCCCTAAATGTAACCCTGACCCTGTACCTAAATGTAGCTTGAACCCTAAATGTAACCCTGACCCTGTACCTAAATGTAGCTTGAGCCCTAAATGTAACCCTCACCCTATACCTAAATGTAGCTTGAACCCTAAATGTAACCCTGACCCTGTACCTAAATGTAGATTGAGCCCTAAATGTACCCCCAACCCTGTACCTAAATGTAGCGTGAGCCCTAAATGTAGCTTGAACCCTAAATGTAACCCTGACCCTGTACCTAAATGTAGATTGAGCCCTAAATGTAGCCCCAACCCTGTACCTAAATGTAGCGTGAGCCCTAAATGTAGCTTGAGCCCTCAATGTAGCTTGAGCCCTAAATGTAACCCTCACCCTATACCTAAATGTAGCTTGAACCCTAAATGTAACCTGACCCTGTACCTAAATGTAGCTTGAGCCCTAAATGTAACCCTCACCCTATACCTAAATGTAGCTTGAACCCTAAATGTAACCCTGACCCTGTACCTAAATGTAGCTTGAACCCTAAATGTAACCCTGACCCTGTACCTAAATGTAGCTTGAACCCTAAATGTAACCCTGACCCTGTACCTAAATGTAGCTTGAGCCCTAAATGTAACCCTGACCCTGTACCTAAATGTAGCTTGAGCCCTAAATGTAACCCTGACCCTGTACCTAAATGTAGCTTGAACCCTAAATGTAACCCTGACCCTGTACCTAAATGTAGCTTGAGCCCTAAATGTAACCCTCACCCTATACCTAAATGTAGCTTGAACCCTAAATGTAACCCTGACCCTGTACCTAAATGTAGCTTGAGCCCTAAATGTAACCCTCACCCTATACCTAAATGTAGCTTGAACCCTAAATGTAACCCTGACCCTGTACCTAAATGTAGCTTGAGCCCTAAATGTAACCCTGACCCTGTACCTAAATGTAGCTTGAGCCCTAAATGTAACCCTCACCCTATACCTAAATGTAGCTTGAGCCCTAAATGTAACCCTCACCCTATACCTAAATGTAGCTTGAACCCTAAATGTAACCCTGACCCTGTACCTAAATGTAGCTTGAACCCTAAATGTAACCCTGACCCTGTACCTAAATGTAGCTTGAGCCCTAAATGTAACCCTCACCCTATACCTAAATGTAGCTTGAACCCTAAATGTAACCCTGACCCTGTACCTAAATGTAGATTGAGCCCTAAATGTACCCCCAACCCTGTACCTAAATGTAGCGTGAGCCCTAAATGTAGCTTGAGCCCTAAATGTAGCCCCAACCCTGTACCTAAATGTAGCATGAGCCCTAAATGTAGCTTGAGCCCTCAATGTAGCTTGAGCCCTAAATGTAACCCTTACCCTGTACCTAAATGTAGCTTGAGCCCTAAATGTAGCCCCAACCCTGTACCTAAATGTAGCTTGAGCCCTAAATGTAGCTTGAGCCCTAAATGTAACCCTTACCCTGTACCTAAATGTAGCTTGAGCCCTAAATGTAACCCTCACCCTGTACCTAAATGTAGCTTGAACCCTAAATGTAGCCCCAACCCTGTACCTAAATGTAGCTTGAGCCCTAAATGTAACTTGAGCTCTAAATGTAGCTTGAGTCCTCGCTCGAGCATGTAATCCCAATTACCAATCCTGTACCTAAATAATGCTTACATATGTAAACCTAACCTTGTACCTAAATGTAGCTTGGGCATGTAGCTCCAACCCTGTATCTAAAATGTAGTTGAGCTTAGGCTACGTTTAGATAACAGGGTTGGGAGCTGCATTCAGATAACCGGGTTAAGTCTCGGGCTGTTTTAATTGTACTGCTAGGGCCTTATTGACATCTGAAAATTCTTCATTGTGTGTGTGGGACAGGTCGGGTCTGATGCGGCTATGAAGCAGACTTTTGGTGCCGCGCTACACGAGCCCGGACTCACATTCATCGTGGCCAAGTTTGACGGCATTCTTGGCATGGGCTACCCAAGAATATCGGTGGACGGCGTGGTGCCGGTCTTCGACACCATGATGGCTGAGAAGGTTCTAGATAAGAACGTTTTCTCTTTCTACCTCAACAGGTATTTCTCTTGATGTCATTGTGCCAATTTTTGGGTTTTAGATTTTGTTGGGGAGTATTGTAGGGCAGTAGAGCATGCAAGTCTCGTGTGCAAGACTCTTTAAGTTTAAATTTTCTTTATTTAAAAAAAAAAATCGCCCATCACAAGCCTAGTGCACTCGATGTGTGAGCTACAGAGGATAATGTGGAAGAACCAGCCCCTCACACTGAAACAAGACAAGCTAATCTCTTCACAGTATGAATAGGGTCGGGATGGGTAACTAGTCCACTGCAAGGCATTAATAATGCCTCTACCCATATTAAGCGTAGAAGTGCTATAGCCTAGGACTGGGCTCGAACCCACAACCTGCAGAATTACCCACAGACCTTGAATTCAATGTGCCAAACCACTAGGCCACAGCACTTTTTTGATCTTTAGTTGCAATATTTTAAATCCAAATGATGATAATGATAATTACCATTGCTGGCTTTTTGTGTGACAGTCTTGGTACCAAACACTGACTAGTCTAGGCACGGTCTCTGTAGTTTGTCTTTACCCTGTAGCTTGTTAATGATAGATTGATCGGACTGTTGAGGTAAATTTATTATTATTTTGGTTATAATTTGCAGTATTTGTGAAATGTTGTTAATTGAAATGCCTCTTTTTCCTTAACAGCACCGTATTATTCAGGCATGCAACTTCGAATAAAAAAAACGAGGAAATTCCTATCTTTACAAGACTTTGTACAGTGTTTTTCAATTTTCAATGGCATAGGTATGAAGTGAAAAATGAGGAAATCAGCTGATCAGAGGAAAAGTTGCATGCCTGATTATTGAAGCTTCCCAGGTCAGGTTGCAAAGAATAAATCTTAGTGTATGTCGTCGTGTGCCCGGCAGAAGGGCGTAAGGACGAACAATGGGTCAAAAGGTCAAATGGGGTATTGGGGGGTAATCGATAGAGTATTCAAATATCTTTATTTTGATACACATTTCGTCTCGAGGGTTACGTCATTCTGACGTAATTAACAGAATGAAAAGGGCGTAAGGGGTTTTTGCATTCTTTGTTCCCGGCAAAAGGGCATTAGCGTGTAATACCAATGTAACAAAACATGATAAAAGTTCGTTCACCTCTCCACTTCAACGGGGCGTAAGCGCGCTTGGAGCAAAGTTTGTTCCCGGCAAAAGGGCGTAAACATTTCACATGCTGCTTACGCGCACGTTTCAGGCAAAAGAACTTCCCGGCAAAAGGGCGTTAGCATCAATATGCAAATAACTGTAAAATTAAGTAATAATTTTGTTAAAAAATGCACAGCATTATTGGAAATATTAATACATTTGCATCTGACAGAAATGAACCTTATGCGATTCTTAATTTAGAAATGGCAACACAAAAACTTTAAAGTTGATTTTCTCGTATTGTGTAATTACGCGTCAAAGCGCGCTTACGCCCTTCTGCCGGGCACACGACGATGTATTGTCGTTCTCTTACAGGAAAGAAGGCGCTGAAGTTGGAGGAGAACTCATTCTCGGAACCTCCGATCCTAAATACTACACCGGTAACTTCTCTTATGTTGATGTCTCTAAGCAAGGCTACTGGCAGTTTGCCATGGACAAGTAAGTTTAAAGATTATTTCCCTCAAAAAGCAAGTTGTTCTTCTTGTAGCAAGATCACTGCAAGAGATCCTCGGGAAGCATTTCTCAAACTTTGTCTTCGGCTTTAACTATTCCCCAGCTCCATTGCAATTCCGAAGCCTTGAATACTTGAACAAAATGAACAGGCTCCTCCTCCGAGTTCAAGTAAAGACTGATGCACATACATTCAGAAATTTGGAATTTGCATACCTAAGGAGATAAAAGTGTGACGACCCAATCTTTACCACATTATTTAATACATTAGACTGGATGCCATTAGCAAAACGATTTTATTACCTACGAGCAGTACTTATGTACAAATGTATCAACAATCTTTCCCCCACCTATCTAACAGAAGATATCATTAAAATATCTGACATGCATCATCACTCCACCAGACAAGCAACTGAGGACACCCTGTTCATTCCTAAATATAAATCAGAATGCTTAAAGCATATAGTCCTTTTGTTGCTGGGGCTACTGTCTGGAATAGCTTAAATAAAGAAACCAGATCAGGAGCCTCAATTGGTTCTTTTAAGTCAATGTTGAAACTTAACATTTTAACCTTGTAAGTTGCTTCTAAATTATTGTTTAAATTATTTACATTTTTAGCATGTTAAGTGTACTAATTTTTACTGTCGTTATCACTTACACCTTTTAGCATGTTAAGTGTACTCTCTTTTACTGTCTTTTTCATTTAATTCTTTTTCTTCGTTTATGTGTATGCAAGTAGGACTTTTTTGTGATTTTATCCTAATTTTAACGTCTTAATCAACACTTTTGTCAATTGTCTTTTTCATATACAGATTGTTTTTGTTGTATACCCGTCCAGGTCTCTTTTTATTTAATGATTATTGGGTTATGATTTCATATGATCTTATTTACAATATGTTTAGATACTTGTATATTATACTTTTAATCCTTTTAAATTACTAGTTTTGTTTTATTTATCTTCTTTTTAATTAGTTGCTCACAGAAATTAATTAAGCATTGTCTGACTTCATTACATGTTGTGCGTGCACCTCAAATGTCTCTCTGTTGCGTATTGGCTGAGAGCAACCAGTCCCGATGCTGATATAATCCCTTAAAGTCATTAATTTTGTGGTGGTGCTTGATTTATTACAGGGTTCAGGTTGTCGACGGTGGCAAAGTGGAGGGAACTTTCTGTAAAGGGGGCTGCCAGGCCATCTGTGACTCAGGCACGTCGCTGCTTACCGGACCCAAGGCTGAGATTGATAAAATTCAGCTTTTAATCAAGGCTGCACCTTTGCCAACGGGCGAGGTAATGTTAAACTTAATGTATTTAGAAAATGGAATAAAAAGAAAGACTTGACAAGATTTATGTATAGCCCTAACTCCCTACATCATTTCCCCCCCATGTAACCTGAATCCTCCAACATCCTCTGATTTCAAAGTGTTAAAACTCCATATAAGCTGAATCCTCAAATCCTCTTATGGGGACCATAGCATGAATCCTCCAAAATCCTCCAGGGGTTTTTTGCATACCCCTAGTAACCTCAATCCTCCAAAATCATCATGTATCACATTGAGCCTTATAACCTGGATCCTCCATATTCCTGCAGGGGCAAAAACCCCTAGTAACCTCAATCCAGCAAAATCCTCCGATGCATCAACTTCCAAGTGCCCTCAATCCTCCAAATTCCTCCATTTTGCAAAGAGGATTTTGGAAGATTGGGGAAGGTTAGCCCCGTCTGCACACTTATGGGATGAAAGCGAGAATGTCAGTGCTAAACAGAAACGGTGCTATTCAACACATTCATTCATACATGAATCACGCCATAAATGGCAGCGCAGCCACGATCAGCGTACTAAGTTGTTTACCTGGCATTGAGATCCTCGCTTTCAAACCAGGAAGTACGCAGATCGGTGTTATTTTTGTCATTTTGGGATTCCTCTATTAAGCCATTTTCATTTTCAACTCTTAATTTTCTTTTCTTTTTTCATTATAAAAGTCGATTTAATATCAGTTTCCCTTGTTAATTTGATGGTATAAAATGATTTAATGATGATCTTTAACCCTAACTCCTTGGGTAACTTTACTAGAAAGTATCCTGAATCCGCCAAAATCCACCTATTTTGTCATGCACAAAAAGGTGGTTTTGGTGACTGCTCAATATGGAGGTATCCTGAATCCATCAAAATACTGGCTTACAATCCCCAATCCATCAAAACCCCCCAGGTTTCAATATGGAGGTATCCTGAATCCGCCGAAATCCTCCAAAACACAGGGGTATGGATTTTGATGGATTTATGTACGTTAGGGTTAAATGATCCCTACACTGCTGCTTGTCGGGTTGCATAAAGTTGGGGCGAGCTTGATGGTTTCAGTGACTTATCAGTGCCCCCCTGGGGTCAATTTCATGGAGTTGCTTAGCGTAAAAATTTGCTAAGCATGAAAGGTCTTCAGTGGTAGAAACAGGATTACCAACCAGATTTTCATGTGATGTTTATTGCTGGTGACTGGTATTCAGCTCTTTGCTTAGCATGAACAATGGAGTTTTGGTTGGTAACTTGTTTTTACCAAACGTTAATTTTTATGCTGAGCAACTCCAGGAAATTAGCCTCTGAACACAGACACATGTAATGACAAACTGGAACACCAGGGTCCTATTTCATAGAGATGTTTAACCCTTTGCATACGGAAGACGCCATATGGCGAAAAAAAGTGCCACCAGGCCGCTGTTTGCCCAGTTTCAATCCATTGTTGGATTATTGTGTATGTCATGCTTGACTGCACAAACACATTGTAGGGGTTCGCTTGGCTGCCAGAACCGCCGCAACACCCCGACGTCTCCCGTAAAGTACTGTGCTCAAGGGGTTAAGCACAAAAACCTTGCTCAGTCAAATAAAGTTTCCAGAAAAAACTTCCTGTGACTGTCTAACTAAGCAAACAACAGGTAAATACCGGTCCCAAGCAATATACATCACATGGAGTTTTGGCGGGTGAGGTGGTTTTACTAAGCAATATTTTTTTGTGCTTAAGCAGCTATATGAAATGTAAGATTCCAGCAGCAAATGGGACTTACTTTGTTCCTAGGTGTTTTATTCAAACTTGGAGGAGGAGGAGGAGGAGGGGGGTCTTTCTAATCGCTATGAGGTTTGTAAATTTTCAAAGTGAACAAAGAAAACCGGCAGGAGCGAGAATCGAACCTGCGACCTCCGGAATACCGTACCGGCGCTCTACCAACTGAGCTATCTTGCCCTGTGTTGGCGGACTCCCAAATTGACAGTATCTTTGTCTACCAAATTGTTTGTTGCAGTATGTTGTAGATTGCAAGAATATTCCCAAAATGCCCAACGTCGTCTTCACACTCAACGGGAAGGAGTTTGTGCTGACACCCAACGACTACGTACTGAAGGTAATTAGATCGAGTCGATTTTTTGTCTGTCAGTCGGCCAATCAGGCGTGAATTCATTGTTAATGATGTGAAGACTTTTGACGGGAACTGAATTGTGCGTAGTGAACAAAAGACTTCCTCGATTCACAACTTCAATTATCTCAGATCCTTCAAAATCCTCCACGGCAGTTTTTTAATGATTTTATAGGATTGATTTAAAGTAGAGCCAGCCACTGTTATTTTGCACGGGGCTTGATATCTCTTGAAAATTCAAGTACAAAGTATGTCTCACTGATTATTGCTGGATCAATTGTGGCGTCCGCAAGGGAAATCGGACATAAGTCGCGTGACCTATTTTTTGAGAAATTGCAATTAACATTTGTCAAAATACTGTAGTTTAAAGCATATTTAATTCAAAATACCTGGTTTGCTTTTGTGTTGAGACCATTAAATGCGTAAAACTTGACATTTTAGTCTGGCGTACTTCCGAAAAAAATCGTGTGAACTACGTATTATTTTCCATTCTCAATGCTGAATTTACGGCTCTATTAGAAAACCAAATTATTGTATAACAGTAATTTTGTCACCATTACAAAGCTTACATTACAGTGATGTAGTCGAGACCATCACAAGACCCTGCAAGACCATCACAAGACCTTCAGTCTTAATTCAAGTCTTAAGCTATTCAAATGAACTGTAATAAAAACATTCCTTTGTCATGGTTTATGCCTGTTACTTGTGCCTGTAACAAGATGGTCTTGTGCCTGGTCTTGTGCCTGGTCTTGTGCATGGTCTTGTGCCTGGTCTTGTGCCTGGTCTTGACTACATCACTGTTACATTATTTATTTTATTATGGAAATCTGGATTCTCAAAATGTTTAACTTATGTCGGATTTCGCTTGCTGGTGCCACAATTACAGATTAGCGTTGGTGTTACTGAGTGTCGGGGTATCAAAAGGCTTTAAGGGGTTAATCAGTGATAGTAAGTGGTCCAAAACTGACGGTGGGGGGGGGGGGGGGGTATTTTCATCCACAGTTCTCCAGATGATTTTTGACAAAAGCTCTCCAAGAAATTTAGTTTTCATTGTTTGTATATCACAGGTTTCTGCAGGCAACTTTACGGTGTGCTTAAGTGGTTTCATAGGGATGGACATTCCCAAGCCAATGGGCCCCCTCTGGATTCTCGGTGACGTCTTCATCGGGAAGTACTACACCGAGTTTGACCGTCAGAACAACCGCGTCGGTTTTGCCACGGCCGTCAAGGGACTGGACATCAAAGTGGACAACTAGACACCGACCTGGTCAAGTAACGATTCAGGCCATTTAAAAATACATTTGTTTTATCTTTATTTCACAGGGGTGAGATTTGTAAAGAATCTCTTTTGCAATCTGGAATTCCCGAGGTGTTGCCTTTAGGCAAATACAAACTATATGTTGATCTGGGGTCCTCATGGATATGGTGGAGTTCTTATTTTTGGCCAATCTCAACCCCTGATCATTGGGCAAACCGGAAATGCACGGATGAACTTTTAAGAAATTGATGCATGTACATAATCTAATAAACCTTTTCTACATTCTCAATGCATTGTGGGTTTGGAGGCCAAACAAACCCATGTAATTTATACACAAACCTATGGCACTGTGAACCAGTCCAAAAATTAATTGATTTTATGCTAAATATCTGTCATGAGTTGAGTGATACCCTTTTCACATATCTTTGCATGGAACATAAGGAAAATAATAACCAGAAAAATCAATTTTAAATGGCAATAAATTAAAGGAAATAATTGGGGAATCCCTCTCAGGGTACCGGTTACTGATGAATGCAAATTTCTGGAATTAGAACAGCTAATAATGTCAGATTATTAGCCAATCAGAAGAGGAACATGTGACCAATGCGACCAATCACGTCCGTTCTAATGTGTTTGCTCTGCTAATGCCAGTTAGGGCTGATGCAGTTCCCATGATGCTTTGAGAATGTCGAAAAGGTTTATTACCGTGATGCCTCACTGTCAAAGTGTAACTTGTGAACAAAAAGTTCACTGGAATTGTTTGTCATGGAAACCACAAGATCAGTGTTTAACCCCTCGAGTACGGTCATCGTAGTGAGGCACCGGGGCGGCCTGTGCAGCCAAGCGTAACATACACAAAAATCTAACAATGGATTGAAACTGCACAAATGGCGTCATCCGGCCTGGTGGCACCCTTTGGTGTCGTCCGTACGCAAGGGGTTAAACTGCTGGACCCACAGACCAATGTCTATCTTGAGCCCTGTGGTTATAAAAAAAAATCAGAGGGGTTTCAAACATGTTTAAACATTTGCTGTGTAAAAGTGAAATCTGGTTCACGTGAACCTTGTGTTTCTATCATGCAGAAGGGTGCCCGTTTGTTCAACTTTTACAGGATGGCCCATTATTTTTTGTCAGTTTTTATCATCTATGCAATGGTTTTTGTTGCAAAATTTTTTGATGCAGTTTTCTGCATACGTGTAAAGCTGACATGTATTTTTGAATGGCTTGGTGATAGGTTGACTGTGATGCAATGTCCGAGTCGTTCTCAGTCATTTAAGTAATTTTAGAAGACAAAATAAATCCAATTCTGGAACGTACTTAAAACAGAAACCAGTGGGCTGGTCAGGCGATTAACTTCTAGGAATTTGTTGAATGGGATAATGAAGCGACCGATAACCAGTTGCCCGTTGGTTTCGGACGCAACGTCACAAATTGCTTACGTAAGTTCCGGAAGTGGATTTATTTTATACTTCATATGTTTGAGTTGTTAACTAGCTCAATCCTTGGAAATTGTGCACGTGATTTTCCTGGGAGTGATGTGATACCAGAATGAAATATAGAGGTTGTACGTAATTTGTTTTCTATATTGTACAAGGTTTTACCCAAGTGCAGGTCCATATGGGGCAAAGTGAAAAGAGTGTATGACCCCACTGCAACCTGAACCTCTCCCCAAAAAGGGGCAGTGGGGTGTACCATGTTTTACTTTGTGATGTCATCTTTTGATCTCATGATAAAAACACGCTAAAAGTGGACATACCAAGTAATAACGTTGCAATGTGTTTAATACGTTTGGCGACATGCGGAAAGATGACCACGTCATACGATTTCTTTGACAAAATGTACTTTTTGTGTAGATTATTTTTACCTCATACATGTATTAGGGGCGGTTTCCTTTTGGTTTGAGAAACGTCTTCGGGTCTGCCACAAAAAAAGGTAAAAATTAACGTGATACCACAGCATGAATGCAATGAGGTAAAACAGTGTGACGTTATTACTAAGTAGTTCCATCGGACTTGGAACTGTGCTTGGTGTGGCATGCAAATTGAATGTTGAAGTAATGGTTTCATATTTTAATTCAATTTATCATTCAGAACTGAAATGTTGGTAGAATTATGTGATAGATCATTTGTGACTTCTGATAATTTTGTATTTATCCCTCTGCTGAGTTGTGTATTTAGCGCTGGTATATAATCCCACTTAACCACTTTCGTATGCATATTGGCAATACTACTTATGAATATGCACGATTGTTGGGGGGTAGTCATTAAGCTCCGCCCATTGACCAATTGTGACTGGTAAGGGCTTTGGCTTTAATAATAGTTGGTGTACATGGCGGAATTAACATATTTCCATATTAACGAGGTGCATTTAAATGTAAACATACTGCATTGGGATTTTAAAAAATTTCTTATAACATGGAAAGTTTTGAGGTTGGAGATAATCACATTTAACTAGTTAGTTTTGGCGTATAACGTACATATATTTTACACCTTTAAATTTAATTTGCAAAATGATTTTTGTTTATCCTTTATTTGTTTATATGGCAACTATACTCGGCCAAAAAAAGAAAGTTCCCGCCTTAACTCAAGAATACTGTAATTATTTTAAACACTTCAAAAAGTCATAAATGCAGAAAAAGGTTCTGCGTCACTTATGGCACACGTTTGCTTTAGGAGAGAGATTTGTTGAATTGGATGCAAAAATATAATTGCCATTTTTATGATGCAGACTCAATATTGCATTGAAACTTTATAGAATCATTTTTATTAATGTCAACACTAAACATGGTTTATCAAAACTGTTGGTGAAATCATATTTTTTACTTTGATTAGTGTGTAACGCCTCATGATTTCAGCAGCAGTTTTGATAAACCATGTTTAGTGTTGACATTAATAAAAACGTTTGTACACAGTTTCAATGCAATATTGAGGCTGCATCATAAAAGTGCCAATTTTATTTGTGTACACAATTCGACAAATCTCATTATTTCATATAAGCAAACGTTGTGTGCCATAAATGACGCATCATTAGAAGCAGAACCTTTTTCTGCATTTTGACTTTTTGAAATGATTAAAGTATTCTTGAGTTATTCCAAAAAAGTATAAGGCAGTAACGAATCATATTATGTAATGTGATTTGTCTCTTTGTAAAAACGGAGATGGCATGTTGTATTATGTTCATCTAGTTCATAATCAATTACAAAGTATAAAATACTTATGCAATACCTTTATGAAATCTAGTTCTTGTAACTGTCTTTAAAATTTGATTTGAGAGAATAAGTGTGCAGTAAAATTCACAATGTCGATTCAGCAGTGCTGTGATTGTAGGCCTATCATCGCAAGACATTAAATATTTTTAACAGAAGTCTACTATCTTTCGTTTTTTGTAGAATATATACACAAGTTTATTGCAAAGACCATATGCATAAAAAGTGTTTTGAGCACATGATATAGACATTATTTTTAGCAAATACCTCCATCAACACAAGTTACACAAAAATAATGTATATATTAATCTCTCGTCCTTGTATCAGGAAGGCTGGTGAATACCACATCCCCACAAAACGTACACTTTTTTTAGGGAATTTAAACAGTTGTAAGCAAAATACGTAGGCTCCCTGCTGTGATTTTAAACATCAAATAAGTCCGAGAGGCATTGAGTAATTACTTTGAATATTTATTAGGGCTGTGTTCCATTTACAACTCTCTTAAACAGTAAATTCTCTCAAATTCCCCGAGGTTAGATCAACCATCTTGTCAGAATCTTACTCAACTTGAATTCTTTTCTGTATTCAGACTCCTTCAACACTGCCGTTGAGTAGAGTCATCGAGTTGGATCATTTTTGCTCTGGCTGACGGAGCGTTTCCTTCCTGTTCTTTCGTCTGTACCATCTTGCAGCATGTAGGCAGGATGATAACGCACCTCCCCTCGGTTGTCGATATAGCGGAGTGCTGGGTTAGGGTCTGTTCCCTCCTTGCTTCCAACGGAGGTGTAGCTGACAAGCCAAGATAAAACAAATTGAGAGAAATGGTTAGAAATCATCCCTGACCAGAGGTTGTGGTATATCCATTGTAGGCTCGTGCAACTGCATGCAGGAGTCGACTCTACTCGACATCGGAATCAGAATCAGCTATTCTAATTTATAAAAAATCTACCAAGGAAAGGCAACATTCTGAAGGATTTCTCCCGACAAATCGCAAACCTTCAGGTTCTGCTTTCATTCTTACCCTTTATCGTAGAGTTGGCAGTAAGGAACAAACAGGTTCCGGAGAAACAACCATACATCATGATAGCTCCATTGCAACATTGGATTGACTCGCATGTACTGCGGCCAGTCGCTGTCTGTCATCGCAAAGGCAGCCAGGCTGTCTTTAAAAATAAACAAGGAGGATTTATGACTGCAAGACTATAGTCCATGAAAAAAATCTACAAAATTGTGAGACCGCAAAACAAAGGGCTTGATAGCTCAGATGTTAGAGTCCTGCTACGGTATTTTGGAGGTTGCAGGTTCAAGTCCAGGTCTCGATCATTTTCTTCATTCATGCTAAACATTGAAAAAAATACCTTTCTCAGCTTCGTAATGATTTATTTGATAAAGAAATAATAAAGACGGACTGTTTAAACAAGGTATATAAAAATAAAAGCAAAACGACCCACAACGATTTCTTGTTTTCTTTAAGAAAAAAACTAATCAAGCACAAGTGTGGCCCTGTTGGGATTTGAACCCGGGTCACAGTGGTGAAAGGTGAGGTAAGAAACACTGCGTTAACCTAACTCTCGCCCGACCATAAAACATTTCCATCAATAAAGCCCAAGACCTGCAAAAAATGGTGTGAAGATTGAAACTAAGGACCAATGCCAGCAAAACCTGGTCCGAGATCGGACTCAAATCCTACAATGTCTTCATTTACATGGGGCTTAGTGTTGTAGTCGAGACCTTCAAGTCCGAGACGAGACCAAGACTTTCAAATGGTCTCGAAACCTCCAACACTAAAGGGGCTTGAGATCCCTTGTAAACAAAGACTTTGCCATTCGGGGTTTATACTGCTTAATAGTGTTGGAATTTAAGGTTCCTGGCCTGAATGTTTCGGGGTAGGGGGGGCATAGGATTTAATACCTGCATATGGATCTGATCTCCTTGTTCCCATGAAGACAGCTTTAATCTGTGGATGCTGTTGTTCTAATACTCCTAATGCTTCCTTGATAGGCCCTGTCACTCTTAATACTTTCAGGTTGTACCTGCCAAGACATAATTGAACTGTTGAGAATACACACTGCTGAATCCTTCTTGGTGCCAGGTTTTGAACTGGTAAACTCTTTGCAGTCTTTGGGCCGATTTTGGCCCAAAAATGTCAGAAATTGATTCTAGAGGACTGTAGGAGTTCCAAAAAACCCATTGGGAGATTAATCAAATCATATCCGATAGAAAATTGGAATTTTTCAATAATTTTGGAAAAATATGAAATATTAAAAATCCCATTGTTGACCCCTGACATCTCCATCCCATTCTCTATCTCTGCTGCAATTTTGAAGCCAACTTATTTTTTGCCCTAAAACAAAAAAATGGCAAGGCTAACCCCTTGCCCTTTTTGCCGATTTTGGCCCAAAAATGCCATTTTTAAAAATGTCAGAAATTGATTCTAGAGGACTGTAGGAGTTCCAAAAACCCATTGGGAGATTAATCAAATCATATCCGATAGAAAATTGCAATTTTTCAATAATTTTGGAAAAATATTAAATATTTAAAATTGTAATGATTTAAAAATCCCTCTATCTCTGCTGCAATTTTGAAGGCAACTTATTTTTTGCACTAAAACTAAAAAATGGCAAGGCTAACCCCTTGCCGTTTTCGTCGATTTTAGCCCAAAAATGGCATTTTTAAAAATTTGTCAGAAATTGATTCTAGAGGACTGTAGGAGTTCCAAAAAACCCATTGGGAGATTAATCAAATCATATCCGATAGAAAATTGCAATTTTTCAATAATTTTGGAAAAATATGAAATATTAAAAATTGTAGATTTAAAAATCCCATTGTTGACCCCTGACATCTCCATCCCATTCTCTATCTCTGCTGCAATTTTGAAGGCAACTTATTTTTTGCACTAAAACTAAAAAATGGCAAGGCTAACCCCTTGCCGTTTTCGATTTTGGCCCAAAAATGGCCTTTTAAAAAATTTGTCGGAAATTGATTCTAGAGGACTGTAGGAGTTCAAAAAAACACATTGGGAGATTAATCAAATCATATCCGATAGAAAATTGCAATTTTTCAATAATTTTGGAAAAATATGAAATATTTAAAATTGTAATGATTTAAAAATCACATTGTTGACCCCTGACATCTCCATCCCATTCTCTATCTCTGCTGCAATTTTGAAGGCAACTTATTTTTTGCCCTAAAACTAAAAAATGGCAAGGCTAACCCTTTGCCGTTGTCGTCGATTTTGGCCCAAAAATGGCATTTTTAAAAATTTGTCAGAAATTGATTCTAGAGGACTGTAGGAGTTAAAAAAAAAAACCCATTGGGAGATTAATCAAATCATATGATAGAAAATTGCAATTTTTCAATAATTTTGGAAAAATATTAAATATTAAAAATTGTATATAATAACCCCTTGTCGGTTTTGCCGATTTGGGCCCAAAAATGGCATTTGTCAGAAATTGATTCTAGAGTAATCATTTGGAGAGTAATCAAAAATCTCTTAATAATAATGGCTCATCTTCAGTTATTGTTGGATCAAACTCAAAAATGGCAAACAAAAACATGATTAGGCTTCGGTAAATTGAACTCGCTCAAACATGTATGGATGCATGTTTAATATACAATTTTTAATGGCAGCTTGTCAAATGTTAACCCTAACAGTCCCAAATCCTCCAATTTTAATATGACTTTGCATGCACCCTAGGAGGTTAGGGGGTAATTAATCACAACCATCCCAAATCAATGCACTGTAACATTTGCAAATAATAGGTTGTCTGGTCGTCAACTATCATGAGACCGAGAATGACTCCACGGGGGTACCGTGAACCATGACCTAAGACCAGCAAAAGACTTGTCTGGAGACCTACTGCAGCTTCCATCAGTCACTGCGATCACATGTGAATGTTTCTTCAATCGTTTCTTTGATCATCTACCTTTGGACTGACTCCGTAACGAAAGTTTCGAGCTCTGGAAACGAGCGCCGGGTATCCACGTACAAAATCTGCAATGGCTCTTCTTGATGGGGAAACTTTCTATTGGAAGAAATTTAGAATTTTTTTTTAAAAGTTTAATCATAGTGGTGCATCGGGGATGGGGGCAGGGGGTCATAGACCAAGGCCTCGCCACCCCGAGAAATCCGTTGGTACAGAAAACGATTAGTCATTATGGTTTTAGCAGTGGGAGGAAAACTCTAGGATTATATTCTTGGAAAACCCACGGCATCTGGCAGGGACTGATAACCCAATTCACATGTCGGCCCAAGCAGGATTCTGACCTGGGTTACAGAGGTCAAAGGTTAAGAAAGGAGCCAATCTGAGTCCCCACTGCCTACGTCTGGAGACAATGGCCCCTTTTCAAACCCTTTGGCAAGATCTGGGACACTGTTTTTGCTACATGTACATCAAAGTCTGATGTTTTAATCCAAAGCCAGAGCCTTGTTTATTCATTTACGTATCTAAGGCTTCAGATTGGCAATGGGACTGGGGAATTAGCTGGAGACGAAGCCCAAGCCCAAGCCGAAGCCAGGGTTTGAGAAATGCCCTATCTATAATTACCTTCTTATGACTGCATACATGAGGTGCAACAACGCCGTACAATCTTTACCTCCGTTGAAACCAAGACAAATAGAAGACAATGAGTACTTGTCAAGAGCCTCCTCAATTATGCCCATTGAGGGGCCAACAAAGCTGGCTATATGTGCTGATTCAGGGGCCACCAGTAGCTGCTGTAACGCTTCTGCTGAGTTTCTGGCTGGGTCTTTGTCGTAACTAACGATATAATCTGTGAAAGAATAATCGAACTGAACTAGTTTCTTGCAAAAAAATAAAGTCTGGGCATAAGAAAGAATTTTGATGGGGAGAATACTGGTACAAGGTGGAAAAAATTGTGAAAGGCTTGTATTTAAAATAATTGACGAATTTTGTTTTCCCCGGAAAAGTTCTGGGAAAGGGGTAGGTAAATGTTGTACCTAACAAAACCCTAACTACAAATCGTAAAAAAGCAGGCGGGGCTGTTTCTATGCCTACTGCTAAATATAACCATGCCTCCCCTCCAGACTAACACAAAGGAGTGAAAACAAAACTACTTACACACCCCCCCCCCCCCCCCCCCAAAAAAAAAGGCCTACAGGAGCCAACCTTTGGGTAGCAGACAGATGAGCTCAGCATGAGCCTTCTCCACCGTTTCCTGTCTGTCTGTCTCTAGCGTCAGCTTCACCTTAAAATAGCTGTTAAGAAAGATCACAGATAATGCTAATATGGAGACAAATATCGTCACCGTTTTCACGAACTGACACACACGCGCACCTGGGTGTCAGTTCGTGAAACCGCGTACTGAGTAAATTTCAGTTCACGAACTGACACCCAGGTGTGCGCGCGCACATCGAACACTGACTCGCTAGAGAAGACTTCGTTTTCACGAATTGACATGCAAGCATGTAGCGGAAATACCATTCCAAGAAAAACGCTTTAAAAGCTTTGACACGAATCTACTCCATCTGTATACTTGTGGGTTTACAGAAACATTGAACTGAAAACCTCTAAACTCGTGAAAACAAAAATGGCGTCAGTTCGTGAAAACGAAAATTACTCTGTTCTGTAAAAAACGTGCGAACCCTAGCACTCATGCGCTAGAGAGTGTCAGCTTGTGGTGTTGGTGACGATATGTACCATAGACGGCAGAAGTGGATTGGGGCTCATGGACCGAAGACCCGTTAATCGAACCCCATTTGTTTTTCTGTTTTGAAGTGCCAGAGTGAAACCTTTAGAATCTGTAAATTTGACCGAGACGTGGCTAACTTTTTTTTAGTTTGAAAATGTGATCTTTATTAACCCTAACCCCTTGGGTAACTTTACTAGAAAGTATCCTGAATCCGCCAAAATCCACCTATTTTGTCATGCACAAAAAGTTGGTTTTGGTGACTGCTCAATATGGAGGTATCCTAAATCCATCAAAATCCTGCAGTACCGCTAGGCTTAAAATCCTCAATCTATAAAAATCCCCCAGTTTTCAATAGACTAATCCAACGAGCAAAATTAGAAGCCATCTTTTGGTACCCAATCGGGCGGTACTGCGCTCGCGTCATACGCATTCTTACTTTTGAGGCACGTGTTTACTTTGTCAATCCTATTGGTCAAAGGCGCAATAAGTGCGCGCGTATAACTAGCGCGCGTGTATGGTACCGCTCGATTGGGTACCCAAAGATGGCTTCTAATTTTGCTCGTCGGATTAGTCTATATGGAGGTATCCTGAATCCGCCGAAATCCTCCAAAACAGGGGTATGGATTTTGATGGATTCAGGTAGGTTAGGGTTAAAGATTCTCACTACCTTTTTAAAAAGAAGATTTGTTGGGGCTGCTGCCAATTGCCTTAGGAAGGACATCGTTATCTGTGTTCTAGCCAGGCATTAAATAGCGCTTGCACCCACTACGCTTTTGGGAATTACCACTACTCTTGAATCCTGCCTCTATGCTACCATTACGCTATAAAATTTAAGAGCAAGAGTATATTCTGAACAATTTTAAATGAACTAAATTTTGCCTTTATAATTTTATAAACTTTTGCTCAAAACAGTCAAGGGAAAGTGGCCAGGAATTGCCTTAGATTGCACCACAGAGCATCTAGAATCCAACAATTTTCGGGGTCCTTGACCTTTTGAGCACGATATTTTACGGGAGACATCGGGGTGTTGCAGCGGTTCTGGCAGCCAAATCGAACCGCTACAATGTGTTTGTGCAGTCAAGCATGACATAAACAATAATCCAACAATGGATTGAAACTGCACAAACAGCGGCCAATGGCGTCATCCGGCCTAGTGGCACTGGGTTTTTTTGCGCCCTATGGTGTCATCCGTACGCAAGTGGTTAAGCGGACCCCTGACCCTATGCTGTAAGGGCTCGCATTGTCCATCCTTAATTTCACCTTAATTTCACCCTGGCTAGAACACTAATCCGTATTAAACAGGTGCTATTGCAAGCAGTACCGTTGTACCTCTGCTGGCAGTACTGCAGGTACCAAATGCAGTGATTTATTTTATTATTTATTTAATTTATTTATTTCATATTTATCCTGGGTGTTCCCCTGGTTCCTTTCAGAACCACACAAACTCACAAAAGAGAAACAATTTCACATGGTGTAAACGCAAACCTTTACCTAATCCCTGACTCACCTGTGGTCTATTTCTGGGTAGGATCCCAGTAGGAGGGTGCTCTTGTACTTGGTATTGAAGCTGTTCAGAATGCCTGCCACATCCATCTCCGTGTGATTGATGTAAATCTCCCGCATGTGGAACGACGTCTCTGACTGCTTGAATAGTTCACGCTGTCAAGCAAGAAAAGTGATCTGCCATACTTTGTAACCTTGAACTTGTTTGATATTTTCTCTGAATGGTAGATAAGTGCTTATTTCTGCCATGCTTCCGGAGGCTTTTTCAAAAATCCCCCTGGATGAAGAACAGCGGCAATTTGTGGACTGTTAAGTCTGAAAAATGGTACAGTGGAACGCCGCTATACCGAACACCGCTATACCGAACATTCGGCTATACCAAACACCATCCTTGGCTCTCAAATTTTATGTACAAAACTTACCAAACATTGTTGTTGAAAAAAAGGCAACAGATTAAAAGAAATGTACCGGGTATTTGGGCTGTTTGTAATTCCCAAACGGCCGCAGCTTTAAGTTGAAGAGTGACATTTCCCCAAGGAATAGAAGGGAAAAAGCCAACTGTTGCTTTAGAATTCGGTAAGCTCAGAAAGTATGAACACGTAATTACATGATTCAATGGCCGGCACATGCTTAAAGTCGTCCTTAAGTAACCGGCGGCTGAAAATCGCTATACCGAACGATCGCTATAGCAGCGTTCCACTGTACCGCTGTTACAACTGCTGGGTGATGTTCTTTATTGTGAATCAATGCAAAACCAAGGTAGTTCAAAATGCGTACAAGTGTTGATAGAAACATTGTATTCACCTTTAGAGACTGGAAAGATCTCTTCAGCAGCTGCGGTATACCGGGAAAGACGTAGACGTTACAGACACAGATTAGAGGGTAAGGGTTCGGCTCTCCTGTCTTGTCGTTCATGCCATACAGTAGCCTTGCTGACTCGGGTACCTGAAGGGGTGAGAGCAGGGGTGAGATTGGCCAAAAATGAAAAATCCACAACAAATCCATGAGGATCCAAGATTAACGTGTGTATTTGCCTAAAGACACCCCCTTAAAATATGTTTTTATTGGTCTGTATCCACTTTTACAGGTAAAAACACCTTTAAGACAACACCTCAGGAATTCCAGATTGCAAAAGAGATTCTTTAAAAATGGAGTGGGGTAGAGGTGGTGGGAAGGAGTGGCTGAGGTAGGGAAAGACGCATTCTTTTTATTTCTTGCGCTGGGGTGGGGGAAGTGAGGGTGCATTGCTTCTCTGTGGATCAGCAACACTGAGACTAACTTACATGAGCCATCTTGAGTTCCGGGGAGTCAAGCTCTTTGTCCTTGCCGAAGTAACCTCTGCAGAGTTGGACGAGTTCGGGGTGTGCATGGATGGGCTCGTCAAATGCCTTAGCAACGCCTGACAAACAGGAACAAATTCAGACATCCCACAGTCAACAAAACTGATCAATCAGGAAAATACTACCACAAAAAATGACACCATACAAACATTGTGATCAGGTGAACTTTCCTCCTTTTCATTTGTTTATGTTCACACTTCACATGGGGATTGATGCTCCTTGAAAGTTAGACTACAAAGAAGGTGACATTGGGTTACCGTGCAGCAGAGGTCGAATTTCAGGTAAAAATCTACCAGACATCTGGGCTAGTAGCACAACAAATTTTACTAAGCCAGAAGGTATTTCACAAGACCAATGGTAAAAATAAGAACACAGTGTTTGAATGAGTGAACTGTTTCAATTTTTCCCCTTTGCCGACCTTGTTGGGGGAGGGGTTAGAAATGCTGTTTTGATTGAAACTCCCTGGCTCAAAACTAAAAATGACCATTCCAGAAATTATGGGGCTTTTTCAGTTCACCAGATATATAATTTTTTTTTACTTTAGTGATAGCATTTCACGCAGTTTATGAAAAAAAATCACTAGACCACCGGACTATTTCGGTCAAGAGTTCACTAGACCAACGCTTAAATCACTGGACTCGGTCCAGCGGTCCAGTGGATATTTCGATCACTGTGCAGTGGTGGATTTCGTGCAGTTTGGGAAAGGTTGCTATAAAATACACATGTACATATAGTGTTGGGATAAACTGCAAGGACCTACTAATACACCCAAGAAAAGGCTCAGTGGCTGCTCTCTAATGATCGCTCGACACCCCCCTCCCCATCGCTCAACTCCGCCCCCAACCATACTCCCTTCAAGGGTGGTACCTTCAAAAGTGATGTCATCATGTGTGGGCCCGATACCACCCGAGGTCAGGACGTGCGTGTACGAGGATGAGAACTTGGCAATTTCCTTGGCAATTGTTGCCAGGTCGTCACCGACGACCAAGACCTGCAAAGAATTACGGCATCATTAACCCTCCCTCTCTCGGTGCCAAAATGGAGCCAACTACCCTATATATCAAAACCTATCAAGTGACAGGTTGAAACACACTATGTCGTACTTCCCCAATACGTCCGAGGACAATGCTTTGTGTTTCCTATTGTTCCTTTAATATAACCAACCCCCATAGACTAAGCACGTATCCTTACGTTCGAGGACCGATTTCAACAAAAGACTCTACGTTCGAGGACTGAAAGGTTTCTTTGTGTTTCCTTTCTTCTCTTGTCCTCGGAAATATATACAGTGCACGTACACACAAGCTGTGCGAGTTGGTGAGTAGATTTTTTTGATAGGCTGTGATAGTTATAATAGTAGGAGGGTTAACCCCTTAAGTACGGTTTTTACGGGAGACGTCGGGGTGCCGCGGCGGTTCTGGCAGCCAATCAAGTTTCAGGTTGAAACACACAAGCTGTTGGAGAGGAAGGGCTTAGGTTTTTTGATAGGTTATGATAGTTACAACAGTAGGAGGGTTAAACTTAAAAATGTAATACTGTTATAATGCACGTATCAATAGAACCTACATAATAGAACTTGTGGTTTTTCAACCCTTCAAATATTCCCATAGCCAATTGGATTTCTCATACAAGTCCTCTTTACCAAAGAGAAATTGCTCTGCTCTTCCAAGAACGAAGTCCTGAATATCACATCATGGAAATCTTTCAGAGTGATCCATAAATGTCGGTTGATGCCATACTTACCCTTTCAACTTTGACCCCTAGGTCATAGAGCTCCTTACACAGGAAGTGGGAGTTTGTATCCTGCGTGTGTCCCTTCAGTATTTCATCTCCGATAACTGCCAAAAGAAGGAGAAGCAAAGGTGCCTACAGATTGTCATTTGGGCCTCTTTTCACTCCAAATTAAAGCTGACAGTTCATCAACTGTCTCTCACATCCATAATCACATCTCTTATTAGGTGAAGGATAAACATCTTCATCAATTGTTGTGGAAGTCTCAGTGCCACAGCACAGCTCTTGTAGTTTTGCTCATTTCATGATTTGATTTTCAGATATTTGAAATACGGTGGAAATTGAAATATATTTTGTCTATACTCTATACAAATATTGCGTATAGCTCATCTATAGACTATACTACATCAGTACATTAAAACATGTAATTCTTTCCATAATATTCACATCTCATTTACTTTCAGAAGGAAAGTAAGGAAACTCCAAAGTTTGACATCGTTTGTTGTCAACTGAGGGCGCTTTAAACTAGGCCGTTTCACGCGTGGGACAAACAAAACGTAACTGCACACGATAAACATTTTTGTAAAATCATAACTAACAAACAAAACAAGTAATAAAACAGAAATATTCAGGTAGTAATACATGATATCTTACGGTAATATTCCCCTAAAATGAATGCAATCGGACGTACCGTTCTGAAGTTATCGTTTAAAATGCGCGCCATCTGCCCGCGAGAGCGCCACTGGCGCCGCATTGTCTCGTGTGTAAACAAACTGTAAACAATCCGTGCGTGGGAGGGTCCGCGAAATCGGAGCGCTTCGGCCCAGAACCGAAAATGGCCGAAGCTGCATAAAGTCGATCGCTTGATGCTCTTAATGCTATGCTTGTGACGATTTTGACGTCACCATCAAGCAGAAACAAAAGTCTACAAGTCCCGGATGTCTCCAAAATTTTCAACGTGGTTTTCACATCGAACGATGTCAATACGTTTTTCTTGACACAATTCCGCCTAGAAGGACTCCACACAATGGCTGGAGACGAGGTATGCACATTTGTATATTGTTCAGGAATATATTTTGATAAAAAGTTTCAGTTTTAAGATGTGAAATTTGAAAAATGGATGATTTTTGTGAGGGAATGTACGAGACCGTCGCGTATGTACAAATGAATGGGGCCACATTCACGGGTCACCGCACGTGCGCCATGAATTGTTTGGTGCACATCGCGCGTAGTACCAGCTGTGCGGTATTTTTGTTATGTTACTGTGCATGCCGTGTTGCAATTCTATACACGTTGTCAATGGTTTTCCCCCACTTTTCTCACTTTACTTATGTATAACAATTAGTGAATTTTAGTGAATTTAAATACTTTTGTGTTTTCGGATCATCAGCTTGATTGTTTCAATGTTTGTATCTCTACAGAATGGGAAAAGACTTGGTCTGTAACAAACCTCTAAAAATGTGTTGGCAGGAATAGGAAACATATTTTCTTTTTAGAATTAATTATCCACTCAGTCTATAACAAAACAATTACAAATCCATGTCTTTCATTACTTTATTAGAAATATCACCATGCCTTGGCATTATTGTATCTTTTACTTACTTGTGTTAATTGGTGTTAATTGGTGTTAATTAGTGTTAATTAGTGTTAATTAGTGTTAATTAACTTCGTTTTTTCATGCATTGTATTGCATTTAATAATTCATGTTTCAATCAGTGGCAAATTAATGTGAATAAAAGGTTTATAACCGTTTATTATGAAAGTAATTAGTAAAAAAGGGTTTCATTTATTTTTCCATATGGTGTGTACAAAACCTGGGCCGTCTAAAAGATAAAGAAAAACATAAGAATTGCCGATCTAGAATTGTCCCCAAATGGGGCCAACTAGGCTCATTAAAACTGTAATATAGTCATAACCACAAGTCCGATTTTAAAAATTCGAATTGTATAATGCCTTTGAAGGTTTCCTCTACACACTGGTGTACAAATCAAGAAGCTGGGGCTCTTTAAAAAAAAAAATGAAACAGCCTATTTAAACGCTATTTTGTCAATGGCATTAAGGCACCTTCAGAAGACAACAAACGATGTCAGAATTTGGAGTGGTAAAGCCTGTGGTCTTGGTGAGCAAAATTCTTGTAAAATTTCACCATTTCGGGTGACAGTTCAGGGAATTTACCCAAGCCTATATTCTATGATGGCTATGTATGTACCTAGCCATTATTATCAAGATAAAGATGCACATGAAATTTTGTGAGGAAAGAGTTCCATATCCGGCCATCACTTATTTGGAAAGAGTTCCATATCCGGCCATCACTTATTTTCCCTTAATATGATTTAAAAACTACCAAAAAGTGTAAATCTGATGAAGAAGCACGAATTTAGGAGGAAAAAAATTACCACTTTTTCTTTGAAAATACTTTGACTTTTTCTGTCATGGCCCATAGACTTTGTGCACAAGGTCCAAGTGATGGCCGGATATGGAACTCTTTCCTTTTGTGACAAGAGAGTTAGCGGTCATGCTATTTAGCGTCAACAAGCGTCAACAAACTCGATCAGCATCAACAAAGCGTCAACAAGCTCAAAATGCACATTTAAGCTTCACAAAAGCTATACTTGTATTCAACAAACTCTCGCATCTCGTATTATGTAAGAAATTGGGCGAATTCTCGTTCACAATCCCACATAAAAACAAATTTTATGACGACAAAATTACGATGAATGGGCGCCGCCATCTTTGTTTTCTCTTTTGCGCATGTGCGATTGCACCATGTCCCAGAAAAACAAGATGGCTGCCGGGAAAAAGCACCGTGGATGTCGTACTTTTTCGCTTAAAAATCACACATTTTAAGATACTTTTAAATACTAATGATACTTTTAAATATTCATAGGAGCCCACTAAATATTGTGAATAACATGTGAATAACATGTTTAAGCTTAACAGTAACAGTGCTTTTATAATTTGTTGACGCTTTGTTGACGCTTTGTTGACGCTTTGTTGATGCTTTGTTGACGCTTTGTTGATGCTTGTTGATGCTTGTTGACGCTTTGTTGACGTTTGTTGACGCCTGTTGACGCTAATTAGCATGACCCGAGAGTTAGGGATCATAAAAAAAATATAAAAAAAGGCCTAGGCCTACGTCCGGAAACTGGGCAGTCGCCGTTCAATTTACATACTCACTCAAAATACCAGCCGTTTGCCTAGAATTGTGAGCCATTGCGAAGTTGATTGACTTCTTTCCTTGCAGTTGATTTGAGTATACTGTCAGGCGTCGTAAGCATGCAGCATTATTAAAAAGTCGAGAGAACGAATGCATCTCGATACGGAAAACATGTTTTCTTACGTAAGACTGGTTTCGATCGCGCATCTGCCGCTGAAGTCTATTACGTCGCACTTGTTTGTGTCAAATACAAGACAGGGAACCATACTCACCATCGATAATGAAGGGCGACCTCATTCGGCATCGGATCGGAGGGATCTGCTGGACGCCTGCGCCTTGGGGGGGGGGGGGGGGGGGGGAGTTTGGCGGAAGGGGCTCCATGGAGACTTGGGAATGGACGCACGAAAAAGAAAACTTCATGAAATTTCTCTTGATGATGCAATCTTGGAGAGGAAGATATTTTTTAAAAACTTATTTTTTGCATGTTTCATAGTTTGACTTTGTGAAACGCTGCTTTATGAGACGTTGTAGCAAATCATCACTGGTCGTTAAAGTAGAATTTGAAGAAAAAAAATAATAAACCCGCATCATGAAATTTAAATAAAATTTACAACCTTTAGCTTGCCATTCCGAATGTGTTTTATATCTCGTTTTACCGGTATTGGTTTATGCTGGTATAATTTGCATATTCATGAGCACAGGAGTAAAGGCCTGTTCATACTTCACGAAAATGTGAAAGCGAAGCGAATTTTGTAACGTCAACAATGGTTGCGAATTCGCTTCGCCCTCAAATTCGCTTGAAGTATGAACCGGCCTTTAGGCCTATGTCACACAAGGAAAAAGCTGATGTTTAGGGCCTACATAAAAAATGCCGGCTAAAATTGAATTGTGCATTTTTCGTTAAGTCCACTTTTTCGTGCCTCCAAAATATGCAGAGCATATACCCTTTGTTATAATGGGGCGCGTCATTAGCGCGGTAGGGGAGTTGTGATATGAGGGGTCCAAAATGTTGGACTAAACATGGCGGATTATGTTGGCCCAATTTCATAAAGTACCGAAGTGATGACGTCAATGCAACTCTATTGAATCCGCAACGCCAAATTCTGTGCTACCGGCCTGCAATTCTCTCTCAACTCTCTGCGGCTCTGCGCGTCATACGTTTTAGCGCCCCCAAGCGTGAGTGGCATAACACGACAAACCGGAGACATCAGGACCTATGGCGTGAAAGTGTATCATGTACTATATATTCCATAGTGAAATCGCTGTATACGCCTCGGTATCAACAGAGCCGATTATGCGCGTCGCATAAAGATCACTTGACTTTGCACTCCGATCTCACGCATGCCGCGTCTCAATCAAAGATTATGCCGACTGAATGGAGATATATACAGTTTCATGTCCTCGGTTGAATTTTTTTGTCTGAAAACAATGCCAGACGGCAAAAAACAACAAATCTGCGCAAAGTAGGCGTCTAGTGCAACTATAAAAACAGCGCTGACTAGTCGTCTGGTGTATTGCCAGGTGGTTACACCAAAGCTGATCACATAAGGATTCTACAGTAGATAGGAGGAACATTTGGACACGATCAGAAGCCCGAACAGGTGAGCCAACTTCAAATATTGTTGCAGGTTTTCCTTTAAAACAAGTGTGCAAGCAATGTGTCCTTAATTTAAATGTCTCAAAAAGTTCCTATATCATCATTATTTCATATCAGTATCTTGATGGAGGAGATTACAAACTTGTGTGTTATCAGTGAACATTTCATGAAAATCCATCCATGCGGGTTCGACTGAGTATTGGTTCATACACAACACCTTTTAGGAGAGTCGATAAAGCTAGGGCATGATGGAACACATGCCAAGCCTTTGTTTTTGCGAGTGTCACTGTTCCAATCAATGTTCCAATCAATGTTCCAATCAATGTTCCAGCGGGGAACCATGGTGTTTGTCGGGTTTTTTTCCTACTGCGCAATTATTGGCTGTGGTTGCGCATATAAGGAAACGTGCCCCACAGCATTTTAATAAAAATGTAGAGTCTGTCCCGAGCCAAATAATTCATCAGACCTGTCTGCATTATCCGGTTTCCGTTGCATAATATTTAACTGATGAGAATATTTATATTCCCCTGGATGGAATACCAGTCTAATCGCAGGTGTCTCCCTGACTTTCACTGGTACCCATTTCTACTCCTGGGTGGAGAGAAGCAATATGATAAAGTGTCTTGCTCAAAGACACAGTGCCATGACCAGCCTAGCTGGGATTCGAACCCACTTTCTAATCACTTAGCCATCAGAATTTGGGTCTGGTATACGAAACCGCTCGGCCATAACACTAGACGGTATATGAAGCAAAGGGACAATTCTTGCCCTCCGCTGTCTCATGTAGGACAGACAATTAAGTAAAAACCTGCCGTCTCGACACGAGGATTATCATGTTGGCTTGCCTTAGCTGTGGCAACTGACAATTCCCTCGTGTCTGCTGCAGCAATTCCTTATTAACGACGCTATACCAACAATTTGTACATAAACGCGTGAGTATACTAGCCATTTCAAAACTCGACAAGATGAGAACAAAATTCGATTTCGTTGACGTACTCGAGCCACAGGGAGCCATTACACGTCAGTATGACTGTCGCAACGACGCCAAAACACCAGATCGAATATTCGACTATTCGGTATATTCGGGACAGCCCTAGAAATTTCCCCTCCCCAGACAGTAACGTTCACCCCCAATCACCCCCTATGGAGAGAGCCCTGGCTACGCCGCTGGAAACAAGTGCAGACAAGTCCTATAGTGATGAGCTTATCCAATACTATTGATCCAAATAGCCCCCAAATATAGACGAATCCGGCGACCAAAATTAGAAGCATTTACTGCGGTGGCGAGGCGCTCGCGTGCGTGTTAGACGCACGCGCTCGACGCAGCTTCGACCAACAGGCTGTTTACAACTTGCCAAAATGCGCACGCGAATCAAATTAAAGAACGCGGGCAGCCTGCACGCGAGCGCGGCACCACTGTAAAAATGGCGTCGGCGAATTCCTGTATAGAAGTGCAAGCATATCAGGTTGAATCAGCTACATGTATAATGAGATGCGTAGAGACAAAGGTGTAGCCTCGAATTAGATTAATACTGATTGGTTTCCAATGACGGAAATAAATCATAAACTGAATGGCTTTGTCATTTCTAAATCATGGACTCATTAATTTGATAGTAATAGTTACTGGATACAATAGCCAAGTAGACAAGTATTAATGACCTATATAGGCCTTTTACTGTTATAACAATAAAATAATACATGTACAAGCTGAAAACCAGTAAACAAGGACAGGAGATATATGTCCGTGCAGTGTTTTCCTGACAACTGTCCGGGAATGGACAGTGTGAATTTGTTTTATACAGCTCATTCGTCCGTACGAATAAGACAGTTGGGTATTCCAACTTCGCATGTGCACAATGACATTTTATTCCGAATGACCCGCGTGACCTAACGCGCGCGTGTAAACGCAAAAGGTGGTCGCACAACGCGCACTGTTAAATTCAATCAGAATGGGCGTTCGCGTAACATGGCGTGACATTACGTCAGTAATTTTATCCCAAATAACCTTTTATTTTACTTTTGAGATACTGATCTGGCTTATTGCTACGCACGAATTCTAGAACCCCGGTATCACAGTACATGTACATGCACGCCGAGTGACTGCATAGTCTTTGTTTGAGAATTTAAGTATTGTATTTAGTTTTTAAATTGATTGCCAGACGAAATGAAGTAAAAGTTTCTTTATACTGGATGTGGCCCAGAAAATATTTGGAAAGGCGGGAGGGGCGGGTTAGTACGGCTCTGCTTTGGCGCAGTATGTATCTTTAAACATCACAATGACTAAGTCCAACCACGAACAAATTTGTTATTTAAAACAAAGACGTTAACTCTTTTACCTCCAAAAAACTACATGCGCATGATCAGAACTACGTGCGCATGCTCAAAACTAGCAAACATTACCGGTATGTCTGCTGCCACCAGCGTCTCAAAAGTGTCACAATGAAATTGTAATCAGAATTAAGTACATTAGATAAAACCTGAGCAAAATTCCTCAGCTTGCAAACTTTATTCTGTGTTGAAACTAGAATTGAAATTAGAATTCATAGTAATTAAATAATAAATCTTTTTAGCAAAAATTGTTCATAATGTACAGGGAAAACAGCCGCATTGAGCACTTATATCTTCACGAAAAAGGCAAAATAAAAATTGAATTGTACATAAAAGCAAGAATATAATAACCTGTAATTCACAATTAAACATAATTACAACCTGCTATTCAACAATAAAGTCACTGGAATGACTGATGTCCATTAGTAACTAAAGCTCAGTAATCTTTTGTATTTAGAAGTAGATTAAATAAAACTTCAGCTTAAGAGCCGCAGATGCCTATCTCGAACGGAAGTGAAATGTCCTCTCGAGCAACCCGAATATTTCCAACTCTTCGCCCGCCATTTCCAATCGCAAAATGGTTTGCGTGCCTGCGTCGTTGGGCATTATGCAGTCATTTCCATCAAAGTGATCGCATGAATTCATTTAACTTGTAAGGGACATGAGCTGAGACAAAATTGCAAAAACCACTATACGCAAATTCCATCTTAAGAGAAAACTTCTGAAGATAGGAGATCTTGTCATTTTCTTGCACGAGTGTGTTCGGACAGATGTAGTCTAAGGGTAAGATATCATCTTTAGGATGAAATTCGTTGGCACTATTAAAAGCAAATTGATTGGATCCTCGTTTTTTCAGTCTACATATTAATTTGGTTGAGTAGAAAAAATACCGAACTGTGACGTCAGTTGGCTTTAAAATTGACTCCAAACAAACGTCTATCTTGTCTGCTGAGTGCGGAGAATAAGGCCGTGTCGGAAACGGGCTTCCAGGGCTACGGCTTCGTCTATTGTTAGCATGTGTCCACGTTTTTGCAACCGGCGAAGACCTAGATCTAGCTCTAGACACAAGATTCGGACGCGGCCTTAGTATAGCCATTTCGGTATTTCAACTGCGCATGTGCAAAATGACATTTTATCCCGAATGACGCGCGTGACCTAACGCGCGTGTGAACGCAAAAGGTGGTCGCACAACGCACAAGTGTTAAATTCAATCAAAATGGGCGTTCGCGTAACATTACGTCAGCAATTTTGTCCCTGATAACATTTGACCTTCGAGATACCGAACTGGCTTATTGTGAAAATGGGTCTAACCATGAATTCGGAACACTTTATTAATAGCCACTGAGATTGCTTAAAGGGACACATTGCTTTGGATTTTGCGATTTGGGCTATAAAACTGAAATGGATATGGTTGGGAAGCTTTTTAAAAGTAGAATATAAAGATTCACATAACTATCCCTTCAAATTGCGTGGTTTTTGTTTAATTTCGTGACAAATAACGGTCCGCCATTTTGTAGAACCAAATTTTTGACTCCACAAAATGGCGGACCGTGTTCACCAGTCGTATTTCCAGTCGCATCTGGTTGAAGTACGTTCTGTTGATCCATTTTGATGTACTGTGGCACGGCGCGCAGCACTGGCGATATGATACCCTGCACGATATGGGGGAAAAGGGTATTCCCCCCCCCCTTTTTTATCCCTATACCCTAAGCACACTCCAGATTATTGTTATCTAACACATCCCCCTAGATTTCTGAATAGAATTCCTGAGATTCCGGGAACACAATGACCAACACAAAAGAGGGGGTCTCTTTTCCCCCATATCGTGCTTCATATGGGTGATATGTGTCGCGAGGTAGAGAATTGTACCTGGCGATTTATCTGATAGGTTCACAAGGCCACTGGCTAAGGCGCCAGCCTAAAGACTCTTACAGCGTATTTTGCGCATTATTTAGAAGGTGGTATTTACTACTGGAAATAAGTCTATGTTTCGCGGGTCAGATGTCAGCGGCCAATTTTTTGTTTTGTAATCACTACTCACTAATTACAACACATTATACGTGTTTTTTTTGCATAAACAACTCTTATAAAAGATAAGGAACATTTCCAAACAGCAAAATTTCATGACATTTAAAGGCAATGTGTCCCTTTTAATCTGGTTCAAGATTTTGCACGGGAGGTCATGAATTTGTGCTCTATGAGTACTTATCAAACCATACTCTACGACATAGGGGCCTACACAACAATTTCTTAATCCTCGGACAAAAACTCAAAGATATAAACAATCCCCGGTTCCTTCAATGATTCATATTCTCAACACCCAATCCTTATAGTTTTGTACCCGTTGTTTTTTGGTTGTATATTTGTTTGTTTTTTAATCGGTTGTTTGTTTGGTGTATCCAAGCATCTTTTTAGCAATGAAATTTAAATTTAATGCTGTAATTACTTAATTTTTTATTGTTTCTATTCTACCTTTGTAAACCAAGTCGTGTAAGTCTTTGACTTTTTACTTGGTGTTATTTGAATAAACCAGAAATTGAATTGATTGAATTGAAAAGTTATTATTATAGATTACTGAGCGGCTTTAGTGCGTGCGGCACTTTGGACATTTTATTTGTACTGAGCCGGCGCGCCCGGCGAAGAAATCTCACGTAGGCGCTATTCAGATCATGTAGAGGAAAGAAGGTCCACGACCCTCAAGAAAAAGGGCGAAAGATAATCTTGAACAAAACGAAACCAAACAGGTTGATGCTCGGGAAATGTCGCTCTCGAACCCAATTTAAAACCTCAATTTCATTCCCTTCTCTTTCCCGCGCGACCGAAAACGTGCCCTGTAAATTAGCAGAATATTTTAAATAAAATCAACAAAGTGTGATAGAGAATAATGGCAGTGCGCACAGAACGGACGCTGGGGCAAGTGAGGAGCGGAATTGGAAAGAAGTTCGGCTGCCAAGTAGACCCAACGTCGAATTGTAGGTCTGACTATAAGATTAACCATCATACTGAGAGTACAGTAACAACCCGGCGGCTCACTCCCTAATACGCACAATACGCGACAAATTAAACAAACTGGGAAGCACTTTCACCGTGCCGAGTATAGTATTGCCTTTTAATCAACGTGACAATAGTAGAGTGAAATGTAAACAAAACCACTACGAAAACACGACTTCCTACTTACTAGTGCAGACGTCTTACCACTCAACCATCGAGCCTGCCGGATCGACTGGTCGATTCGAATCCAATGTAGCAGCGGGTACCTTGTAATCAGTGGGAATATGGAATATTTTGCGTCGGCATGATGTAAAATTATCCATCAGAATTATCATTCAGTTTTTCTGGGGTGCACGCATTAGTAACTTGCAGTTTTCCCTGCTGACGATCCCCCCACACACATTTTGTGAGAAAAGAGTGCAGGCGGCTTCACAAATTGAAACGATCGAGGACATCAAACATGTCCATCTCTTTACTTGGCCTCATAACAGCATTTGACCAATATTCAACTGCGATACACACGGGTTAAGGATTAATAACGTGATTCAGAATTTAAAGTGCATTCAGTAACGAATTCCTCGTACAGGCCCATGGAGGTGTACCTCCATGGTAGGCCTATTTTGTTTGTGCTTGTGATTGTTCAGCTGTGCTGTTAGTAGGCCTACCTACTGCAACCCTATCCAAATCGGGAGGATTGGGCAAGTGCTACAACCCCATAGATTGCTCTAATTAGGAGGCAAAAAAGGGAGTCGCGTTTCGCCATTTCACCATCGCCCGAAGGACACTTCACTTAACTATCAATATAAACCTAATTTTTTTCGACCGTCAGATTCCGGGTCCAGTTACAAGCTATTCTCGGTCGAAGCACGATTGCTGTATGTATGGAGGTAGGAAATGTAGGTTGCCGGTTGGCGAGCGGTTGATCCACGGATAAGGGTCTAGTTCTTGATAGGATTTTTGCATTATGAAGCATTCTGAGAACAATAAGCCAGTTCGATATTTCAACCGCGAATGTGCACAATGACATAGTTATCCCGAATGACCCATTACCTAACGCGCGCGTACGAACGCGCAAGGTGGTCGCACGACACGCACGTGTTAAATTCAACCAGAATTGGCATTTGCGTTACATCGCGTGACATTACGTCAGCAATTTTATCCCGAATAACCTTTGACCTTCGAGATACCGAACTGGCTTATTGATGAAGTCCGCACGATGATAATTCCATCAGTAATTATGTGCAAATCACCAATGGCTTTGTGAATGAAATATTCAAATTAAATTTGAGTGCAATAATTTGTAAAGGTTAAATAACTACTTTTAATTGCACAAGGGCTAAATTACATTTTACAGAAAAGTATACACGGAACTGCCGTGCTTTAACAACTCTCGAATAAACCACTTTGGCCAGAATTTAGCAAAGGTTGGTGCTCTAGTTTTAAAATAAAAAAAATCGTAGTTACGCATGCGTGCTCAAGCTTGTCTCGAAAGTAGGGTAAAATGCTAAAACATCTGTCAATTATCGAATGAGATTGTATGGACCTGAAACACGAGCTTCAATTATGCCATTTGACGTGTCACATTTCTGATTAAATTGTTTCTATTAGATTGAGGAGGGACCACAAATAGAGTGACATTTATAACCGCATCAACCTTTAGGCTATATGGTTCTGGCTAAGTGCAAGAAGGCAAACGACGACAACGACGACAATGACGACGACAATGACGACGACGATGACGACGATGATTTTTAAAGAGCACATGCCACCATGATAACAGCGCTCAAGGCGCACCTACAATATTACCCCTGCTCATCAGGCCTATTAATAAGCGCTGAAACATTCTCAGCCCCCTGGGGAGTATGCAGTCCCGGCTGCAAATTCAGCGCACTTGGGCTAATCAAACACGCAACCATCATTTCCCTCACTCACAGGTATGTACTGAAATGCATGTCGTGATACCACGGCGCGCTGTATGTTCCGTATATCTCACCTAGGGCCAATTTCATAAAATTTGCTTAGCATGAAAATGTCTTGCTTAAAACAGGTTACCAGCCAAAAGTCCATGTAATTTTCATGCTAAGCAAACAACAGCTGAATGCCAGTCAAAAGCAATATTCCACACATGAAAATCTGGTTGGTAATCCAGTTTTTATCAAGGAATCATTTGCATGCTAAGCACATGTTTGTGCTTAACAGCTTTATGAAATTGCTGGCTGCACGAATTCAACGAGGCTTACAGCGTAACGTCATTACTTCGTACGTCCATTAGATGTAAAGAACATTCAAATTACGAAGTATAATAATAATAATAATAATAATATAGGCAATTTATATTGCGCCATTATCCACCTTAATGAGATGCTCAAGGCGCAGAGAACAAAAACAAAGGGAACAAAGATACAAATAATCAAAACATGGACATTACAACAACACAATTAGCTTGACAATCAAATAAATGAGCTACTGGAATGCAATTTGAAAGAGGTGGGTCTTCAGAGCACATTTGAACTCTTGCAGGGTGGAACAGTCACGAATATTTTGAGGAAGTTTGTTCCATAGTATCGGCCCAGCATGAGAAAAGGAACGATCCCCCCATGTTTTATTTGTTTTTGGCACTACGAGCAGAGAAGAATTGGAAGATCTGAGGGACCTTGAAGGTTTGTAACAAATTACCAAATTAGAATTATAATCGGGGGCAGCACCATGTAAGCAATAGAAAATAAACAGAAGTAACTTGAAAACTATTCGAAATTGAACAGGCAGCCAATGGAGTGCAAGCAATACTAGAGTAATGTGAGTTTTACGACTTGTCAAAGTAACCATGCGAGCAGCTGCGTTCTGTAGTTTCTGTAATCGCGCAAGCTGCTTTTGCGGTAATTCATAAAGAAGCGAATTACAGAAATCTAAACGAGATGATATGAGAGCATGAACCATTTTCTCAGAAGCAGAACGCGTAAGGAATTTTCGAATAAAACCAAGATTTCGCAAATGATACCGTACAGATTTACAAATAGCAGATACTTGAGCAGTATGCCTACCTGCAGTGCTACAATACCCCAAGGCTTCAATATGAGCCGTGTACATCTTTAACAGAGAAATTGTTCTCGTTAAAGAAATCCCCTGAGCCACAATATAATCAAAGCCCTAGTTAACACACCTTCTCGATCCACTAATTCAAGGGTTGAACATGACTGCAATCGATGTTTTTATTCTGCCAAGAGGAATCTAGGTCCCCAAGTACCTGGTCTGAGACCGTGGCGCGTAAAAGCAAACAGGAAAACAGACAGAGCGAGAGAAACTTTTGCCGACCACTCAACGCCCCGGATCATTGCCCGAGCAATTTACATTGCACGTAGATGGACAATTACTGACGAGAATCCAACGTAATAGGGCCTAGAGGAATCCCGAATTGACGGAAATAACACCGATCTGCGCACTTCCTGGTTTGAAAGCGAGGATCTCTATGCCACAGTAAACAACTTAGTATGCTGATCGTGGCTGCGCTGCCTTTTATGGCGTGATTCATTCATGCATCAATGAATGTGTTGAATAGCGCTGTTTTGTTTAGCACTGACATTCTCACTTTCAACCTGGAAGTGCGCAGACGGGGCTAATGTGAAATTCTTCTATGGCCGAGAAAATTGCCAGTCAGGACTGGAAGCATATAATCATATTAACTGAACCGTCTCGTGTTTGCACACTGTTCCTTTTTACCTTCCCACACTCTCAAATAGTATGATGTCATGCACAAAAGGCATTTAGAACCCGGTACGTGCGCTTTGGCGTTTTACAGTATATTCAACCTGATACCCGTTCCCCTATATACGTTTTTGGACTACCTGCATTGCATAAAATGGGGGAGATCAATATTGGGTTAGCCCATATGGTTTAGCTGCACGTGTTTATCCCATACTTCAGCTGCAAGAGGATTTTCCGACTCAACGATCTTTTATGAGGCTTTTTTTGTCCCTCGTACATCAGAGCTCCTACCTCCACAGAGACGGTACAAGTGGTACACGAGGTTGAATCTACAATAAATACGAGGTGTTAGTTATATTTTTCAGATGAAATTGGAACAATTTCTAGAGTATACTTGACCTGAGATCGCTTAGTCAGAGGGTTGGAGTAAGCCACTTGATCACGAACGCACGAAACAAGAGCTAACAGGATCAACTTCAGATCACGTGCACGTTGAAGTGGTCAGGCTGCATTTAAAGTGCGTTGTACTTTCCATTAATCTTTAAACTGAAACAATGAACCAGGAAACTAATAAAATACCGAAGAAGATTCACGAACAATTGGTTAACTAGTGGTAGATTCGTGACGTGCATTACACCTGCGCAATAAGTACGAACGATAACTAGTATAGTCAAAGTATGGCATCAATGGCGCCCTATTCCCTCGTACAACAATTTGTTTATGGAAGTCGCCCAATATATTAACAAAAACCACACTAAGGGTTACAACAGAGCTGTGGGGTTGGCCACATTTGAGGTTGCCAGCCCTACCACCCTTACGGTTTTCCTGGGTCCAGATCTAAATAGAGGATAAATCTTCAATATAGATACCAAAGAAATTATCCCAATTGTCAGACTGATAGATAGGTGGTGTAACTTCCACCGTTGGTGAGACTAGTGCTCCAAACAATAATTGATAACAAGCGCGACAACAATGCCACCTGCAGTTTATTTGTAATCCTTGACTGAACTTGCCCCCGGCCGCCGTACTGCGTCCGGTGTGCCGAACCATCAGTTTGATCCCAAAGGTGCAATGGCCAAGCGCAATATATATAAATGCTCAGCAATGAGGCATTTTGAACGTTGGGGATAAAACAATTCAAAATGAGATAGATCAGATGGGACATTTCTCTATTACTCCAAAGTATCCCCAGCCGATCGCATTAATAGAGATTGTCCAATACGCCAGGAAGCCCGCGGATCTACGTGTAATTGCTCTCTGCAGCCATTATGCGGCGAAGTTTCAATATTAATGTTTAATTTTGATCCAAGCGTCTCCGTCTACTAGCGTGTTTACTCTTGTGACAGTTCATACGTACGCTGTTGCAGCTGACCGTCAGTTGTTTATGACTCTGAATATCAACAACACGCTCATTATGTAATTCTTGTTTTTCAGTAATAACTTTTTATTGGAAAGTTACGAATGGTTTTGCATGCACGCCTTGTTTTTATTATTTCTTTAGATGGTTTATTTTAAAATAAGTCAATTAAAATAACGTCCACTGCGCCCGAAAATCGAATTAAGGAAAGTTATAATACATCTTTAAGACCAAGTAAAAAAAAAAAGGAAGGAGTTTAAAAAATGGAAGGAGGAGGGGCTAGTATTTTCACGATGGCCACCATTCTTTTTAAAATTCTTTTGAAAGTTTTTTTTACCTTTTCAAAAATACACAAATGAAAGAGACATGTTGGACAAGAGAATTGAACATATTTACAGTGGCTTTCATAGTTTTAGTAAGCTTGTATTTTATTTTCCGATGGATCTGTTGAAATTTATTTGGGTTTGTTTCACCGAATTACTACTGGTAAAAAGTTTTTAAAAATCCAGGCGGCCCCCAAAAAAGAAGCGGACGGGGACGCTAAACATGTTTTTTTAGATATAAATATTTATTTGAATGTGTAAAACGAGTTTCAAGACATTAAAATTGTCTGTTTTTATAATGATATTTTTATTGGCTTTTAATGTTGTGATTGAAGTGACTTTTTCCACTTCACAAGACCACAAGATTATTGTAGTTTCCCGGCTCAGTCAGAATTGTTTTTTTTTATTTATTTATTTATTTATGTTATTTTAATTCTGGTAATGAAACCAAGGATTCAAAAGCGCATGTCGCACTGTAGCTTGAAAGCCGGAAGAAACCTGTAGGAAAACGACGAAGAAATGTTCAGTTTTATAAGTTGGAGGAAACACCACATAATTATATTCTGGGGAAACCGCCCAAGGAATCAGGCAAAGATCGTAAACCCAATCCACATGTCGGCTCTGGTGGGATTTGAACCCGGGTCACAGAGGTGGAAAGAAAGTACCACAAGGCCAACATGACTCCCCTGGCCTTAAATTCACGAAATAGAAGGACGGTAATAGAATGGAAGCTAATGCACGGCGTATATAGGCCTACACTCTAAAAACGGATTGGTTGAAAACAACCAATATATTGGTAGGATTGGTTGATAATTGTCCAACCAATCAAATTGGTAATTGGACACATCACTACCAATAATTAGTTGTTTTAACCAAGAGTGTAGGCTCACTAAATCTCTTTAGATTCCAAGATGCGGCTAGAGCCTGCAGACTGAGATGAGAGGCACTTAAATCAGATTTTACAATAGTGGCTTAAAATTCAATGACTGAGAGGTCGGCAAAAACAAAGACTAGGCCAATATCCCCGGGGGAAATACATGTAATATGAACATCCATTCCAAACAAAACGCTGACATCTATATATTAAAGGAAACATGCTTCTCAAACTGGCCGGATCACATTTTATTTCATAAATAAATTCATGTATATGTATTAAATGTGAATTAAAAGCCAAACTGGTTCAAGTGAAGTTTTAGTGTGATTATTTGCCGCTGTTCATGTAGACCGAGGCACCAAAATTCATGGATCGACTCGATAGTCTGGACCCGGTAAATGACGCATGTACATCGTATACACACTATTTTCTCCCTTTTAGCAAAGGCTCCTCGAGGAATGGGCCGTTTAACTGCTTTCGCCTGTACCTTACTCACATCTGGGAACTTTGTTGGGATGGCAGTGGACTTGAGCATATTTTTAATGGTCATCCCATGATTTGAAAATACCAGTATCGAAACACGACGGCTGAAAGTGGTCGCTACAAACGCTGAGAAGCTGTCCAAATTCTCCGATATTTCCTATCAGTTGGAAATAAATGAAGGCTTACTCCAGCCTTCGTTGTTTTGCTGCACCCAGCAAATGAAACATTATCTCCTCCAATGTAGATGCACACATTTTCCAGGGAAGAGAGGAGGGCATTGGACAGGTTTAAGATTTAAATGGCTTCACTGACAGACGAGCGGCAGAAAACAATCCACCTGCTAATTACAAACTAAAACGGCGCCTTCCAGTCCCCCTCGGATAGGTAAAACACTTTCCATATCGTTTACGTTTGCATTGTGTACAGAGTAACGAAACCACATCCTAAACATAAACACACCCACACAAACGTGTTTCGACCTCCAAACGTGGACGTCCTTTTGTTCCCTCTTTTGTTTGTACTAACTTTTTCGGAAGACCTCCATATGTTTTGTACACACTCCCAATCGCGAACGTATATATATGCTGGTAATCTCGGACGATTATTGTTCTCTTTTGTTCTCCAACACTTTTCGTCCACGGTTTGAATACCCCAACTCCCCCACGCGTGTTTATTCAGGCTGTACACGGATGACTTTCCATTTTTCTAATGATCGCATATTTTGCAACGGACCCCTCTCATTGGTTTTGTACATGATTTTTAACCGAGGACCGAGGAAAATCGAGGACATTTTGTCCTTCCATGTTATTTTTTGTTCCTTGTCCAGTGGCGTAGCCAGATCGGGGGGGGGGGGGGGGACAACTACCCCCCCCCCCCCCCATGGGAACTCTTGCCCATGTCTACCTCTGGACATTTGAGATTTTTAAAACAGTCATAAACCAGCCAAGTTCCACTCGGTGCGTTTTCCTTTTCGTTGGGTTAGGCCTACATACACATCGTTAAACAGTAAAGGAAAAACAAATGTTTTTTTTTGTTCTGCCAACAGAAAGCTGCAACAATAGAGCGTGCGAGTTGATCTCAAAATCCAACATATCTCCGGGCAAACCGTATATAGGAGCTTCAACACTTCCGGCGCCCTGTTTTGTAAAATTATTTTGTTTTCACAGGGCTGAGCGGGAAATTACAGTCATGTTGTCTTGTGAAAGAAAACAAGGCATTTCAATTTACAACATTGTAAAATAATTTGGGAGGCTAATCATCCTTACTCGCAGCTGGGATGCTGAATTGCGAAGGACGCGGCTACAACGTGGTCGAGTCGCTGGCACGTAAAGGCGCCTCTGGCAGCCAGCCGCCTACATATGACCACGGAGCACAGCCAGAGATCGAAAGTGTTTGATTTTTCCGAAGGGAGGAAAGCCGGAGGACCCGGAGAAAAACCATCGTGGCACAGGAGAGAACCAACGCACAACTCTACTCCCATATGGTCAGAGCCGGGAATCGAACCCGTGCCACATTGGTGAGAGGCGAGCGCTTTGACGCACAAGCCACCCATGCCAACTAATATGTCAAATTTACCAAAAATGAATAATTTGACATAAACGTCCGATCAGCCTATCATTCACATTGCTACAGGTAAACTAAAGAGTCCGTCGCTAGACTAGTCAGTGTTTGGCACCTAGACGTTGCAGATAAAAAGTGATCGTGAAGTCGGAGACTTTGACGGAATTTCTCTCTCTCGTGCTCTGTTTCCCTCTCCCATCTGTATTTTTTTTCTCAAGGCTTGACAAACACCTGCTTCCTTTAATTCACGCCGAGTTGGGATTGTTCGTAGGCAGGTGAACGATCAAGATTTAATCACGTTCAATCTGACTCCGCCATTTTATTCTTCGCTGCCAGAATCAGAACTCACATGCGCAGATCCCACAAGGAGTCACTGACAGCGCGCCACAAGCGCAACAATCAATCAAGTTGTCATGCAGAAACTGCAACACTGAACTTACAGTTTGGTAATGAAATCAAGGATTCCTCAAACGTGCATGCAGCACGGTAGCTCGAAAGGGCGTTGGAGAGTGACACTGTGAACAAGTAACAATGGATTCAGTGCCAAGTAACAATGGATTTTCATTGTTAGTGCGCCATTTTTCTTTTGTTGCCTTTGTTGCCTCTGTGCGATACTGAAAGCCATAGCCATATAAATTTCTTTTTCTCCTTGTTCATGCCGATCCAGAGCTGGAAGGCCTCTTCACAAATGTCCCATGCCAATCTATTTTGGCAAGCTGTTTCAACTTAATGCCAGATTTCACGACCATTCTTTATAACTTTTATGTGAACGCCTGGGTACCAAACTCTGACTGGTCTGGCGACGGACTCTTTTTGTCGTTTTTACCCTATGGCAATGCGAACGAAAAATTGATTGGCAGTTCGGGTCCAGTTGAAATTTGTCATTATTATTTTGATCGTCACTTTACAATTTCTTTTATAAAATGTTGTACATGGAAATGCCTCTTTTTATTTACAAGTCACCAGACCGCATTTTCCTAGCTCAGCCTAGTAAAAAAAATCATAAAATAGGACGCCGTATAGCTCCTATACAGTGAGTCCGGAAGTATCGTATTCCCGCCAAATCTCGTTGGATTTTGAGGTAGGTCAATTTGCACTCTCTTCTGGATTTTAATATTGTTAAACACATCGCTACGGCAGCGGCCTGTTGAACGCCCAGGTGCGTAATTAAAAGACAACAAATGCTTGCTGCATAATGCGACGGATGGGAAATGCGCGGGAAACTAAATTTCCATCACCAGAAACTACTCGATGGGTTTAATTCTTAAATCTAAATTCATCGACAGGTTGATTGACGGTATACTTAAATTCAAGCGACATGGACGCAATCACCGTTCACCCAAACGCGTCTGTTGACTTCATCACGCCGAGCAGCAACGCGATTTCCACCCTGGTTGAGCGGGACTCATCCCCTGACCGCCCGCCTGGGGAGGACCTCGCTTCCCGCCTTGTCCTGGTCTCGTTCTTTGTCATCTCCATGGCCTGGGGCAACATCGGTAACCCGTTGGTTATGGGAACCATACTGACGCAGCGGAAACTCCGCCAGAACACGGCCAATATATTCATCTTCAACCTGGCCATAGCCGATTTCTGCGTGACGTCATTTGTGGACCTATCATATGTACTAGGTAAAATATTAATTAGGTCTACACTGTAAAGAGTCAACGCATCTCACGTATCTCGGGCACCTATAGCACGCCTTTATCCCAGAATCATGTAGGGCCCATAGGCCTACACTTGATGCACATAAAGCGCATAAGGTAAATAAAACTAAGAACAGATAAACTTAACATTTCTTCATCTTTTTCTCTCAGGTTTTTTTCAGGATTGCGAACTACATTGCGATATGCACTTTTCAAGAATCTTTTGTTTCAGTAACAAATAACAGTAATATTAAAAGTACAGGTTTTATGTTCATTTTCATAAAAACGCTTTCAAATTCACGCAGTTTGTCTAAAAGGTCAAAGATTATTCGGCATAAAATTGCTGACGTAATGTCACGCCATGTTATGGTTGTTTGTCTGTCAGTCTGCCTATTTGGGGTATTTGTTTGTTTGTTGTGCTACTCTTCTACTCACCGTAAGACAATTATTTCCCCATACAGGCAACCTGATACCAGGCTTCCTCAAGCAAAGCCGCGTCTTCTGCAGCATCGCCGCCTCTGTCTGTATCATCAGTTGCACTTGCTCCCTCTGGAGCATCACTGCCATCAGCATCAACCGCTACGTCTGTGTGACCAAGAGCGCGGTCTACCAGAGGGTGTACACGCGGCGGAACACCCTGCTCATGGCCGGCTCGCTCTGGTTGCTGTGTTTCCTGATCGACTTGCCGAACTACATAGGGCTCGGGGACCACATCTTCGACAACAAGAAGCGAGGTTGCTCCTTCGACCGGATTGGTCACTATGGTTATACCGTTTACTTCATAGGGATGGGCGTGGTCACGCCTATGACTATTGTGCTCTTCTGCTACGTCAATACGTTCCTGTTTGTCAGAGAGCACAATAATAAGGTGAGATGATGCGGGGCGGGGGTGGTTCTGATTTTTTTTCGTACATTTGCCCAAAAAGTTTACTCCCAAAATGTTTCGCCTGCGAACAAACTTTTACGGGGGCGGGGGGATACACAGACACATTTTCTCAACGTTGGTGGTGCTATTTAACCAAGTGTGTAAGCATTTTCAATCGGGGATCTCCTATTGTCCTCCTATTGTTAATTCATACTTTAACTTTTTGGCAAGGACCCTCATTGGTTTTGTACACGGTTTTCAAACGGGAACCTTTCTCAACCGGGGACCCTATTCACTACTAAATGCAAAAACAAATCCACACAAACACACATCCGTGCATCCTGCAGGATGCTGGTCGCAGACAGCAACTCCTGTGTATTAAAATATACTCCTGAAACAGACTGATATCTTTCAAACATGGTGGAAATATTGTTTGCATAAACTCCCACTCATCAAGAGTACTTTGGTCTAACACACGCGTGGCTTCAGAGATAATCAATATTGATATCGATCTTCGTGATATTTCACATTTTCAAGGATATCGCAGGCCTAGTTTTCAGGCGGACATTTCTACCGCATTCTCTCAATAATTTATTTCCATCATGTTCCATCATGCGCTGTCAAAAAAGAAAAAAGAAATACAGACAGAAATGATCAATATGCGTTGCATAATTTCACGTAGGATGAATTCTTATACAGGTTATAAGTTTTAGTTTAAGTTTAAGTACCTCACTGCTATATAGCGCTGTCAACATAACACTATAACCTTTTCAAGCTATCAAAGTCATGACAGCTTGATCTGAGAAAATGAAGCCCAAAATCATTAAACCATGCAAACTTTGGTCTCGGTACACACAGCAACTATAAGGCTCTCTTAAAGGTATACACGATTGGTAATCCTCCAATTTTCTATTTTTTTACTGAATTATTACAAAATACCTCACTAGACTGTATTACAGTCTAGTAAGGTATTTTGTAATAATTCAGTAAAAAAAATATTATTAGAAGTCTCAATCATCCTGTGAAATGATGGTACCAGGTGTGCTGTCGTTGTCAAGAAAAGTGGAAATTTATATCGTTTTCCACCGATTTCCAGCTAAAAATTGTTGGAAAACTGCCCTGTAGCCTTTAGTCAAGGCGCGCGTGGCTACCCGGACGAGTGGCGCGCCCCGCACATGCTGCCATTCGGGGCGCGTCACGCGTCCAGGTAGCCACGCGCGCCTTGACTAAAGGCTATCATCCGCCCGACGGTTGAAAATGAGCGCCGCTTTACTCTCGTTTTTTTCGCCATCCAACAACGCAAAACTTTGAACAGGTCAGTGGAACGATATTTCCTACAAAATACTAACCCCCAAATCCGCCCATTTCTGAAAATTTCAACAATGACCAATCATGTACACTACCTTTAAATTTGGTTATAATATTTGGGAATACAAACATGTTTTTCGGGTCAGTAACAGTGCTAAAATCCCAAAGTGGACTATCCAATGAAAATTGTTTTTGTCAACTGGAAATGCCATGGGGCGACCTTCCGCTCATTTCAATAAACATGTCAATTTTATGCACCATGACAGCTACTAGACTGTTTCACTGAATAGGCTTTTGGACCATCAATCGATGTGCAATTTGTAACCCCAGTTAAAATATTCGGTATATACAATCTCATGTCCGTGCCAATTTCGTAGAAAGAATGTTGCTTTAAATCATGGGCGGCGATCCCAGGGGAGGGGGTGGGGGAAATTATAATGAATGGCATTATCTAGGCCCAGGAGTTTTCTCACATTGAGTTTAGACGTGCAGTTAACAGTAAACGTTAATTCGGAAATGATTAGTGCTCACCATCCTGATATTTATGTCAATAACATGAATTTGTATAGAAACAGTCTCCGTGCAGTTAGAACCATTACAATTTTGTTGATCTGCTTTCGTCAAGCCTAGTGAGTCGGCCTATTTCCTTACAGATGCCGTTTTGCTGCGTGGGATTACGTACAACGAGAATAATTCATTACTACTTGGTATGATTGGATTCTGTATTATTGAAGGCCGTTTACGACTTTTTGCTTCAAACAGACCTTCTCGTCTACCCTTCTCATTTACTAATTTATGTGATATTTATTTCGATGCGATGCACTACATAAATATACAGTGCAGCAATGTAAGGCCCTGTCCGAATTAATTGGCTGCGGCTTGAGATTACACACATGTCTATGGTAGCGGCTAGCTGCAGCCACTTCCCATAGACTCGTGTGTAATTCCAAGCCGCAGCCAAGTAATTCGGACAGGGCCTAATAATGAGTTTTTACAAAATGGCGCTATTGTCTGCTGCCACCAAGCGTCTCAAGTCTCCAATTGCAGCTACACAGTAACAGAACTAAAAATCTGCCACATATACATGTATTCAAGTCATACAAATCCTACTGCGCGGTTTATTCAAATGCACGAATGTATTCATGAATTTGTTTCAATATTGAATTTCCCTGGTATAGATCCGAGCATGGAAGACAGAGGCTAGTTCCGGAGGTAGGCTGATCGGAGCTCCAGGCCTCACCATCGATACTCGCCTCCTTAAGACAGTAGTGGTCATCTTTTTTGTCTTTCTTGCATGCTGGACACCATACACCATCATCGTGCTGTCTGACCGGTCAAGCTCCTTCCCGGATGAACTGTACGTAGCCGCCATCATCTTTGCACACGCCAACTCCAGCATGAACAGGTACAACTCCCAAACGTAGCGCCGCTGTCATGAATATCCGACCCATGAATATTCGACTCTTTACCAATGCTGCAATGCTACAAATTGTGATTTTGCAAGCAGTATTTGTAATGAAATAGCCCTAAATCTCCTCTTAACCCAAACCCATGATGATAGTCTTACCCTATTTCTCACCCTAATCCTCACCCCTACTAATTGTGTTGATTTTATGAACTTTCTAAGTTCTTAGCTCAAATTGCAGTGAGTCGTGCAAACTATTCTCTTCTTGATCAACTCAACAACCAAAGTATTCATTAAAAACTCTGGAATGTATAATAGAAACGGGTTTTTCGGATGTGGACATTTTAAATTCTCAAATCGACTTCCCAGTGTGAAAAAAAAACTGGTTTCTGCTTGGAACTTGGAATGCTGTGGAGCGACATTCCGCTCATATTGATTGGTTCGTTTTCTTGTTTTCGTAGCATTGTTTACGGCGTCATGAACAGGTCGTTCCGGGACGGGTACAAGCGGCTGATTCGTCAGATCACAAGGGGTTATCTCTGCAGCGCAACGACCAACAACGAATTATCGGCCGCCGACATCCGGACATCCAACGTCTAGTAATCCCTACAGATAATGACGTCACACTTTGAAGCTTGTGATACTGACCCTGACCTGCCTGTGCTAAACGTGATATTGATACACACATTGGTACTTCTTGGTGCCAGACGATAACCACAATTATTTTACTCATAAAATTATAAAATTATAAGTGATTAATCAAGGTACCAATAGAGTTTCTTCGCAAGTAGCGCTTTCTGGTTCAAGGGATAGCTCGCGAAGCTACACGCATGCGTGCTCCATTCATCTGCACTCATTGTCAATGCACTTCCGGCTCAGAATGACGTCAGTTACGAGGAGGAAAGGCCTTTATCTGAGAACGTTAGTGTAACGTAACGTTACTGGTTGGGGACCGTGCCGATTATTTAAATCGATTCCAACTGGACGCCTTCAAGCACGCACTAGAGGGAGTTTTATGGACACAAACAGCACATGGGCGGGGAGGCCGAGCTTATGACGTTTTATGAATGCCTTCACGAGTAATGCACATAACGAAAAATAGACTTGGAAATATACTGTCAGTCAGGTATTCACGATTTTTGACGAGAAACCACTGACCACTCAATGGTTGCCAGGGTGCCTTTAGGTCTTGCCAGTTTGCTGGAGTTTATTTTGGGATCCAACTTGTAATGAGAGATGTGGATAGAGCAGACTTCTATGTTTATGTTACATGAACACTTGACAAAGGAAAACTAATGGATTTAGAGGATTGTTGAAAATGACAAACTAACTGAACAGAGACACAGACATGCAGACATGCCGACGTACACGAAAAACAAGGAAGTACCCAATGAGAGGCAGCGGTGGAATAGGCCAGCAATCCTGCCAGAAAGGAAGCAAACAAATCGTGTACCATCAATGACTCGTATTGATGACAGTTTAGTTTCACCGTCACGTTATTATATTATATTAAGCGTTAGGCCTTACCTTTGCAATGTGCATCAAGCTATCTTGCACTGTTCATTTTTGTCGTATTTGGATTTCTTGCTTTAAGCAATTCCGAGGAAGCTGCACGATAAAAGAAACAGACAGACAAGTCAAGATTAGAGAATTGAATTGGATAACTAATCGGCAGAGTACGTCCAAGCCTTAGGCTAGGCCTGATATAGGTTAAACCTAAGACAGGCTAGGCCTATATGCCGTGCCGGTAACTTTTACTCGTGACTTGACGTAAGTGATTAACAATTTAATTTCTGTGTTTTCCCGAACTGTGTGGAAGGGCAGGCTAAAACCAGAGTTCTGTGCCCCCGGATAATCCAGTTGGACAGGATAAAGGTTATATAAGCCCATAGAAACGGTTTACCAAATTCAAATAGCGCCCTCCTCTGTTGTAGCCCTTTAACTAGAGTGGCTTTTAGCCACGTATTGGGCGACTTCCATAAACAAATATGGTGTCCCCCATCCCACAAAGGCTAATTGCATTATAGGCAGTGGCGGCGCTACAGGGGGCATGGGGGGGGGGGGGGGTATTTTTCCCCCAAGTTTTTCTCTCCCCCCCAACACATTATCTACAAAGAGATTAATTCTGTTTATTTCCTTCGATGTTCAGATTTATAACTATAATGTTGAAAGTATATGTCTGCAGCTGATGTTTTGATATATTGTTATTAATTGGATATTATTTTGACTTCCCAACAAAATATTTCCTTGCCCCCCCCCCCCCCCCCAAAAAAAAATATATATAAAATAAAATTGTAGAGTCTGGCGCCGTCATTGCTTTTTGCCTGCTGGATGTTTTTTTGCACACTATATAGATCCAGTTACAAAACTGCAATGTTTGTACGTACGTCAATTTGTTTCCTTTGAAGTAGGCCTATAGCCCCGCCCCCCAAATCAATGGCAGTCCCTGCTGGGTAACGGTAACAACATCGTTAATAGGGAATATTAATGAGCGCTTGTCGGTTTCACCCTCTTGGGAGAAAATGTGCGCAAGTTTGTCAGAAAGGAGCTGTGAGTTCACCGTACTTCCAGCTGTCTTTGCTAAAAGTGTTCGAGAATGGTGTTGTGTCAAAATGCACGCGTGGATGGAGCGGGCACATGTAGGACAGAGCGTGGGTCCAAACGGTCGGCGCAATTACAGGTAGCTTAAGCTCTGAACAATCGGTCATAAACACTAATGGGAACGGGCAAATTTTGCAGTTAGGTCCTAGTGTTTGCCAGGCGTTGAGAGCTGGTCTCTCCGGCCGGTTCACGTAAATGACTTGGCGTCTCATCTTACGCACATCCTTCAACAAATATGCTCTGCCTTGAAAAGGAGAGCATTCAAATTTCCCTTGACAATAGTATACGCTCTAAAACGTATTCCATTCGCGTCTTGGTATCTAAAATCTGGGTCCAATTTCGTGGAACTGCTAAACACAAACATTTGCTCAGCACAAATAGAATTGCTTAGTAAAGACAGGTTACCAGCCAAAACTTTCATGCTAAGAAAACAACAGCTGCATACCAGTCACAAACAATACACATCACATGAAATTTTGGTGGGAAATCCCGTTTTTGCCAAAGGAAGAATTGTTCATGCTAAGCAAATTTTTACCCTTAGCAAATCCATGAAATTAACCTCTTTGGCCTACTTGAAGCATCTGAGATAATTCATGCATTCCCAAGGAAATTTCCTCTTCGGTTTATTAGCTCAAGCGTCTCAGAGTAGTTAAGCGCGTGGAATAGGGCAATTAATTTTCTTAAAGATATGATATAGCATTGTTATTTTACAAATAATATCTTGTTTGCAGTAATGCAACCTTCATGGATATTATATTTCGATGACCGACTTGCGTTTAGGGGGTTCAGTAAAATATTAGCCTAAGTAGTTTTCACATGTTGGATCTTTTTGGTGATGATATTCTCTTGAATATCATCAAGATTATTTTGTGGGAAATGGGGCAGGGTTTTGAGGGAAATTATGGGTTGAACCGATAACGAAGATGAGTTTTGTTAGTTTCATCGGTTTGGCAAAAGCGGGTAAGAAAATTGCACTTCTTCACTGAAATATTGTAAAATATTATGAAACTAGAGTAGTTAGGATTAAGGAACGATTGCCCAAGGTCGCAAATATAATTTTGGAATGATAAAAACGGTTTAGGATTTAAAAATTACAAATGTTCTAAAGGTGTCCTAAATACACAAGCACTGTTTTTGTATATTGATGATTCAGTGAACGGTTATCCACTGCGAGTTTTGTACAGAATAAAAGCACGATGTTTTGTACACAAGTGGTGAGCGATTAAAGTGAATTTGGTAATACAAAGTTACGTTTCAGAGTGTGGGATCTTTAAAGTACTGACTTGGTATGACTGGTTGTGAACCCTCACCCCCGGGATTTACGTCCATGTTGTACAAAGGATCAACCACCGGCCCCGGCCCCTCCCCCCGTCCAAGCGCTCTAAATTTGGGCAGTGGCATGGCGTAGCCAGTTTCTGTTGGGGGGGGGGGGGGGGGGGGGGGCCGGTATTTTTCCAAGATTTTCAGGGAAAAGGTATCCAGACTTTTTGGGTGCTCGACAAAATAATTTGAAAGCAGGGGAGGGGACGGGGGTGTCGGGGACAGATTTTAATGGGCGGAGCTTTCAAGAGCCACTGCAATTGGACAAGGTCTGCAGCGGCAAAAGCCTTAGACTTGTGAACTCACACATCAACCTTGTACGTGAGAATGAGGGCAGGGCGTGTCCCAGTTTTTTGTTTAAGTACACAAACATATAAATACGACTGTTCTTCAAGAAATACTGGGCGCTCTGAATTTCGACGAGATCCTGTTGCGGCCAAAGCCTTAAGACTTTTCATCGATTGTGCGAGTAATAAATGGGGGATGGAAGAGAGGGCTGTTTCGACGACTTTTACTCCGGGCTGTTGATTGGCATCCTGCCCGGGTTGGACATGTTGGCTGGAGTCGAGTCCCTGTCTGATTCTGCAGGCTTTCCGTACAAAAGTGCAATTTGAGAAATCCTCCATTATCAGAAAATAAATGATAACAATGACGAAACTTGATGCTTCACTTCGTTTTTATTTAATTTTTATTTAATGTAATCTTTAAAGAGGGTAGTCCATTTCAGTAAAAAAAAAACTGCTTTCCAAAGGAGCCCTCTGATATAAAAATCACAAACTATGAACATTAAAAATTACGTCTTTATTTTCACATATTAATACGTTTTTGAAAAGTCATCAAAACAGCACAATTATACATTTAAAAATATGTTTGTGATAAAAGTTAGGTCTTGACGTTCTGATCTAAAAATTCTTCTATAAGGTTAAACCAAACAAATTAAATCCAGAAATATTTACCCATATACTTATCCTGATATATACGGTACTAATGCAATAACGTCAAGGAACACTTTGACTTTGTATTAAGATTCATGAATTTAAAACGGCTGCACAAATACAAGGCACAGAGCAAGTTTAAACAAGCACTGCAATAAACTACTGCTGACAACTGTTGGGACTATTCTTGCCTGAACACTGTAGTTGACGTCTATTCGATTATCTGGTACGGCTGGTTATCAAAAGCCTCACTTTCATATCAAACTAAATAAAATAAATGAGGACACAAGAAGTACTACAGTTTGACAAGCCGTTTATTTTGGTCTGGATGTTATCGCACAGGTACAAGGTAGGCCTACGTCACAAGCCAACCGTTATTGACCAGCGCCCTTGCTCGGATTCACTTGCAATGGACCGCTCTTGCTAGAATACGCGGGTTGTGAAATCACATTAGTTATAATTTGACGTGAACGTGCAGAATCTCAGACAACAAAAGTTACCACACAAAATTGCATAGGGTTGTCTAAGAGGCGTGGTTAACTTGCAAATAGAAACGGGTCAATAGACGGACCCATACTACCACCTATCACAGCCGCAACTATAATTTAAAAAAGGCTGACAAATGTCCGACAAATGTGAGACGAAAGTTGGACAAAAGTGACGGATGGTGTGTGGGGCTGTGGTCAATATGTCAAGATATATGCTTAATGGACTGGTCTAGTGTCTGCATTGACTAACAGCAGGGGAATCAGGTTGGTACTTTCCTCGCCTTCCACCACTGTGACCCGGGTTCAAATCCCACCAGGGCCGACATGTGGATTGGGTTTTCGGTCCCTGCCTGATTCCGTGGGTTTTCCCGAGAATATAATTCTGGGGTTTTCCTCCCACCTCTAAAACTGAACATTTCTTCGTCGTCTTTCTACAGGTTTCTTCAGGCTTTCAAGCTAAAGTGCAATGTGCAGTTTTGAGGAATCCTTGGTTTCATTACGAGAAAGAATTAAAATGAATTTTAAAAATAAACAAAGCAAAACGAGGTAGACGCTGTACTCTGGTTACCATATCAAAAGTTTCTTCACATTAAAAAGCCGCAAATCACTTTCAGTAGAATCATGCAGCAAGATCGTCAGTTTTTTTTATATGCAAATAATTACACACCCTTCATCAGTGGAAACCGGCGTAAACGAACACTGAGCCTGACAACCTCCCTCCTAAGCCACTCCGAGGTGCGGAGACAACTAAACTCGTCGTCTGATTGGTCAAAAGACAATGAGAAAAAAAGGAAAAGTAACTGCCTGGTACAGGAATGCTTGCATCGACATCTTTGTAAATATGAGGTACTCATTCAGGGCATGCACTGAGCGAATTTAGCTGTTTCATCGTGACGTTCACCGTTACCCAGATCAATTCGTTTGCCCTCACATTCGCGTGAAGTATTAACAGGTCTTAACCAATTCTGTCAAGCTGTTATTAATAGGGTGCTGGTATGCCAATACGGGCTTGTGCAGTCAGGTGTAACACAAACAGGCAAACAATGGATTGAGTACGTGCAGGAATGTACAAGTAGACGACAACTGGCCAAGTGGTCTTTTTCAAACCGCGGCTATGGCCATTGTTCGTATACATGAGGTATATAAATGCATGTCTACAATGCCGGGCAACCAACCGTGCTGCACACATATTTTTTTCATAGGTTTTTTTCAATTTTCATGAATAACTCAGTGGTTGCATTGTCTCTTTTTCCCCTTAAATTAAAAATATCCCAAAGATATCACAGTAAAGAAAAATGGGCACAGGTGGATTCGAACTAGGGACCTTTTGATCCATAGCCCATCCCACTATCCACTAGACTAGTGTGAAGCAGCTCGACAACAGCCGTTCTTTAAAATGATTGAATGTAACTAGTTGATTAAACAATAACAATGCTGTGACGTTCCGTTCTATTATAATGAATAAACATGCTTTCTCATAAAAACTAATGAATTATTCATGAAAATTGATACACCCACCTGCACCTACGAAAAAAACAACAAGTGTGCTGCACCCGTGCTAGCCAAACGTACGCACATGCATTTCCGATTTTTGTCGGACTTTTAATACAAAGCTGTGATTCAGGTGGTCAATTGGGATGGAGTTTAATTAATTGGTGTCTTACTGGTTGGTCCCATAATCACTGTCTGGGCTCTTGTTCCAAATAGGAATTCCAAATACAACACCTTTAATGGAAAGGGAATACAGTTGATATCCTCTGATGCACATTCAATGAAGACTGCCAAAGCTAGTTATGTACGCTAACAGGAACACAATTGAGGACGTTGAGATTTAAACGTACCTTTCCAGTCTTCCAAGAAACCACAGAATGACCAAAACGGGATCCAGACTACAAGATAAAAAAATAAATACAAAATAACAGGAAAAATTACCAATTTATATGGAATTTTTGGGACGGGGATGTTGTCAATTAGAAGACAGATTTTTTGCCCTTTCCCGACGTAGTGTATGAAGTGCTGTATGCTCAGTGCTTCCGGTGAGTAAGTAGGAGGTCGTGGGTTCGAGTCCCACCTGAGTAAACCTGTGAATGTTTTCCTACATGGTCTTGGAACGCACTGAGCATACACTGGCGCGCAGCACTGGCGATATGTGTCGCGAGGTAGAGAATGGTACCTGGCGATCATCTGATAGGTTTACAAGGTCACTGGCTGCGGCGCCAGCCTAAAGAGTCTTACAGCGTATTTTGCACATTATTTAGACAGCGGTATTTACTACTGGAAATAAGTCTATGTTTCGCGGGTCAGATGTCAGGGGTCAGAGGCCAACTTTTTGTTTTGTAATCACTACTCACTAATTACAACACATTATACGTGTTTTTCTGCATGAACAACTCTTTTAAAAGATAAGGAACATTTCCAAACAGCAAAAATTCATGACATTTGAAGGCAATGTGTCCCTTTAACGCAAAAAAAATGCTTCTTGTTACCCGAGTTGCTGCAATCAATGGAGGACAAAGAATCTGGGTTCCTAACTGCAGTACGACAGAGTAACTTCTAAATAATCTTTACGTGAGGAAAAACAAATTCTAATTCAATTTGTTGTGCATGACCGAGGCCAAGAATTTCAGGAAAAGCCTTGAAGGACGCAATCAGCCTGAGAGAAAGATCAATGTCGACAATTTAAAAGCACTTTACACAGCAGAACAGACACGGTTTCAGGTAACTTTAAAACGCGAATTTCAAGAAAGTGTCACATCCGTCTAGGAAACAAATTCTATTCATGAAATCTAAGAGGTTTTTTTGTTTGTTTGGGGAGGGCGTTTAAGGCAAAATGAAAGCTCTATCCATAAAACCGTCAGGTTTTCTGATCAACCTTCGATGCAATATTAACTGAGCAGAGATTACGAAACACTATTGAGTTACAGAGTCTCCTTAGAAAATAAGATCATGTATATTTTGTTGTCGACTCTACGAAGGAAGCTGACGCCCGCAGTTCCAGTTTTGTTTGTCCGTTTACAATTGTGTTTCCTCAATATCGACCGCCAAACGTCTCGCTTAAAAAAGAAATTTCCCCCCCCGAGTATGGGACTTAATGACACACGGCCCAGTTTTATGTTCCGGCCTTGAAAAACTCATTCAACGAGAATGGTGGATGAAATTCAGCAACATACGAGGGGGGAAAATAATCTTAGTTGAATAGAATCAAACGTGGACAGAAATCCATACAGACCGAACCGGACTATCAATGGTCGATTGTGCTGTTATATGATATTACATATATTCTTACCTCTGGACGTGATAAGACTGCAATTGACTGGAAAAGAAAGAAACCAAGACAAAAATGAAACGGTTTATTTTTCCCTCAAAGAGCAAAAGTTATGGCGGACATCACAATCCAATAATTGTTACCATTGCTTTTGCATGTACATATTGCAAGTATATATATTGCCAGTGCACACAGAAGCCTTTTAAGCTGTAATGTTCATGCTCTGGCAGAAAATTTCAATTTGGATTTCGTTCTACAAACAAAATTGGAGGAAAACTGCAGATTTGTAATCAAGTCAATCACAAGTCAGATCAAAAGGTAGATCACAAGTCAATCACAAGTCAGCTCACAAGCTACTTAGGATGAACAATGACAAAGGAATGCTTTTGTTATATAGTGGTTTGATTAGTTTGTTACATGGCTTGAGACCAGAATTGTGAAGTGACTTGTGAAGTGACTTGTGAAGTGACTTGTGAAGTGACTTGTGAAGTGACTTGTGAAGTGACTTGTGAAGTGACTTGATTACAACTCTGGAAACCTGTATATTTGAACATAAAACAAAACAATAGATGCTTTATACACTCCGCAATCTTAACTTGGTCTCATCTTTATGCGTGATGATTGCCTTATACATTAACACTGTAAGAAGAGGTGTCCCCGCTCCTACCGCAAACATTGAAACTTCTTGTTAATATACTTTCATTTTTTGGAGTGTCTCATTGGAAGTATCTTATCTTCAAGCAAACTTGAACATCGATCCTGATTGGTCGATCTGTGGCAGCTGAGAGTGTGATAATAACCCATATCACACGGCCCATATACACACTCCGAATTGCACTGTTCCAATTCTGCGAATTGCGCGATACGCAAAACGCAGTGCTGCACAATCCATTGGTAATTCAAAAGCTGCGCGTTTGCGTCCCATGTGGATCGTCACGTCTGTTTCGGCGCACACTTGTTACGTTTTTTTCCGGATAGCTCCTGTTTCTTCTGACTGTTATTGATGTGTGCGTGTATGTGGTACAGGTTTCGCGCACAGCACCGTGCGTGTTCCATCTTTACTGCGCGTCAAGTTTGCTTGAAGATAAATTCGTTAACAAAGGCCTCGTGGAATATGGGACACGGACGCACTACATTATTCCGTGTTCCACTCGGCACTCGTGGGATAACTTATATAATGCAAACAAATCAGCAATTCAATGGAAACATTTATTTTTCATATTTCATTTGGTGCCATGCCCAAACACAGCATCTTTCAGAAAAAGCTCAAAGTTGATGACACAAAGCACCTGGTCAAACAAATATCAACAGATTTTTGGGTGGAGTACAACTCCGTCATAATCTCCTCCCCCCCCCACCCCACTTTTCTCATATTTTCTCTCATGACCTTGTGTAGCAAACTATTGTGTTGGCAATTAAATGACTGCAAGGTCCGTGCCAGTCTTCCGCAACCAAAGGCTAATAAAAATCTTTATTTGATAACCCTGTACATGGATTACCTTTGCCAAATAACAGTGGAAATTCTAGAATGGTTCCCGAGAAGATTCTCCGAGCTTTCAAAGTGGACCTGTGTAATCTTACATTACTGAAGAGCAAATACTTTGTACTTATAACTCAATAAGTACATCTGAATGCCTTTTATTCCCTTTAACACAATAACACTACAATGAAGAATAGTCTCTGCCATGGAGCCTTTAAGCTTCAGTGTCTTACGTATCTTATCAAGGCACAGGTATAACTGCATTAGCGGTCAGCAGAAAAAGACTAAGAGCAATCTTGATTTGATAGACGCGGCAACCTTGTACTTCCAAATAATGACAAATGGAGGAGGATGGGTTTGCTGCATCTATACTCTTCACAAAGCAGTATGTGCAGCATTGCAAGATTGAAGGGCAAAACTATACAGTTGATTGAGATAATGAGGTTTTCTTTTCTTTGATTTTCAGGCCTTCAGATGGAGGTTCCCTCAAAATAATTTGCAATAATGAACGACGTTTCCTCGCCCCTCGACAGCCTTTCTTCCGTTTCAACAAACCCAAATCTAATCACACCACAAGGAAACTGGAGCTTTTTTAAAATTATTTTTATTTACGTTACTGAATACAGCCAAGCACACGGCGTGAAGCCACACACGGAGATGGCAAATTGGAAACATAGGAATAAGGGAAAAAGAATATAAGCAAAGACAAGTCAATATCGCAGTCCCAACTCAAACTTGTCAGGCTAACAGCTACCGCACTACTTGAAGACAGGATTGGGCTCATTGGGGACAAGTCTGAATAGTTTCCTTGGTGCGTGTCATTGGACTCAGACAAGGTGACTTGACACTCAAACCATGTGACTCAAGACTCGTTATTACGACTCAAACTAATTGAATCAAGAATTGAACTAGAAGTAGGACTCATGCTACATGACTCAAGACTCCACCTAGAACTCAAACCAAGTGACTCAAGGGTCAAACAAGACCTCAAATGACTTCAGACTCCATCTAAAACTCAAATAACTCTAGACTCACACTAGCATTCAAACCAAGTGACTCAAGACTCGAACTCAAGCCATATGACTCAAGGCTCCAACCAGAACTCAAAACAAATGACTCAAGGCTCCAACCAGAACTCAAAACAAATGATTCAAAACTCAAACCAAGTTGATTTATGACATACCGAGATGCATGGTAAGTTTTCCTAAACTCAAACAGGATTCACACCAAGTGACTCAAGACTCATACCAAGTGACTCACAACTTAAACACGATCCAAACCTAATGACCCAAGACTCAGACTCGTATAATGTGACCAAAGTAGAACGCCAGAGTTACTTAGGCACAGTCTTAAAGTAGTTGACTTGCCTATAAACACCTCTTGGATCTCTTCTGGAAAAAAATGGTTGTGCTAAATGACAATTTTATATTTACTGAAACTCTTTGGAAGTTAAGAACCAAAGAATATGGCCGTGTCCGAAATGGGCGTCTAGAGCTACAGCTACGGCTATGTCACGCGTAGTTGTAATGGACGAACACCTAGACAATAGCCCTAGACAAGCGATTCGGATGCAGCCTGTGACATGAAAATAGTGAGACTTCATCAAATATGAAACTGTACTGAAAAAGAAAATCCTCGTTCACGCCATGAAGTTCACAGCCGTCAAACGAAAGTGGGAATTGCATTGAGCTGCTATTAGAAGTTTGTGGGAATGACGAAATTCTAAAATGATATAACAAACCTTGTCTGCAGGGCACGGCTCGATGACTTTTTCTAGAAGATCACACTGTCTGGTAACATTCCCTCTGGCAAAAGATCGGCCGCCTTTGTATACATACACCGCTCCTTGTTCACCTGGGAGGGGGGGGGGGGGGGAATACGTAAAATACAATTTCAATTGCAGGTATTCGCTAAATTGCAGTTTACAGGTCCACTGAGCAGAATATTTTGCATTGCTGGAAATAGAAAAACAACTAATATCAATGACGAGAAGTCAGGTTACCATACCTCCATAGAGTTCTTCTGTTACGTCGTCAATACGCAGGGGAGCACCAATAACAACATCATCTATTGGAACAAAAATAAGAACTTGTTTTATTTATTGGATCTGGAACCATTTTTAAAACCTGGCTTACGCTTTGAGCTCTGGCTCTGTTCTTTTATGCATGGAATGATTATTTGGTCAATTTTACAACTAGGAAAAATCTAGAAGTATGACAAAAACCTTTAACCTATAGTACCTCATTCTTGCATAAACACACATCTGCCTTCAAGATCCAACAAACTAAGTACGAATCCAGTAATCCACACAGACTAAGATATCCCTACTGCACCATAAACCCAATTCCATTTAATCCATAATGCTGAAGTCTGGGCTAACAACAGCCTTTATTTCTGTGATAACCAACATAGCAAAGCAATTCCGCGCTTAGCACATAAGCACAGAATCCTTAGTTACGTGATGTACGCAGACAAAACCCAAGACGTCCCAGGTATGTGAGACGGAAAAGGTTTAAATAAATTTGATCTACCAGATTTGGATGAGAACTCGTTATGAATTTCTTTCCTACCAATTCCATCGGCTGTGACATCATCAATAAGTAGACTTGCTCCAAAGCGTCCCAAGCTCCGGTCCCCTTCCAGTAAAGCAATCGACAATGAATCCAATCCATTTCTTGGTGAGAACCCAGAGCTTTTCGTCTTCAGTCGGCGAGTTTTCTTTCGCATTCTTTCTGTAGTACAGTTCAGGCAGCTCAAATTAACCCTCCCAGCTTGCGTAAAAGTTGTAGGAACATCAATAATCTTTCCTTGGACATCTGCGGAAAATATCACAATGGAAAAAGATTTTGTTTTAGTTTCAAAGTATAAATTTCAACAGTGGTAATTTAAAATTTAAAAGGGGGGGGAGGGGGGTCCACATGACCCCTACTCTTTCCCCAGCTACAGGCCTTGGAGTTTAAAAACAAAACATTTAGGTGGGGTGGAGGGGGAGGGGAATGTACCCTCTATGGACACCTTGTCCTATACTCACCTGCAGTATCTGCTCCGATGCCAAGAATTTCTTCACCGTTGTCGTAGGGATCCCCTACTCCAAAAGATGATCCAAGTTTTCCAAAGGCATCTCTTCCAGTAATATTCCTGACAGGCTTGGTCATGTTCAGAGTGTTGTACACCAAAAGACGACCCACACTTTGGACATCAGAGGAGGAGTATTCACAATCAGTACTAAGGATGAAAGCAGAACAAAACAATAGACAATTTATTCAGTCTGAAAAAAGCAAAGAAATAACTTTTATATAAGGCTTATAATTTGAGGATCAAAATACTTTCATTATTAGACAGTGTCACACCCAGGTTTTGATTTCAGGGTGGGGATCAACTATTTCTTCCTCAAATTTTAACATTCCCCCCCCCCCCCCCCGAAACCGTTGCCCCGAAACATTTTGTCAGGAAAATAAGTTGATAAAAGTTAGAAAAGGTCTCACTTTTGATCCTAGTGGAATGAGAACAAGGGAATGAAGGAAGTTTTAAGTAGAAAGGGACAAAGGAATGGGAGGGGGTAAAGTGATTGAGAAACATCTTCCTGATGTCATATTGACATGTATTGAACTATTCTTCGCACTGAATGCGTGCAACAAGAAAAAATCAAGTGACAACTTGAGGCAAGTGCAAAGTCAGAATGGAACTTACCGGGCGCAGATGCGGAAGGCTGGTTGGGAGACTAGCAGCCATGACCCCTGACCTTGTAATTGAGGTTTGGTGATCACTTGGTAACCCAACCAACCATATTGCTGGAAAAGAAATATATCTTGGTGTATTAACAACCATGTGGTATTTTCTAGCAATGCATGCTCAGCACTGTCTGAGAACCTGGCAAAAAAACCTCACAAATGGACTCCGGCTGGATTCGAACCCACAATCTCCTGTTTGCTAGCACAGACATCTCAACCATCCAGCCACTGAGCTTTCAAGGTTTAGGCTGACTAATATATGATAACCCCATCTGGTTGATTGTTATTAATGGAGTGCAGCCAAGCGTAATGCACACAATAGGCAAACAATGGATTGAGAATGGAATGCACATTTTGACGATAACCAGCCAGGTGGTCTTTTTCAAACCATGGCATTGGCTGTTGTCCGCATTCACGAGGCTAATCTTTTACTCCACACGGTGAATGGGTACTATTTTTATAAGAAACATGTCATTGGTTTTGTATTCTCGCTGATAAAACTCTGAAGGATTAAGTTTGCAGTAACAATTCGTAACAATTCTGGAGATTAATTCACAAAAAAATTTCAATAGTTTTCCACTGTTTACTTACCTGGTCACCTTCGATTAATATTGTCCCTTCGCTTTCCACAGACAGAATTTTCTTCGCTATTCAAAAATGAGAATAGAAATAAGTTGTGGTCACAATCTTCGCGTTGGACTTTTTGTAATGATCAGGGGGCCAATTTCACGGAGCTGCTCAGCACAAAAATTTGCTTAGCACCAAAAAGTTTACCAGTCAAAACTCCATGAGATTTACATGCTAAGCAAACAATACGTGAAATACCAGTCACAAACAATATATACCACATGGAAATCTGGTTGGTAATCATGTTTTAACCGAGGAAAACTTTTCATGCCAAGCAAATTTTTATGCTTATACAGCTCCGGGAAATTGGCCCCTGTAATGGTTAAACTGTTTTTGCATATCCCAACCTGGTTTGGTCTTCTTGGAGTAAACCAGCCACAACGTCCCACTCTGCGGTTTGCCTTGTCCATTGGCAACAAATGGTGACCCTATGATGAGGTCAGGGTAGCCATCTTGGTTCATATCAGCTGTTGCTAAGGACCATCCAAGGTTGCAGTACTTTGACTGAAAAAAACAGAAAGAAAGCTAACCATAAAATGATGAAACTACTGACAATTACAAGACGTTGTACTGGCTAAATTAGCCATAGTTACATTCTTTCGGCCCACAAGTAAATTTAAGACTTGTCAAACTGTCTCAAGCAAAAGTGAGGAATGGATATATTTCAGTTTAAGAAAATTAAACAAAGTGTAAAAAAAACCCAAAATATATCTAATTTTGACAAATTTGGCTTCAATGTTGACTTGTTGCTGGATTCCAAAGTCCGTTTTTAATATAATAATGGTCTTGGAATCCGGCCTGGACTTGACGAGTCCGGACTTGGCCGAGTCCTGATGTGTGTCAGAGACCATTAAGACATTAAAGTATACTGGAGTCCAGGATCTAGTCTGGGCTGAAACCAGGGCTTATGTCATGTTCGGACTTGAGTGTATTTTTTTGCTGATATTGCATCGGACTCGGATCATGACTCGATTACAGCTCCGCCAATCATAGAGCTGTACCAAATATCTCACCTGGCACGTTATCGTGAAGCTTGGCGTTGTGTTGAAGACGCCTGCCGATCTGGCTAGATACACATGTACTGCACCCTAGGAAAGAAATTGAAAGCAACCTGATTTAGTAATTTTAGTGGCTATTTTAATGAACTTTTTTCTATGCAGAGTGGCGTGTGTAACTTTTTTCTGAGACTTTTAAAATTTAGTGCGGAAAATTTGGATACACACCCCCCAAAAAATTCCTTTGTACGTGTTTGGCATAAAATTAAGTCATACCGTCAACCACTTACACTATAATTGAGACTTGCTGAGCCGCTAGAGGGCGCACTGACGGCAAGATCTTCCAAGCCATCTTGATTGTAGTCAAGCACAGCGACGGCAGTGCCAAAGTGGCCATTCCTCTGTAAAATTCAACAAATTATTTTCATCTATAAAACGGAGATATAAAGTTTGACAGATGGACAGACAAATGCTATCTTTGTTGCTTCATCTTGGCCAATGCCTTTGAATGTTCTTGAGAATATTCACAAGTACTGTTTCATAATTTGTTGTCATGTCTGAAGGACATTGTCTGCGTGACACTAATGCCTCTGGAAAATCTCTCTTCTGGCATGACCTACCAGCTCGGAGTTAGTCCCAGACAGCGTAAAATCTGCAGACGTGTCTAGGTCTAGATGCCGAGGTAGGCTGTCTTCTCGACCAAACACAACAAAGACTCGTCCATTCTGTGGGTTACCAGGTTGGCCGTATCCTGGCGCTCCGATGATCAGATCGTCAAGCTTGTCTGCATTTATGTCTGCAGTCAAAAGCGTCCTATAAAACAAATCACACACAAAACCCAGAAAAGCAAACCAATGAGAAACAACAGCATCGTTTGCCTTAATATATATTTCTCAAATAAACATTTGCTGGTATAATAAAAAAAAACATGATTTTTTCCCCCATGTAGTTCCTGCAGTACCAACAGAGGGCGCCAGACTAAGGTTTCACTATCATCCTTTATACACAAAACAGCTTCAGTTGCCATGGTAGCTTAGTTCACAGGATCGAGAATAAATCCGTGTTTTGTTTTGCTTGTTTTTCAAATTTGTTTCTCTTCTTCAATTTTGTTGAAAAAAAATGGTACACAGTATATTTGAAACACTTTCACTTGTGGTTTGGGAAATTTCTTTTTCCAGGGAAAACTCTGAGAACCTATAGAGGGCGCCCTTTTTTGGTACTGAAAAAATTGCATTGAAAAACTTCCCTCTTACAAGCAATGGTATCCACTCCCCACCCCCCAAAAAGAGACAGTGAATGCCCATTTGACAGACTTACCATCCCAAATGTGCATATGAATTTGTCGTCAAGAAAGTTGACTTGAGATACGATGAGGAACCCAACTTTGCCGCCTCAGAGTGCACCTGGAATGCTTTCAAGGCCTCGCTTCTCTTTTCGTGGAGCATCTGAACTTTTCTCTGAAAGTCGAACAAACAAGTAACAACAACATTTGATTATAGTTAACGGTTGTCCAGCTTGGTTCCTCCAGTTAGGGTGTTTGAGCATGAAACTCGGCTTTCCGCCTGTTCCCACCAATCTAGCTGCACCTAGATGTAGAACAAAAAGCTATGCCAATAGCTTTTTCCCTCGTTCTGTATCTCTATAGATTTCTTTGCCTGGTGCATGTTTCCCTTCATCTTACGATCTTTCCTGCTTTAAGAGGAATCTTTATTCCTACCTCTTGCGTCTTTGATTCTTTTATTTATAGCTCTATACCTCTGGTGGCTTTTAGTCTTGTTTGGAGTAAACTTGTAAAAAAAAAAAACATGTTTTTTTTATTGGTTGATTTTACTGACAAAAAAATCCCGGACTTACTTTTAGACTTGCAGATGCCGACAAATATACCCCTCTTCCAGTGGGCTTTCTGTGCACAAGGTCAGGGGTCAAACCATTCAAGTTCCCATTGGTGTGAAGTCCTGAAAGTTTCTTGCTGTCGTTCCCGGACGAGGATTTTGTTGCAGTGGACGTGTTATTGCAACTGATGTAAATGGGATTTCTGGGTAGGCTACATGCACTGCAATTATGAAAAAAAACACCAAGTATTGTAATGTTGAGCTCCTGCTTAAAAATGCAGAAACCTTTTTTGGTTCCAATATAGCAGTCACACTCATTTCCCAAAATGGCTGCCTGCCACTTTTACTAATGCTACATTTTTCCCACCAAAAATTGGGAAACATTTTCCCCTTTATATACATTTTTGAATAAATTTATCCTCGGTTTCCCTACATCCTAAAATCTTTCCTCCTTCAAGAGGAATCTCAATTCCTACCATCTGCATCTTTGATTCTTTTGAAGCCTTATACCCCGAGTGGCTCTTTGCCTTGTTCAGGGTAAGCTGGCATGAAAAAATGGTAGCCTGGGTAGTTTCATCAGTGATTTATCACCGTTCTCCCTCAGGGCTCAGCTTTTGAATTGAGAGAAGACGGAATTTTAAGTTTTAGATGTGGAAGGAAACTTTGGGAAAGACTATTCCTAGAAAGAAAAACACGCAATCAGGCTTTGCCTAAATTCAATCCCCATAGTACAACTGGCGGGATTCGAACTGTGGTCACCACAGGTGCAACGCGAGGAAGGAACCACGACGCAAACCTGATCACTCAATACAGTATTACAAATACCTCGTTCCTTTATCTAGCATGTGTATAGCCTCATGCCACACGTTCGTGGTCCACGTCGCCATGTCATCTAGACCGCCCAGGAAGTAAGATTGGAACTGCTCGACCAAGAAGGGCGATTTCCTTGCGTAATCGGGAAACAACTGCAATAAAAAACCAGACAGATTTTGTGGGGAGGCAAGCTTTGATCAGCAGATGATCATTTCATTACCCTCTGAAATAATCTAGTGAGTTTAATAAATAACTTGAGCAACTAATGGCTCTACGATGCTCACGTTCAGCTAGTTAAGTCATTATTTCAATGTTTGTGCGGACAACTTATGCCACCTAAAATGAGTGCGTAAGTTATGCTATAATTTGTGGTGCAAGTCAGCGACTTACGCACTGCGTAAGTTTCGTAAAGTTGATTTTAAAAATCTTCAATGAAACGTGGTGTAAATGGAGTTACGGCATTGGGCAAGGTTGTTTAAATTGGCTGTAGGCATCCGAAATCAAACATCCGATATCACGTCCTCAACCAAATTCACGTCTTGAGAGAAGGAAATTCATACACAGAATAACAGATTTTTAAAATTTCGGTGTTTAAATCAATAGTTTACACAGAAGAGGCCATACATACCTTTGAAATGGCGAGCTTTTCACCGAGTCTGCCAAGGAAGACAAAGCCACAGTTACTCAATGTAACAATATTTATTGAATACATTCACAAAGTTTTATCAGAAAATTTAAACAAAATTCTTTCAGGCTATTTGTACTGATTTAAATAAAATGTGAGAAAAACTGACTCAATTGTGCAGAATAAAAAAAAATCTGAAAATTAATCCTCACAATTGTTCCTATTATGATGTAATTTTTTTGCCGTGTTCCACTGGATTATTTACAGCAGATTTTTCTTATTTCTTTTAAGAAGTTGTATTATCATGTTGTTGAAGTTACCGGCTGAAGTTTGAAACGTCAGGCCAGTTAATTTTGTTGATTTGTAAATTCAGTTGAATCCAGTCAGCAGTTTGCAGCAAATTGATTCATTTTCGTGTTTTCATTTCTTCAAAATAATTTCGTGCTGACAAGCTTTTGCCCCAAAAACTGCAAAATACAACAATAGGAGTGACAATTATAATGTAATGTGTCTAGATTTATAAAGGACACATATCCACTATACATGTTTTCAAGACGCTACATTATTACCCTTGCTCATCAGGCCTATCAATCATTCCTGAAACCTTCTCATCAGCTCCGTGGGAGTATACAGCCCCGGCTGCAAAAGCGCACATGGGTTAATCAAACACATAACCATCACTGCCCTCACAGGTACCCATTAATACTCCTGGATGGAGAAGCAACTTATGATAAACTGTCTTGCTAAAGGACACAAGCACCATGACCCCTGCTGGACTCGATCTGTAGTGTCATCGAGATCTTGAATCCAGTGCACTAGACCATGAGGTCACAGCATCGATCTTACCTTTCTAGAAATAAAAGTGATGTGCAGTATTCTATGAGGCTACTGTTCACAATATCTCGTCCATAGAGATCCTTATAGATGCCAACCAGATCTTTGGTCGGTATATACCTGGGGGAAAATAAAGAACAAAAAGGTGTGTAAACATTTGTATTCAGCTTCGGAAAAAGTTGACTTCTGTTAAATGAATAGACCCTGTAAAATATGACACGTGTACAATGAAATATCATGTGCCTATCCCACAATATAGCAGCCTATTATTGTTACTATGGCGACGTGGGTGTTCAATATTGTCTATACCCCCGTAATGTCCATAGGTTATTCCCCCACCTCCTTAACAAAATAATAATTGCCTTTAACCTTTACTGTTAAGAACATTTTGCTAAAAATACTTACAAATTTCAAAAATGTATCAAACATTAAAAAAATTATTAAATGGGTTATGAGCGGAGAGTTACACTAGGCATTATTAATCAATTTTATTTTTACTGGTAAGTCAATTTGAGGATTATAACATTTTTACATGATACAACCCTTGTCTATCACATCCCAAATGTTAAACCAATTTAAATTCAACATCAAATATTATTTTGAGGTGGTTTGATCTTTGCACGAAGAGCATAATTTGCACAATTCATTGATTCTGAGCTTCATTTTCTCAAAGCAAGTGGTCATGACTCTAACAACAAAAAAAGGTTTAAGCCAGGGATGTAGTCGAGTCCATCACAAGTCCCTGCAAGTCCATCACAAGCCCTCCAGTCCTAATCCCAATCACAAGCTATTCAAATGAGCTTTGACAAAGGCATTCCTTTGTCATTGTTCATCAAGTTACATGTGACCGGCTTTATAAAAGGACTTCTGACTGGATTTGCGAAAAGACTTGTGAAAGGACTTGCAGGGACCCGACTACAGCTCTAGTTAAAGCATTGGTCAGGAATGAGTTACAACAACACAATTATCAATGTTAGCTTACAACCTGTACTTTCAGGAAACACCATCATTTCAATTTTTTAATTTTTTCTATGTTTCACCCGTTAGTGATGCCAAGTCACAATATTTCAAAAATCTGGTTCTGTATTACATACATAAATTAGACGGCCTAAGAGTAGACTACTCACCAATCTGAGAGACTGTCGATATATGACAGATCAAATTCAAATTCTGCCACAATGTCACCACCTGGATAAATAGGAGCAAAAAAAGGATTAAATTCAATGACTGGGTACCTTATTGATTGATTAATTTATTGATTAATTGCTTGATTGATTTTTTTTTTGGGTGGGGGAGATTGGGGGGAGTTGGGGACATAAGGAAAGGGGAGGAGGAGAGATGGGGAGAGGGAGGGGGAGGGGGAGAGGGAGGGGAGGGGAAGGGTGGGGCGGGGGCACAGTTGTAATCAAGTCAATCACAAGTCAGATCAAAAGGCAGATCACAAGTCAATCACAAGTCAGCTCACAAGCTAATTAATAAATGGGTGAATGACAAAGGAATGCTTTTGTTATATAGTGTGTTTAATTAGCTTGTTAAATGCGCTTGAGACCAGAAATGTGAAGTGACTTGTGATGACTTGTGATTGACTTGATTACAACTTGGGGGGGGGGAGAAACAGGTTGCCTTGATGTCATTACTAAACCAATTCTAATGATTGGTACTATGAAAAGTATCCAGTCATGAAAGTCCACGCTGTCATGTTTTACATACCAATATCTCCAACATTGTGTGCATCGTTAAATATACCATGGAAGTTCACCTGCCAAAAGAAAATACAGATCTATTCAGAAATTTAATTTCCTTCCTGCCTGCCTATACAGGGTGAGTAAAAAAAGTACACTGAAATTTAACACCAGATATATCACATATAATCAAATAAATGAAAGCAAATTAGTATCATTATGTAACCTGGGATCTTCTTTTTAGAACCCTATCCCCCTTGGGTGTGTGAAAATTTGTATTGAATTGATATTGATGGATTCAGCAGTGTTAGGGTTAAAAAGATATGTCAATTTCCCAGGACAGATCATGGATTATTAAGCATGTGCGTTTGCGAAAAACCAGTAAAACAATCTTCCATGTTCAAGTTTGTGATCAATCTGTGTAATCAATGTATGTAACACATGCATCGGTGCACACTTATAATTTTGTAATTTCAGGAAATACCACGATCTCAATATTCAACTTTTAAGCACTACTTTTCACCTGTTACATGTTGCCAGTTCACTTACAGGTTATCAAAGCAGAAGCTCTCGACTTCTACATACTCACATCCCCCATCGTGGACAGGAAGCCTTGGTCGATGCCTAGACTATGCCAAGACACGTCGGCGACTTGATGCGAGACGAAACCCAGCATGAACACCACCAGCTTCTCCGTTTCCTGGTAACATGGACGAGAGAGAGAATAAATTAAAGATAAAGAACCAATGGCAGAAACAGACCGACAGACAACTAAACAACTACAGGGACTAAGGAACGGGTGGACTTCGGACTTCCAAGATAAATCTAGAGAGACTCACAGATAGGTTGAGTGAAAGACAGACAGATCTGTTCAAAGACTGAATGGCAAAGACAGTGAAATTAATTCCTCACCCCCATGGGTCTTGGTGTTTTTTTTGTTCACGCTGTTGAAGGTCACACACAATACAAAATGACCAACAGAACGTAGACCACAACAGGTTCGCAGCCAAAAACTTAACACTGGCTTCAGTCATCTATTTGACAAATGAATTGGTCTGCTGTCACCTTCTCAAACTATACACCATTGGAACCCAGTGCTGTTGCTTTTCCTACAGCCTGTCTTTCAATGGCCACTTTTATTTCAGCGATGTCACGCCCTGACCATTCTCAGATATTGTCATCCCAGCGCATCTTTGGTTAGCCCACTGAACGACCCCCACCCCCTTCGCCGCCGTCCATGACGGCTGCTGCCAGACCACCACTCAGTCGTAAATTTCATATAAGTTTTATCCTCTTGAATACAGAAGACCACCATGGCTGCAGTTTGAAAAAGACCATCTGGCCAGTTGTTGTCTATTTAAGCGCATTCCTGTGCATACTCAATCCATTGTTTGCATATTATTTGCATCATGCTAGACTGCACAAGCCAACCTTGGCATACCAGCACCCCATTGATAACAGCCGGTCAGAAGGGGTTAACCCACACCCAATCACGCCTACTGGTTTGGTAGACCAGGGGCCAATTTCATAGAGCTGCTTAAGCAAAAAATTTGCTTAAGCGCAAAAAAACCTTGCTTTATAAAATCATGTTGCCAGCCAAAATTCCATGTGATTTATATTACTTGTGACTGGTATTTAGCTGTTGTTTGCTTATCATAAAAATCACATGGGGTTTTGGCTGCTAACCTGATTTTATTAAGCAAGGTTTTTTGTGCTTAAGCAATTTCTTTTGCTTAAGCAACTCAATGAAATTGCCCCCAGAGTTTATTATTACCGTGTCCCATGGTTTGGGGTAGACTCTCCTGATGTAATTGATTGTTGCGTTGAGGAATGGCACCCAATGAGTGTCCTCCGACACCTGGTGAAATTTACCTGCAAGATTTTTTTAACCATGACATTTTAAAATATCCCCAGGTGTGATATTTGGCAGGCATAAAAGGAAAAAAAACATGGAGATGGTGATGTAAGATGTTGTGCTTTAAGAAGTTAGTTTGTGGTCACCGTTCAAATTTTAAACTTGGGAGGGGGAGGGGGGGTTAGAGGAAAATGTCCTTCGTTAGCTGTGTTAGTTCAACAGCAGTGGAACACTTTTGAAAGGGGGGGGGGGGGAAGCAGCTGGCTAGCTGCTGCCCCTTTCTCTGTTTTTTGTGTGCAGAACTGCCAAAAGTGGGGGGGGGGGGGGCAATTTCTTCCAAGTGGAAAAAGTTGGGGGGAGGGCATTCTCCCTCCCCCTGTTCTGCAGCCGTTGTGTTAGCTGCCTCCGCATTGCTTGTGAAAATTGCTTCGTGTGACAAGGCCTTTTGGTTTTTTTGATTCATAGTCTGGTTGTGTTGACAACGACCTTTGACCTACCTCCTTCACAGATGCTGGGGTAGAAAGCATCAGGGTAGGGGTTCCCTGCCTGGAATGCATCTTGATTGTTAACAATGAGCTGCAGGTGAAAACGAGAAAAAAAAAATGTATTTTTGTTTTAATCCTGAAAAAACTGTTCAATAATTTCTCTTGATTTGCAGCATCTCTGCGACTGTGTGCAAATATTTGTGTGTGTACTGAACAATGACTTTAATATAAAATTGTTAAATGTTTTGAAGAAAATGTTTGCACTATAAAATGATAATTTCATACCTTTTTGTAATCCACTCCTCCTGTTTTATCTTCAAAATATTCCATTGCTCTGTGTCCTAGAAATAGAAACAAAATGTAGAAATTAACATCAATACATTCAAGGTTTGCAGTTGATGAAATGATGCATTTATATGTATCAATTTTAGACCCCACCAGCCCCAGCCCCAGCCCCACCCCTAGAATTATGGGTGTCGCTGACGAGATCTATGATAGTTGTGCTGCACCTTGTAGGATTGCCTGTATGCCACATACAAGACAGCCTCCGCCGTGTATTTTCATGGGTAATCGTTACCTTTAGGACACCTCTATATTTTTACGAGTTACATTCAAAACTGACTTTTGCAGATGACTTTACAGTACCAAATTGATTTTTGCAGGCTAAAGCAGTCTTTTTTTCTTCAGATTAACTCATGTTTGTTGTAATTTTGAAATGCACTTTCAAAGAAAATGTGACTTTCCTACCTTTGTTTGCAGTCAGAGACGTTGCCGTTTTACCCCATAATTTCCCTCATAAATCAAAACCCTGCCCCCTTTTCACAAAATTAAGCTTGCTCATATTCAACATGATATCTTAGCGGACTATTTTATTTGGATGATTTCAAGCACACAGAGTGACTTTTCCTGCCTGTATTATCGCAAAATATTGAGGTAAGTTCCGAAACATAAACTGTCTCCTTCGTTCTCTTTATGGAACGGGGTCCTAAAGGTTACGATTACCTTTTCATGTATGTTTGTGTCTTATTCCTCCATGGTTTCGGTGAGATTTTTTCAGATTTAATTTGAGTTTTTTTACCAGACTTCAGCTAATACTGTCTGCCACACTCACTCCACAGCTGTGTGTTGAGTATCCGTGTGGGAGTCTGGTAAAAGGAATTTTTAAAAGAATATTTCTGCAGATGAAATGCAACTTTTAAACCTTGAATGCGAACATAATTCTTCATAATAATGAAAATCCCATACAGCACACGAAAAAACGCAGATGCACGGCATTGGCACTGCAGATCGATTCGAAGTAGAGAATACATCAATACTTACCTATTTCAATGTGTGTAGTGGTACCGCACCCTGCAGCGATCGCAAGGTTAACCCCAAACAAGAAGATGACAATGTGAGACTTCATTCTGTAATATCTTTAGTGCTCTGGTGATGAAAAAGCTCGGTTTTTAGGCCGTAAATATTGGACCACCTGGCTTCAGTGCATGTCAAATGTGTAATGTGGTTTGTGGTCTGATGACAACTGCAAGCATGATACAATATTATGGCGCAGGGGCTGGGAACAAGACTGAATTCAACGACTGTTTTCTTTCGTGCTTTCGGTCACATGATTATGAAGCACGTGCACAATTACAATTAACTTAGTTTATCTCCAGACGGCTGTTTTAGCGTGGCACTCTTTAAGCGTTCCGGACTGGGGAGGGGGTTGGGGACAATTATTAAATGAAAGCACAAGCGAAATAGATTTTTCTCAGAAATTGACGCCGGGCCTTTTGTTACGGTTCATCCAATAACCAAAGGAAGAAATATAATTCGCTACAGATGATTGGGGATCGGCAAACATTTCGGCAGTTCCTCTGGCTCCCTGGGTGGGGGGAGGGGAAGGGGGGCTTACAGTTTACAGTAAATTAAACTAGCAAAATATCGCCCCTTTCCCCCGCTGGATACGCAGATTGGATCTTTTGTAAAGTTCACCGACTTTCGTCTTTCGATGTCTCAAAAACTTAATTTAGCTCGGAAAATATATCCGGTTTGTTGTGTTATGCAATGGTGCTCTTTCTATTCACCACACCCCGGTTTTTTCCCCGTCAGCTCGCTTATAAGGCCCTGTCCGAATTACTTGGCTACGGCTGGATGTTACACACATGTCTATGGTAGCGGCTGCAGCCACTTCCCATAGACTCGTGTGTAATTTCAAGCCGCAGCCAAGTAATTCGGACAGGGGCCTAACCACTACTATAGCAGTTTTCTGGAAGATTCCTTGATAAAAACGTTGATTTAATGATTGTCGCATTTGCCAACAATTTGGTCCGCAGCATATATTTGCACAGCTCATGCCTCGCACTACACAGTTCGTTCCAACGAAGTAACAATTATTTCGAGACATCGACAGTGCAATAATACTGCACGAAAGCGACGTATTTTCGTGCCTGTCCTTGTTGATGGGCTAGACTCGTATACTGTTCCGGGCAGCGGGCTCAGAATTCGAGTCCTCATTTTTAAAATGTTCATCAAGTAAACCGACAGACTCAGAGTCTGAGTCTGAGACACTTCTACAACACAATAACTGAAACGCAAATACGCCAAACCATACGATTTTCAACAAAATGTTTAAATTCACTCCACCGTTGTATAAAATACCACCAAAAATAATTTTGGAACTCGCAGCATTTTCAGTGCGAATTTCGATCAAAGTCTGCAAGGCCGTTTGTAACCAATGAGAGACTTTTGAGACGCTGGTGGCGGCAGACATACCGGTCCCTTTCCATTGTTCTCAACAGTCGTGCGCATGCTCAGAACTACAAGCGCATGCTCAGAACTACAAGAGCGTGCTCAGAACTAGCCAAAAGGACCGGTATGTCTGCTGCCACTAGCGTCTCAAATGTCTATCATTCCAAGATACATTCTAAAGTAAGTTCCAGCGATATTTCGATTTAAATGCGCAAGAAAGCAACAGTATTTACATTATTTGTAAAATCAGATGGAATCTGTTGTCTATACAGTGATAGTGGTCTTATCCTAAATTTGAAGTGGTACCCTGCATTATGTTTTGATGTGCCGTGGATGTCTTTTGTACAATGGATTAAATACATAGGCCTAATGAGGACAACAAAACTTTACAAAGTAGCGTATCCAACGGGGGCGGGGGCGGGGCGGGAGGACATTACTTTAAAATCAAAGTGCCGGGCCAACAAAAATTTAGGTCACATTCCCCTAAAAAAAATCCGGCGCCAAAACAAAGCAAACAATGTTGTCCCCCCCCCCCCCCGGGACAGTCCCAAACCCTGGACACGCCACTGATTTTACAGTAACTTAAATGCAAACGTAAAGCGATATTTACAATAATGATTCATACGAATAACTGGTTGACTTTTACACTTTGAAACCCTTAAATGTGATTTTCTATTCAAAATGGACAGATCGAACGAGTATTAGGCAGATGTGATGAGGTTTCAAAATCGCACTCAGAGCCCAGAATCACAATGAGGTTTAAGCTGTTAAACCCAGAAGTCACAATGTACTCTTTGTCAAGGTGGGACAATATTTTACATGCTTCAGATGTGATTTTGAATAGAGTATGTAGAATGTGATTTTGGACGGCCATTGTCGGAATCACATCGATCCACTCGCCCTGTCAATTTTGAATATAACAATCACATTCAAGGGATTCATAATCGCACCGCAACCGCTGTCTGAAACTAAGCAAAATCGGTTGAATAAGTGTTGAAAAAACATTATATAAAAAGCTCGGTTTAATAATTTTGTAGCCTTAATTACGCCGTACCCTCAGTGAAGAAAAACGTTTTATACAAAGGTAGTAAACATCAACTAATCGAGTAACATGATGAAATACATGCAGCATTATGTATAGCATGGGCTAACAAACGTAGGCCTACAATAAGCATGGAGGTTTCCTACCTCCATGCAATAAGAAAGTTAGTGCTTAAAGTCTTTCAGGAAACCACAGAGCTAGAATAAACAAGCAACAACGTGAATCTCACAAACAATTCGGCAAACTGTATCTTATGTACATCGATTTATAGGTAATAAGTTTAAGAAAAGAGACAAACACTAAGTTTAAAAAATACTCGAGACTCATTCGAACGACATTGATTTTCCTCTTCCTTAAAGACGCGGTCTCGTGATGCCAAAATATATAGCGACACCAAGCGTTCAAAACGCTTCAAATGGGTTTATGCTAAGATTCATTGAGCGAAATGTCTCAAACAGAAAATCAATAAAATCTTAGGTTGAATGATGTTATCCCTTTACAATAAGCCAGTTCGGTATCTCAAAGGTCAAATGTTATTCGGGATAAAATTGCTGACGTAATGTCAGGCGATGTTACGCGAACGCCCATTCTGATTTAATTTAATTTAACAGGTGCGCGTTGTGCGACCACCTTGCGCGTTCATACGCGCGCGGTTAGGTCACGGATCATTCGGGATAACTATGTCATTGTGCACATGCGCAGTTGAAATACCGGACTGACTTATTCACGAAGGCATCTTGCAAGCGAGTTTTGTCTGAACAGCTAGGAGTTTTGAGGTGGTCTGTTAAATTTAACACGGACTCGCGGATGTGGCCAGATAATTTAGGCTTCACGAGAGGGCGTACTGCACCCCTAGACTTGTTTATCAGCCTTTGCACGGTACGGCGTGACTTGCTCTCAGCTCGCACCGCCTGTCCCCCACAAGCAGTTTCCGCGTACGAAGTTTGAATCCTTCCACACACTTGCCGAAACCACTCCAAGGACCGAAGAAGCATTTTTCTGTTAAGGAAGTCAACAAAATTGGATCATTTAAGTTTATTTTTTTTATTATATCACACAAATCCACACAGCTTTGCCGGGCCAAGCAAGCCCTGCCTACCCAGGAAGCCAAGGCCAAGCCCAAGCCAACACGCACAAACCTAAAGCCAAGCCAAGCCAAGCCAAGCCGGCCAAGCCAAGACCCGACTCAGCCATCACAGGCAAGGTTTAACGGCTGCGGTGCGTCCCTCCAGTGGGTGCTTTAAGTATTCCAGGTATAGGCCTACCTGTTGGACATAAATTCGGATTTGTCTTAAAGGGTAGGATAACAACTGACCGGTTCCGTTCTTTCCGTAGCAAGGTTTGGTCCGGGTGACAGTCTGCTGGCAGTCCTCGGGTGTAATAGCCTCCCTCTCAAGGCTGCCGATTATCGACCGTTTACCCTCCTGCTCGTCACACTCGCTCCACTCGCCCCAAGCATAGATACAAGCTGGAAAGAAAGGATGTAAAGGCCCTGTCAGACTGTCTGCGATCATATATGCGCTCTCAATGCGTCCTTGAAAAATGACTGGGGCGCAACAACAACTACTAGATCGCAGCGAGAACTACATAGGTCGCCAGATGGTCGCCAGATGGTCGCCAGATGGGCGCCAGAGGGTCTTAATGGTCTCCGATGAGCGCCAAAGTTTTTGAACATGCTCAAAACAATCGCAACACCTCTGCGCTCTGGCCTGGGCGCCGTAATGACGCAACTCGGGCGCTGTGCGAGCGTGAATCGTGCGACATTGCCTTGGCATTGACGCAGCCTAGGCGCAATTAAGGCAGTCGGTGTGGTCTCCATGAGAAAGTAACTCGCCTGTGTTGCGCCAGGGCTACGTCAATGCCACGTCAAAGTCGCTCTCATTGCGTCCTTATGTATATGGCGTCCTCGTGGCACTGTTAATGCGATGATATGGTGCTTATATTACGCATGATGCGACCAAGCGGCGTCTGTCTGTGATCACGCTGGGCTTCCAGGGGGACCATGTAGCTCATGGAACGTGCAAGTAGTTGTCAATCCGTCACCAGTTTGTTGTTGTGGCGTCGGGGTCCGCTCGTAAGTCCGACGCCTCATAAGTCCGACAAAATCTCATCCCCAACCAAATAAAGGCTCTTAAATCCGACGCCTCATAGGTCCGGCGCCTCATAAGTCCGACAATTAAATTTACTTTTATTTCGGTTCATAAGTCCGACGCCTCATAAGTCCGACGCCTCATAAGTCCGACGCCTCATAATTCCGAAATTTCGGACTTATGAGGCGTCGGACTTACGATACGGCCCTGTGGCGTCTACGGTACGATATGAGCTACTCAGACACACAAATGTGTATAGCCTGCTCTGCCACTCCACACTCATTTCAGTAGCAGTCTTTTCAGCAGTTCACCTCTATTGGCCTTGGCTGCAGTGGCCACAGGCTCAGTGGCTTTTCCACAGGCTTTGGCTTTGCCTTGGCAGGTGACTTTGTCTTCTTGGTCTTCACCATGATGAACTTGTAGAATAAAGCTGAAGTGTGATGAGGAACTGACGAGGAGACACTCTCTGTAGAAATTTGAAACTGGACTGCGGATTGACCGTTTTGTCATGTCATTTATACAGCGCAAGTGACGTCCCGTGAGCGTATTTCGGTCGTACTGAGAGCGCGACGCGAGCTACAAGGACGTATCAACAGCGAGTAGAGCGTAGTGTGAGCGCAGTGACAGCGCATCGGCAGCGACTAGATCGAGTAATTGGGCTTGACAGGGGCGCATAGAGAGCGAGTTGAGCGCATCGTAAGCGCGGGATGAGCGCAGTATGAGCGTATAGCTTGAGCTACTTTCTGGCCACTTGAGACAGAAAATTTTCAATCGCTGCGATTGTTAAATTTATTTAATATTTTTGGTCGCCGTAAGGTCTCCTATAAGAGCGCATATAATGTGACAGGGCCTTAAGATTTAGCATCCATAATTTGGTTCCATATCGGACTTCTCAGTAGTTTAAAAACATCGCGACATGGAAACGATTTTGGTGCTGAAATTGACAGAACGTTTCCCTAACATCCATAACTAGCGTTGCCGTCAGAGACTCTTTGTAGACGCGATCGGCGATAAAAACCGACTGTTCATTCCGTGACAGGCCCCTGTTTATCTTATTCTATTTTCTCAATTTATTTCCTTATTATATGTCTTCTTTTTGTATGTTGGTTTCTTAGTTTTTCGTTATTTTTTCATTATGTCTAAAGATTTAAAATAAAATAAATAAAAAGACTATGAAAACCAGGCTTTGCGTGTTGTCGGCGTTCATTGCGATTATGGAAGCTATTATTTGTTAGAAGCTAAACATTGTTAGAAACAATTTGTTCCTTCTCATAACAAGCCTCGTCCCAATAAATAAATAAATAAATAACTGGGTATAAAATCTTACCGACTGCACATCGTTGATGTATGTCCCTAACCATCCGACAGCCGGCCGTTTCCTTGGAGGGATCGGTGAGCGTGTCGTGTCTCTCACGCATATCAGTCGTGGCGTTGCACAGACTCCACGGTCCAAGCACGTACTCGCAATCTGAAAGTCATCACAGAAAACAAAAACTATAACCTGAAGACGATTAAAGTTCGAAGACCAATCCACGGAGAGAGCTCTCATAACAACCGCTGCAGCGTGCGTGTCTGCTATTAATATGCTCACTTTAAGACGCACCTACGTGGATTCCACCGTAAGTTTTGAAGATTCTAAGAGATCTTTGATTTGGTGTAAAAAGGGCAAAATGTTTGGAACTAGACAGGTACGTTTTTTTCGGAGGATGGTGTCTGCAGGCCCCGCCCCTCTCCTTTAAAACAACAGTGACTGAATGCTGCACCGGCAGCTTGAACCGGCCGGAACCGGTTAGATCAAAACCGACTGAATGAACATTCAACATAAAAATGCTGCCAATTTATGAATGTGTAGAGTTAACTAGGCCTTACCCTAAATCCAATTTTTTTTTATCAGACTGTTGTAGAGGGTATTATTTTGCTTTTTTATTGGGGGGGGGGGGAGTAGGGGTGTTAGGGGGGTAGGGGCTTCATTAAGTTACGTTTCAAACCTACAAGTTGCGTGCATGGGGTGGACATGCTTGTGTAGTGTATCTAACAGCAGATAAAACAAGCTGTCTCTTCATTTATGCTCGTGGGAACTAGCATGGGTAAGTTGTCTGGACTTGGAGGGGAAGGGGTTGGCGGAGTTATCTTTGTTGCACATGCATCCCGTCTGTGGCCTTAGCAGACAGTTTGCTAGAGGACCTCTATATAATGATATCTAGTTTCTGCGAGTTGTGCCAATTGTTTTCTTGCTTAAAGAGGATGTTGATTGCTGAGAGAAGTCTGCGTCATTTATTTCTGCCATGAAATAACAAAAAAGTGACTCCTGAGAGCTATTTTTATCATTTCCCCTCTAGCGCAGCACAGCCCGCTGGGGCCATTTGCCTAAACGTCGTGGCTGCGGGCAGCAAACAAATCTGACGTCATAACACGAACTCCTCTCTTGTGCTAGTGCTAGACACAAAATGGGAGTTCGTGTTATGACGTCATATTTATTTGCTGCCCGCAGCGACGACTTTTAGACAAATGACACCAGCGGGCTAGACGGAACTGTAAAAGTCTTTTTTTGTTATTTCATCATGGCAGAAATAATTGGCTGTTCTATTTAACAATACGCAGTCTACAAAACCACAAAATGCTACAGAGTAAAATTCTCTAAGTAATTAACATCCTCTTTAATCAACTTTGTTGTCATGGTTGTGAGACCACCCATGTCGAAATGCTAAATAAAATGGCGCCAACAACGTCTGAAACAGTCCTAGTGCGCCTTTGGATATATCAACCAAGGCGCTACATTATTACCCCTGGTCATCGGGCCCATTAATCATTCCTGAAAACTTCTCAGCTCCCTGGATGGGGAGTATACAGCCCCGGCTGCAAGTTAAGCGCACATGGATTAATCAAACACATAACCATCACTGCCCTCACAGGTACACATTTTACTCCTGGGTGGAGAGAAGCAAGTTGTGACAAAGTGTCTTGCCCAAGGTCACACGAGCCCAGCCAGTCTCGAACCCACCACCTGCAGTATCACCGAGATCTTGAGTGTGATACACTAGGCCACAGCGCTCCATAATTTCAAGGGAGGGGCTAGAACATGAGTCATACTAGTTGACAGGGAATATCATTAATAGTATGACTGAAGACTGTGTCAGCCCGCCATGGGCCTTGGGCCATGTCGAGTCATTGCTCACATTATACCATACGCTGTGTAATCGCTGGTACAGCGGTGCTCATTTTCGAGATCTACCCGCCCTAATTAAGGTGGGATATAGTAAGACCTTTGGCAAGACGGCTCAGAAGAGGTGAGTAATGGGGGAGTTTGGGTTTTCTTGCTGTTGGAAAACGGGGAGCGTATCCAGGAATAAGGGTCAGAGGTAACAAGGAATTGACAAAGTATATTGCAGCTTGAGGTTTAGACTAGACATGAGCCGAAATCTCGGGCGGATATGGAGGATTATATCCCCGACACCAAAACTTTTTGGCGGGGATGGGTTATGAAAAGACTCAGCGTATTTTTGTAACAAAAAAGCGCAAAACATAATTATGACATAATGACATTGCTATAATTATTGAATGAAAGTTGTGGGAGCTCTTCGGGATTATGTACATGGTGAACCTTTTTGAACAGCGCAAGCGCCCTAAAGGTCCCGATAACCGTATCGCCCCCTCCCCCAATATATATCGATCGTCCCCTACACACAACTTAATGTTGGGCTAAAGGGGCAATTTCTTTTTAAACAAATTAATTATATTTGTTTTGTTAGATAACAGGCTTGGAAGACGGATTAGAACCGCACAAGAACGAATATCTTTTTAATTGATTTGCAGATATTATGCGTGCCCCTTTAAACGAAAAACGTTCGGATTTGACAGAAGTTTGCAGATTGTAGGAGGGGTATATGCACTTGCACACAAAATGGAAGGCGTACGAAACATACCGTTCTTATTCTCAAGACGGCGTTGGAACTTATCACACGGTTTGGTGATAACCTTCTTAGGAGCGCACGTGTTGGCATCTTCACGGTTCTTCAAGATGTAAACTCTGGTCTGGAGACTTGTCTGCTCATCACACTCGGTCCAGTCCTTCTTATTGTACTTACACTCTAGGAAGGGGAAAATCAAAACACACTGGTTCTTATGCACAGTTAAAGGAGGGCGCTGTTTAACGAGCAATAGAAAAATACCAGAAGACATAAGCTAGGTTGCTCCTTTAATAGAGTACCGAAGTCTGACGTCAGTTGGCATGACAACTGGTTCCAAACAAATGTAAATTTCGACTGTTCCTTTGTTAACAGCCAGTCATACAAACACATAACAAAAGTATTCTGGTTCCAAACATTGCATTGACGTCATCACTTTGGTGCTCTATTGCTTGCCACACTAAATCTGGTTACCTAACTTTGTGTGCATCTTAAAGATGCTATGTCGTTGCTTTTAGGGCGTAGCACATCGAAAAATAAATTTTCAAATTGAATTGCTAATTTGTTAGTATAAGATAAGTTACGAGCTTTCCAATAAGACATTCCACCGAAAAATCGACCTACGATAAGTAACACAGTTAACAAGTTTCACTTTTTAAATTAGGAGCGAACAGGGCAATTTTCGCGCGTAGTACGTAATAAATGCAGACAACATCGACTGCATTGCATAATCAGTGCTTCTTTCGTTCAAAAATACATTTTTATTTCATAATTTGTTTGTAGGGAGAAATCTATTAATTGAATTAAAATTTTCAGTCGGACCATGGTCATAGCAAGAAATGGACACAAACAAGATGGCGATGCCCATGCAACGACACAAAAGTGTACTCACTTCCAGGCTTTCCTGCGGATGGCAGCGGTTCCTCGTTCTGCCTCTCGGGTGGTTGGACTCTCCCCCTCTCCTCCCCCTCCCCACCACGGTATCTCCCCTCCTTGTTGCCCCCTTTCTTCTTCCCCTCCCCCTCGGTTCTGTCCCTGCCTTGCCCCTGATCTTCGCAGGGCACTCGACACGGCCTGGACTGTTGCGATTTCTTGCAGTTCTCCCCGTCCCGAGTAGCCCGCTCGACGCCCTTGCCACACGGCCGGCCATGGCGGACCTCGCACGGTCCCCACCGCCACTCGCCGCACCGGGGGTTCGGGCGGTCCTCACCGGCCGTGGGTCGCTGAGCATCGACGGAGAGCTGAGGCTGTTCGGTCGGGGTTTGGTCGTGCTTGGAATTGCGAGGGCCTTCGGTGGGTTGATTCTGTGGTTGTGCTGCATCCGCTTGCGGTCTCGCTGCAGTTTAGATTTGGATAAAAATTGATAAGATACCGAGATTGTCAATGGCGTAGGAAAAAAATCGAGTTGTCAAGCATGGGCGTCGCCCCCCCCCCCCCCCCCCGCGACGCCCATGCTTGACAACTCGAAATTAAAAAAGAAAAAAAAGCAGAAAAATTAGTATATACTCGTTTTTATTATAATATCAAAACACTTAGTTTCTGAAAAAACATGGCGATGGGGAATATCATGGACGTGAATCGCGGGGGGGGGGGGGGGGGGGGGTATTGGAGGATATAACCCCTACTTTTTGGGTGGTCCAAAGGATCATCCCGAAGTGAAACAAATTCAGTCCCATGGAAAATGTATGCCTATTTGGAAAATAATTGTAGAAAATCAACAAATGCAAAAAGTTGCTCGCACATTTTGACCTTATCGGTATATAAGAACTTTTGTTTTAAAGACCTCCCAGCTACTAATTTTACCTCTCCCCCTCCCGTTAAAAAATTCCTAATTACACCCACACGTTTTTTGTGACACAGATTTGCGTGTCGGAATGTCCCAATAAGCCAGTTCGGTATTTTAACTACGCATGGGCACAATGACATTTTATCCCGAATGACCCGCGTGACCTAACGCGCGCATGTGAACGCAAAAGGTGGTCGCACGTGTTAAATTCAATGGCAGTGTCCCTTCCAATAACTCCCCTCCAAACATTGTACATGTATCGGTCATTGGCTTTTACATGCACCATAATACACCAAAATACACAAAGATTATTTCACAAATTTTCACAGGATACACAAGAGACACCGAGTACAAAACTCTCAACAATAATGTTGTTGTTTGTGTGATTTTTCCTCCCCCCCCCCCCCCCGTCCCCCACCCCCCGAACCTTGACGAGAAATCGCCGCCGCTGAGTGCAACAAGTTGTTTAATGCTTTTCAGAACTTCCAGTTTCCACCAACATTTGCCAGACGGCAACAACCAGCACCGCATTGCCACCTTGGAAAGTTATTTAACCTCCGGTGCATGTTAAAGCACCGGATAAAATGCCTGTTTGATCGGCTAAGCCGTAGGGATTTGCCGGTGCGCGGATTTTAAACAACCCTGAACCTAAATGTGAACCTCGCAGTTGTACTAGTATGTTAGAGCCAGTTGTTCAGGAGAGTGTTGAAGTTTCCGTTCAGTTGGGAAGCGTGGATTAATCCCCGTTTTTCACCTCTATACAACCTCGTGTCGTTTGTTACAATAGCCAGACGCGTTTACGTCTCAAGAGTCTCTGCATGCTGAATTCTGAGAGGCGACATGTTTCTTCGTATTTGTGGGAACTTGTAGCAAAATATGGGCTTGTGGAGAAATTTAAGTCTATATTCAAAGACTTTTTGTTTGTTTTCTGTGAAGGTGTGTTTCATTGTTACAAAAATGTAACTAAACAGGTTAAATAGTTTGTAAATATCCATGCTGAACGGATTGTTTTTGCCTGCTGATAAAATTATCAAAGAAATTTACAACCCGTAAGTTACAAGTTTGAACACCCCCCCCTAATTTTTTTTAAAATCACTACACTCTGAAATATATTTAGTCTCCCACAGTTTCTAGAGCTACTAAATTTCGGGGGCAAGACCAAAAATCGAGTGAGAATGAACTGTTCTCAGAACTCTTTTAAGTAGTTACCGTACATTCATACATTGTATATGATTGATGGAAAAATAATGGTTCCTTCGAGAACGTCCAAGTTTTTCTCAGAATATCATCGGTTTGAGGTTTTCTGTTCTGCACCTTTCCCTTCCCTGCCTTAGCCTTATACGGGCCAGTCTCGGGAACTGTACGTACAGGTATATGCATGTAAAATCCATTTTTTCTCTCGGCCTGACATGGCATATTTCCTCCAACTCATTTTTTGATAGATGGGTGCCAGGTGCCTTGATTTATCCCAAGTAATTCCCAATTTGTTTGCCACGAAGGTAAGTGGGCCAATAATGGAACCTGATACCACACGCTAAATTGACAGGTGTTTTCATCATTCGATTTTCCCCAAAAATGTTGAGGGGGGGGGGGGGGGGGGGGGGGGTGCTTACGGCATATGCAGCATTATGGCGGGCGCCTTGGACATGTGATGAGCCGTTGTCGCCATGTGCTGGCCGGAAATAAATATCTTAAACATATGAAGCACGATATGGGGGGAAAAGGGACCCCCTGGGTGAGTTTGTATATGCCGGCAATCGTGGACCTAGGACAAAAGAATTCGAGCGTAGACAAAGGGGTCCACGTTTGACCTAACGTCCACGATTGAAAATCGTGTACAAAACCAATGGGAGGCCTTCCGAAAAAGTTAGAGTATAAACAAAAGAGGAACAATGGGAGGTCCACGATTGCACCCGTTTACATGACTGTGTGTGTTGGTCAGTGTGTTCCCGGAATCTCAGGAATTCTTTTCAGAAATCTAGGGGGGATGTGTTAGGTAACAATTGTCTGAAGTGTGCTTAGGGTATAGGGACAAAGGGGTGTGTTACCCTTTCCCTCTATATCGTGCTGGGTATCATCTTAAAGGGTTCTTTCAGTCTCTCGGCGGATGACAAAAGATGACGTCACGACGACCACGTCACGACGGCCACTATGGTCCACTTTAACTGAGCTCCTTATGAGTTTTCCCGCCCAGTAAACATCGGTACAAATGTTCTGTTTCAAGCACTTTGCCTATATATTCAGGTTTTACTTGGCACCACGCTTGATATTTTTTTCTGATCATAATCAGATGAAATGGAGTATCATACATTTTTGAGTCACAATTTTGAGCCAACGCTCTCACCGACTGCTGTTGACTTTCTAGGCGACATGGTATGCCACATGTCAAGGATCAGACATTAACATGTCCCAATGGGCTGATTATATTTCCTCGAGTTAGGCACAAAAAATCCCTTGGAGAAAAAAATGTTTATTAAAAGCATGAATCATCGTTTCAACACGACGTTTAATTTCTTAAAGGCACCATGTAATGGGAGACATATAAGACGCTGGTGGCATAGGCATCGTTTTGCTAGTTCTGAGCATACAATCACTTAAATAGGGACTGAAAACTCAAATTCACATAATGTACCTGGACAGGAATCGAACCAGAAGTCAACAGAGGTGGAAGGCGAGGAAAGAACCACTACACCAACCTGACCGGCCCAACCCCAACTGATGACCGCCACAAATATCAAATCGTATCAAAATGTCAAAATGAAGAGCCAAGCGCGCTCTTTCTATTTCACAATCACAAACCAACAACTCAAAAATGTACTAAAAACTCATTTTGTGGGATCGGTCACAAATGCAACATGATTTCAAATTCCGAGCTATGCTCTATTTCACACAGATGCGCCTCCATGCATGGTAACCGGAAGGTGACACACTCAAAATTTAATGCCCAAGCGCATGCTCAACGGGATTTTCCAAATTCAATGATTTGCCCACTGGCATCGGAAGCGACCATTACCGCCGTAGGGGTAAAGTGGAAATCGGGGGAGACGATAAATTATAGGCCAAGGGCAATTTAAGGGGTGATTGGGGGAAAACTTTAACTTTGATGAAAAACAGCGCTCCCAAATTCAGAAAGGAACCAAATAAATTCATTTTAGTTTGAGATCTTTAAGACCCCTTCTTAATACCCACTTCCCTTTGTATACACCGCCCCCTCACTATTAAGCTTGGCGTATTTAAACTTCATTCATAAATCAGAAAAATGTTTACAACTCGAAAAGAGCACATACAGTGTGACTTTAAAACATGAAAACAACCTGACAAGACATGCGTGTCCACAGACAAAAACCACCCTATGGAAAAGAGTACCGCTGCCCTCCCTTGGTCGATCAGAAAATCCTCCCATCTTCTTAAAAGCATGGCAGCATAGGCCTAAAATAGGACAAAATTGTCTTAAAGACAAATTGTCTCAAACGTTCATCAATAAAAAAGACCAATAATAGAAATAGAAACACGTTTAATGTCTGCTTTAATTCTTGACTCCTTTTTGAATCAGAACAGCACAATGTAGCAACTTTACAGTAAAACCTAAAAATTTGAGCTTAAAACCTCTTGCGTACGGATGACGCCTTATGGCGTCAAAAAAAAGAAGTGCCACCAGGCCGGATGACGCCATTTGCCGCCGTTTGTGCAGTTTCAATCCATTGTTGGATTATTGTTTACGATACGCTTGACTGCACAACCACATTGTAGCAGTTCGCTTGGCTGCCAGAACCGCCGCGACACCACGACGTCTCCCATAAAATACCGTGCCCAAGGGGTTAAAATCGATCACCTACAATACAGTCTCTCATGGGCCCCATATTGGATATACATGCAAAACCATGTGCGACTTGCTAGCAGAAAAGGACAGTTTCTTTGCTTTTAAAACAATTTGCTAGGACACAGTCAACTAAATCTATTTCAACAAATATTGTTTGTGGAGCGTGGTGCCTAAGCATTTAGCCTGGGGGAAATTTCAATCATTGGAACTTTTAGGAGCGTGATGCCCAGGGGCCTAAAAATGTACCAATTTTCATTTCTGCTGTATCAGCGTCCAAAAAGGTCAAATCTCCTTTACCTCTCTTGCCGTCCCTGCGCCTATCTTTCTTCTCCCGGTCCTTCTTTCCAGCCGTTGCCATGGCAACGCAAATTGCCAGCACCACAAGTACAAGAATGAGCTTCCTCATGTTTTCCTGTTTTGCAGACGTTTGAGCACGCGCCGGCTGATATGGGGAGAGAGAGAGAGAGAGAGAGAGAGAGAGCTGTGGAAACGATAAATCCATCAAAAGTTCGGACTATTAATTTTATTGCTACTTTGACTCAGTTGTACATCCATCTAAAAAAGCAAATAATAATTTGCATTCTAATTGTCACTTGGAGCATAATAAAGTAATATACTTTAGTCTGCAAATTAAATTTCGTTCAGCTTTCAGACTGAAAGTAATCAATTCTGAGCGATCAATGATAAATGATATAAAAAATAATAAAAAAATACAAAAGACATTTAAAATAAAAACAGAATTAAGAGATACAATACTTTTGACTTAGATGATTACAAAAAAAAAAAAAAAAAAAAAAATAAAAACTTACATGAACGAAATTGATTTCGTGGGTTTCACAAGTGATTCCCGTGTTATGTTAATTGATTTTACAGACATAGCAGAAGAAACCCCAGAAATCTTGACTAAACTGAGATTGAATAAGCCCACGCCAAATAATTCAGTCACGTCGGACTCTTTCTTGTTTCTCCGTTTCGAATTAATCTGGAACAGGCGGAAACTCTGAGGATATGTTTTGTTCCGAAGCAGACCGATTGAGTAGATTTCTATGACTAGACGCTGAAATTGACTTGCCAGACATGTCCTAACCTCAGATGAAAGCAAGTTCAACATGTGTTGACAAAGCCAGCATTTTTGTTTTTAATAGGTCTTCACATTTCCTATTTTTCTTCTGATCATTATCCACTATCCAGCTTTAATATGAAACGAATTTTGACAACAGCAAAGCTTAATTCAGAAAAGCAAAAGCATTCGTTTTTTTGCTTAATTTTTACCAGGAAAATCCGTCTGCAAGATCAACGTTACATGAAAAATAATTAAGACAAAAAACAAACAATAAACTTAAATATTTGCAATAAATAACATTGTGATCGTTTATTATTTTGGTACCTATACCTCCACTGGACAATACTGACAATGAAAATTTGCATTAACAATTGAACGACAGAATGTTAACATTGAATGATTATGTACAGAAACGTAACAGTTCAAGTCAAAGATATCCGTTTAGAAATAACAGTTCAAAGAAAATTTGAATACTTAACACGTCTACATGTGATTTGATTGACACATTCAAACAACGCATTGATGTTGAATGTTAGACTTTGAAGATCCCGTAATGAGGTTGAAACATCGGCGGTTCGTCTTTATACAAAATTGCATTTTCACATGGCTAAACCATAACTTTTCATTTCAATTATGTGTCTGGATACAAGTTTATTCTTATTGAACTGGCTACAATATCAAGGAGGAATTAAAGATGAAGAGAAGTTAAAAAAGACTTACTTTTGACGGGTTTGAAGTAGTTCTTTCCAATTCCAGAAACGAACGTCTTCTTGCTCCGACGACACGTAGATAAATAAGCAGCGCCTTTTTTGTGGTTCGCTCGCCAATCAAAATGCACCCACAATGACGTTGAACCCAATATTGACTGAAGTAGGTACGGTATATGAAAAAACGAGGGGATCAAACTCAATTTCCAAAAAGTGATTTTCACCGGTGCAGCCTAACGTGAGGGGCGGGGTGTGTTATTCTTTACGAAACTGGTGGATTTTTTTTAGAAATCTTGTGGGTTGTTAGATGCCCGCGGCGAAGAGCGTAATGCGGTGTTTTTACAGTTGGTTGCAGGGGGAATTGGTCGTTTTTTTCTCCCCGCGCTCTGCTCTGCCAAGACACATAAAGGCAGTCAAGGGTGAATAGCCCTCGGACTGAGTGGAAGAAACAGAATTAGGCCAATACCCTTAGGTTGCACTGTTAGGGCTGAAGTGAAAATGCTGGGTACACGCGTTGGAGAAACGTCTCATGGAACCCGTGCTCCGTCGAGATTTCCTTCCCGCATGTCACTCATACATCATGTCACACTCCCTGATTCAGCGCGCCAGTCTCACAGCCATTGGGGGAATTGCGTGGGATAGGTTTACACCAGAGCCATTGTGAAGCCTTTGTTGGCGCATTACTGCACGGGCTTTTTAAAGAAAAGATACTTTTCGTATTTTGATAAACGACTCGAGTTTGCGAGCGCCGAAAAACGGTATCCGTTTCCGCAGCGGGGTTTGTCTTGTCAACGCCGAAATATGCCGCGTTGCCTCCACTGAAATCTTAGGTAAACATTTCTTCAACTTTGGTCTTGATTCGAACACAATAACCGGACCGCTTGGGACTTAAGTTATTGTGGTCCTGATCTTTGCTGGCATGACGGGAGCTCTCATGGGGTTGCGCCCCGCCAACCTTACCCACGACGCGCTGGTAAAGTCAGACCGGCCAATCGCAGTGTTAACGGGGCCGCAAGGACATTTTAAGTTGGCCTACGGTGTTTAAACCTGCGTGTCCCGTACATTCACGTGTGACCTCGGGTAGCCGAAGGGCCGTTCTATTACATAGATTATCGCGGGCTAATCCAGTCAATCATCGAGCTCAGCTAGCAATCAAGTTTCACAGAAATTTCTCTCAAGTTCTGCCCAAAGTAAAAAAATGAATTCCGTCATTTCATCCTCCTCTCCCTATAGATTTCAGCCCCGCCTCTTAGAGTATCAGACGGCGTATTGTCGATTCTTAATCAAAACTTACAGTGCATCAAAAACAAAACAAAAACAATATACCCGATAGTGTAGCAAATTCAAATGACATTTTGGGGCCATTATTGTTCACATTTTCGCAAACAAATCGAATGAGCCTGCGAAGAAATTACGTCACACTTTTTTTTACCACGTTTGCCAAGTGGGGTCATGCGGGAAGATTACCACGTTGCACCTTGTAAACGTTGTAAACCTTTGATACTGAAAACACCAGACATACGCGCAGCACAGAGCAGTTTGTGGGGACAACTACAATGTCCACTCAAGGCCACTGTAGATAACATTATGAACGAGAACAACTATTGGCATTTTGATTCGATTCAATTAATTTTACTCGATCACGACCGAAAACAATTTAGAATTGAAATCCATCTTCATAAAAATATACATGAAATAAAACAATTAAGATAAGCTTTTAGCGGTCACGGATAAATCACCTTTACTGTTATTTCTTGGTTTTCAAACTGTCGATTAGAAAACAAAATAATAATTAAAAGTGACGGGAACGGCAAAATCTATCAGCACAAAATAAGGTAATTGAAATGACAATGTTGGGAAACATTTTCTGAACTGAGGACCTTCAGGGGCTCTTTCGCTTTCTTGAGATAATGCTAGGCAGTGAACACAATATATAGGGGGCGCTATTTGAGCTGGGAAACCCATTTTGTTTTAACCCAACTCAAGCAGCGCCCTTTTTTACAGAAGGTTTACAGACCATTTTCACGTGTCGTCATACCGCAAAGTGTCGTGATGATAATTAAATGGTTATTTAAGTAAATTAGTCAAGCGTGGCGGGAGCGCACGTGGTTTCAGCTGGCCCGCACGATACAAGTACGAGACTCCATTAGCGGTCCACGCGTGATGCTTTCGTTTACATTTCATGCTATGTCACGTGGGTTGAAAGGGTCTTCAGAAACCTCGCCACTTTGGAAATACACCGTGCTGCAGGGGCTGAATCTTCATTGTGGTCAAATACATTTGAGTTCACAAAGCATTATCATTAAATCTCAACGTTTTTAGCGAAGAAGATCTACCGGTATTCGTTTAAAGGCTGATGAGAAAAAATCTGGGCTTAATACGACTGAACAACACTACATACAACAGATGTATAGTTTCATTTCTGCAAAACATTTGTTTAATTGAATTTGGAAGTAAATTATTGCTTTTAAACGATGCATGAAGGCTCCAAGCTGAAGTGAGTAAATGTCATTAACCTTAAGAGTTTTATGTTAATAGAAAAGTGGATTTGAATGTTCAAGCAAACTAACAGAATTAATTACTCTTAAGGCCCTTTTTTTTAGATTAAGAATTCTGTTTACATGATTAGCAGCACAATTTCCCCATGCCAGGATCCCATAGTTCAAATGTGGCAAGATCAGTGTATTATAAAGTATAAACAGGACTTCCTGTGGGAAAAAGGCTTTGAGCTTACTAATAACACCTACATTTCTTGAGATAATAGAACAAATATTATTAATTTGATTTTTCCAAGAGAGAGTAGGATCCATATACAATCCCAACATTTTTACACAATCAGAATAAAGTATTTTTATGTTATCGATATATATATATGTTTTATTAGTAAATAACATGCAAGTAGTTTTCTTGATATTAAGGGATACCTTATTTGCTTTAAACCATTCAGAAATTTTAAGTAGTCCCCGATTGGCTAAATCTGCACGTACGTCAATGGTATTATGACTAAGAAATAGATTACTGTCATCAGCAAATATAATGAATGAAAATACATCAGACGATTTGTTAAATTCATTAATGTACATAGAAAACAGAAGAGGTCAAAGTATTGATCCTTTAGGGACCCCGTGAGATATTTGTTTAATAAGAGAAGATTGGTAATCCTCTAAAGACACAAATTGTTGACGATTTGAAAGGTAACTGTTCTAAAACTGATGATTTCTTTGTCTTCTTCCAACAAGGTTTCTTCAGGCAATTAAGTTAGTTTGACATGCTATACTAAGATATCATTTTTAAAAATGTATCTTGAAATCACCTAATACAAGGCTAAAAGCTACTCTTGGTAAAGGGTTATGATCAGAGGTGGTAGGGTTGGCGAAAGTTTGACCCAGGCGGGGAATTTTCCAGCGAGACCAATTCACCTTCACCCTTTCTTTCAGGGGTAAGATTGGCCAAAAATGAACAATCCACGAAAAATCCAGTATTTGCCTAAAGGCACCCTTTTAAAATATCCGGTTTTATTGGTTTATATCCACTTTTACAGGTGACAACACCTCAGGAATTGAAGATTGCAAAAGAGATTCTTTAAAAATTCTGAAATCCCGACAAAAAAATCCTGAAATCAGGAAAAATCCTGACAAATCTCACCCCTGTTCTTTACATGAAAGAATTAAAATGAATAACTAACAAGATCATATTGGTGTATCCAGTGGGGGAAGGGGCAACCTTCCCTGCCCCTTCGACATTTTGCCAAATTTACAAATGTATTTGTTTCAATTTTTATTTCATTATTGACAACACCACCCCCCCCCCCCCCCCACCCACAATAATTGAGTTGCAGGTCCCTATTAGACTTGAAATCAATTTCACCCACATAATGTTTATATTCATCAGGATCTCAAACTGAGATATAGAATTCAATAAAGAGCTAAGTATGCCCTTTCACGTGCAAGAAAAAAAATCACAAGTCAAAAAATGTCATTAAGACTTTTCTGTAGGATCCAGTTACATTTTGAGTAAGATTTTAAGATTTTTTGTTGACAATAATTGTTCTCCCTAGATATCCGCTGCACGATCCTCATCAGGTGAAAACTTGCAAAGGCTCTTGACTCGAGAATCTTTAGGAGTCTGGGATTTCTTGATCTTGTCCAACACGAGTAGACGAGGTCGTTGGCGTGGGGAGAGTATTCCGGCTGGAGTGGTGCTGTTACCCTTGGTTGGGTCGCTTGGGCACACTGGCAAGGCATCCGTGGATCGAAAGTCCACGTTGATCGGTAAACCCTCGCACGATTGCTGCTCTGTGCCCGGGCAGTCCCACAACCCAGCGAAGGCCAAAAAGAAGCTGGTGTTACGTCGGGTCACGCAGAGAATGGTCAAGTTGTAGACCCAGGTATCAGTGCTGGTGTCCAGTGAGACATTGAGTCGGTAATCGTCCACCAAGAGCTTGGTGTTGTCTGCCAGGACCACGTTTGGCACGTCAAAATCGTACAAGTCCAATTTGACATACTGCAGTTCCTTGGGCTTGCAGGTTTTCTTCCCCTGGGTTACATTGAAGGAGCTTGTAAAGGTAATTTGATCGCCTTCCTTGACAATAGGAGGGACGAAGCGAGTGATGATTTTAACTGGTGGTTGGCAAGTCACGAAGAGCATCCCCGCATACAAGAAAACCACCAAACACAACACGACTTTGACTGCCATGGTGTAATCCGAAATCCCAAAAGAATTCTTTATGAGAAACACAAAACAGACAACAGTGATAATAAGAGCAACCAGACACGCCAGTTGAACTTGGGGGGTCAAATGTTTTATCTTGTTCCAGCGTGGCATTATCATCATTGGTGTTGATCTTTGCTGGTGGGTTTGATTATTCTTTTAAATGAGACTGTGCAATTCACTTGTTATTACATGAATACATGTAAGGCAGCATTATTTCAATTTTACTGTAAATTTCCATGTTTTCTGTAGCAGTATCATGGAGTATTGCCAAATTTGGAGTTTTATGTAAAATACAAATTTTCATCACAAGTCAGGGCATGATGTCACCAGGGGCACAAGTGGTGTTCCCAAGCATTGTGCAAACAAATTCCAACTTTTGTTTTCGTAGAGGTTTTATGTTTTAATTCATTTCAATATTAAATAGGTTTGAAACCATTACAAATATTTTCAACACATTGCTGATGCGTTTCTTTTGTGCTCTGTTGAAAGGAGTTCATTCTATTCCAATAAAATTGGAACATTTTTAACAATGAGCTTGAGTTTTCTTTACTTCAAATTAAAACCCCTCATTTAGATAATGTTCAATATTAAGGCACTCAGTCTGAATAGAGATTAAATTTGATATTTCTTTAAAATAAACAAACTATGAAAAAAGGAAACATCTGTGATTCAGCCTCAGGCACGTTTAACCCCTGAAAAAAATCTGATTGTTACAGAAATTTGCAGGATTAACACCGGTGATATCAAAATGACATATTTTATACAAAGTTTATTTCTGTGTGCATCAGTAACAAAAGGCCATACATTGATCTTTGTACTGTAATCACCTGTTAGTTGGACTTGGTCAGCCTGCAAATGTTCACTCGTACAGATAGGCCAGCTTTTCGAGAGACTGCAAACAAGCTGAACAACCCACTGTAAACAGGTTCGCCTCAACTTTGCAGTGATATTGTAATTATTACATGTTATTGAACAAACGATGCATTCAGAGCAGGAGGGGGGGGGGGGGAAACAACACAAGTCAAACAGGAAAATTTGGGTTTGTTATGACTGTGTATGCGCTTGCTGAACGGCAGGCAATAACAAATAGGCCTAATTACCATTTGAAAACGTTGCTCCTTTTTCCTTTCCACAATAAGGAATTCAATGAAAAATGAAAACAGGACGATCCTATTCTCTTGGTCGGAGGCTGTTCCACCAATTGCACTTGGCGTCGGGCAAAGGGGAAGCCCTCCATTCAATTTGTACAGGAAATTACGTGATTTTTCAATTTTTTACAGCAATAAAAATTTAACACAATTTTTTTTGATATAACGTGGGAGATATTTTTACTGCATAAAACAGTGAAATTTAGAAATATTTACTGTAAAGGTGTAGCTGTTAGGACAATAATTTTCCCCATTGGCCACAGCACTATTCGGGTCACACTAATCACCGTCAACACGCACAAACACCGTCAACACATCCAAACACACTGTCAACACCTCCAAAACACATTCTAAATTAACAAAAGCGGCATAGAAATGTAATGCCCAGCCTAAATTAGAATTTCTGTCGGTTAAAAGTCACATTTCATTTATGAAAATGGATTTTTTTCTTTCACGCTAAAAAATATCTCTAAGCAGCCTGGTGTTAACTCAATCATGGTATGCACTGTGCAGGTAGACACGAATACCTACAACTGTCGATCTTCAAAATGACATGACTCTCTTATAATTTATATTTTAAGATATGAAACTGATTTAAACACCATTAAATTTCTGTTGAAACAAGGTTTCCAATATTAGCAAATTTGTTGAGGTTTGAACTTGAAGAAAAAATGCAAAACCCACCGAACTTCCTACACAATAGACGAGTTTGATAATTCTCAAGTCAAAGGTCAGCTGTATCAATTCCGCCTGGTCGTATCGGCCCAGCGCAGCAGCCAGCCCATAGAGTACCGAAGTGATGACGTCAATCAATGCAATGTTTGGAACCAGAATACATTCTATACTGCATGTGTGTGGAACCATTGCCCGTCAACTGACGTCAGACTTCGGTACTCTATAGCTAGCATGCTGTTTTGGTACAGCTGGACCTGTGACCTTTCACCCATATTGCATTGCAAAAGTCAATCATCAAACCATGAAACCATTGAGAAATAGGAAGACACACGAACGATCATGCAAAAACAAAATGAACACAAATTCACACACCTTTCATGCGATTCAGGTCATTTATATATCTCCTCCACTTACCTGCCTAAAATACCTGTTGCCAATCGTAACCACTCCAACAAAAAAAGAGAATCTAAGCGAGTTTGAATAGATTTTAATGCCCTATTCTAAATAGGATTTACCGGCTCCATCCAGGGTCCATCAAAAACTGTTTTTCTAAAACTCAAAGTCAAGAGAGGGCGCTATAACATTTTGTGGCGATTATTCATCACTGTTACCGGATTGGAGCCCAGATAGCGCTATCTGGGCTCCAATCCGGTAAGGCGATGAACAATACAACCTATGACCTATGCCTTATGAATAGCCATAGCGCATGTACACGTACGTACACGTACATGTACCCAACCGGCGCCCGCCTGTACTCCACGGGTGCCCGTTTTACACTTCTCTGTTTTTCTTCACTATGAGCACACAACTGGCGCCCGCCTGTACTCCACCGGTACCCTGATTTAAACACCATTGAATTTCTCTTGAAACAAGCTTTCCAATGATAGAAATTTGTTGAGGTTTGGCGAAAAAATGCAAAACCAACCGAATTCCCAACACAATCCCTTGTGAAAATCGTGCGGACTACGAGCGACCACCATGCAAAAAAAATAAATAAATAAAATAAACACAAATTCACACACCTTTCTGCAATTCAGGCCATTTATATATCTCCTCCACTTGCTTGCCTAAAATACCTTGTGCCAATCGTAACAACACTACAACAAAAAATGAGAATCTAAGCGAGTTTGAACAGATTTTAATGCCCTATTCTAAATAGGTTTTCCTTTCACGGTCTATCAATAACTGTTTCTAAAACTCAAAGTCAAGAGAGGGCGCTATAACATTTTGTGGCGATTATTCATCACTGTTACCGGATTGGAGCCCAGATAGCGCTATCTGGGCTCCAATCCGGTAAGGCGATGCACAATACAACCTATGACCTATGCCTTATGAATAGCCATAGCGCATGTACACGTACACATACATGTACCCAACCGGCGCCCGCCTGTACTCCACGGGTGCCCGTTTTAAACTTCTCCTTTTTCTTCAATGTGACTTGTACCCAACCGGCGCCCACCTGAGGTGTACTCCAGGGGTGCCCGTTTTATACTTCTCTGTTTTTCTTCACTATGAGCACACAACCGGCGCCCGCCTGTACTCCACCGGTACCCTGATTTAAACACCATTGAATTTCTCTTGAAACAAGCTTTCCAATGACAGAAATTTGTTGAGGTTTGGCGAAAAAATGCAAAACCCACCGAACTCCCAACACAATCCCTTGTGAAAATCGTGCGGACTGCGGACGACCACCATGCAAAAAAAAAAAAAAATAGAAAACTGAACACAAATTTACACACCTTTCTTCTATTCAGGCCATTTATATAAATCCTCCATTTGCTTGCCTAAAATACCTTGTGCCAATCGTGACAACACTACAACGAAAAATGAGAATCAAAGCGAGTTTGAATAGATTTTAATGCCCTATTCTAAATAGGTTTTCCTTTCACGGTCTATCAATAACAGTTTCTAAAACTCAAAGTCAAGAGAGGGCGCTATAACATTTTGTGGCGATTATTCATCACTGTTACCGGATTGGAGCCCAGATAGCGCTATCTGGGCTCCAATCCGGTAAGGCGATGAACAATACAACCTATGACCTATGCCTTATGAATAGCCATAGCGCATGTACACGTACACGTACATGTACCCAACCGGCGCCCGCCTGTACTCCACGGGTGCCCGTTTTAAACTTCTCTTTTTTCTAGTTCAATGTGACTTGTACCCAACCGGCGCCCACCTGAGGTGTACTCCAGGGGTGCACGTTTTATACTTCTCTGTTTTTCTTCACTATGAGCACACAACCGGCGCCCGCCTGTACTCCACCGGTACCCTGATTTAAACACCATTGAATTTCTCTTGAAACAAGCTTTCCAATGATAGAAATTTGTTGAGGTTTGGCGAAAAAATGCAAAACCAACCGAATTCCCAACACAATCCCTTGTGAAAATCGTGCGGACTACGAACGACCACCATGCAAAAAAAATTAATAAATAAAATAAACACAAATTCACACACCTTTCTGCAATTCAGGCCATTTATATATCTCCTCCACTTGCTTGCTTAAAATACCTTGTGCCAATCGTAACAACACTACAACAAAAAATGAGAATCTAAGCGAGTTTGAACAGATTTTAATGCCCTATTCTAAATAGGTTTTCCTTTCACGGTCTATCAATAACTGTTTCTAAAACTCAAAGTCAAGAGAGGGCGCTATAACATTTTGTGGCGATTATTCATCACTGTTACCGGATTGGAGCCCAGATAGCGCTATCTGGGCTCCAATCCGGTAAGGCGATGCACAATACAACCTATGACCTATGCCTTATGAATAGCCATAGCGCATGTACACGTACACATACATGTACCCAACCGGCGCCCGCCTGTACTCCACGGGTGCCCGTTTTAAACTTCTCCTTTTTCTTCAATGTGACTTGTACCCAACCGGCGCCCACCTGAGGTGTACTCCAGGGGTGCCCGTTTTATACTTCTCTGTTTTTCTTCACTATGAGCACACAACCGGCGCCCGCCTGTACTCCACCGGTACCCTGATTTAAACACCATTGAATTTCTCTTGAAACAAGCTTTCCAATGACAGAAATTTGTTGAGGTTTGGCGAAAAAATGCAAAACCCACCGAACTCCCAACACAATCCCTTGTGAAAATCGTGCGGACTGCGAACGACCACCATGCAAAAAAAAAAAAAAATAGAAAACTGAACACAAATTTACACACCTTTCTTCTATTCAGGCCATTTATATAAATCCTCCATTTGCTTGCCTAAAATACCTTGTGCCAATCGTGACAACACTACAACGAAAAATGAGAATCAAAGCGAGTTTGAATAGATTTTAATGCCCTATTCTAAATAGGTTTTCCTTTCACGGTCTATCAATAACAGTTTCTAAAACTCAAAGTCAAGAGAGGGCGCTATAACATTTTGTGGCGATTATTCATCACTGTTACCGGATTGGAGCCCAGATAGCGCTATCTGGGCTCCAATCCGGTAAGGCGATGAACAATACAACCTATGACCTATGCCTTATGAATAGCCATAGCGCATGTACACGTACACGTACATGTACCCAACCGGCGCCCGCCTGTACTCCACGGGTGCCCGTTTTAAACTTCTCTTTTTTCTAGTTCAATGTGACTTGTACCCAACCGGCGCCCACCTGAGGTGTACTCCAGGGGTGCCCGTTTGATACTTCTCTGTTTTTCTTCACTATGAGCACACAACCGGCGCCCGCCTGTACTCCACCGGTACCCTGATTTAAACACCATTGAATTTCTCTTGAAACAAGCTTTCCAATGATAGAAATTTGTTGAGGTTTGGCGAAAAAATGCAAAACCAACCGAATTCCCAACACAATCCCTTGTGAAAATCGTGCGGACTACGAACGACCACCATGCAAAAAAAATAAATAAATAAAATAAACACAAATTCACACACCTTTCTGCAATTCAGGCCATTTATATATCTCCTCCACTTGCTTGCCTAAAATACCTTGTGCCAATCGTAACAACACTACAACAAAAAATGAGAATCTAAGCGAGTTTGAACAGATTTTAATGCCCTATTCTAAATAGGTTTTCCTTTCACGGTCTATCAATAACTGTTTCTAAAACTCAAAGTCAAGAGAGGGCGCTATAACATTTTGTGGCGATTATTCATCACTGTTACCGGATTGGAGCCCAGATAGCGCTATCTGGGCTCCAATCCGGTAAGGCGATGAACAATACAACCTATGACCTATGCCTTATGAATAGCCATAGCGCATGTACACGTACACGTACATGTACCCAACCGGCGCCCGCCTGTACTCCACGGGTGCCCGTTTTAAACTTCTCTTTTTTCTAGTTCAATGTGACTTGTACCCAACCGGCGCCCACCTGAGGTGTACTCCAGGGGTGCCCGTTTGATACTTCTCTGTTTTTCTTCACTATGAGCACACAACCGGCGCCCGCCTGTACTCCACCGGTACCCTGATTTAAACACCATTGAATTTCTCTTGAAACAAGCTTTCCAATGATAGAAATTTGTTGAGGTTTGGCGAAAAAATGCAAAACCAACCGAATTCCCAACACAATCCCTTGTGAAAATCGTGCGGACTACGAACGACCACCATGCAAAAAAAATAAATAAATAAAATAAACACAAATTCACACACCTTTCTGCAATTCAGGCCATTTATATATCTCCTCCACTTGCTTGCCTAAAATACCTTGTGCCAATCGTAACAACACTACAACAAAAAATGAGAATCTAAGCGAGTTTGAACAGATTTTAATGCCCTATTCTAAATAGGTTTTCCTTTCACGGTCTATCAATAACTGTTTCTAAAACTCAAAGTCAAGAGAGGGCGCTATAACATTTTGTGGCGATTATTCATCACTGTTACCGGATTGGAGCCCAGATAGCGCTATATCTGGGCTCCAATCCGGTAAGGCGATGAACAATACAACCTATGACCTATGCCTTATGAATAGCCATAGCGCATGTACACGCACACGTACATGTACCCAACCGGCGCCCGCCTGTACTCCACGGGTGCCCGTTTTAAACTTCTCTTTTTTCTAGTTCAATGTGACTTGTACCCAACCGGCGCCCACCTGAGGTGTACTCCAGGGGTGCCCGTTTGATACTTCTCTGTTTTTCTTCACTATGAGCACACAACCGGCGCCCGCCTGTACTCCACCGGTACCCTGATTTAAACACCATTGAATTTCTCTTGAAACAAGCTTTCCAATGATAGAAATTTGTTGAGGTTTGGCGAAAAAATGCAAAACCAACCGAATTCCCAACACAATCCCTTGTGAAAATCGTGCGGACTACGAACGACCACCATGCAAAAAAAAATAAATAAATAAAATAAACACAAATTCACACACCTTTCTGCAATTCAGGCCATTTATATATCTCCTCCACTTGCTTGCCTAAAATACCTTGTGCCAATCGTAACAACACTACAACAAAAAATGAGAATCTAAGCGAGTTTGAACAGATTTTAATGCCCTATTCTAAATAGGTTTTCCTTTCACGGTCTATCAATAACTGTTTCTAAAACTGAAAGTCAAGAGAGGGCGCTATAACATTTTGTGGCGATTATTCATCACTGTTACCGGATTGGAGCCCAGATAGCGCTATCTGGGCTCCAATCCGGTAAGGCGATGAACAATACAACCTATGACCTATGCCTTATGAATAGCCATAGCGCATGTACGTACACGTACACGTACATGTACCCAACCGGCGCCCGCCTGTACTCCACGGGTGCCCGTTTTTTTTTCTTTTTTTTTTTCAATGTGACTTGTACCCAACCGGCGCCCACCTGAGGTGTACTCCAGGGGGGCCCGTTTGATACTTCTCTGTTTTTCTTCACTATGAGCACACAACCGGCGCCCGCCTGTACTCCACCGGTACCCTGATTTAAACACCATTGAATTTCTCTTGAAACAAGCTTTCCAATGATAGAAATTTGTTGAGGTTTGGCGAAAAAATGCAAAACCAACCGAATTCCCAACACAATCCCTTGTGAAAATCGTGCGGACTACGAACGACCACCATGCAAAAAAAATTAATAAATAAAATAAACACAAATTCACACACCTTTCTGCAATTCAGGCCATTTATATATCTCCTCCACTTGCTTGCCTAAAATACCTTGTGCCAATCGTAACAACACTACAACAAAAAATGAGAATCTAAGCGAATTTGAACAGATTTTAATGCCCTATTCTAAATAGGTTTTCCTTTCACGGTCTATCAATAACTGTTTCTAAAACTCAAAGTCAAGAGAGGGCGCTATAACATTTTGTGGCGATTATTCATCACTGTTACCGGATTGGAGCCCAGATAGCGCTATCTGGGCTCCAATCCGGTAAGGCGATGAACAATACAACCTATGACCTATGCCTTATGAATAGCCATAGCGCATGTACATGTACACGTACATGTACCCAACCGGCGCCCGCCTGTACTCCACGGGTGCCCGTTTTAAACTTCTCTTTTTTCTTCAATGTGACTTGTACCCAACCGGCGCCCACCTGAGGTGTACTCCAGGGGTGCCCGTTTTAAACTTCTCTGTTTTTCTTCACTATGAGCACACAACCGGCGCCCGCCTGTACTCCACCGGTACCCTGATTTAAACACCATTGAATTTCTCTTGAAACAAGCTTTCCAATGATAGAAATTTGTTGAGGTTTGGCGAAAAAATGCAAAACCAACCGAATTCCCAACACAATCCCTTGTGAAAATCGTGCGGACTACGAACGACCACCATGCAAAAAAAAAAAATAAAATAAAATAAACACAAATTCACACACCTTTCTGCAATTCAGGCCATTTATATATCTCCTCCACTTGCTTGCCTAAAATACCTTGTGCCAATCGTAACAACACTACAACAAAAAATGAGAATCTAAGCGAGTTTGAACTGATTTTAATGCCCTATTCTAAATAGGTTTTCCTTTCACGGTCTATCAATAACTGTTTCTAAAACTCAAAGTCAAGAGAGGGCGCTATAACATTTTGTGGCGATTATTCATCACTGTTACCGGATTGGAGCCCAGATAGCGCTATCTGGGCTCCAATCCGGTAAGGCGATGCACAATACAACCTATGACCTATGCCTTATGAATAGCCATAGCGCATGTACACGTACACATACATGTACCCAACCGGCGCCCGCCTGTACTCCACGGGTGCCCGTTTTAAACTTCTCCTTTTTCTTCAATGTGACTTGTACCCAACCGGCGCCCACCTGAGGTGTACTCCAGGGGTGCCCGTTTGATACTTCTCTGTTTTTCTTCACTATGAGCACACAACCGGCGCCCGCCTGTACTCCACCGGTACCCTGATTTAAACACCATTGAATTTCTCTTGAAACAAGCTTTCCAATGACAGAAATTTGTTGAGGTTTGGCGAAAAAATGCAAAACCCACCGAACTCCCAACACAATCCCTTGTGAAAATCGTGCGGACTGCGGACGACCACCATGCAAAAAAAAAAAAAAATAGAAAACTGAACACAAATTTACACACCTTTCTTCTATTCAGGCCATTTATATAAATCCTCCATTTGCTTGCCTAAAATACCTTGTGCCAATCGTGACAACACTACAACGAAAAATGAGAATCAAAGCGAGTTTGAATAGATTTTAATGCCCTATTCTAAATAGGTTTTCCTTTCACGGTCTATCAATAACAGTTTCTAAAACTCAAAGTCAAGAGAGGGCGCTATAACATTTTGTGGCGATTATTCATCACTGTTACCGGATTGGAGCCCAGATAGCGCTATCTGGGCTCCAATCCGGTAAGGCGATGAACAATACAACCTATGACCTATGCCTTATGAATAGCCATAGCGCATGTACACGTACACGTACATGTACCCAACCGGCGCCCGCCTGTACTCCACGGGTGCCCGTTTTAAACTTCTCTTTTTTCTAGTTCAATGTGACTTGTACCCAACCGGCGCCCACCTGAGGTGTACTCCAGGGGTGCCCGTTTGATACTTCTCTGTTTTTCTTCACTATGAGCACACAACCGGCGCCCGCCTGTACTCCACCGGTACCCTGATTTAAACACCATTGAATTTCTCTTGAAACAAGCTTTCCAATGATAGAAATTTGTTGAGGTTTGGCGAAAAAATGCAAAACCAACCGAATTCCCAACACAATCCCTTGTGAAAATCGTGCGGACTACGAACGACCACCATGCAAAAAAAATAAATAAATAAAATAAACACAAATTCACACACCTTTCTGCAATTCAGGCCATTTATATATCTCCTCCACTTGCTTGCCTAAAATACCTTGTGCCAATCGTAACAACACTACAACAAAAAATGAGAATCTAAGCGAGTTTGAACAGATTTTAATGCCCTATTCTAAATAGGTTTTCCTTTCACGGTCTATCAATAACTGTTTCTAAAACTCAAAGTCAAGAGAGGGCGCTATAACATTTTGTGGCGATTATTCATCACTGTTACCGGATTGGAGCCCAGATAGCGCTATCTGGGCTCCAATCCGGTAAGGCGATGAACAATACAACCTATGACCTATGCCTTATGAATAGCCATAGCGCATGTACACGTACACGTACATGTACCCAACCGGCGCCCGCCTGTACTCCACGGGTGCCCGTTTTAAACTTCTCTTTTTTCTAGTTCAATGTGACTTGTACCCAACCGGCGCCCACCTGAGGTGTACTCCAAGGGTGCCCGTTTGATACTTCTCTGTTTTTCTTCACTATGAGCACACAACCGGCGCCCGCCTGTACTCCACCGGTACCCTGATTTAAACACCATTGAATTTCTCTTGAAACAAGCTTTCCAATGATAGAAATTTGTTGAGGTTTGGCGAAAAAATGCAAAACCAACCGAATTCCCAACACAATCCCTTGTGAAAATCGTGCGGACTACGAACGACCACCATGCAAAAAAAATAAATAAATAAAATAAACACAAATTCACACACCTTTCTGCAATTCAGGCCATTTATATATCTCCTCCACTTGCTTGCCTAAAATACCTTGTGCCAATCGTAACAACACTACAACAAAAAATGAGAATCTAAGCGAGTTTGAACAGATTTTAATGCCCTATTCTAAATAGGTTTTCCTTTCACGGTCTATCAATAACTGTTTCTAAAACTCAAAGTCAAGAGAGGGCGCTATAACATTTTGTGGCGATTATTCATCACTGTTACCGGATTGGAGCCCAGATAGCGCTATATCTGGGCTCCAATCCGGTAAGGCGATGAACAATACAACCTATGACCTATGCCTTATGAATAGCCATAGCGCATGTACACGCACACGTACATGTACCCAACCGGCGCCCGCCTGTACTCCACGGGTGCCCGTTTTAAACTTCTCTTTTTTCTAGTTCAATGTGACTTGTACCCAACCGGCGCCCACCTGAGGTGTACTCCAGGGGTGCCCGTTTGATACTTCTCTGTTTTTCTTCACTATGAGCACACAACCGGCGCCCGCCTGTACTCCACCGGTACCCTGATTTAAACACCATTGAATTTCTCTTGAAACAAGCTTTCCAATGATAGAAATTTGTTGAGGTTTGGCGAAAAAATGCAAAACCAACCGAATTCCCAACACAATCCCTTGTGAAAATCGTGCGGACTACGAACGACCACCATGCAAAAAAAAATAAATAAATAAAATAAACACAAATTCACATACCTTTCTGCAATTCAGGCCATTTATATATCTCCTCCACTTGCTTGCCTAAAATACCTTGTGCCAATCGTAACAACACTACAACAAAAAATGAGAATCTAAGCGAGTTTGAACAGATTTTAATGCCCTATTCTAAATAGGTTTTCCTTTCACGGTCTATCAATAACTGTTTCTAAAACTGAAAGTCAAGAGAGGGCGCTATAACATTTTGTGGCGATTATTCATCACTGTTACCGGATTGGAGCCCAGATAGCGCTATCTGGGCTCCAATCCGGTAAGGCGATGAACAATACAACCTATGACCTATGCCTTATGAATAGCCATAGCGCATGTACGTACACGTACACGTACATGTACCCAACCGGCGCCCGCCTGTACTCCACGGGTGCCCGTTTTTGGCTTTTCCGAAATCCTTCGGAAAAGGCTTTGTTTTTGTTCTGATTTTTTTTTTTTTGGCTTTTCCGAAATCCTTCGGAAAAGGCTTTGTTTTTGTTCTGATTTTTTTTTTTTTTCTTTTTTTTCTTCTTCTTCTTTTAGTTCTGACCAAAATCCCATAGACTTTGTACACGAATTTTGTCGGCGGCACTTTAGGTCTTAAAAAACCTCAGAACCTAACCAAACTTACATCAAACATAGACCCTAAGCTGAAATTGTATGTCGTAGAGTGACGTCGTGATGACGTCATCACGTGATTTTTTATGAATTTTTGAATTTTTAAAATCGTAACATTCTTTTAAATATATCTAGCGAACAAAACAAGATATTTTCAAAATTCTTTTTCTTATAGCTTTGGTATGTCTCAAAGATATGCCCTAAATTGCGAAAATTGTGTGACGTCATGATGACGTCATCAAAAATGTGTTTTTTTGTTAACGCATGTAAGGGTCAATCCGATTACAAAAATGTATATATTGAATTTTCCTGTACCCAATTCCAAAATTTCATGATCGTGGCTCACTCAAGTAAGAAATGACAGCCATTTCAAAATTTAGACCAAATTCAATATAACACAAAGGAATTCTGGGACGGGCTGATAACCATGGCTATTATGAGCTTGCTGTTTATAAAAGGGGTTGATTTCTAGTCTTTTTTCAAGTCGCTGAATTTTTGAAGTTTTAAAATCGTAACATTCTTTTCAATATATCTAGCGAACAAAACAAGATATTTTCAAAATTCTTTTTGTTATAGCTTTGGTATGTCTCAAAGATATGCCCTAAATGGCGAAAATTGTGTGACGTCATGATGACGTCATCAAAAATACGTTTTATTTTTAACGCATGTAAGGGTCAATCCGATTACAAAAATGTATACATTGTATTTTTCTGTACCCAATTCCAAAATTTCATGATCGTGGCTCACTCAAGTAAGAAATGACAGCCATTTCAAAATTTAGACCAAAATCAATATAACACAAAGGAATTCTGGGAAGGGCTGATAACCATGGCTTAAATGTGCATGCTGTTTATAAAAAGGGTTGATTTGTAGTCTTTTTTCAAGTCGCTGAATTCTTGAAGTTTTATAATTGTAACATTCTTTTCACTATATCTAGCGAACAAAACAAGATATTTTCAAAATTCTTTTTGTTATAGCTTTGGTATGTCTCAAAGATATGCCCTAAAAAGCGAAAATTGTGTGACGTCATGATGACGTCATAAAAAAATTCTTTTTTCAAGTCGATAGAATATTGCCCATAGCATTTGTAAACGTTTACTTTCTTACCGGCCACATTGGCTACTTTTAAACTTGGCAGACACTTACCCCAACTGCTCACAATGTGTGCCGAACTTTTACGTCCTGATGACGTCATCACATGTCACGTGACGTCATCTTAAAGGGGCATTTTTCGAAGCCATATATCTACAAAAGTACAAGTCCGATTCAGTTGGAACGTAAGGTATGCCACCTGGTGTTATAGATGAAAATTGACATGACGTTATGATCAAGTCATAACATGTCACGTGGTGTCATCTTAAAGGGGCACTCGCTAGATTATTGCCTATAGCATTTGTACACGTTTTCTTTCTTACCGGCACTTTGGGTACTTTTAAACTTGGCAGACACTTAGACTAACTGCTCACAATGTGTGCCGAACTTTTACCTCTTGATGACGTCATGACATGCCACGTGACGTCATCTTAAAGGGGCAGTTTTTGAAGCCATATATCTACAAAAGTACAAATTCGATTAAGTTGAAAAGTAATATCTAGGTAGCCCAGTAGGTTTATAGCTGAAAATTGACATGACATTATCATAATTGATGTCATCACATGTCACGTGACGTCATCTTAAAGGGGCAGTTTTTGAAGCCATATGTCTACAAAAGCACAAGTCCGATTAAGTTCAAAAGTAATATCTAGGTAGCCCAGTAGGTTTATAGATAAAAATTGAATTGACGTTATGATGACGTCATCACATGTCACGTGACGTCATCTTAAAGGGGCAGTTTTTGAAGCCATATATATACAAAATTACAAGTTCGATTAAGTTGAAAAGTAATATCTAGGTAGCCCAGTAGGTTTATAGCTGAAAATTGACATGACATTATCATGATGTCATCACATGTCACGTGACGTCATCTTAAAGGGGCAGTTTTTGAAGCCATATCTACAAAAGTACAAGCTCGATTAAGTTGAAATGTAATATCTAAGTAGGCCAGCAGGTTTATAGATGAAAATTGACATGACGTCATGATGACGTCATCATACGATTTTATAGTAATTTTTAAGTTTTTGAACACTAAAGTTTCTTAAAACCATATCTCATCAACAGAACATGCTAAATTCAAAATTCTTTTTGTAATAGATTTGTTAGCTCCTATATTCTTTCACATAAATGTGAAAAATGTGTGACGTCATCATGACGTCATTAAAAATATGCTTTTTTGAAACACATATAAGGGAGGGACGATGGTCATAAAAATTAGTGTGCAGGTAGATAGTGCTACTAGCATGTTAAATCCGAGGTGACGTCATGATGACGTCATCGGCTGATTTTCTATGATTATTTTAGTTCTATCCCAAATCCCATAGACTTTGTACACGAATTTTGTACGGGACACTTTGGTCACTAAACAACATCAGATCTTAATCAGGCTTAACACAAACAGAGACCCTAAGCTGAAAATGTATGCCGAAACGTGACGTCATGATGACGTCATCACGTGTCAAGTAACATGAACTTAAAGGTCAAGTATGGAGTACGAAATGTGAATCATAAAATAATCTCAGATCTTAAACATAGCAAAGACAAAGACCTTCTGATAATTTATGTTAAAGAAAAAAAGAAAACGGAAAAGCCATGCGTATGTTTACAACAGACGCAAAATTTTCGGCTTTTCCGCTACAGCAGCAAAGCCTTGGTTTTTGTTCTGTTCGCGCGATTGTGTAGTTTAGTACATTGTGTAGTTTATGACAAAAAAGGCTTTTGGAATAATCAAATACTCCAGGAGCTAACATGAACACAATTAATACACAAATCCTAAACTACACAATACCCACCTTTTTGGTTTCTTCTTAAACACGAATTTTGTCTACGGCACTTTAGTCACTAAACAACATCAGATCTTATTCAAACTTAATACAAACATAGACCCTAATCTGAAATTGTGTGCCGAAAAGTGACATCATGATGACGTCATTATGTGTCACGTGATGTCATCTTAAAGGCGCATTTTTCAAGGCCCATATCAAGAGAACCGTAAGTCCAATTGCATTCAAACCTGGTATGTTGCTAGACAAGTACGTTATAAATAAAAATTGAGGTGACGTCATAATGACGTCCTCATATGATTTTTATAGTAATTTCAAAGTTTTAACATTAAAGATTCTTAAAACCATATCTCATCAACAGAACATATGTTAAATTCAAAATTCTTTTTGTAATAGCTTTGTTAGCTCGTACATTCTTTTATATAAATGCGAAAAATTTCTGAGGTCATAATGACGTCATCAAAGGCATGATTTCTTGAAAGACATATAAGGGTAGACCATGTCTAATCGTCATGAAACTTGGTGGTTAGGTAGATTTGTCACTAGTTTACAAAATTCGAAATAACATCATAAAAACATATGGAAAAGCCCTATGTTCTTAAAAACATAGACCTCTAGTTTCTTCTTCTTCTTCTTCTTCTTCTTCTTCTTCTTCTTCTTCTTCTTCTTTTAGTTCTGACCAAAATCCCATAGACTTTGTACACGAATTTTGTCGGCGGCACTTTAGGTCTTAAAAAACGTCAGAACCTAACCAAACTTACATCAAACGTAGACCCTAAGCTGAAATTGTATGTCGTAGAGTGACGTCATGATGACGTCATCACGTGTCACGTGACGTCATCCTAAATGTGCGTTTTTCAAGGGCCCATATCTAGAGAACGGTATATCCAATTTCCTTCAAACCTGGTATGTTTTTAGGCTAGCTCGTGTTATAGATGAAAATTGACGTGACGTCATGATGACGTCATCATGCGATTTTATAGTAATTTTTAAGTTTTTGAACTTTAAAGTTTCTTAAAGCCATATCTCACCAACAGAACATGCTAAATTCAAAATTCTTTTTGTAATAGCTCTGTTAGCTCCTATATTCTTTCACATAAATGTGAAAAATGTGTGACGTCATCATGACGTCATCAAAAATATGCTTTTTTGAAACACATATAAGGGTAGGGACGATCGTCATAAAAATTGGTGTGCAGGTAGATAATGCTACTAGGATGTTAAATCCGAGGTGACGTCATGATGACGTCATCGGCTGATTTTCTATGAATTTTTAGTTCTATCCCAAATCCCATAGACTTTGTACACGAATTTTGTACGGGACACTTTGGTCACTAAACAACATCAGATCTTAATCAAACTTAACACAAACAGGGACCCTAAGCTGAAAATGTATGCCAAAACGTGACGTCATGATGACGTCATCACGTGTCATGTGACGTCATCTTAAAGGTGCATTTTTCAAGGGCCCATATCTAGAGAACGGTAGGTCCGATTGCCTTCAAACCAGGTATGTTGGTATGGTAGATCGTGTTATAGATGAAAATTGAGGTGACGTCATGATGACGTCATCATACGATTTTACAGTAATATTAAAGTTTTTGAACTTCAAAGTTTCTTAAAGCCATATCTCACCAACAGAACATGCTAAATTCAAAATTCTTTTTGTAATAGCTCTGTTAGCTCCTATATTCTTTCACATAAATGTGAAAAATGTGTGACGTCATCATGACGTCATCAAAAATATGCTTTTTTGAAACACATATAAGGGTAGGGACGATCGTCATAAAAATTGGTGTGCAGGTAGATAATGCTACTAGGATGTTAAATCCGAGGTGACGTCATGATGACGTCATCGGCTGATTTTCTATGAATTTTTAGTTCTATCCCAAATCCCATAGACTTTGTACACGAATTTTGTACGGGACACTTTGGTCACTAAACAACATCAGATCTTAATCAAACTTAACACAAACAGGGACCCTAAGCTGAAAATGTATGCCAAAACGTGACGTCATGATGACGTCATCACGTGTCATGTGACGTCATCTTAAAGGTGCATTTTTCAAGGGCCCATATCTAGAGAACGGTAGGTCCGATTGCCTTCAAACCAGGTATGTTGGTATGGTAGATCGTGTTATAGATGAAAATTGAGGTGACGTCATGATGACGTCATCATACGATTTTACAGTAATATTAAAGTTTTTGAACTTCAAAGTTTCTTAAAGCCATATCTCATCAACAGAACATGCTAAATTCAAAATTCTTTTTGTAATAGCTCTGTTAGCTCCTATATTCTTTCACATAAATGTGAAAAATGTGTGACGTCATCATGACGTCATCAAAAATATGCTTTTTTGAAACACATATAAGGGTAGGGACGATCGTCATAAAAATTGGTGTGCAGGTAGATAATGCTACTAGGATGTTAAATCCGAGGTGACGTCATGATGACGTCATCGGCTGATTTTCTATGAATTTTTAGTTCTATCCCAAATCCCATAGACTTTGTACACGAATTTTGTACGGGACACTTTGGTCACTAAACAACATCAGATCTTAATCAAACTTAACACAAACAGGGACCCTAAGCTGAAAATGTATGCCAAAACGTGACGTCATGATGACGTCATCACGTGTCATGTGACGTCATCTTAAAGGTGCATTTTGGAAGGGCCCATATCTAGAGAACGGTAGGTCCGATTGCCTTCAAACCAGGTATGTTGGTATGGTAGATCGTGTTATAGATGAAAATTGAGGTGACGTCATGATGACGTCATCATACGATTTTACAGTGATATTAAAGTTTTTGAACTTCAAAGTTTCTTAAAGCCATATCTCATCAACAGAACATGCTAAATTCAAAAAAAAATTTGTAATAGCTTTGTTAGCTCCTATATTCTTTCACATAAATGTGAAAAATGTGTGACGTCATCATGACGTCATCAAAAATATGCTTTTTTGAAACACATATAAGGGTAGGGACGATCGTTATAAAAATTAGTGTGCAGGTAGATAGTGCTACTAGCATGTTAAATCCGAGGTGACGTCATGATGACGTCATCGGCTGATTTTCTATGATTATTTTAGTTCTATCCCAAATCCCATAGACTTTGTACACGAATTTTGTACGGGACACTTTGGTCACTAAGCAACATCAGATCTTAATCAGGCTTAACACAAACAGAGACCCTAAGCTGAAAATGTATGCCGAAACGTGACGTCATGATGACGTCATCACGTGTCATGTGACGTAATCTTAAAGGTGCATTTTTCAAGGGCCCATATCTAGAGAACGGTACGTCCGATTGCCTTCAAACCAGGTATGTTGGTATGGTAGCTCGTGTTATAGATAAAAATTGAGGTGACGTCATGATGACGTCATCATACAGTTTTACAGTAATATTAAAGTTTTTGAACTTCAAAGTTTCCTAAAGCCATATCTCATCAACAGAACACGCTAAATTCAAAATTCTTTTTGTAATAGCTTTGTTAGCTCGTATATTCTTTCACATAAATGTGAAAAATGTGTGACGTCATCATGACGTCTTCAAAAATATGCTTTTTTGAAACACATATAAGGGTAGGGACGATCGTCATAAAAATTAGTGTGCAGGTAGATAGTGATACTAGCATGTTAAATCCGAGGTGACGTCATGATGACGTCATCGGCTGATTTTCTATGATTATTTTAGTTCTATCCCAAATCCCATAGACTTGGTACACGAATTTTGTACGGGACACTTTGGTCACTAAACAACATCAGATCTTAATCAGGCTTAACACAAACAGAGACCCTAAGCTGAAAATGTATGCCGAAACGTGACGTCATGATGACGTCATCACGTGTCATGTAACATGAACTTAAAGGTCAAGTATGGAGTACGAAATGTGAATCATAAAATAATCTCAGATCTTAAACATAGCAAAGACATAGACCTTCTGATAATTTATGTAAAAGAAAAAACTAAAACGGAAAAGCCATGCGTATGTTTACAACAGACGCAAAATTTTCGGCTTTTCCGCTACAGCAGCAAAGCCTTGGTTTTTGTTCTGTTCGCGCGATTGTGTAGTTTAGTACACTTTCGCCCAGGCATGAACACAATCTACTTGAAAATTGTTCGTTTTGCCACATTCAGAACAAAGGGCCACGTCCAAGAACATCTCCAGGTTTTTTTTGGAATGAAATCGTTAGCTCAGAGGTCAAAAACACATGATTGCACAATACCCAGCTTCACACGGATATATAACTGGTGGGAGAGTAGGAGCTGGTTCGAAATTGACCGAGCCAAAACATGACACAACGGGTGGAAAATCATATTTTCCGCCTTAAAAAACCTTTCCAAATCACAAAAGCACGTGTCATTGGGATTCAGAGAAGTCTACTTTAGTCACAAAAAAGGCTTTTGGAATAATCAAATACTCCAGGAGCTAACATGAACACAATTAATACACAAATCCTAAACTACACAATACCCACTTTTTTGGTTTCTTCTTAAACACGAATTTTGTCTACGGCACTTTAGTCACTAAACAACATCAGATCTTATTCAAACTTAATACAAACATAGACCCTAATCTGAAATTGTGTGCCGAAAAGTGACATCATGATGACGTCATTATGTGTCACGTGATGTCATCTTAAAGGCGCATTTTTCAAGGCCCATATCAAGAGAACCGTAAGTCCAATTGCATTCAAACCTGGTATGTTGCTAGACAAGTACGTTATAAATAAAAATTGAGGTGACGTCATAATGACGTCATCATATGATTTTTATAGTAATTTCAAAGTTTTAACATTAAAGATTCTTAAAACCATATCTCATCAACAGAACATATGTTAAATTCAAAATTCTTTTTGTAATAGCTTTGTTAGCTCGTACATTCTTTTATATAAATGCGAAAAATTTCTGAGGTCATAATGACGTCATCAAAGGCATGATTTCTTGAAAGACATATAAGGGTAGACCATGTCTAATCGTCATGAAACTTGGTGGTTAGGTAGATTTGTCACTAGTTTACAAAATTCGAAATAACATCATAAAAACATATGGAAAAGCCCTATGTTCTTAAAAACATAGACCTCTAGTTTTTTCTTTTTTTTTTTCAATGTGACTTGTACCCAACCGGCGCCCACCTGAGGTGTACTCCAGGGGGGCCCGTTTGATACTTCTCTGTTTTTCTTCACTATGAGCACACAACCGGCGCCCGCCTGTACTCCACCGGTACCCTGATTTAAACACCATTGAATTTCTCTTGAAACAAGCTTTCCAATGATAGAAATTTGTTGAGGTTTGGCGAAAAAATGCAAAACCAACCGAATTCCCAACACAATCCCTTGTGAAAATCGTGCGGACTACGAACGACCACCATGCAAAAAAAATTAATAAATAAAATAAACACAAATTCACACACCTTTCTGCAATTCAGGCCATTTATATATCTCCTCCACTTGCTTGCCTAAAATACCTTGTGCCAATCGTAACAACACTACAACAAAAAATGAGAATCTAAGCGAATTTGAACAGATTTTAATGCCCTATTCTAAATAGGTTTTCCTTTCACGGTCTATCAATAACTGTTTCTAAAACTCAAAGTCAAGAGAGGGCGCTATAACATTTTGTGGCGATTATTCATCACTGTTACCGGATTGGAGCCCAGATAGCGCTATCTGGGCTCCAATCCGGTAAGGCGATGAACAATACAACCTATGACCTATGCCTTATGAATAGCCATAGCGCATGTACATGTACACGTACATGTACCCAACCGGCGCCCGCCTGTACTCCACGGGTGCCCGTTTTAAACTTCTCTTTTTTCTTCAATGTGACTTGTACCCAACCGGCGCCCACCTGAGGTGTACTCCAGGGGTGCCCGTTTTAAACTTCTCTGTTTTTCTTCACTATGAGCACACAACCGGCGCCCGCCTGTACTCCACCGGTACCCTGATTTAAACACCATTGAATTTCTCTTGAAACAAGCTTTCCAATGATAGAAATTTGTTGAGGTTTGGCGAAAAAATGCAAAACCAACCGAATTCCCAACACAATCCCTTGTGAAAATCGTGCGGACTACGAACGACCACCATGCAAAAAAAATAAATAAATAAAATAAACACAAATTCACACACCTTTCTGCAATTCAGGCCATTTATATATCTCCTCCACTTGCTTGCCTAAAATACCTTGTGCCAATCGTAACAACACTACAACAAAAAATGAGAATCTAAGCGAGTTTGAACAGATTTTAATGCCCTATTCTAAATAGGTTTTCCTTTCACGGTCTATCAATAGCTGTTTCTAAAACTCAAAGTCAAGAGAGGGCGCTATAACATTTTGTGGCGATTATTCATCACTGTTACCGGATTGGAGCCCAGATAGCGCTATATCTGGGCTCCAATCCGGTAAGGCGATGAACAATACAACCTATGACCTAGCCTTATGAATAGCCATAGCGCATGTACACGTACACGTACATGTACCCAACCGGCGCCCGCCTGTACTCCACGGGTGCCCGTTTTAAACTTCTCTTTTTTCTAGTTCAATGTGACTTGTACCCAACCGGCGCCCACCTGAGGTGTACTCCAGGGGTGCCCGTTTGATACTTCTCTGTTTTTCTTCACTATGAGCACACAACCGGCGCCCGCCTGTACTCCACCGGTACCCTGATTTAAACACCATTGAATTTCTCTTGAAACAAGCTTTCCAATGATAGAAATTTGTTGAGGTTTGGCGAAAAAATGCAAAACCAACCGAATTCCCAACACAATCCCTTGTGAAAATCGTGCGGACTACGAACGACCACCATGCAAAAAAAAAAAATAAAATTAAATAAACACAAATTCACACACCTTTCTGCAATTCAGGCCATTTATATATCTCCTCCACTTGCTTGCCTAAAATACCTTGTGCCAATCGTAACAACACTACAACAAAAAATGAGAATCTAAGCGAGTTTGAACTGATTTTAATGCCCTATTCTAAATAGGTTTTCCTTTCACGGTCTATCAATAACTGTTTCTAAAACTCAAAGTCAAGAGAGGGCGCTATAACATTTTGTGGCGATTATTCATCACTGTTACCGGATTGGAGCCCAGATAGCGCTATCTGGGCTCCAATCCGGTAAGGCGATGCACAATACAACCTATGACCTATGCCTTATGAATAGCCATAGCGCATGTACACGTACACATACATGTACCCAACCGGCGCCCGCCTGTACTCCACGGGTGCCCGTTTTAAACTTCTCCTTTTTCTTCAATGTGACTTGTACCCAACCGGCGCCCACCTGAGGTGTACTCCAGGGGTGCCCGTTTTATACTTCTCTGTTTTTCTTCACTATGAGCACACAACCGGCGCCCGCCTGTACTCCACCGGTACCCTGATTTAAACACCATTGAATTTCTCTTGAAACAAGCTTTCCAATGACAGAAATTTGTTGAGGTTTGGCGAAAAAATGCAAAACCCACCGAACTCCCAACACAATCCCTTGTGAAAATCGTGCGGACTGCGGACGACCACCATGCAAAAAAAAAAAAAAAATAGAAAACTGAACACAAATTTACACACCTTTCTTCTATTCAGGCCATTTATATAAATCCTCCATTTGCTTGCCTAAAATACCTTGTGCCAATCGTGACAACACTACAACGAAAAATGAGAATCAAAGCGAGTTTGAATAGATTTTAATGCCCTATTCTAAATAGGTTTTCCTTTCACGGTCTATCAATAACAGTTTCTAAAACTCAAAGTCAAGAGAGGGCGCTATAACATTTTGTGGCGATTATTCATCACTGTTACCGGATTGGAGCCCAGATAGCGCTATCTGGGCTCCAATCCGGTAAGGCGATGAACAATACAACCTATGACCTATGCCTTATGAATAGCCATAGCGCATGTACACGTACACGTACATGTACCCAACCGGCGCCCGCCTGTACTCCACGGGTGCCCGTTTTAAACTTCTCTTTTTTCTAGTTCAATGTGACTTGTACCCAACCGGCGCCCACCTGAGGTGTACTCCAGGGGTGCCCGTTTGATACTTCTCTGTTTTTCTTCACTATGAGCACACAACCGGCGCCCGCCTGTACTCCACCGGTACCCTGATTTAAACACCATTGAATTTCTCTTGAAACAAGCTTTCCAATGATAGAAATTTGTTGAGGTTTGGCGAAAAAATGCAAAACCAACCGAATTCCCAACACAATCCCTTGTGAAAATCGTGCGGACTACGAACGACCACCATGCAAAAAAAATTAATAAATAAAATAAACACAAATTCACACACCTTTCTGCAATTCAGGCCATTTATATATCTCCTCCACTTGCTTGCTTAAAATACCTTGTGCCAATCGTAACAACACTACAACAAAAAATGAGAATCTAAGCGAGTTTGAACAGATTTTAATGCCCTATTCTAAATAGGTTTTCCTTTCACGGTCTATCAATAGCTGTTTCTAAAACTCAAAGTCAAGAGAGGGCGCTATAACATTTTGTGGCGATTATTCATCACTGTTACCGGATTGGAGCCCAGATAGCGCTATATCTGGGCTCCAATCCGGTAAGGCGATGAACAATACAACCTATGACCTAGCCTTATGAATAGCCATAGCGCATGTACACGTACACGTACATGTACCCAACCGGCGCCCGCCTGTACTCCACGGGTGCCCGTTTTAAACTTCTCTTTTTTCTAGTTCAATGTGACTTGTACCCAACCGGCGCCCACCTGAGGTGTACTCCAGGGGTGCCCGTTTGATACTTCTCTGTTTTTCTTCACTATGAGCACACAACCGGCGCCCGCCTGTACTCCACCGGTACCCTGATTTAAACACCATTGAATTTCTCTTGAAACAAGCTTTCCAATGATAGAAATTTGTTGAGGTTTGGCGAAAAAATGCAAAACCAACCGAATTCCCAACACAATCCCTTGTGAAAATCGTGCGGACTACGAACGACCACCATGCAAAAAAAATAAATAAAATAAAATAAACACAAATTCACACACCTTTCTGCAATTCAGGCCATTTATATATCTCCTCCACTTGCTTGCCTAAAATACCTTGTGCCAATCGTAACAACACTACAACAAAAAATGAGAATCTAAGCGAGTTTGAACTGATTTTAATGCCCTATTCTAAATAGGTTTTCCTTTCACGGTCTATCAATAACTGTTTCTAAAACTCAAAGTCAAGAGAGGGCGCTATAACATTTTGTGGCGATTATTCATCACTGTTACCGGATTGGAGCCCAGATAGCGCTATCTGGGCTCCAATCCGGTAAGGCGATGCACAATACAACCTATGACCTATGCCTTATGAATAGCCATAGCGCATGTACACGTACACATACATGTACCCAACCGGCGCCCGCCTGTACTCCACGGGTGCCCGTTTTAAACTTCTCCTTTTTCTTCAATGTGACTTGTACCCAACCGGCGCCCACCTGAGGTGTACTCCAGGGGTGCCCGTTTTATACTTCTCTGTTTTTCTTCACTATGAGCACACAACCGGCGCCCGCCTGTACTCCACCGGTACCCTGATTTAAACACCATTGAATTTCTCTTGAAACAAGCTTTCCAATGACAGAAATTTGTTGAGGTTTGGCGAAAAAATGCAAAACCCACCGAACTCCCAACACAATCCCTTGTGAAAATCGTGCGGACTGCGGACGACCACCATGCAAAAAAAAAAAAAAAATAGAAAACTGAACACAAATTTACACACCTTTCTTCTATTCAGGCCATTTATATAAATCCTCCATTTGCTTGCCTAAAATACCTTGTGCCAATCGTGACAACACTACAACGAAAAATGAGAATCAAAGCGAGTTTGAATAGATTTTAATGCCCTATTCTAAATAGGTTTTCCTTTCACGGTCTATCAATAACAGTTTCTAAAACTCAAAGTCAAGAGAGGGCGCTATAACATTTTGTGGCGATTATTCATCACTGTTACCGGATTGGAGCCCAGATAGCGCTATCTGGGCTCCAATCCGGTAAGGCGATGAACAATACAACCTATGACCTATGCCTTATGAATAGCCATAGCGCATGTACACGTACACGTACATGTACCCAACCGGCGCCCGCCTGTACTCCACGGGTGCCCGTTTTAAACTTCTCTTTTTTCTAGTTCAATGTGACTTGTACCCAACCGGCGCCCACCTGAGGTGTACTCCAGGGGTGCCCGTTTGATACTTCTCTGTTTTTCTTCACTATGAGCACACAACCGGCGCCCGCCTGTACTCCACCGGTACCCTGATTTAAACACCATTGAATTTCTCTTGAAACAAGCTTTCCAATGATAGAAATTTGTTGAGGTTTGGCGAAAAAATGCAAAACCAACCGAATTCCCAACACAATCCCTTGTGAAAATCGTGCGGACTACGAACGACCACCATGCAAAAAAAATTAATAAATAAAATAAACACAAATTCACACACCTTTCTGCAATTCAGGCCATTTATATATCTCCTCCACTTGCTTGCTTAAAATACCTTGTGCCAATCGTAACAACACTACAACAAAAAATGAGAATCTAAGCGAGTTTGAACAGATTTTAATGCCCTATTCTAAATAGGTTTTCCTTTCACGGTCTATCAATAGCTGTTTCTAAAACTCAAAGTCAAGAGAGGGCGCTATAACATTTTGTGGCGATTATTCATCACTGTTACCGGATTGGAGCCCAGATAGCGCTATATCTGGGCTCCAATCCGGTAAGGCGATGAACAATACAACCTATGACCTAGCCTTATGAATAGCCATAGCGCATGTACACGTACACGTACATGTACCCAACCGGCGCCCGCCTGTACTCCACGGGTGCCCGTTTTAAACTTCTCTTTTTTCTAGTTCAATGTGACTTGTACCCAACCGGCGCCCACCTGAGGTGTACTCCAGGGGTGCCCGTTTGATACTTCTCTGTTTTTCTTCACTATGAGCACACAACCGGCGCCCGCCTGTACTCCACCGGTACCCTGATTTAAACACCATTGAATTTCTCTTGAAACAAGCTTTCCAATGATAGAAATTTGTTGAGGTTTGGCGAAAAAATGCAAAACCAACCGAATTCCCAACACAATCCCTTGTGAAAATCGTGCGGACTACGAACGACCACCATGCAAAAAAAATAAATAAAATAAAATAAACACAAATTCACACACCTTTCTGCAATTCAGGCCATTTATATATCTCCTCCACTTGCTTGCCTAAAATACCTTGTGCCAATCGTAACAACACTACAACAAAAAATGAGAATCTAAGCGAGTTTGAACTGATTTTAATGCCCTATTCTAAATAGGTTTTCCTTTCACGGTCTATCAATAACTGTTTCTAAAACTCAAAGTCAAGAGAGGGCGCTATAACATTTTGTGGCGATTATTCATCACTGTTACCGGATTGGAGCCCAGATAGCGCTATCTGGGCTCCAATCCGGTAAGGCGATGCACAATACAACCTATGACCTATGCCTTATGAATAGCCATAGCGCATGTACACGTACACATACATGTACCCAACCGGCGCCCGCCTGTACTCCACGGGTGCCCGTTTTAAACTTCTCCTTTTTCTTCAATGTGACTTGTACCCAACCGGCGCCCACCTGAGGTGTACTCCAGGGGTGCCCGTTTTATACTTCTCTGTTTTTCTTCACTATGAGCACACAACCGGCGCCCGCCTGTACTCCACCGGTACCCTGATTTAAACACCATTGAATTTCTCTTGAAACAAGCTTTCCAATGACAGAAATTTGTTGAGGTTTGGCGAAAAAATGCAAAACCCACCGAACTCCCAACACAATCCCTTGTGAAAATCGTGCGGACTGCGGACGACCACCATGCAAAAAAAAAAAAAAAATAGAAAACTGAACACAAATTTACACACCTTTCTTCTATTCAGGCCATTTATATAAATCCTCCATTTGCTTGCCTAAAATACCTTGTGCCAATCGTGACAACACTACAACGAAAAATGAGAATCAAAGCGAGTTTGAATAGATTTTAATGCCCTATTCTAAATAGGTTTTCCTTTCACGGTCTATCAATAACAGTTTCTAAAACTCAAAGTCAAGAGAGGGCGCTATAACATTTTGTGGCGATTATTCATCACTGTTACCGGATTGGAGCCCAGATAGCGCTATCTGGGCTCCAATCCGGTAAGGCGATGAACAATACAACCTATGACCTATGCCTTATGAATAGCCATAGCGCATGTACACGTACACGTACATGTACCCAACCGGCGCCCGCCTGTACTCCACGGGTGCCTGTTTTAAACTTCTCTTTTTTCTAGTTCAATGTGACTTGTACCCAACCGGCGCCCACCTGAGGTGTACTCCAGGGGTGCCCGTTTGATACTTCTCTGTTTTTCTTCACTATGAGCACACAACCGGCGCCCGCCTGTACTCCACCGGTACCCTGATTTAAACACCATTGAATTTCTCTTGAAACAAGCTTTCCAATGATAGAAATTTGTTGAGGTTTGGCGAAAAAATGCAAAACCAACCGAATTCCCAACACAATCCCTTGTGAAAATCGTGCGGACTACGAACGACCACCATGCAAAAAAAATAAATAAATAAAATAAACACAAATTCACACACCTTTCTGCAATTCAGGCCATTTATATATCTCCTCCACTTGCTTGCCTAAAATACCTTGTGCCAATCGTAACAACACTACAACAAAAAATGAGAATCTAAGCGAGTTTGAACAGATTTTAATGCCCTATTCTAAATAGGTTTTCCTTTCACGGTCTATCAATAACTGTTTCTAAAACTCAAAGTCAAGAGAGGGCGCTATAACATTTTGTGGCGATTATTCATCACTCGATTGGAGCCCAGATAGCGCTATCTGGGCTCCAATCCGGTAAGGCGATGAACAATACAACCTATGACCTATGCCTTATGAATAGCCATAGCGCATGTACACGTACACGTACATGTACCCAACCGGCGCCCGCCTGTACTCCACGGGTGCCCGTTTTAAACTTCTCTTTTTTCTAGTTCAATGTGACTTGTACCCAACCGGCGCCCACCTGAGGTGTACTCCAGGGGTGCCCGTTTGATACTTCTCTGTTTTTCTTCACTATGAGCACACAACCGGCGCCCGCCTGTACTCCACCGGTACCCTGATTTAAACACCATTGAATTTCTCTTGAAACAAGCTTTCCAATGATAGAAATTTGTTGAGGTTTGGCGAAAAAATGCAAAACCAACCGAATTCCCAACACAATCCCTTGTGAAAATCGTGCGGACTACGAACGACCACCATGCAAAAAAATAAAATAAAATAAAATAAACACAAATTCACACACCTTTCTGCAATTCAGGCCATTTATATATCTCCTCCACTTGCTTGCCTAAAATACCTTGTGCCAATCGTAACAACACTACAACAAAAAATGAGAATCTAAGCGAGTTTGAACTGATTTTAATGCCCTATTCTAAATAGGTTTTCCTTTCACGGTCTATCAATAACTGTTTCTAAAACTCAAAGTCAAGAGAGGGCGCTATAACATTTTGTGGCGATTATTCATCACTGTTACCGGATTGGAGCCCAGATAGCGCTATCTGGGCTCCAATCCGGTAAGGCGATGCACAATACAACCTATGACCTATGCCTTATGAATAGCCATAGCGCATGTACACGTACACATACATGTACCCAACCGGCGCCCGCCTGTACTCCACGGGTGCCCGTTTTAAACTTCTCCTTTTTCTTCAATGTGACTTGTACCCAACCGGCGCCCACCTGAGGTGTACTCCAGGGGTGCCCGTTTTATACTTCTCTGTTTTTCTTCACTATGAGCACACAACCGGCGCCCGCCTGTACTCCACCGGTACCCTGATTTAAACACCATTGAATTTCTCTTGAAACAAGCTTTCCAATGACAGAAATTTGTTGAGGTTTGGCGAAAAAATGCAAAACCCACCGAACTCCCAACACAATCCCTTGTGAAAATCGTGCGGACTGCGGACGACCACCATGCAAAAAAAAAAAAAAAATAGAAAACTGAACACAAATTTACACACCTTTCTTCTATTCAGGCCATTTATATAAATCCTCCATTTGCTTGCCTAAAATACCTTGTGCCAATCGTGACAACACTACAACGAAAAATGAGAATCAAAGCGAGTTTGAATAGATTTTAATGCCCTATTCTAAATAGGTTTTCCTTTCACGGTCTATCAATAACAGTTTCTAAAACTCAAAGTCAAGAGAGGGCGCTATAACATTTTGTGGCGATTATTCATCACTGTTACCGGATTGGAGCCCAGATAGCGCTATCTGGGCTCCAATCCGGTAAGGCGATGAACAATACAACCTATGACCTATGCCTTATGAATAGCCATAGCGCATGTACACGTACACGTACATGTACCCAACCGGCGCCCGCCTGTACTCCACGGGTGCCCGTTTTAAACTTCTCTTTTTTCTAGTTCAATGTGACTTGTACCCAACCGGCGCCCACCTGAGGTGTACTCCAGGGGTGCCCGTTTGATACTTCTCTGTTTTTCTTCACTATGAGCACACAACCGGCGCCCGCCTGTACTCCACCGGTACCCTGATTTAAACACCATTGAATTTCTCTTGAAACAAGCTTTCCAATGATAGAAATTTGTTGAGGTTTGGCGAAAAAATGCAAAACCAACCGAATTCCCAACACAATCCCTTGTGAAAATCGTGCGGACTACGAACGACCACCATGCAAAAAAAATTAATAAATAAAATAAACACAAATTCACACACCTTTCTGCAATTCAGGCCATTTATATATCTCCTCCACTTGCTTGCTTAAAATACCTTGTGCCAATCGTAACAACACTACAACAAAAAATGAGAATCTAAGCGAGTTTGAACAGATTTTAATGCCCTATTCTAAATAGGTTTTCCTTTCACGGTCTATCAATAGCTGTTTCTAAAACTCAAAGTCAAGAGAGGGCGCTATAACATTTTGTGGCGATTATTCATCACTGTTACCGGATTGGAGCCCAGATAGCGCTATATCTGGGCTCCAATCCGGTAAGGCGATGAACAATACAACCTATGACCTAGCCTTATGAATAGCCATAGCGCATGTACACGTACACGTACATGTACCCAACCGGCGCCCGCCTGTACTCCACGGGTGCCCGTTTTAAACTTCTCTTTTTTCTAGTTCAATGTGACTTGTACCCAACCGGCGCCCACCTGAGGTGTACTCCAGGGGTGCCCGTTTGATACTTCTCTGTTTTTCTTCACTATGAGCACACAACCGGCGCCCGCCTGTACTCCACCGGTACCCTGATTTAAACACCATTGAATTTCTCTTGAAACAAGCTTTCCAATGATAGAAATTTGTTGAGGTTTGGCGAAAAAATGCAAAACCAACCGAATTCCCAACACAATCCCTTGTGAAAATCGTGCGGACTACGAACGACCACCATGCAAAAAAAAAAAATAAAATAAAATAAACACAAATTCACACACCTTTCTGCAATTCAGGCCATTTATATATCTCCTCCACTTGCTTGCCTAAAATACCTTGTGCCAATCGTAACAACACTACAACAAAAAATGAGAATCTAAGCGAGTTTGAACTGATTTTAATGCCCTATTCTAAATAGGTTTTCCTTTCACGGTCTATCAATAACTGTTTCTAAAACTCAAAGTCAAGAGAGGGCGCTATAACATTTTGTGGCGATTATTCATCACTGTTACCGGATTGGAGCCCAGATAGCGCTATCTGGGCTCCAATCCGGTAAGGCGATGCACAATACAACCTATGACCTATGCCTTATGAATAGCCATAGCGCATGTACACGTACACATACATGTACCCAACCGGCGCCCGCCTGTACTCCACGGGTGCCCGTTTTAAACTTCTCCTTTTTCTTCAATGTGACTTGTACCCAACCGGCGCCCACCTGAGGTGTACTCCAGGGGTGCCCGTTTTATACTTCTCTGTTTTTCTTCACTATGAGCACACAACCGGCGCCCGCCTGTACTCCACCGGTACCCTGATTTAAACACCATTGAATTTCTCTTGAAACAAGCTTTCCAATGACAGAAATTTGTTGAGGTTTGGCGAAAAAATGCAAAACCCACCGAACTCCCAACACAATCCCTTGTGAAAATCGTGCGGACTGCGGACGACCACCATGCAAAAAAAAAAAAAAAATAGAAAACTGAACACAAATTTACACACCTTTCTTCTATTCAGGCCATTTATATAAATCCTCCATTTGCTTGCCTAAAATACCTTGTGCCAATCGTGACAACACTACAACGAAAAATGAGAATCAAAGCGAGTTTGAATAGATTTTAATGCCCTATTCTAAATAGGTTTTCCTTTCACGGTCTATCAATAACAGTTTCTAAAACTCAAAGTCAAGAGAGGGCGCTATAACATTTTGTGGCGATTATTCATCACTGTTACCGGATTGGAGCCCAGATAGCGCTATCTGGGCTCCAATCCGGTAAGGCGATGAACAATACAACCTATGACCTATGCCTTATGAATAGCCATAGCGCATGTACACGTACACGTACATGTACCCAACCGGCGCCCGCCTGTACTCCACGGGTGCCTGTTTTAAACTTCTCTTTTTTCTAGTTCAATGTGACTTGTACCCAACCGGCGCCCACCTGAGGTGTACTCCAGGGGTGCCCGTTTGATACTTCTCTGTTTTTCTTCACTATGAGCACACAACCGGCGCCCGCCTGTACTCCACCGGTACCCTGATTTAAACACCATTGAATTTCTCTTGAAACAAGCTTTCCAATGATAGAAATTTGTTGAGGTTTGGCGAAAAAATGCAAAACCAACCGAATTCCCAACACAATCCCTTGTGAAAATCGTGCGGACTACGAACGACCACCATGCAAAAAAAATAAATAAATAAAATAAACACAAATTCACACACCTTTCTGCAATTCAGGCCATTTATATATCTCCTCCACTTGCTTGCCTAAAATACCTTGTGCCAATCGTAACAACACTACAACAAAAAATGAGAATCTAAGCGAGTTTGAACAGATTTTAATGCCCTATTCTAAATAGGTTTTCCTTTCACGGTCTATCAATAACTGTTTCTAAAACTCAAAGTCAAGAGAGGGCGCTATAACATTTTGTGGCGATTATTCATCACTCGATTGGAGCCCAGATAGCGCTATCTGGGCTCCAATCCGGTAAGGCGATGAACAATACAACCTATGACCTATGCCTTATGAATAGCCATAGCGCATGTACACGTACACGTACATGTACCCAACCGGCGCCCGCCTGTACTCCACGGGTGCCCGTTTTAAACTTCTCTTTTTTCTAGTTCAATGTGACTTGTACCCAACCGGCGCCCACCTGAGGTGTACTCCAGGGGTGCCCGTTTGATACTTCTCTGTTTTTCTTCACTATGAGCACACAACCGGCGCCCGCCTGTACTCCACCGGTACCCTGATTTAAACACCATTGAATTTCTCTTGAAACAAGCTTTCCAATGATAGAAATTTGTTGAGGTTTGGCGAAAAAATGCAAAACCAACCGAATTCCCAACACAATCCCTTGTGAAAATCGTGCGGACTACGAACGACCACCATGCAAAAAAAATAAATAAATAAAATAAACACAAATTCACACACCTTTCTGCAATTCAGGCCATTTATATATCTCCTCCACTTGCTTGCCTAAAATACCTTGTGCCAATCGTAACAACACTACAACAAAAAATGAGAATCTAAGCGAGTTTGAACAGATTTTAATGCCCTATTCTAAATAGGTTTTCCTTTCACGGTCTATCAATAACTGTTTCTAAAACTCAAAGTCAAGAGAGGGCGCTATAACATTTTGTGGCGATTATTCATCACTGTTACCGGATTGGAGCCCAGATAGCGCTATATCTGGGCTCCAATCCGGTAAGGCGATGAACAATACAACCTATGACCTATGCCTTATGAATAGCCATAGCGCATGTACACGCACACGTACATGTACCCAACCGGCGCCCGCCTGTACTCCACGGGTGCCCGTTTTAAACTTCTCTTTTTTCTAGTTCAATGTGACTTGTACCCAACCGGCGCCCACCTGAGGTGTACTCCAGGGGTGCCCGTTTGATACTTCTCTGTTTTTCTTCACTATGAGCACACAACCGGCGCCCGCCTGTACTCCACCGGTACCCTGATTTAAACACCATTGAATTTCTCTTGAAACAAGCTTTCCAATGATAGAAATTTGTTGAGGTTTGGCGAAAAAATGCAAAACCAACCGAATTCCCAACACAATCCCTTGTGAAAATCGTGCGGACTACGAACGACCACCATGCAAAAAAAAATAAATAAATAAAATAAACACAAATTCACACACCTTTCTGCAATTCAGGCCATTTATATATCTCCTCCACTTGCTTGCCTAAAATACCTTGTGCCAATCGTAACAACACTACAACAAAAAATGAGAATCTAAGCGAGTTTGAACAGATTTTAATGCCCTATTCTAAATAGGTTTTCCTTTCACGGTCTATCAATAACTGTTTCTAAAACTGAAAGTCAAGAGAGGGCGCTATAACATTTTGTGGCGATTATTCATCACTGTTACCGGATTGGAGCCCAGATAGCGCTATCTGGGCTCCAATCCGGTAAGGCGATGAACAATACAACCTATGACCTATGCCTTATGAATAGCCATAGCGCATGTACGTACACGTACACGTACATGTACCCAACCGGCGCCCGCCTGTACTCCACGGGTGCCCGTTTTTTTTTCTTTTTTTTTTTCAATGTGACTTGTACCCAACCGGCGCCCACCTGAGGTGTACTCCAGGGGGGCCCGTTTTATACTTCTCTGTTTTTCTTCACTATGAGCACACAACCGGCGCCCGCCTGTACTCCACCGGTACCCTGATTTAAACACCATTGAATTTCTCTTGAAACAAGCTTTCCAATGATAGAAATTTGTTGAGGTTTGGCGAAAAAATGCAAAACCAACCGAATTCCCAACACAATCCCTTGTGAAAATCGTGCGGACTACGAACGACCACCATGCAAAAAAAATTAATAAATAAAATAAACACAAATTCACACACCTTTCTGCAATTCAGGCCATTTATATATCTCCTCCACTTGCTTGCTTAAAATACCTTGTGCCAATCGTAACAACACTACAACAAAAAATGAGAATCTAAGCGAGTTTGAACAGATTTTAATGCCCTATTCTAAATAGGTTTTCCTTTCACGGTCTATCAATAACTGTTTCTAAAACTCAAAGTCAAGAGAGGGCGCTATAACATTTTGTGGCGATTATTCATCACTGTTACCGGATTGGAGCCCAGATAGCGCTATCTGGGCTCCAATCCGGTAAGGCGATGAACAATACAACCTATGACCTATGCCTTATGAATAGCCATAGCGCATGTACACGTACACGTACATGTACCCAACCGGCGCCCGCCTGTACTCCACGGGTGCCCGTTTTAAACTTCTCTTTTTTTCTAGTTCAATGTGACTTGTACCCAACCGGCGCCCACCTGAGGTGTACTCCAGGGGGGCCCGTTTTATACTTCTCTGTTTTTCTTCACTATGAGCACACAACCGGCGCCCGCCTGTACTCCACCGGTACCCTGATTTAAACACCATTGAATTTCTCTTGAAACAAGCTTTCCAATGATAGAAATTTGTTGAGGTTTGGCGAAAAAATGCAAAACCAACCGAATTCCCAACACAATCCCTTGTGAAAATCGTGCGGACTACGAACGACCACCATGCAAAAAAAATAAATAAATAAAATAAACACAAATTCACACACCTTTCTGCAATTCAGGCCATTTATATATCTCCTCCACTTGCTTGCCTAAAATACCTTGTGCCAATCGTAACAACACTACAACAAAAAATGAGAATCTAAGCGAGTTTGAACAGATTTTAATGCCCTATTCTAAATAGGTTTTCCTTTCACGGTCTATCAATAACTGTTTCTAAAACTCAAAGTCAAGAGAGGGCGCTATAACATTTTGTGGCGATTATTCATCACTGTTACCGGATTGGAGCCCAGATAGCGCTATATCTGGGCTCCAATCCGGTAAGGCGATGAACAATACAACCTATGACCTATGCCTTATGAATAGCCATAGCGCATGTACACGCACACGTACATGTACCCAACCGGCGCCCGCCTGTACTCCACGGGTGCCCGTTTTAAACTTCTCTTTTTTCTAGTTCAATGTGACTTGTACCCAACCGGCGCCCACCTGAGGTGTACTCCAGGGGTGCCCGTTTGATACTTCTCTGTTTTTCTTCACTATGAGCACACAACCGGCGCCCGCCTGTACTCCACCGGTACCCTGATTTAAACACCATTGAATTTCTCTTGAAACAAGCTTTCCAATGATAGAAATTTGTTGAGGTTTGGCGAAAAAATGCAAAACCAACCGAATTCCCAACACAATCCCTTGTGAAAATCGTGCGGACTACGAACGACCACCATGCAAAAAAAAATAAATATATAAAATAAACACAAATTCACACACCTTTCTGCAATTCAGGCCATTTATATATCTCCTCCACTTGCTTGCCTAAAATACCTTGTGCCAATCGTAACAACACTACAACAAAAAATGAGAATCTAAGCGAGTTTGAACAGATTTTAATGCCCTATTCTAAATAGGTTTTCCTTTCACGGTCTATCAATAACTGTTTCTAAAACTGAAAGTCAAGAGAGGGCGCTATAACATTTTGTGGCGATTATTCATCACTGTTACCGGATTGGAGCCCAGATAGCGCTATCTGGGCTCCAATCCGGTAAGGCGATGAACAATACAACCTATGACCTATGCCTTATGAATAGCCATAGCGCATGTACGTACACGTACACGTACATGTACCCAACCGGCGCCCGCCTGTACTCCACGGGTGCCCGTTTTTTTTTCTTTTTTTTTTTCAATGTGACTTGTACCCAACCGGCGCCCACCTGAGGTGTACTCCAGGGGGGCCCGTTTTATACTTCTCTGTTTTTCTTCACTATGAGCACACAACCGGCGCCCGCCTGTACTCCACCGGTACCCTGATTTAAACACCATTGAATTTCTCTTGAAACAAGCTTTCCAATGATAGAAATTTGTTGAGGTTTGGCGAAAAAATGCAAAACCAACCGAATTCCCAACACAATCCCTTGTGAAAATCGTGCGGACTACGAACGACCACCATGCAAAAAAAATTAATAAATAAAATAAACACAAATTCACACACCTTTCTGCAATTCAGGCCATTTATATATCTCCTCCACTTGCTTGCTTAAAATACCTTGTGCCAATCGTAACAACACTACAACAAAAAATGAGAATCTAAGCGAGTTTGAACAGATTTTAATGCCCTATTCTAAATAGGTTTTCCTTTCACGGTCTATCAATAACTGTTTCTAAAACTCAAAGTCAAGAGAGGGCGCTATAACATTTTGTGGCGATTATTCATCACTGTTACCGGATTGGAGCCCAGATAGCGCTATCTGGGCTCCAATCCGGTAAGGCGATGAACAATACAACCTATGACCTATGCCTTATGAATAGCCATAGCGCATGTACACGTACACGTACATGTACCCAACCGGCGCCCGCCTGTACTCCACGGGTGCCCGTTTTAAACTTCTCTTTTTTTCTAGTTCAATGTGACTTGTACCCAACCGGCGCCCACCTGAGGTGTACTCCAGGGGGGCCCGTTTTATACTTCTCTGTTTTTCTTCACTATGAGCACACAACCGGCGCCCGCCTGTACTCCACCGGTACCCTGATTTAAACACCATTGAATTTCTCTTGAAACAAGCTTTCCAATGATAGAAATTTGTTGAGGTTTGGCGAAAAAATGCAAAACCAACCGAATTCCCAACACAATCCCTTGTGAAAATCGTGCGGACTACGAACGACCACCATGCAAAAAAAATAAATAAATAAAATAAACACAAATTCACACACCTTTCTGCAATTCAGGCCATTTATATATCTCCTCCACTTGCTTGCCTAAAATACCTTGTGCCAATCGTAACAACACTACAACAAAAAATGAGAATCTAAGCGAGTTTGAACAGATTTTAATGCCCTATTCTAAATAGGTTTTCCTTTCACGGTCTATCAATAACTGTTTCTAAAACTCAAAGTCAAGAGAGGGCGCTATAACATTTTGTGGCGATTATTCATCACTGTTACCGGATTGGAGCCCAGATAGCGCTATATCTGGGCTCCAATCCGGTAAGGCGATGAACAATACAACCTATGACCTATGCCTTATGAATAGCCATAGCGCATGTACACGTACACGTACATGTACCCAACCGGCGCCCGCCTGTACTCCACGGGTGCCCGTTTTAAACTTCTCTTTTTTCTAGTTCAATGTGACTTGTACCCAACCGGCGCCCACCTGAGGTGTACTCCAGGGGTGCCCGTTTGATACTTCTCTGTTTTTCTTCACTATGAGCACACAACCGGCGCCCGCCTGTACTCCACCGGTACCCTGATTTAAACACCATTGAATTTCTCTTGAAACAAGCTTTCCAATGATAGAAATTTGTTGAGGTTTGGCGAAAAAATGCAAAACCAACCGAATTCCCAACACAATCCCTTGTGAAAATCGTGCGGACTACGAACGACCACCATGCAAAAAAATAAAAAAAAATAAAATAAACACAAATTCACACACCTTTCTGCAATTCAGGCCATTTATATATCTCCTCCACTTGCTTGCCTAAAATACCTTGTGCCAATCGTAACAACACTACAACAAAAAATGAGAATCTAAGCGAGTTTGAACTGATTTTAATGCCCTATTCTAAATAGGTTTTCCTTTCACGGTCTATCAATAACTGTTTCTAAAACTCAAAGTCAAGAGAGGGCGCTATAACATTTTGTGGCGATTATTCATCACTGTTACCGGATTGGAGCCCAGATAGCGCTATCTGGGCTCCAATCCGGTAAGGCGATGCACAATACAACCTATGACCTATGCCTTATGAATAGCCATAGCGCATGTACACGTACACATACATGTACCCAACCGGCGCCCGCCTGTACTCCACGGGTGCCCGTTTTAAACTTCTCCTTTTTCTTCAATGTGACTTGTACCCAACCGGCGCCCACCTGAGGTGTACTCCAGGGGTGCCCGTTTTATACTTCTCTGTTTTTCTTCACTATGAGCACACAACCGGCGCCCGCCTGTACTCCACCGGTACCCTGATTTAAACACCATTGAATTTCTCTTGAAACAAGCTTTCCAATGACAGAAATTTGTTGAGGTTTGGCGAAAAAATGCAAAACCCACCGAACTCCCAACACAATCCCTTGTGAAAATCGTGCGGACTGCGGACGACCACCATGCAAAAAAAAAAAAAAAATAGAAAACTGAACACAAATTTACACACCTTTCTTCTATTCAGGCCATTTATATAAATCCTCCATTTGCTTGCCTAAAATACCTTGTGCCAATCGTGACAACACTACAACGAAAAATGAGAATCAAAGCGAGTTTGAATAGATTTTAATGCCCTATTCTAAATAGGTTTTCCTTTCACGGTCTATCAATAACAGTTTCTAAAACTCAAAGTCAAGAGAGGGCGCTATAACATTTTGTGGCGATTATTCATCACTGTTACCGGATTGGAGCCCAGATAGCGCTATCTGGGCTCCAATCCGGTAAGGCGATGAACAATACAACCTATGACCTATGCCTTATGAATAGCCATAGCGCATGTACACGTACACGTACATGTACCCAACCGGCGCCCGCCTGTACTCCACGGGTGCCCGTTTTAAACTTCTCTTTTTTCTATTTCAATGTGACTTGTACCCAACCGGCGCCCACCTGAGGTGTACTCCAGGGGTGCCCGTTTGATACTTCTCTGTTTTTCTTCACTATGAGCACACAACCGGCGCCCGCCTGTACTCCACCGGTACCCTGATTTAAACACCATTGAATTTCTCTTGAAACAAGCTTTCCAATGATAGAAATTTGTTGAGGTTTGGCGAAAAAATGCAAAACCAACCGAATTCCCAACACAATCCCTTGTGAAAATCGTGCGGACTACGAACGACCACCATGCAAAAAAAATTAATAAATAAAATAAACACAAATTCACACACCTTTCTGCAATTCAGGCCATTTATATATCTCCTCCACTTGCTTGCTTAAAATACCTTGTGCCAATCGTAACAACACTACAACAAAAAATGAGAATCTAAGCGAGTTTGAACAGATTTTAATGCCCTATTCTAAATAGGTTTTCCTTTCACGGTCTATCAATAACTGTTTCTAAAACTCAAAGTCAAGAGAGGGCGCTATAACATTTTGTGGCGATTATTCATCACTGTTACCGGATTGGAGCCCAGATAGCGCTATCTGGGCTCCAATCCGGTAAGGCGATGAACAATACAACCTATGACCTATGCCTTATGAATAGCCATAGCGCATGTACACGTACACGTACATGTACCCAACCGGCGCCCGCCTGTACTCCACGGGTGCCCGTTTTAAACTTCTCTTTTTTCTAGTTCAATGTGACTTGTACCCAACCGGCGCCCACCTGAGGTGTACTCCAGGGGTGCCCGTTTGATACTTCTCTGTTTTTCTTCACTATGAGCACACAACCGGCGCCCGCCTGTACTCCACCGGTACCCTGATTTAAACACCATTGAATTTCTCTTGAAACAAGCTTTCCAATGATAGAAATTTGTTGAGGTTTGGCGAAAAAATGCAAAACCAACCGAATTCCCAACACAATCCCTTGTGAAAATCGTGCGGACTACGAACGACCACCATGCAAAAAAAATAAATAAATAAAATAAACACAAATTCACACACCTTTCTGCAATTCAGGCCATTTATATATCTCCTCCACTTGCTTGCCTAAAATACCTTGTGCCAATCGTAACAACACTACAACAAAAAATGAGAATCTAAGCGAGTTTGAACAGATTTTAATGCCCTATTCTAAATAGGTTTTCCTTTCACGGTCTATCAATAACTGTTTCTAAAACTCAAAGTCAAGAGAGGGCGCTATAACATTTTGTGGCGATTATTCATCACTGTTACCGGATTGGAGCCCAGATAGCGCTATATCTGGGCTCCAATCCGGTAAGGCGATGAACAATACAACCTATGACCTATGCCTTATGAATAGCCATAGCGCATGTACACGTACACGTACATGTACCCAACCGGCGCCCGCCTGTACTCCACGGGTGCCCGTTTTAAACTTCTCTTTTTTCTAGTTCAATGTGACTTGTACCCAACCGGCGCCCACCTGAGGTGTACTCCAGGGGTGCCCGTTTGATACTTCTCTGTTTTTCTTCACTATGAGCACACAACCGGCGCCCGCCTGTACTCCACCGGTACCCTGATTTAAACACCATTGAATTTCTCTTGAAACAAGCTTTCCAATGATAGAAATTTGTTGAGGTTTGGCGAAAAAATGCAAAACCAACCGAATTCCCAACACAATCCCTTGTGAAAATCGTGCGGACTACGAACGACCACCATGCAAAAAAATAAAAAAAAATAAAATAAACACAAATTCACACACCTTTCTGCAATTCAGGCCATTTATATATCTCCTCCACTTGCTTGCCTAAAATACCTTGTGCCAATCGTAACAACACTACAACAAAAAATGAGAATCTAAGCGAGTTTGAACTGATTTTAATGCCCTATTCTAAATAGGTTTTCCTTTCACGGTCTATCAATAACTGTTTCTAAAACTCAAAGTCAAGAGAGGGCGCTATAACATTTTGTGGCGATTATTCATCACTGTTACCGGATTGGAGCCCAGATAGCGCTATCTGGGCTCCAATCCGGTAAGGCGATGCACAATACAACCTATGACCTATGCCTTATGAATAGCCATAGCGCATGTACACGTACACATACATGTACCCAACCGGCGCCCGCCTGTACTCCACGGGTGCCCGTTTTAAACTTCTCCTTTTTCTTCAATGTGACTTGTACCCAACCGGCGCCCACCTGAGGTGTACTCCAGGGGTGCCCGTTTGATACTTCTCTGTTTTTCTTCACTATGAGCACACAACCGGCGCCCGCCTGTACTCCACCGGTACCCTGATTTAAACACCATTGAATTTCTCTTGAAACAAGCTTTCCAATGACAGAAATTTGTTGAGGTTTGGCGAAAAAATGCAAAACCCACCGAACTCCCAACACAATCCCTTGTGAAAATCGTGCGGACTGCGGACGACCACCATGCAAAAAAAAAAAAAAATAGAAAACTGAACACAAATTTACACACCTTTCTTCTATTCAGGCCATTTATATAAATCCTCCATTTGCTTGCCTAAAATACCTTGTGCCAATCGTGACAACACTACAACGAAAAATGAGAATCAAAGCGAGTTTGAATAGATTTTAATGCCCTATTCTAAATAGGTTTTCCTTTCACGGTCTATCAATAACAGTTTCTAAAACTCAAAGTCAAGAGAGGGCGCTATAACATTTTGTGGCGATTATTCATCACTGTTACCGGATTGGAGCCCAGATAGCGCTATCTGGGCTCCAATCCGGTAAGGCGATGAACAATACAACCTATGACCTATGCCTTATGAATAGCCATAGCGCATGTACACGTACACGTACATGTACCCAACCGGCGCCCGCCTGTACTCCACGGGTGCCCGTTTTAAACTTCTCTTTTTTCTAGTTCAATGTGACTTGTACCCAACCGGCGCCCACCTGAGGTGTACTCCAGGGGTGCCCGTTTGATACTTCTCTGTTTTTCTTCACTATGAGCACACAACCGGCGCCCGCCTGTACTCCACCGGTACCCTGATTTAAACACCATTGAATTTCTCTTGAAACAAGCTTTCCAATGATAGAAATTTGTTGAGGTTTGGCGAAAAAATGCAAAACCAACCGAATTCCCAACACAATCCCTTGTGAAAATCGTGCGGACTACGAACGACCACCATGCAAAAAAAATAAATAAATAAAATAAACACAAATTCACACACCTTTCTGCAATTCAGGCCATTTATATATCTCCTCCACTTGCTTGCCTAAAATACCTTGTGCCAATCGTAACAACACTACAACAAAAAATGAGAATCTAAGCGAGTTTGAACAGATTTTAATGCCCTATTCTAAATAGGTTTTCCTTTCACGGTCTATCAATAACTGTTTCTAAAACTCAAAGTCAAGAGAGGGCGCTATAACATTTTGTGGCGATTATTCATCACTGTTACCGGATTGGAGCCCAGATAGCGCTATCTGGGCTCCAATCCGGTAAGGCGATGAACAATACAACCTATGACCTATGCCTTATGAATAGCCATAGCGCATGTACACGTACACGTACATGTACCCAACCGGCGCCCGCCTGTACTCCACGGGTGCCCGTTTTAAACTTCTCTTTTTTCTAGTTCAATGTGACTTGTACCCAACCGGCGCCCACCTGAGGTGTACTCCAGGGGTGCCCGTTTGATACTTCTCTGTTTTTCTTCACTATGAGCACACAACCGGCGCCCGCCTGTACTCCACCGGTACCCTGATTTAAACACCATTGAATTTCTCTTGAAACAAGCTTTCCAATGATAGAAATTTGTTGAGGTTTGGCGAAAAAATGCAAAACCAACCGAATTCCCAACACAATCCCTTGTGAAAATCGTGCGGACTACGAACGACCACCATGCAAAAAAAATAAATAAATAAAATAAACACAAATTCACACACCTTTCTGCAATTCAGGCCATTTATATATCTCCTCCACTTGCTTGCCTAAAATACCTTGTGCCAATCGTAACAACACTACAACAAAAAATGAGAATCTAAGCGAGTTTGAACAGATTTTAATGCCCTATTCTAAATAGGTTTTCCTTTCACGGTCTATCAATAACTGTTTCTAAAACTCAAAGTCAAGAGAGGGCGCTATAACATTTTGTGGCGATTATTCATCACTGTTACCGGATTGGAGCCCAGATAGCGCTATATCTGGGCTCCAATCCGGTAAGGCGATGAACAATACAACCTATGACCTATGCCTTATGAATAGCCATAGCGCATGTACACGTACACGTACATGTACCCAACCGGCGCCCGCCTGTACTCCACGGGTGCCCGTTTTAAACTTCTCTTTTTTCTAGTTCAATGTGACTTGTACCCAACCGGCGCCCACCTGAGGTGTACTCCAGGGGTGCCCGTTTGATACTTCTCTGTTTTTCTTCACTATGAGCACACAACCGGCGCCCGCCTGTACTCCACCGGTACCCTGATTTAAACACCATTGAATTTCTCTTGAAACAAGCTTTCCAATGATAGAAATTTGTTGAGGTTTGGCGAAAAAATGCAAAACCAACCGAATTCCCAACACAATCCCTTGTGAAAATCGTGCGGACTACGAACGACCACCATGCAAAAAAAAAAAAAAAAATAAAATAAACACAAATTCACACACCTTTCTGCAATTCAGGCCATTTATATATCTCCTCCACTTGCTTGCCTAAAATACCTTGTGCCAATCGTAACAACACTACAACAAAAAATGAGAATCTAAGCGAGTTTGAACTGATTTTAATGCCCTATTCTAAATAGGTTTTCCTTTCACGGTCTATCAATAACTGTTTCTAAAACTCAAAGTCAAGAGAGGGCGCTATAACATTTTGTGGCGATTATTCATCACTGTTACCGGATTGGAGCCCAGATAGCGCTATCTGGGCTCCAATCCGGTAAGGCGATGCACAATACAACCTATGACCTATGCCTTATGAATAGCCATAGCGCATGTACACGTACACATACATGTACCCAACCGGCGCCCGCCTGTACTCCACGGGTGCCCGTTTTAAACTTCTCCTTTTTCTTCAATGTGACTTGTACCCAACCGGCGCCCACCTGAGGTGTACTCCAGGGGTGCCCGTTTTATACTTCTCTGTTTTTCTTCACTATGAGCACACAACCGGCGCCCGCCTGTACTCCACCGGTACCCTGATTTAAACACCATTGAATTTCTCTTGAAACAAGCTTTCCAATGACAGAAATTTGTTGAGGTTTGGCGAAAAAATGCAAAACCCACCGAACTCCCAACACAATCCCTTGTGAAAATCGTGCGGACTGCGGACGACCACCATGCAAAAAAAAAAAAAAAATAGAAAACTGAACACAAATTTACACACCTTTCTTCTATTCAGGCCATTTATATAAATCCTCCATTTGCTTGCCTAAAATACCTTGTGCCAATCGTGACAACACTACAACGAAAAATGAGAATCAAAGCGAGTTTGAATAGATTTTAATGCCCTATTCTAAATAGGTTTTCCTTTCACGGTCTATCAATAACAGTTTCTAAAACTCAAAGTCAAGAGAGGGCGCTATAACATTTTGTGGCGATTATTCATCACTGTTACCGGATTGGAGCCCAGATAGCGCTATCTGGGCTCCAATCCGGTAAGGCGATGAACAATACAACCTATGACCTATGCCTTATGAATAGCCATAGCGCATGTACACGTACACGTACATGTACCCAACCGGCGCCCGCCTGTACTCCACGGGTGCCCGTTTTAAACTTCTCTTTTTTCTAGTTCAATGTGACTTGTACCCAACCGGCGCCCACCTGAGGTGTACTCCAGGGGTGCCCGTTTGATACTTCTCTGTTTTTCTTCACTATGAGCACACAACCGGCGCCCGCCTGTACTCCACCGGTACCCTGATTTAAACACCATTGAATTTCTCTTGAAACAAGCTTTCCAATGATAGAAATTTGTTGAGGTTTGGCGAAAAAATGCAAAACCAACCGAATTCCCAACACAATCCCTTGTGAAAATCGTGCGGACTACGAACGACCACCATGCAAAAAAAATAAATAAATAAAATAAACACAAATTCACACACCTTTCTGCAATTCAGGCCATTTATATATCTCCTCCACTTGCTTGCCTAAAATACCTTGTGCCAATCGTAACAACACTACAACAAAAAATGAGAATCTAAGCGAGTTTGAACAGATTTTAATGCCCTATTCTAAATAGGTTTTCCTTTCACGGTCTATCAATAACTGTTTCTAAAACTCAAAGTCAAGAGAGGGCGCTATAACATTTTGTGGCGATTATTCATCACTCGATTGGAGCCCAGATAGCGCTATCTGGGCTCCAATCCGGTAAGGCGATGAACAATACAACCTATGACCTATGCCTTATGAATAGCCATAGCGCATGTACACGTACACGTACATGTACCCAACCGGCGCCCGCCTGTACTCCACGGGTGCCCGTTTTAAACTTCTCTTTTTTCTAGTTCAATGTGACTTGTACCCAACCGGCGCCCACCTGAGGTGTACTCCAGGGGTGCCCGTTTGATACTTCTCTGTTTTTCTTCACTATGAGCACACAACCGGCGCCCGCCTGTACTCCACCGGTACCCTGATTTAAACACCATTGAATTTCTCTTGAAACAAGCTTTCCAATGATAGAAATTTGTTGAGGTTTGGCGAAAAAATGCAAAACCAACCGAATTCCCAACACAATCCCTTGTGAAAATCGTGCGGACTACGAACGACCACCATGCAAAAAAAATAAATAAATAAAATAAACACAAATTCACACACCTTTCTGCAATTCAGGCCATTTATATATCTCCTCCACTTGCTTGCCTAAAATACCTTGTGCCAATCGTAACAACACTACAACAAAAAATGAGAATCTAAGCGAGTTTGAACAGATTTTAATGCCCTATTCTAAATAGGTTTTCCTTTCACGGTCTATCAATAACTGTTTCTAAAACTCAAAGTCAAGAGAGGGCGCTATAACATTTTGTGGCGATTATTCATCACTGTTACCGGATTGGAGCCCAGATAGCGCTATATCTGGGCTCCAATCCGGTAAGGCGATGAACAATACAACCTATGACCTATGCCTTATGAATAGCCATAGCGCATGTACACGCACACGTACATGTACCCAACCGGCGCCCGCCTGTACTCCACGGGTGCCCGTTTTAAACTTCTCTTTTTTCTAGTTCAATGTGACTTGTACCCAACCGGCGCCCACCTGAGGTGTACTCCAGGGGTGCCCGTTTGATACTTCTCTGTTTTTCTTCACTATGAGCACACAACCGGCGCCCGCCTGTACTCCACCGGTACCCTGATTTAAACACCATTGAATTTCTCTTGAAACAAGCTTTCCAATGATAGAAATTTGTTGAGGTTTGGCGAAAAAATGCAAAACCAACCGAATTCCCAACACAATCCCTTGTGAAAATCGTGCGGACTACGAACGACCACCATGCAAAAAAAAATAAATAAATAAAATAAACACAAATTCACACACCTTTCTGCAATTCAGGCCATTTATATATCTCCTCCACTTGCTTGCCTAAAATACCTTGTGCCAATCGTAACAACACTACAACAAAAAATGAGAATCTAAGCGAGTTTGAACAGATTTTAATGCCCTATTCTAAATAGGTTTTCCTTTCACGGTCTATCAATAACTGTTTCTAAAACTGAAAGTCAAGAGAGGGCGCTATAACATTTTGTGGCGATTATTCATCACTGTTACCGGATTGGAGCCCAGATAGCGCTATCTGGGCTCCAATCCGGTAAGGCGATGAACAATACAACCTATGACCTATGCCTTATGAATAGCCATAGCGCATGTACGTACACGTACACGTACATGTACCCAACCGGCGCCCGCCTGTACTCCACGGGTGCCCGTTTTTTTTTCTTTTTTTTTTTCAATGTGACTTGTACCCAACCGGCGCCCACCTGAGGTGTACTCCAGGGGGGCCCGTTTTATACTTCTCTGTTTTTCTTCACTATGAGCACACAACCGGCGCCCGCCTGTACTCCACCGGTACCCTGATTTAAACACCATTGAATTTCTCTTGAAACAAGCTTTCCAATGATAGAAATTTGTTGAGGTTTGGCGAAAAAATGCAAAACCAACCGAATTCCCAACACAATCCCTTGTGAAAATCGTGCGGACTACGAACGACCACCATGCAAAAAAAATTAATAAATAAAATAAACACAAATTCACACACCTTTCTGCAATTCAGGCCATTTATATATCTCCTCCACTTGCTTGCTTAAAATACCTTGTGCCAATCGTAACAACACTACAACAAAAAATGAGAATCTAAGCGAGTTTGAACAGATTTTAATGCCCTATTCTAAATAGGTTTTCCTTTCACGGTCTATCAATAACTGTTTCTAAAACTCAAAGTCAAGAGAGGGCGCTATAACATTTTGTGGCGATTATTCATCACTGTTACCGGATTGGAGCCCAGATAGCGCTATCTGGGCTCCAATCCGGTAAGGCGATGAACAATACAACCTATGACCTATGCCTTATGAATAGCCATAGCGCATGTACACGTACACGTACATGTACCCAACCGGCGCCCGCCTGTACTCCACGGGTGCCCGTTTTAAACTTCTCTTTTTTCTAGTTCAATGTGACTTGTACCCAACCGGCGCCCACCTGAGGTGTACTCCAGGGGTGCCCGTTTGATACTTCTCTGTTTTTCTTCACTATGAGCACACAACCGGCGCCCGCCTGTACTCCACCGGTACCCTGATTTAAACACCATTGAATTTCTCTTGAAACAAGCTTTCCAATGATAGAAATTTGTTGAGGTTTGGCGAAAAAATGCAAAACCAACCGAATTCCCAACACAATCCCTTGTGAAAATCGTGCGGACTACGAACGACCACCATGCAAAAAAAATAAATAAATAAAATAAACACAAATTCACACACCTTTCTGCAATTCAGGCCATTTATATATCTCCTCCACTTGCTTGCCTAAAATACCTTGTGCCAATCGTAACAACACTACAACAAAAAATGAGAATCTAAGCGAGTTTGAACAGATTTTAATGCCCTATTCTAAATAGGTTTTCCTTTCACGGTCTATCAATAACTGTTTCTAAAACTCAAAGTCAAGAGAGGGCGCTATAACATTTTGTGGCGATTATTCATCACTGTTACCGGATTGGAGCCCAGATAGCGCTATATCTGGGCTCCAATCCGGTAAGGCGATGAACAATACAACCTATGACCTATGCCTTATGAATAGCCATAGCGCATGTACACGTACACGTACATGTACCCAACCGGCGCCCGCCTGTACTCCACGGGTGCCCGTTTTAAACTTCTCTTTTTTCTAGTTCAATGTGACTTGTACCCAACCGGCGCCCACCTGAGGTGTACTCCAGGGGTGCCCGTTTGATACTTCTCTGTTTTTCTTCACTATGAGCACACAACCGGCGCCCGCCTGTACTCCACCGGTACCCTGATTTAAACACCATTGAATTTCTCTTGAAACAAGCTTTCCAATGATAGAAATTTGTTGAGGTTTGGCGAAAAAATGCAAAACCAACCGAATTCCCAACACAATCCCTTGTGAAAATCGTGCGGACTACGAACGACCACCATGCAAAAAAAAAAAAAATAATAAAATAAACACAAATTCACACACCTTTCTGCAATTCAGGCCATTTATATATCTCCTCCACTTGCTTGCCTAAAATACCTTGTGCCAATCGTAACAACACTACAACAAAAAATGAGAATCTAAGCGAGTTTGAACTGATTTTAATGCCCTATTCTAAATAGGTTTTCCTTTCACGGTCTATCAATAACTGTTTCTAAAACTCAAAGTCAAGAGAGGGCGCTATAACATTTTGTGGCGATTATTCATCACTGTTACCGGATTGGAGCCCAGATAGCGCTATCTGGGCTCCAATCCGGTAAGGCGATGCACAATACAACCTATGACCTATGCCTTATGAATAGCCATAGCGCATGTACACGTACACATACATGTACCCAACCGGCGCCCGCCTGTACTCCACGGGTGCCCGTTTTAAACTTCTCCTTTTTCTTCAATGTGACTTGTACCCAACCGGCGCCCACCTGAGGTGTACTCCAGGGGTGCCCGTTTTATACTTCTCTGTTTTTCTTCACTATGAGCACACAACCGGCGCCCGCCTGTACTCCACCGGTACCCTGATTTAAACACCATTGAATTTCTCTTGAAACAAGCTTTCCAATGACAGAAATTTGTTGAGGTTTGGCGAAAAAATGCAAAACCCACCGAACTCCCAACACAATCCCTTGTGAAAATCGTGCGGACTGCGGACGACCACCATGCAAAAAAAAAAAAAAAATAGAAAACTGAACACAAATTTACACACCTTTCTTCTATTCAGGCCATTTATATAAATCCTCCATTTGCTTGCCTAAAATACCTTGTGCCAATCGTGACAACACTACAACGAAAAATGAGAATCAAAGCGAGTTTGAATAGATTTTAATGCCCTATTCTAAATAGGTTTTCCTTTCACGGTCTATCAATAACAGTTTCTAAAACTCAAAGTCAAGAGAGGGCGCTATAACATTTTGTGGCGATTATTCATCACTGTTACCGGATTGGAGCCCAGATAGCGCTATCTGGGCTCCAATCCGGTAAGGCGATGAACAATACAACCTATGACCTATGCCTTATGAATAGCCATAGCGCATGTACACGTACACGTACATGTACCCAACCGGCGCCCGCCTGTACTCCACGGGTGCCCGTTTTAAACTTCTCTTTTTTCTAGTTCAATGTGACTTGTACCCAACCGGCGCCCACCTGAGGTGTACTCCAGGGGTGCCCGTTTGATACTTCTCTGTTTTTCTTCACTATGAGCACACAACCGGCGCCCGCCTGTACTCCACCGGTACCCTGATTTAAACACCATTGAATTTCTCTTGAAACAAGCTTTCCAATGATAGAAATTTGTTGAGGTTTGGCGAAAAAATGCAAAACCAACCGAATTCCCAACACAATCCCTTGTGAAAATCGTGCGGACTACGAACGACCACCATGCAAAAAAAATAAATAAATAAAATAAACACAAATTCACACACCTTTCTGCAATTCAGGCCATTTATATATCTCCTCCACTTGCTTGCCTAAAATACCTTGTGCCAATCGTAACAACACTACAACAAAAAATGAGAATCTAAGCGAGTTTGAACAGATTTTAATGCCCTATTCTAAATAGGTTTTCCTTTCACGGTCTATCAATAACTGTTTCTAAAACTCAAAGTCAAGAGAGGGCGCTATAACATTTTGTGGCGATTATTCATCACTCGATTGGAGCCCAGATAGCGCTATCTGGGCTCCAATCCGGTAAGGCGATGAACAATACAACCTATGACCTATGCCTTATGAATAGCCATAGCGCATGTACACGTACACGTACATGTACCCAACCGGCGCCCGCCTGTACTCCACGGGTGCCCGTTTTAAACTTCTCTTTTTTCTAGTTCAATGTGACTTGTACCCAACCGGCGCCCACCTGAGGTGTACTCCAGGGGTGCCCGTTTGATACTTCTCTGTTTTTCTTCACTATGAGCACACAACCGGCGCCCGCCTGTACTCCACCGGTACCCTGATTTAAACACCATTGAATTTCTCTTGAAACAAGCTTTCCAATGATAGAAATTTGTTGAGGTTTGGCGAAAAAATGCAAAACCAACCGAATTCCCAACACAATCCCTTGTGAAAATCGTGCGGACTACGAACGACCACCATGCAAAAAAAATAAATAAATAAAATAAACACAAATTCACACACCTTTCTGCAATTCAGGCCATTTATATATCTCCTCCACTTGCTTGCCTAAAATACCTTGTGCCAATCGTAACAACACTACAACAAAAAATGAGAATCTAAGCGAGTTTGAACAGATTTTAATGCCCTATTCTAAATAGGTTTTCCTTTCACGGTCTATCAATAACTGTTTCTAAAACTCAAAGTCAAGAGAGGGCGCTATAACATTTTGTGGCGATTATTCATCACTGTTACCGGATTGGAGCCCAGATAGCGCTATATCTGGGCTCCAATCCGGTAAGGCGATGAACAATACAACCTATGACCTATGCCTTATGAATAGCCATAGCGCATGTACACGCACACGTACATGTACCCAACCGGCGCCCGCCTGTACTCCACGGGTGCCCGTTTTAAACTTCTCTTTTTTCTAGTTCAATGTGACTTGTACCCAACCGGCGCCCACCTGAGGTGTACTCCAGGGGTGCCCGTTTGATACTTCTCTGTTTTTCTTCACTATGAGCACACAACCGGCGCCCGCCTGTACTCCACCGGTACCCTGATTTAAACACCATTGAATTTCTCTTGAAACAAGCTTTCCAATGATAGAAATTTGTTGAGGTTTGGCGAAAAAATGCAAAACCAACCGAATTCCCAACACAATCCCTTGTGAAAATCGTGCGGACTACGAACGACCACCATGCAAAAAAAAATAAATAAATAAAATAAACACAAATTCACACACCTTTCTGCAATTCAGGCCATTTATATATCTCCTCCACTTGCTTGCCTAAAATACCTTGTGCCAATCGTAACAACACTACAACAAAAAATGAGAATCTAAGCGAGTTTGAACAGATTTTAATGCCCTATTCTAAATAGGTTTTCCTTTCACGGTCTATCAATAACTGTTTCTAAAACTGAAAGTCAAGAGAGGGCGCTATAACATTTTGTGGCGATTATTCATCACTGTTACCGGATTGGAGCCCAGATAGCGCTATCTGGGCTCCAATCCGGTAAGGCGATGAACAATACAACCTATGACCTATGCCTTATGAATAGCCATAGCGCATGTACGTACACGTACACGTACATGTACCCAACCGGCGCCCGCCTGTACTGCACGGGTGCCCGTTTTTTTTTCTTTTTTTTTTTCAATGTGACTTGTACCCAACCGGCGCCCACCTGAGGTGTACTCCAGGGGGGCCCGTTTTATACTTCTCTGTTTTTCTTCACTATGAGCACACAACCGGCGCCCGCCTGTACTCCACCGGTACCCTGATTTAAACACCATTGAATTTCTCTTGAAACAAGCTTTCCAATGATAGAAATTTGTTGAGGTTTGGCGAAAAAATGCAAAACCAACCGAATTCCCAACACAATCCCTTGTGAAAATCGTGCGGACTACGAACGACCACCATGCAAAAACAATTAATAAATAAAATAAACACAAATTCACACACCTTTCTGCAATTCAGGCCATTTATATATCTCCTCCACTTGCTTGCCTAAAATACCTTGTGCCAATCGTAACAACACTACAACAAAAAATGAGAATCTAAGCGAATTTGAACAGATTTTAATGCCCTATTCTAAATAGGTTTTCCTTTCACGGTCTATCAATAACTGTTTCTAAAACTCAAAGTCAAGAGAGGGCGCTATAACATTTTGTGGCGATTATTCATCACTGTTACCGGATTGGAGCCCAGATAGCGCTATCTGGGCTCCAATCCGGTAAGGCGATGAACAATACAACCTATGACCTATGCCTTATGAATAGCCATAGCGCATGTACATGTACACGTACATGTACCCAACCGGCGCCCGCCTGTACTCCACGGGTGCCCGTTTTAAACTTCTCTTTTTTCTTCAATGTGACTTGTACCCAACCGGCGCCCACCTGAGGTGTACTCCAGGGGTGCCCGTTTTAAACTTCTCTGTTTTTCTTCACTATGAGCACACAACCGGCGCCCGCCTGTACTCCACCGGTACCCTGATTTAAACACCATTGAATTTCTCTTGAAACAAGCTTTCCAATGATAGAAATTTGTTGAGGTTTGGCAAAAAAATGCAAAACCAACCGAATTCCCAACACAATCCCTTGTGAAAATCGTGCGGACTACGAACGACCACCATGCAAAAAAAATAAATAAATAAAATAAACACAAATTCACACACCTTTCTGCAATTCAGGCCATTTATATATCTCCTCCACTTGCTTGCCTAAAATACCTTGTGCCAATCGTAACAACACTACAACAAAAAATGAGAATCTAAGCGAGTTTGAACAGATTTTAATGCCCTATTCTAAATAGGTTTTCCTTTCACGGTCTATCAATAACTGTTTCTAAAACTCAAAGTCAAGAGAGGGCGCTATAACATTTTGTGGCGATTATTCATCACTGTTACCGGATTGGAGCCCAGATAGCGCTATATCTGGGCTCCAATCCGGTAAGGCGATGAACAATACAACCTATGACCTATGCCTTATGAATAGCCATAGCGCATGTACACGTACACGTACATGTACCCAACCGGCGCCCGCCTGTACTCCACGGGTGCCCGTTTTAAACTTCTCTTTTTTCTAGTTCAATGTGACTTGTACCCAACCGGCGCCCACCTGAGGTGTACTCCAGGGGTGCCCGTTTGATACTTCTCTGTTTTTCTTCACTATGAGCACACAACCGGCGCCCGCCTGTACTCCACCGGTACCCTGATTTAAACACCATTGAATTTCTCTTGAAACAAGCTTTCCAATGATAGAAATTTGTTGAGGTTTGGCGAAAAAATGCAAAACCAACCGAATTCCCAACACAATCCCTTGTGAAAATCGTGCGGACTACGAACGACCACCATGCAAAAAAAAAAAATAAAATAAAATAAACACAAATTCACACACCTTTCTGCAATTCAGGCCATTTATATATCTCCTCCACTTGCTTGCCTAAAATACCTTGTGCCAATCGTAACAACACTACAACAAAAAATGAGAATCTAAGCGAGTTTGAACTGATTTTAATGCCCTATTCTAAATAGGTTTTCCTTTCACGGTCTATCAATAACTGTTTCTAAAACTCAAAGTCAAGAGAGGGCGCTATAACATTTTGTGGCGATTATTCATCACTGTTACCGGATTGGAGCCCAGATAGCGCTATCTGGGCTCCAATCCGGTAAGGCGATGCACAATACAACCTATGACCTATGCCTTATGAATAGCCATAGCGCATGTACACGTACACATACATGTACCCAACCGGCGCCCGCCTGTACTCCACGGGTGCCCGTTTTAAACTTCTCTTTTTTCTTCAATGTGACTTGTACCCAACCGGCGCCCACCTGAGGTGTACTCCAGGGGTGCCCGTTTTATACTTCTCTGTTTTTCTTCACTATGAGCACACAACCGGCGCCCGCCTGTACTCCACCGGTACCCTGATTGAAACACCATTGAATTTCTCTTGAAACAAGCTTTCCAATGATAGAAATTTGTTGAGGTTTGGCGAAAAAATGCAAAACCAACCGAATTCCCAACACAATCCCTTGTGAAAATCGTGCGGACTACGAACGACCACCATGCAAAAAAAATAAATAAATAAAATAAACACAAATTCACACACCTTTCTGCAATTCAGGCCATTTATATATCTCCTCCACTTGCTTGCCTAAAATACCTTGTGCCAATCGTAACAACACTACAACAAAAAATGAGAATCTAAGCGAGTTTGAACAGATTTTAATGCCCTATTCTAAATAGGTTTTCCTTTCACGTTCTATCAATAACTGTTTCTAAAACTCAAAGTCAAGAGAGGGCGCTATAACATTTTGTGGCGATTATTCATCACTGTTACCGGATTGGAGCCCAGATAGCGCTATCTGGGCTCCAATCCGGTAATTAAGGCGATGAACAATACAACCTATGACCTATGCCTTATGAATAGCCATAGCGCATGTACACGTACACGTACATGTACCCAACCGGCGCCCGCCTGTACTCCACGGGTGCCCGTTTTAAACTTCTCTTTTTTCTTCAATGTGACTTGTACCCAACCGGCGCCCACCTGAGGTGTACTCCAGAGGGTGCCCGTTTTATACTTCTCTGTTTTTCTTCACTATGAGCACACAACCGGCGCCCGCCTGTACTCCACCGGTACCCTGATTTAAACACCATTGAATTTCTCTTGAAACAAGCTTTCCAATGATAGAAATTTGTTGAGGTTTGGCGAAAAAATGCAAAACCAACCGAATTCCCAACACAATCCCTTGTGAAAATCTTGCGGACTACGAACGACCACCATGCAAAAAAAATAAATAAATAAAATAAACACAAATTCACACACCTTTCTGCAATTCAGGCCATTTATATATCTCCTCCACTTGCTTGCCTAAAATACCTTGTGCCAATCGTAACAACACTACAACAAAAAATTAGAATCTAAGCGAGTTTGAATAGATTTTAATGCCCTATTCTAAATAGATAAATAACTAAAAGATAAAATAAAGATATTTCAATATAAAAACAGTGCTTTGAAAAATCACAACCCAGCAATGTAAATTACAAAGAGAGACAATTATGGTTCCAAAAGTGTCTAAAGCTATAATTATGGTCATGATGGTGAAAGAATTAGCAAAATGATAAAAATCAAAATAGCATACATAAATACACACACAAACATGCATGTGCGTTTTCCTATACTTATGAGGACCATGAATGGAACCCTTCTTTTGTTCCCTTCGTTTGTACTTTTTCCGAACAGCTCCTACAATGTATAAGGTTTGTACACGAAATTCTCCCGAGGACTCGGCCCAAGTCCTTGGTGTCATTGTTATCCCTAATCCCCCATTGTCCCAAGTCCTCTCTGGTATACCCACTCATACATAACTTGTAATGATATTGGCTGTATCCGTGCTATGGGTGATCGAACCACTTGATAAGGGGCAATGTGAATGCACTCATATAGCAAAGCTTAAATGTCAAGCGAAGGCGCTTTGCAAGGGTTAAATATCCTGTCACTCAAAAGTCTTTTTGATCCGCACATTATGCGTTCTGATGATTTTAACCCCCAAAAAGTGAAATGTGGTGGCGCCCTTCACGTTCGCAGCACAATCAACCTCTAAATTAGGCTGGTGCCTTTTGGTCATTCGATGTCAATCTAATGCGGGAAAGCGTGCTAATCCCGCGCATGATGTGACGGCATACCAGACTCATGCCGACATGTCCGACAAATCGCCAGCGATTAAACCCAACGAAACAGCTGTAGTTGGGCTGGGCTGCAAAGATCCCTCAAACTCGAATAAAAACTCCTCCAAAATGTTCTCTTTGACCCAGAGCCTACTCAGGCACCTGACTTCCCCGGATTTGCTGTCCCAAGGCCAGCTGAAACGACTGAAGGAGCATAAGTATAGCGCGGAAGGGGCGTCGTTGTTTGAAGGGTTCATGCAGGTGTTTTGGCGGTGGTTAATCGAGCAGGTTCCCAAGACAATCGCGCCAAACACTATCACCATAGTGGGCCTCACCTTGAATGTTCTGGGCGCGGTGATACTCATGCTCTTCAGCCCCACGGCTACGGAACCGGTAGTAATATGAGAGGCTTTAGTGTAGGGCGATTGTGTAGTGTAGGGCCCTGTTCAGGGAACGAAAATCCACTTTTAGGTTATTGGAATTGCCAAACTAGTTAGCGACATTACAAACCAAAACTCAAAAGGTATGCCGTAGATAAAGGGCAGGGTTTTAGTTTTTGAGGGAAATTTTGTGGTAAAGCGACGATGAAGACGACAAATGCGAAAATACTGAAATATGGCGAGTACAAAACACACAAAACCGAGTTGATTCACATGGCAACTGCCGTAAAGTGCTCAAGAAAATTGCATTTTCTACTGCAATAAACTGTTCAAAATTACTGTTCAAAAAAAGATGTCAATATAATTCAGAGAAGTCTGCTTTAGGTTGAAAAAGTCAATTTGGAATGAGAAAAATACCCTTGACTCTAATTTGATCAAAACTAAAGAGGGCCCTACACTACAAAATCCCCCTTAAAAAAATGTTTTTCTGGAAAGAGTTCCATATCCGGACATCACTTATACCTCGTGCACAAAGTCTATGGGCCGTGACAGAAAAAGTCAAAGTATTTTCAAAGAATAAGTTGAAAAATTTTCCCTCCTAAATTCGTGTTTCTTCATCAGATTTACACTTTTTGGTAGTTTTTAAGTCATATTAAGGGAAAATAAGTGATGTCCGGATATGGAACTCATTCCGTTTTTCTAGTTTCTAAGGTTAGTAAATCATGGTTTTGATCATTTCAAAATGACATTTACGACCTCAAGCAATCTTCCTTTATTGCTAGTTTTAGTAATTGTAAAGATGCAATTTTCTGATTATAATGCCATCAACAACCCACAGCATAAAGGCGCCCTCTGTCGACAGCAAACGATGTCAAACTTTGGAGTTGTGAATCTTGTAGTCTTGGTATTAAAGCGATATTCTTGTAAAATTTCACCATTTCAAGTGACATTTCAAGGAACTGAACCTAGCCTACGTGTACATAGCCATATCAAGTTCAAAGCATTATGAAATGTTGTGGCAGAAAATTTTGTGACGAGAGAGTTATGGATCATGAAAAAAATTGAAAATTTTCTTCCGCAGCATTTTCAGGATTTGTGAAAACCTGACAGTTCTGGAAGTACGTGACAGGTTCTCAGATATTTTTCTCCTTAAAAATCCTCAAAACCACAAAACAAATTAGAAAAGAAAAATATTCAAAGTTTACTCTTTAACTAGACAAAATTTGCCAAAGAAAAAAAAGATAGTGGAGTAAAGAAAGGTTTATAATTGACAAATGGCTTGATGACCAAGGGTTCCTGTCATGACTGGTAGTAGCAATAGACTGATCCCTTATCCCCGCCCCTTTAGGCTCTGCCCCTTTAGGCCCCGCCCCTTTATGTATTAACCAATCAGAGCTAAGACTATGTTCTGAAAGAATTATGAAAAATAGTGACGGATGTGAGACGTGTACTAGCTGTAATTTGTCAATATGTCAGGGGGCTTAAAAGAACCGGTCTGTTGTCACAGAGAATAATTCATTTTTTGGGGGCAGGTGGTAGGGTAGGTGACTGATAACCTTATCCTATCTACATTGTGGACGTCTTTTCCCGTTTTGTGTCTTCAGGCACCAGGCTGGGCGTACGTGACAGCAGCGCTAACACTGTTTATTTATCAATCTCTGGATGCCATTGATGGTAAGCAGGCTCGACGGACACAGACCAGTTCACCTATGGGGGAGCTCTTCGACCATGGATGCGATTCGGTCTCAATAGGTAATGTGCCTTGTCTGATATTGGTTTTCTTAAATTTGCAGTTTGCATCTTAACTAAGCCGATTATTGTACCGTGTGAACTACCAAACTAAAAGATCTGGTTTTCAGTTGAAATAAGTAGGAAAACTTATAAGTTTAGAGCATCAACATTTACTAGAAAGGGTATTTAAAATGGCACACATTGCCTTGTAGGTGCCCAAATGGAATACAAAAACTGCAAAAATTTCTAAAATTGCCTTAATATCTTCTTTTATCTTAACCCTAACCCCCTAGGCCCTTATTGCTAGGAACCATCCTCAATCCTCCAAAATCCTCCTGTGCTTCAATCACCATTCCTCCTCAATCCTCCAAAATACTTTGCTTCAATCACCATTCAATCACCATTCCTCCTCAATCCTCCAAAATCCTCCTGTGCTTCAATCACCATTCCTCCTCAATCCTCCAAAATCCTCCGTGCTTCAATCACCATTCATCCTCAATCCTCCAAAATCCTCCAAAACCACCATGAGGATTTTGGAGGATTGAGGAGGGTTAGGGTTAATGAATGTTCAGTTCGCATAAACTATCCAGACACACATGGAAACATTCGATTAACCCTCCCTCTCTCGGTGCCAAAATGGAGCCAACTACCCTACCTATCAAAACCTATCGAGTTTCAGGTTGAAACGCACAAGCTGTTGGAGAGGAAGGGCTTAGGTTTTTTGATAGGTATAGTTATAACAGTAGGAGGTTTAAAAGTTATGTTTTAGCTATATGTGAAAATGTAATTCTTTTTGAAGACGAACTTCCGATGTTTCAACCACATTTAGAGGGTCTGCAAAGTCTGACAATCAACATAAATGTTGCTTAAATGTGTCTGTCAAATCATCATAGCTCCATGTGAAGTAATAGTGCTAAGGCTCTACAATCCTGGACCCATCAAAATACATCACAACATGTGTTGGATTTTGGTGGATTTGGGATGGTTAGGGTTAATTCTTTCGTTGTTTTTTCTCTTCCACCAGTATTTGTGTCCATCGAGTTCGCCATTTCAGTTCAGCTTGGAGAATGGCCAGGGTTTCTCTTTATGACCGTGGTCTCGTCCATCTTTATGTTCTACAGCGCACACTGGCAGACATATGTATCCGGAACGTTGCATTTTGGAAAGTAAGGGCCCTAGCATGAAATGCTGATTTTCCTGCAAATCTGGATGCTCATTGCCTGTTGCGCGCTGTACGAACAAATGTCGCCAGCCGTCACCATATTACCACTCGTGGAACATTAATAAATCATTGCTACCTAGCCTAGTGCCTGCTTGCGTCATGTTGGTACGAGTTTTACGTACGTTAATTCATTGCGTGGAGTGGTAAGATGGCGGACGGTGTCCTCAACTTAAACAGCCAATGATCTATCCAGATTTTTGTACATGGAGATCAGTAGGTAGGTACTTTTACCCGAGTACCTCGTTGGGAAAGAGTTCGACTTATTTTCCCTTAATATGATTACAAAATTAGCAAAATGTGTAAATCTGATGAAGAAACACAAATTTAGGAGGGAAATTCTTTTAACTTATTCTTAAAAAATACTTTGACTTTTTCTGTCATGGCCCATAGACTTTGTGAACGAGGTCTAAGTGATGGCCGGATATGGAACTCTTTCCCTTCGTTGTAATACTTGTAATTGTATGTAATGATAAAAGTCCTCGTCTACACCCTGCAACACTGCTTCAAGCAGGCTCTAACCATAAATGGATATCTCATTTGTTTTAGGTTTGATGTGACAGAAACACAACTGTCACTAATTGCCATATTTACCCTATCGGGATTCTTCGGACCACAGATTTGGGCATTTAAGGTAAGTTGTATCGGCCGTTTTACAAGGATTTTGTTTTTGTTTTTTGTAGGTTGCTTTTGGGACGCCAATGTAGGCCTTTAACAATTGACCTGACACTGAAGAATTTTGTGGACACGGCTCATAAGATATTGTCCAATGAGAGACTTTTGAGACGTTGACGGCAGCAGACAAACCGGTCCTTTTTGCTAGTTCTGAGCATGCGCGGGTAGTTCTGAGCACGCGCAACAATGGAAAAAGACCGGTATGTCTACTACCACCAGCTTCTCAAAAGTCTCCAATTACATTACCACATGTAATTATTCCGTCGACGCTCAGTGTGCAAACTTGGATGCAAAACTTACAGCATAAAATTCCACAGGGCCTTCTGAGGAGTGTGGCTAACTCGCAGATGGTTAGTAGACCGTATCAAATATGACGTCATGGCAGCCATGTTGTGGGACACATGCATATGTGCCAATGTTATATGCTTGTACCACAATATGACGGCCTATTGTTGTAGCTGTAGTGACAGTGGGTATGCGATATGGTCTATTGCCGACAAATTTTACTATTCAAATTGTTGTGAATGGCTTCTAGTAGTGGTCAGTGCTTTTTCAAAGTTAACAAAGAAACTGGCAGGAGCGGGATTCGAACCTGCGACCTCTGGGTTACCATACCGGCTCTCTACCAACTGAGCTATTTTGCCCTATGTTGGCTCCCAAATTGCCAGTATCTTTGTTCGGGTGGGCGCTGCCAGTTTCTTTGTTCACTTTGAAAATGTATTCAAATTTACCTAGTCAGTTTCCCTTGTGGTTTGTTTGACGAATTACATCTTGAATGCTATTTGTTTTCTTCATTTCCCCCCACAGATCTTGGGTTTGGAGCTGAAAGTTTTCGTGTTCTTTCTAGCCTCGGGGTTAGCCTTCATTTCTTTTTGTAGTTACATCATGGTGATCCTTGGCGGCGGAGGAAAGGGCAAAGATGGCTCCACAGTGGCTGTAAGTCAATGTCTAGATTAGAGGAGTTGGTTAAAGTGATAATGTTCCATTGAATCAGTCGGGAATCTTAAGAGCTGGTTTTATGTCAAACCCGGGTGACTCCTATGGCATAAACAGTATTTATAACACACCTCTTGTTGGTTCTTTGTCCTGGTTGGCTGAAACACGGTCACGTGAGATTCACTATTAATATAGGCTAGTGCATGAAATTTGCCTCAGTGTGAACTAAATGCACGTCAAGACATCGCGCGCGTGTCATTTCCGGAGTATACACTTATACTCAAAATTGTTGACTGGTTACATCGCCCTCAACTACAACTTTATTGGATGTGTGGTTTTATTCATAATCACTAAGCGTACAGTCAACAACTCAAACACTGAATCTAGGGAAACTGCTGCTGCTGCTGCTGCTGCTGCTGCTGCTGCTGCTGCTGCTGCTGCACTTGACCATCATACGGGTCGTAGTAACCTCCCCACTCAAGAGCAAGAGACCAGCACTCGTTTAGTGACAGATGCACAGCATCCGCGACCTGTTTAAGCCAGGTATGTGAGTGACCAGACGAGGTCATATTTTCACCTTCTGGTCACCCATAGTCCATCTGGGCGCATACACGTGCACTAGTGACCTCATTGCAAGTCCATATGTGTATACTAGGAGATTGTCAAAGCTTTTTTTTTCAGCTCCTACACAGGCAGTCAGCTAACCAAACCCAGATGTTCCTCCATGTATTGTTTTTGCGTGTATCATTTTATCCCCTAACGTCAGGCTGTCATTGATGGGGGGCTGGTATGCCAAGAACGAGCTGTGTAGCCAAGCGTAAATGCAAACAATAGGCACACTGAATAGAGTGGTCCTGTTCATTACACTTGGAGATCCCCTTTCATGTGAATGAAAACTTTGTTTGAAAAAGCTCCACTTATTCTTTACACTCCCATTCAAGAACAATATAGTTGAAACATGAATGGATTCAGTATGCGCAGGAATGTGCATATAGATGACAACCGGCCAGGTGGTCTTTTTCAAACCACGGCTATGGCCGTCGTCCGTTATTTAGGAGGTAAAGAGTACTAATGTAAAAGCAAAACTGGTCTTAAAAAAAAAATGAAATTATCTAGTTGTCCGAAGTTTTTCACTCGTGAAGACGGACTGTGTTTTGCCAGTGTTGGACGTATTATTAGGAGTGTATTCACAAAGCTAACTAAAGCACATGACCAGCAACCTTTTCCAGATTAGTCATTCACACAGAAGACTGTACATGTATTTTGAAATTGTTAAGGCTTGTGTAAACAAATTTGTCAGGATACAAGTGTGATTGCGCCGGCACTTCACATCGGCTTCGTCATCTTGCTGGCTGTGATAATTAAGTATAAGTCGCACACCGGTCTCTATGAGAACCAGCCATGTGTCTACATGCTGATGTTTGGTGTGGTTGCCTCCAAGATAACCAACAAACTTGTGGTGAGTTTCATAGCCCTCGGTTGTCCCGAGCGAGCAAGTCTGTCAAGGAAAAATATCATGCTTTTGTAGTGTTGTAGTCGAGACCATTTCAAGACCAGGCACAAGACAATTCACAAGACAATTCACAAGACAATTCACAAGACCAGCTTGTAACAGGCACAAGTAACAGGCATAAACCATGACAAAGGAATGCTTTTGTTACAGTTCATTTGAATAGCTTTGATTATTAGACTGCTGGTCTTGTGCGGTCTTGTAATGGTCTTGACTGCAACACTCACCTTTTCATTATGATTGTTAGCAATCTAAATATGTAAATATATGTGACATCACTCATTCTGTGTTATTTATTTTCCGCATATTTAGTAGTTGTTCTTTCCTGTTGCATTCTCCCGAGTTTTTTCAAAAAGCTAACAGTGCTGTGGACGTCAAACATGGATTTCTCTTCTTTAGCCTCTGTTTTGGCAGTACATTACAACTCCCTACAACGCTTCCTCATCCACAGATTTGATAATTCAACACAACTCCACACTTTATCCACACCCTAATCAACTATTTCCAATTTTCTATTTTAACAAGTTGCTGACGTGACTAAGAGTGCTGTGGATATCTCTTTCTCATCCACAAATTTAATGATTCAACGCGTTCAACACCTTACCAACGCCCTTATCAACTATTCCATTCTCTATTTCCACAGGTTGCTCACATGACCAAAAGTGCCATGGATCTTCTTGACACTGCCTTCATTGGACCTGGCCTCCTCTTTCTCAACCAGTATTTTGATACTCCTTTGCCTGAAAACCTGCTCCTCTGGATTGCTCTGGTAAGACGTTGTCTTCAGTGCCCCACCCAAAGGGGTGGGGCCACTTGGGGATTTCCAAAAACAAATATGAATAATTTGCAGGGCTGAGATTTTTCTGGATTTTTCCCGATTTCAGGATTTTTGGTGAGATGTCTTCCAGATTTCAGGAATATTTGTTGGTCCTTAAATTGTTTTTATCATTCCAAAATGACCTCTGCAACCCGAAACAGTCTTCTTTTCATTACAATGACCCTATTTCTGAACCGTAACTTTTGGTAGAAAATGCAGTTTTCCTGTGCATTTTTCAGCAACGCCATACAAATTAAATGCCACAAAAATCTTTCGGGTGAAATTTTCCGTTTTCCTCAAATCTCACCACTGAAATTGTGGTAAAGACTCCGGGTCACAATTTTTCAGTTGACTTTAAAAAAAATAATATTCTGAAGGCATGCCACTGATTTCTTTGTTTTTTTGTTGTGCTTGTGCCAAATAATAATGAGAATGACTTCTTAAAATTGTTCAATTTCAGGTCTTCTGTATGGCCGACCTGTTCCGCTATGCTGTCCTTGTGTGCCAACAGATATCGATGAATCTTGGCATCTACTGTTTCGACATCACACAACGGAGACCTATCCAAGTTAGTGCCCGCCCTGCCTTAAAGTAATACTGTGTCTACCTTACTATTACCGTGTCTTTTTTTTTTAAGCCTTGTTCCAGTAGTTTTAATTGTATGTACATTTATGCACAATAGACTCTCTAGCATAAATAGTTGAGTTGGGAAATTGTTTTGAGTATTATATTGAACAGAAAATGCCATTGTTTTTATGGCCTACTGTGCAAAGTTAATGCGTTTATTTACCATAGGGTGTCAGGTTACAAGCTACTTGTATTTTAAACAGCAGATTAGAGAGGATCTCTGTCCACACTTTTTGATTATTTGGCGTTGTTAGAAGGCATAATTTTAGACGAGTTATTTAACTTTTGATAGGGGTGCATGGAAACAAGAAACAGTTTACTGTATAAACAAAGACAGTAAATTTTGCAGCCTGGGAGCCAGAACTGACTAAATTGATAAAACCAAATGCAAACACAGATTAAGATAATTCCTTCTCAGAAAGTAGTCCTTTTTCTTATTCTACCTTTGCATGCCCTAATATATAAAGTCAACTATTGGTCCAGCAAACATTTTGTGCCTTTGTTATGGAGGAATTTGACATTAGCCCCTTCTGCGCAATTCTGGGTTGAAAGCGAGAATGTCACTGGCAAACAAAACAACGCTTTTCAGCACATTCATTCATGCATGAATTAATCAGGCCATAAAAGGAAGCGCAGGCGCACGATCAGCATAAAGTTGTTTACTCTGACATTGAGATCCTCGTTTTCAAACGCGGAAGTGCGCAGATCGGCGCTAAACTCGTCGTTGTGGGATTCCTCTATTGAATAAGAGTTGCTGTGATAGGACATTCTTTTACAAGCTGCACTCACACCATGCTGCTATGATGGGTCAGGAGTTATTCTTTTTCTTATTTTAACCTGGGAAATTATTTAACCATGACCTTATTTTGGTCATGATACTTGTGTCCTTGAGCAAGACACTTGATCACAATTGCTTCTCTCCACCCAGGATTAGAAATGGGTAGAAATGGGTACCAGTGAGATTCAGGGAGTGACTACGAAGGACTGGCATCCTGTCATGGAGAAGGAGTATTTTCAGTTGTTCAGTACAAAGGAAACCGGATATGTACACCAGCCTGACGAGCCATGTTGCCTCAGCACAGACTTTATTACTTTACTTGATTTTTGAAAAAAACAAACGGAAAGTTGTGTTCGTCTCGGATTGTGCGTGTTCAGCATCACAATTCATGTATTTAGTGCCAAGTGTGAAATGTGTCGTATACGAAATGACGGAAGCGTTCGTCTATGTAAGCCAGCGTATAATCGGTGTAGCCTGCTTGCAGATATACTCATTCATGATATCTAATGCAAATCTGCCATAATGCTTTTTGTTAATGTATAATGTACGGTCTATTCATTTCACTGAGCTGTGACAGTGTCGTCAACCTTTTCTATTTTTTAATATCTCAGTGTTGGTTGACATTATGATTTTATGATAAGTATAGTTGTCAGTAACTATAGCTAAAACATGCTATAATGAATCTTTAAAAAATGTATATTTTTAACAGTGATGATCAGACAAAAAATGTGAAAATGCAATGTTGTGGTCGGATCTGTTGTAATGGAATGTGTTGCATTACTATACACATGCTGAAAAGGTGGACAGTTAAGGTTTTTTCATGATTGTGTTTAAAGGTCCAGCGAAGTGAAAATAATTATTGTTCTCAAAGATATTGTGCACGAAAGTAGATCCTTCTGAACTGTAAAAAAAAAGGAATTCCCTTGTGGACATGAAATAAGGATTGTGTTCTTGTTTACTATAAAAATGTTGAAGTTATTTTCGGACATTAGTTCATAAAAAATCGGTTGGCGCAGTGATGTTAATCAAGGTACCCAGTTCAGGCAACTGTAGTACAAAAAAGAAGTTTGTTTATTGACTGGCTACCATGTGCTAAAACAAAAACACGCATTCAGAAGATTGACACCAGGAAAATTAATAATGTAAATGTTTATGCACAAGTCGGCTGTAATACGGACACTCCCATTATGTGACATCACTCCTGTGTCATAAACGCCTTCAGAATGTCAAACTGGTGATGGTAAATTGGACGTACAGGAGGCACGATGTTGATTAAACCTGCTGTGTTCTAAGTGGGTTTTCCTATACAAAGGAACGATGGAAAAATATTTTTGAACGAAAAATATGCACTTTGCATTAACATTGTAAACAATAAGACGTGTCCAGCTCCTTATTCTAAATTTGAAACTTATTACATCTGTTTCTTGTCGGGGGCCGATTTTTGTGGAATTGTCATACCTGAAAGTTCGTAACTTATCTAATGCTGACAAATCGGCGGTAGTTTGAAACTTATTTTTCGGGCTGCCACATCAACAAATCACAGACACACATCTTTAAATATTTAAAATTCCGTTTGACAACTACACTCCATAAAATGAGAATCGTACAATTTATGATATTGGGGTGAATTCACGGAGCTGCTCAGCACAAAAAAAGGACACAATTTTTTACTTTGTAAAAACGGGTTAAGAGACTAAAGTCTGATTTTCATGCAAATTAACAAACTGCTCAGTTACCAGTCACACGCAATATACATCTCGTGAAAATTTGGTTGGTAATCCCGTTTTTATTATGGAGAAATTTTCATGCTAAGCAAATTTTTCCGCCGAGGAGGTTTGTGAAACTGGCCCCAGGTCATTCCATTTTGGTCCAACAAGTACAGGGGTATAATTCGTATTTGTTTCTCATCCTAATCAGTCTGGAGTTTATTTGTTGTTTAGTCATTTGTATTTGAATTTTTAACAATGTAATTATTTTTTTTATTTGCTTTTTGGGGGCGTGATTGCGGTTGGGTGGGCTTTTAGGGGAAGTTAAAAAGTTACTTGTTCGTGTTTTATGGTTCTGTAGCAGGCAGAATGCACTTTAAAATACATCCGTTCTTGCAGGGATTGTAATGTTACTGTTGTTTTGCATCATTAGTGGCAAAGATTAGAAGCAGCCGAGAGCAGCAAAAAGGATGTAAAAATGTTCTTTATTGTTCGATATTTCTGTATACCGCCTCTTTTCCCCTCCCCAAAAAACTTCCATACACCATTGGCAAATCTTCCCCGGAGTTTCAGTCGGATGTAGTTAATTGGACCATGGAGGAAGTCACACCCCCCCCCCCCCCCCCCAGACAAATTGATTTTTAAACACCAATCTTTAAAAAACAACAATTTTACAACTCACAGCCCACCTCAACCTGTTTCAAGTCCAAAGTTTCACACATACTTCCCATAAAAATAATAACAAAAAAGTAAATACAGAATTTAAAGCTATGTCCGAAAACTATATTTGAAGGAAAGAATTTTCAACTACATGTACAACTCTGCATTCATCTGGTCTTCTGTTTGATGTGTTATTGGTGAAGACTGCCTAATGGACCTGTTAATAAACAGAGGCTAATCAATTATCAATTCAATAAAAAAAAAACAATTCTAGGGGTGCCACACCCTTAAACACGGACATAGCATCTAACTTGACTCGGCTAAAACGAACAGATCAATAAAACGTTTCATTTGGAAATCTCGTAATTTTAAAATCCTGCCAGTGACATGCTTTATGTGGCAAGTTACATATTGTCGAGGACTGTAGACTGGCAACATAATATTTCTGACAAACGGTTTAATAGTCTTTGGCTGAAATATCATGGGCCTTTCTGGTGGTAACGGACCTAAGACAAACTGACATCGTGTTCACCTCGTTGCAACCTCTGAATCCAGACGGGACGGCATGCTGTGGTATTACGGCATGCATTTCAATACATACAAGTTGAGATCATGTCAATTTCTGCCCGTTTTTGCAACAAACACCGTGACGTTTTTCAATGATCATGGAAACAAAACTGGTTTATTTTAGGCAACAAATACACCGTAAAATAATCCTCAAAATATGAATCTTCGTACAATGTACATTCTAAGCTTCCCGCATGTCCCAACTTGGCCAATCGTGGTAAACACTGATATCCAAATACACGTATTTCAAAGCAAGAAAGTGTGAAGAAAACAAAAACCAGTGATCACTTTTGTTTATAATTTCGTGGCCCAATCTTTTGTTCAGTATTAAGAGTGCATATCAAAACTCAATCACTGAAGTGTCTGCTAGGAAAACTGCCTTTCCCAAGCACCAGACGACAGAGTTGGAGTAGAGTCCCTGCAAGTACTTTCACAAGTACTTTCGCAAGCCCAGTCAACAAGCTGGTCACAAGTAACTGGATGAACAATGACAAAGGAATGCCTTTGTCAAAGCTCATTTGAAGTGCTTGTGATGGACTTGCAGGGACTTGTGATGGACTCGACTACATGTCCGCCAGACGACAGGTTTTACTATACATATACAGGAAAAGGTTGTGTTTGCGTGCACAGCTATACAATACCTATTAACCCTCCCTCTCTCAGGGCCAAAATCGACCCAGCTGCTGTACAGATCAAAGCCTATCAAATGACGGTTTGAAACATACACAAACTGTGAGAGTTGGTGTTTAGAGTTTTTGATAGGCTGTGATAGTATAGGAGGGTTAATAACACTGGAATCAACTGAGAACATGGTATCAGAAACACACTGTTCTCAGAAGGAGCGTTCAAAATGGCAGGGAAAGTCTCCATTTTTTTAAACGCTCCTTGAGCAAGCACCAATGTCCGTTTTACAATGTGTTTCATCATACCCATGTAGTTTATCAATTGTAGACCAATCCAGCCAAAACACCCGCTGCCGCCACACAAACTCTTGATGAATCCGGAGTTCAAGTTGAATATAGCCTTTTTCCGTTGAGTGAAATCTGTCACGCTCCCTTAGACTGACCAAAATCAAAGTCTTCAATGATGGGAATTGAAGCAAGAATCTACACAAGTCTACAATTTACTGCGAAGCCTTGAGCTCATGTACAAGCCTGAAATGAAACAGAAAGAAGGTGCTAATTAGCGTATTGTTTCTGGCTGTTATTCATGGGGTGCTGATATGCCAAAAACGGAGGTGTATTCTGAATAAAGTGGTCCTATTCATCGCACTTGGAGCCCCCCTTTTGTGTAAATAAAACCTTTTTTGAAAAAGCTCCATCTATTTATTACACTCCCATTCAAGTACAATATGGTTGAAACATTGATTGAGTACGCACAGGAATGCGCCTAGACATTAATCGGCCAGGTGGTCTTTTTTAAAGTGTAGCTATGGCCGTCTGTATTCTAAAGGGTAAAAATTGACCTATCGCGTCAACGCAGCTTGTGAATTATTGTCCAATCACATCAATTATAATTCCACGTGGAACGTGCAAAATCTGAGACAAACAAAAATTACCACACAAAATTCCCATAGGGTTGTCTAAGGGGCGTGGTTAACTCGTAAACGGCGATAGGTCAATTGTTACATAACAGGGATATTAGAGCCTTCGATGTATAACATTGAGTATGTGCAATCCGTAAGGTCAATGCCATTTTAATACATATATAAAGATGAGGCACTACATTAGCTAGGACACGCCTTACCATTGCATTGCCTCCTCCAGCCCCTCCCCTTTGAGGGCGGATGTCTTACAGATTTGGTACTTCCGATGTTTGAGCGCCGACAGGCCGAGTTCGCTGGCTACCTCCGTTGGCGTCAGGGCATTGTCCATGTCCTGCTTGTTGGCCATGACGAGCAGTAGGGCGTTTTTTAGTTCTTCTTCCTGTGTGGGTCAAGGGTCAATATGAATATTCATGAGGGCATTCTGTGTTTTGTTAGTTGGTCACGACCAGCAGCATGGCACTCAAGTTCTTCCAGGGACGGTCAAGGCTCAACATGAATATTCATGAGACCATGACAAGCAGCATGGTATTCTTCTCCATCCTGAGGTCAGGGGTTATTGAATGAATATGTATGATCACTGTTGAATTTGGCTTATTTTTAATTGGATTATAGTGGTTGCCAAGTAGTTGACAAGAAAACTACCTCAGGCAAGCCCAGATCAAAGTGTAGTAATATTAAGGGAATAAATATGTGCTGGGCCGGTTTTAAACGTACGTTTAAAACCGGCCCAGTACATATTTATTCCCATTCATAAAATACCTTTTTGTATAATTAAGCAAAAACCACCGAAAATTATAAATTTCCAATGATTTTGTTCAATTTGTTTTACCTTGGTTTGTAAAACACCCCTTCATCTATTTAATGGTTCGTGCCACGCGCGAGTAGTGGTAAAGATGTCCTTATAAGGAAATTGACGCGCGTCGCGGTGCAGAACGCAGCAGTGCCGGTGTAGCGTGAAATTATGGACTCTAAATACGGACGCATCGTTAGTATTGCGCTTGCGTTATTAGGAGAGTGACTAGTCGCTCGAGTGTTCAACCAATAAAATGGACCAGATTTTGTAGGACTCTACATTTCGTGTGACACCGGAAAAAATGTTTAAAACCGCGCCGTGTTTAAACAACTTCCAGCCGTGTTTAAACAACCGTTTAAACACACCCACGTGACAGGCTCTCGACCAATAGGGATAGTGAAACTCGCTGAGGCATTTATGAATTCTTATTAACCATCCTACTTCTATATTAAACTATAAAAAAACCAAAACAACTCACTTGTGTGTTACAACCTATCACTCGGTAGGTTTTGATAGATGGGGTATTTGGCTCCATTCTGGCACCGGGAGAGGGAGGGTTAAACCATGAAATTGGCCTGAATGCTTAATCATTGTTCTCCCTCAAGACCCAGATTCAAATGTGAAGAAATGAATGGGGATAAGTACATTTTAGACGTGCGGGAAACCGGAGAGACTAAGAGCCGAGAAGATCCTACACAAACAAGGCGGAACCACCAAACTCAACCCACGTGGACCAAGTGAGGTTCGAACCGGGTCACATGGGTAGAAGGTGTGGTAAGTACCAACATCTGACCACTCTACTTACTTCCAGCATGGCTACGAGCTCCGACTTGGAGATTCCTATCCTTTCCTTATCGGTGCTATCTACAACATATATGATGGCGTCTGTGTTCGAGTAGTAACATCTCCAGTAGGGTCTGTGCATTCCAGGAGTCAGAGGTTAAACAATATAGTTAGGGGGAAAATATAGCTTGAGACTTTGTACATAGAGTACCGAAGTCTGACGTCAGTTGCCGCGGCAATGGTTCCAAACACATGCAGTTTAGAATGTATTCTGGTTCCAAACATTGCATTGATTGACGTCATCACTTCGGTACTCTATTAGGATTATGGGTGCTGGATTTTGAGAAAAAAACAGAGTGTGACAGCCTGGGCCAAAACCAGGCTGTTCCTGCATGTTATGAATGGCATAAAATAAAAGATATATTTTAACACAGGATCTTACCCAAACAAAGATCGACACAATTTCATATTAGACAGCCATTCTTTGCTCTAACTTGGAACATAACCCTAACCCTGCCAGACGCAGCACAGTGCATCTGTGCTGACGGCTCCACTTTGCTGGACTCTCCACACAAGTCAATGTGACAAAGTATGCAATCTGATGCGTCTGGCAGGGTTCTAGCAAACATGCCCTGGAGGGTTAGGGTTAAGGGAGAGATGCGGGGAGAAAGTAGCTGGGTTTAACCCCTTGCGTACGGATGCCGCAAATGTGCGCAAAAAAAACAGTGCCACCAGGCCGGATGACGCAATTGTCCGCCGTTTGTGCAGTTTCAATCCATTGTTGGATTATTGTGTAGCGGTTCGCTTGGCTGCCATAACCGCCGTGGCACCCGGACGTCTCCCGTAAAATACCGTACTCAAGGGGTTTAACTCTGTATTTTATCCAAATGTAACACATAGGTATCCATCGTGAAATCTGAATCTTCCCCTTCTGTAAACTCCAACCTCCCAAAAAGTTTTCATCAACATTTGCTTTATTTTACCGTACCTGATGGACGTCTGTCCGCCAAGGTCCCAGACTTGAAATTTGATATTCCCGTATTTCACTGTTTCTACGTTGAATCCAATTGCTGTAAAGAACAGATAAGAAAGAAAAGGTTAACAAATATAAATCAAACAATTTTATTACCTACATGTACAAGTTTGCTTGAGTCGCGCAAATTGTAACAGCACCCTCTGTTAATAACTTTGTTGTTGGCAATAAATTAGCACAACTTGCAACCCACAATTCGGTTAAGAAACTGTCTGTGGAAATTTGACTAGTGAGCGAGATTGGAAGTCTGTAAGTCTCTCAAAATTCTGAGTTTAGGTCCAAAAAATTTGCCGACAGAAAACTCAGCACTCCATCTCTCTGCTGTGAACAGAGGGTACTGCAAACTACATAGCGAGTAAATATCAGTTATCTGTAGTAGATTTAACCTCATTTCCTGTGGAGGTAGGAGCTCTGTTGTACGAGGGGCAAATCGACAAATCAATAAAGTTGAAAAATCCCCTTACTGATGACAGCTGGGATTAGTCCAGTGGCCTGTGTGGGATAAAACAAGTGCAGCTCAATACTATAGTGATGGGCTTATCCAATACTATTGGTTATTACTGTAGTGATGCCCCTATTCTATACAATCCATGTAGTCCAAAAATATAGTGGGACGGGCATATCAGATTGAATCTACTTTAACTCAAGAACTGTGAGAATCACCTTTTCCCAGTTTTCTGGGTAAACGGTCTTAGTTTACTACACAACATGGATAGGATGCACTGTTTCAGATGGTCCTTTCGAGCACCATGCAAAAGACTGATCCAATAAGCACCGTCCGCCTAACATACTGACCAATCACAGCATTGCGCACTATCCATCTGTGACAGTCGCGGCACTGATTGGTCGATACATCAAGGGTGCTTAATGAAATGACTATTGGCAGATGCATTCTATTCATCAAGCACTGAAATCTGGTTCCTTGACTCACTCGGGATTGTAGTCACTACTTCCCCGACATGAAGGCGATAGAGTATGGTGGTCTTGCCGGCCCCATCGAGGCCAAGGATCAGAATTCTCAGCTCTTTGGAGCCGAAAAGGCCAGAAAATATTCTGCTGAAGAAGATCCCTGGAAAAAAAAATGAGAATAAAATGCACTCACGAAAGGGCTAACCAAGTACGGTTGAAGTCATAAGGTCGAGGGGTCACGATTTGAACTCCATGACAGCGAAAAGACATATCTTATGGGTGTCTCTGTGAATTGAACGGTAAATTTCACTAAGTAAACCTTAGTAATAGTACCTCCATCTAATCATGGAACTTCACTTGTTCCGCAGGTGGCGTATCTAGTATTTTGGTGGTCATTTTAAGGGTGAAATCGGATGTTTTTGTTCGGAAAGATTTTACTTTAATACCCCCTGCCAAAATCGGTAAGGAACAGCAAATCTTGGAAAATAAGCATCCAGTTGTGTTCATAATTGTATAAACACTCGGCACAACCTTTAATTTTGATAATTCATTTGGGACATTTTACTTTTTAGTGCGATATAGGGGAAGAAAGTTTGTGTTTTCTGTGTTAGAAGTTCTTGGCACCATGTACAGTCACTCAAAACTCCACTCAAACTCAAAGTGTTCACATACATGTTGATTTCTTCCTCATTTTTTTTACAGATTTTGCTGACATAAATCTTGAAATAACAGGTTGTTTCACATGTTTAGACAGTTGTTATCAAGGAGGGTTGGTTATTTTCCAAGATTTTGCTGTTCTTGACCGATTTTGGTGGGGGGTATTAAAGTAAAATCTTTCCTAACCATCAAAATCATGACCATGGATGATGGAGGAACAGGCACTTACAAACTCACCCATTTTACGTTGCCCTGCGTGTAGGTAAAATAGTTGTTAATTAATTAATAACAATGAATGAAACCAAATGAAAGCTAAACACAAAGCAATTCCATTAAACCCGACTCCTCAAAGCGGTTTTTGATAAACGACAATTCAGTTTCATGAGGTTTTCTGCGAATGTCTGGCAATATCTTTCGTCAGTTTCGTCGCGATCGTGTGTTTAGTCAGTGCCCAATCCCCATCGCATTGAATTTTACAAAATACATTGTACACATCATGGAATACAACGTGTCAGCAATGGGTGACGTCATGTTCTGACTGTGAATAATTTTAACGTGTAGTTGGTACGCGCTGGTGGTGAAGTTTGCCATTCGAAGTTTCTTCAAGTTGTGAACGAACCACTTGGATGGTGCCCCCCCCCCCCCCCCCCCCGCAATACAGAAGGTCCATATTGTTCTCTTCAGCAGGCTCTCTTAAATTTTCATTGTTGATGGAACAAAGAGCACGTAGTCTGCCGGAAGTGCCAACCAAACCTACAACAACAACACAAAGGGGAAGGGTACAAAGAACTAGGGTAAGAAAGTAGATGCAGGTATAGTTGTCTCTTTGTTTGGGCCTTCTTGAGAACCCTCACTCCTGGAAAGTTAGGGATTGTACTGTCGGTTGTGACGGACTGACGGCGTGCTTTACTTCGGGAGAACTTTGAATCACTGGCATGCAACCAACTTAGGGGCGGCAGAACACTTTTGAAAATGGGGGGGGGGGGGGGGGGGGGCCCAAAGCAGCGCCGGTGCTATGTTTTTCTTTATGCGGAACTGCCAAAAGTGGGGGGGGGGGGGGGGGGGGGGGTGGGCAATTGCCCAAAGTGGAAAAAGTGGGGGAAGGGGGGGGGGGGGGGGCAATGGCCCCCCTGCCCCCCCCCCCCCCCCTGTTCCGCCGCCAGTGCAACCAAGTGACTTTTATTAACTAAAGTGCGTGCGCGTAATAGGAGAAATATGTATCACAGCAAACAAATTAAATTTGATAAGGGGCCGGGGCCGGCCGGGTGGTGAGGCGGGGTATATAGGACTTTAAGTTTAATAAGGACAATGGTGGCATGATTTTACTGCTGAATGGTAAATTAACTGTCCAATTCTCCGTTTGTTTCAAACCATTGAGAAACAGTGCTCAGCCTCCGGTTAAATAAGAAGTAAAATTTACATTTGACCATTACTTTATCTAGTTGCCTGCCTTTGGGTTTTTTCTCCAGATAATGACACAAAGTACAACATTAAATACTCGGTGGAAATGTATTTTACTGATTTGCTAGTGAACTGGTACCTGATCGTTTGAAACCTAAAATTGATAGTGTAATATTCAGGAGCACTGACTACAGCTGTGACAAGCTCGTATACAGGGATGCCGTTACATTGTTCCGTGCTAATTTATGATAGGTTCGTTTGTACGCGAAATTGTGAGTTCGAGGTTGCATTTAAGCGCAGGCGTGTGTAGGGGCTACACATTTAGGGAAGTTCGCTGCAAAAATTAAAGATTTGATTGCAATTTTGAGCATTCACGGCCAAAATGTCTGCCCAACTCTTTGTTGGAAGGCTGAGTAAGCAGACCAGGCAGAGAGATGTGGAAGAGGTGTTTAGAAGGTACGGGCCAATGCAGAGATGCGAGCTGAAATACGGTAAGTACATTTTCATGATTTTGTAACTTGCGCGCTGCGCGTGCGCGTGCGCTAAAAATTGCCGCCATCTTGGCAGGGACCAAATTTTTTGTTTGTTGGTTCGGTTGTTTTTCTAGGCCACAGTATTGCCTACTGTCTACGTTGTTTTTGATATGGCACTTTATCTGTTTTAATCTCTTAAGAATCTTGAGCATGTTAGGTACAAAACCTTTTCGACATTCTCAATGCATTGTGGGTTTGAAGGCTTTCGAGTCAACTCGTACCTTGGCCAACTCGTACCTTGGTCAACTCGTACCTTGGACAACTCGTACCTTGGTCAACTCGTACCTTCGCCAACTCGTACCATGGCCAACTCGTACCTTTAATTAAGACAACTCGTACCGCGCAACAGGTGCATTAAAATTCATGCCAAGCCAAATTACCTCATTTGAAAAATATTATTCGATTGGAAGTACGGCGAGATCATAGTAAATTAAATCCTATTCACGACTTTGACAAAACAATTGTGCGCCTACTACTGCGCCATGCTAAGCTTCGGCAATAAATGCGCGCATCACCAGTAGGCCTATCAAATCAAGTTCAAATGGCAAACGCGTGCTCAATGCTTAGAGCCCGAGGTTGGCTACGGCACCGCAAAAGACCACAGAGTTAGGCCGAACTATAGAATATGACAATGGGCAAACTTAAGACGATTTATTAATTAATTCCACAACAAAGTAGGCCTACGTGCCAGCCACATACCTTCAATAAATTCAGAATGAATTTGCTATCAAAAGTAACAGCTAATTTATGAACTGCAAGTTAAACTAAAAAGTTAAGACGAAAAGCATCAACAACAGTATGGCGCACGGTCATCTTTAAAAAACCAACAATTTACTTCTCAACAAAGTACTACTGTAAACAAATGAATTCCTTACCTACGTTCCTTTTCAATCGAAGTCTAAAATAGCAAAAGTACAATTAACATGAATGCAGTCTAAAATAAACAAAAAAAGTACATGACACAAGTTATAGACCCTACATAAACACGAACATAATTAAATTATAAACCGGTAAATTGTTTTATATAAATAAAATCCACTTTCAATCAGAAAAAAAAATACATTTCACTTTACATTCCTTTTCTAGCAACGTCTAAAGTACCGAAAAGGCCTATAATAGTATAATTATATCAAAGCACATCAATCAGTTACGGCCCGGAGTAGAGTATTTCAAGGGCGGATCTAGGGGGGGGGGGCAAAGGGGGCCATGGCCCCCAAAACCAAACTTGTTTTACGTTTTTGAAATTTTTTTTTTTTAAACTGACGTCGCAAAAAAACAGCCACTGCCCACCCACAAAACCTCAGCCAAAAAATGTTTTGGCCCCTCCCAAAAAATTGCCCCCAAAAATGTTTGGCCCCCAAAAAATTGTGTTCTGGATCCGCCTTGATTTATATTTCAGAACATTGACGGTACGACTTGACTTCCGCGTTAAGGTACGAGTTGTCCTAACTGGAGGTACGAGTTGGCGAAGGTACGAGTTGGCAAAGGTACGAGTTGGTACGATGTTGTCGAGTTGAAGGTACGAGTTGGCCAAGGTACGAGTTGTCCAAGGTACGAGTTGACCTGTTACCGGTTGAAGGCCAAACCATGGAGGAAGGATATAGAAGGAGATAGAACAGAAACCCCCTTATCGGTCAAACAAATGCTTTCGAGTCAACTCGTACCTTGGCCAACTCGTACCTTGGCCAACTCGTACCTTGGTCAACTCGTACCTTGGTCAACTCGTACCTTGGTCAACTCGTACCTTCGCCAACTCCGTACCATGGCAACTCGTACCTTTAATTAAGACAACTCGTACCGCGCAACAGGTTTCGCGCGGTGCCGTGTGCATTAAAATTCATGCCAAGCCAAATTACCTCATTTGAAAAATAATATTCGATTGGAAGTACGGCGAGATCATAGTAAATTAAATCCTATTCACGACTTTGACAAAACAATTGTGCGCCTACTACTGCGCCATGCTAAGCTTCGGCAATAATGCGCGCATCACCAGTAGGCCTATCAATCAAGTTCAAACGGCAAACGCGGTGCTCAATGCTTAGAGCCCGAGTTGGCTACGGCACCGCAAAAGACCACAGAGTTAGGCCGAACTATAGAATATGACAATGGGCAAACTTAAGACGATTTATTAATTAATTCCACAACAAAGTAGGCCTACCTGCCAGCCACATACCTTCAATAAATTCAGAATGAATTTGCTATCAAAAGTAACAGCTAATTTATGAACTGCAAGTTAAACTAAAAAGTTAGACGAAAAGCATCAACAACAGTATGGCGCACGGTCATCTTTAAAAAACCAACAATTTACTTCTCTACAAAGTACTACTGTAAACAAATGAATTCCTACGTTCCTTTTCCATCGAAGTCTAAAATAGCAAAAGTACAATTGACATGAATGCAGTCTAAAATAAACAAAAAAAGTACATGACACAAGTTATAGACCCTACATAAACACGAACATAATTAAATTATAAACCGGTAAATTGTTTTATATAAATAAATCCACTTTCAATCAGAAAGAGATACATTTCACTTTACATTCCTTTTCTAGCAACGTCTAAAGTAACCGAAAAGGCCTATAATAGTATAATTATATCAAAGCACATCAATCAGTTACGGCCCGGAGTATTTCCAAGGGCGGATCTAGGGGGGGGGGGGGGGGGGCAAAGGGGGCCATGTTTTATGTTTTTGAAGAAATTTTTTTAACTGACGTCGCAAAAAAACAGCCACTGCGTACACCCACCCACAAAACTCAGCCAAAAAAATTGCCCCCCAAAAAATGTTTGGCCCCCAAAAAATTGTGTTCTGGATCTGCCCTTGATTTATATTTCAGAACATTGACGGTACGACTTGACTTCCGCGTTAAGTACGAGTAGTTGTCCTAACTGGAGGTACGAGTTGGCGAAGGTACGAGTTGGTACGATGTTGTCGAGTTGAAGGTACGAGTGGCCAAGGTACGAGTTGTCCAAGGTACGAGTTGACCAAGGTACGAGTTGACCAAACAAATTATCAGCACTGCGCCCGCCCGCTGCGGTCTTAAAGTTTTACGACCGCACTCGGCCCTTAGGCTTTGAACACAATGATCGTCGCCGCGATTTCGTTGGTAACCAACGTACTCAAGTTGTAGCTTGAAAATTCCAGCTCTAGGCTCATGACATGTGAGATTCGCCATTTAGACAGAGCTGGAAGGAATTCTATAGGGTTCGTTAGGGTCGGTTTAGATCTTGCCGATATCTTCCGTTTCCCTGAATATATCAACCAAACACTCACCTTGCCGCAGAGTACTCTTTTTTGGGGGGGGGGGGGGAGACTTGGCCTACAATTTTTTATAGTAAGCCAAACAACCTTTTTTTGGGGGGGGGTACTTTACATGGAATTCTAACGTTAGGACTTTCTCGCTAAACTCAAAACAGTTTCCAATTGTAAAATTAGTTTGGGACTTTTTGTATTAAAATAAAAATATTTGATTAATAAAATGGCTTGTTCAATCATGGAGTAAGGGTTCAATATATTTTTCCCTGAGTTAATTCCTTGTGAAGCTTGCCCCACTCCAGGGGCCTCCTTCAGTCATCTTGTGTGAGGGTGAAATTCAGTCAGAACCCCTAAAAAGTTATAGATGCATTTCTCGCATTTTTCTCAGTATAAGGGCGGGGGGGGGGGGGGGGGGGGCTAGGCCTATCAAGGTTTTTTTTTATATGTGCTTTCTCGGCTTTCTTTAAAATATTTTAGGGTCCATTTTTTTTAAGGTTTAAGTAAAACATTAATGAAAGCCTTGCAGCAAATTTTTATGTCGGAATTTGTCACCACATCAAACATTTTTTGGGAAAGGTGTATTTGAGTTTTTCGTGTATCAAGTTGCTCCAGTAGTCCTCCTGAACAAGATGATTTGATAAGATCTTGTTGGCAAGTACAAATTGTAATATTAAATCCTTGTAGTTTCACAAGATTTTTATGCGAAAGACGGCCCAACTTACAAGTTCCCTGGCTCTAAAAAGGAGATGCACATTGTCTGAAACCTAACCCAAGTTAACCCCCCTCTCGCAAAACCAGTTGCCATGATTCATAGTTGCTGAGGTGAGGCCAAATTAATGGAACCACGGCGGCAACTTTTACACGCGATCATTTCTTTCGTCGGCAACCCTTAACAAAAGCAAAACTCGCGACCATCGTCTTCGTCGGTGTCGTCGTCAGTCGACGGCTACCACTGATTCCAAGGGAAGTTCCTGGATGTCCGACCACGAGAATACCCCGCCACTAGTCAATCCTACCCCGATATCCATGGAGCCTCCATGGATACGTGGATACGCTATCATGATTTCCCTCATTGGCCAATAACGTGCGTGACTAATAAAGTCGCCAGGTCCTTTTTGTCGCCACTCGTACATGCATACATACAACTTAGTGCAGACAAAAAGAACCCGGTGACTTTATAGTATCTTGTTCCTCTCCGACTCTCTCTCACTCTGTATCTGCGTATCCGCGATTTTTAGGGTGCTACTTTCAGTTGGCGGGGTATTCTGCAGTTACTCCGAATCTTAAGTCTTAAAAAAAAAAAAAAAAAAAAAAAAAAAAAAACATACATACAAATAAAAGAAGTTTTCCCTGGTAAAGATCTATTTATCATGTTTATTCTCAACATTTGTACACGTATATTATACAAATATTGAGTATAGATCATCTGTACTACCCCCCCCCCCCCCCCCCCCCCCCGTTTATACATGTACGACATTGATTCTACATTATACAGCATAGCAAATAGAATGCACTTTACTAAATTGGCAAATGTGTGATAATAAGCCTTATCGCAAATACCGCCTGGTTGAGACGTCACAATAGTCAAAAGGCATTGTGGGAAGGAAAAGGAGCAATGTTTGTGCTTTTTCCTTTCCCACAATGCATTTGGATTATTGTGACATCTCAACCAGGCGGTATTTACGATAAGGTCTATAATGGTGTTTACTGTTTGTGTAGTGAAGGACACATGTATCTAAAACTTCTCTTTGTTTTACCACTTAAATAGTTTTCACCATTTTAAAATGAGGTGTGCAACATTATTAAGCAATTGTTCTTAATCCAAACAAATCTTAGATTGTACATGTAGTTTTAATAAATATCAACAATATCTCATTGTAAAAACCGCAATTTTCTTACCGCTTTAACTAACTTGAAAAGAACCGGACATGTTTTTTTTACTCGGATTTCTGACAGTGAGCTCATAATTAACCTAAAAAATCAAAGTCCCTTTCCATAAACATGTATCTTGCTGATATCATAAACAGGGTGGAAGAGTAAATTGATATTAAAACCCTTGTGCTATTTAAAAGGTCAAAATCAGTCAAAATTTCCTTTCACCTCCCCTGCCTATACTTTGTACACAGACAGGGTCAGACTACATGTGGTTTGTACATGTGGCAGAAGGGTCACAAACAATCACCTTGACTGATTTTGACCCATACAACAACATGGCTCAGAATGCATGTTTGCATAGATAGAGGACATCACCACCAGCTTATTTACACAAATTCTTTTCCTTCTTATAGGAATGGTACCACAAACTTCATTCTGAGGAATGCTTCCAAATTCTCAAGGAAAAATAGACATTTCCAAACATGCCAAAGGGAACAAATATTCGGACCTTTGTACTTGATGTAATAAAAATCTCATCAATTTTATTCCTTCCCTTTCTCTTTCCGTGCGTGAAACCTGCCTGTGACTGAAATCGCCATCCACCTCAGGAACAGGAATGGGTAAGCAAATTTGTTGGTTTTCAAATGAAAACTGCGGCCAACTTCAAGGAGCTTCTAAGCACAAAAATATGCTTAGCTCACTGGCAGTTTTTATTCCCAAGCAAATCTTTTCTGTGTTCAGCAAAATTGTGAACTTAGCTGATCCATGAAGTTGGCCCAAAGTTTTGCTGCTTAAGAAAATCTTTCCTGTGCTTACAATCTGTTTCTGGTACCTTACCATCTTCTATAAATTCAATCTTCGTCCGGAATTTTGATGTTCATCCCCATTATACTCGTCAAGTCTCCAATTTTGACTCGTATATCTTTAGCCACAAAAACTAAGGGACCTAGGCTGTGGAACTCATTTACCGAGAATCTGAAAACGTCTAAATATTTGTCAACTTTCAAATGGAATTATAAATCGATCTTGTTGAATAATTATTGTGATCCCATGTAACTTATTAATCTCGAGGTTCCCCATGCTACACATTTTACACATTTTACACATTTTACACATTTTACATTGCTTGTTAACTGGCATGTAAAGTACATGTATTGTCCTTGTCTATTGTTTGTCTTGAGCTTTATGTATTATAAGCAACTTTAAATTTGTATAAGGGGCCTACGATTACAAGCTTTGCTTCTCAGTGAGTCCCTCTACAGTTTCACTATTTGTCTTACAAGTACCTTTTTGTACAAGTACCTTTTTCCATTCTATTTCTTAGGAAAAAGAATGGACTGACTTAATTTAAATTCTTGCTTCATGTTGCTTTTTATGTTGAAAAAAATCTTAAAATATGTTGTGTGATGTGATGAAGTTGGCATGTTTAGCACTGATATTTCTTCATGTGATTTTGATTGTGTTTATTGGTTTTATTCTCTAGCCTATGCCTTCATTGATTACGAAGATCGAAGGGACGCTGAGGTGAGTTAGTCAATACCCATGACCTCATTATCCAGAATTATGATGTGCTTACTATTCCAACCTTGTTAAATGTCCGTTCGTGATTTTAATCCATGGCTATTGCACATAATATCATTGAAAATAATACCAAGGAGGTATTTGTTTTTTTAGAAACGTGTAACAAATAACCATAAAACATGTGATGCTGCATTCCTGTATAAACAGTGAAGGGAACGAATTATGTTAAAAAGTAGTATCCTCATTGAGTGATCTCCACAATGTCGCTTCCCAGGTTGTATCTTAAAATGAGGTGTAATCCCTGGCAATACGGCATTCTGGGTTTATGACTTCTGACTAGCGCCCACCCGAACAAAGATACTGACAATTTGGGAGACCGCCAACATAGGGCAATATAGCTCAGTTGGTAGAGCGCCGGTACGGTAACCCGGAGGTCGCAGGTTCGAATCCCGCTCCTGCCAGTTTCTTTGTTCACTTTGAAAATGAAATTACATGACTGTCAGGTTGTTGGCTTGTTAATCATGATCAGCAGAAATAATGCGTTTGAAGACTTTAAGCCAAAAACATTTTAATACTTTATTGGTCAACTTTGATATTTTCTAAACTGCTATGTCCATGCTGTGACTGAAAATTTCAATTCGGTTGATTTCCTCCTACAAATGCACTATGGAAGAAAACTTTTTAAAGAAGAAAAATCATTTACGTCCATTTTATTATGTGCTACGCACAAAAATTGCCCTTACAAGTATGCTAATACTGAGAATTAAGAACAACCTAAGAAAAAGACCGGAGGACGGACAGAGCACACTGTCTGAAACGTCGAGTTACACACTCATCCCGGTTCTTTTCAGAACCACACATCTTCCTAGAAGAGATTTATTTCACATGGTGTTACCCGCAATCTCAGTCTTTCTCTTTCCCACCAATCTGTCTTTCCCACCATGCAAAGCTTCAAATCGTATTTAGGATCAACCTGTTCCTACATGTATTTCTAAATTTGAACATCATATGTCATCTGGCATGTCTGGTATTTATCAGGGGCTAATTTCTTTGGTGGAGTGTCTTATTGAAAAGCTCATAACTTATCTAATGCAAACAAATTAGCAATTGAATTTGAAAATGTATTTTTGTTTTGTGCCATACCATAAAAGCACAGACACGGTATCTTTAACAATCCCTATCCAGTCAAACTCCAACACCAGGTTTTGTTGAAATAGATGGGTTAGGTGCTGTATACGTTTGTGGTGCTGGATTTTGATGGGATGTGTACTGTAGCTGCACAGTAACAGTGTTGGATTTTGATTGAGTGGGGAAGGTTGGTTCGAGCAATGGCCATAGAGCTCTGGTGTTGGGATGTGTGTGTGGCTGTATGTTTTGTTTGACATGTACTGAACAATGGGGTACCCAGGTAGAACAAACAATGGAATCAACAGCTTGTATGGTGTCTTACATTATTCAATGCACGTGTTCCTTAGAAGTATGTATGTTGCACAACTAGGGCTTAAATATTTTGCACATGAATACAGTTGTTGGATTTTGACGGGATGAGTACTGTATGTCCCCATTGTTCATGCTGTGCATTTGGCCAAGTGTACCCACTCAATCAAAACCCAACAGCTAAGGGGGTGTTGGAGTTTGACGGGTTGTGTACTGTTATGGAAAATGTGCTGTTGGAGTTTGACGGGTTTAGGAAGGTTTCTAGTAAAAATGCTTAGGGAGTTGGGGTTTAGGTGTCAAAACTATTAGGTATCAGGCATCAGGCTACAAAACTAACAATTTACATGTCAATGTGTAGATACGATTTGAAGCTTTGCATGGTGGGTGCGATATGAGAGAGACTAGGATTGCGGGTAACACCATGTGAAATAAATCTCTTCTAGGAAGAAGTGTGGTTCTGAAAAGAACCGGGATGAGTGTGTAACTCGACATTTCGGACAGTGTGCTCTGTCCGTCCTCAGGAGTGTGAGTAATGTGATGCGGAGTTCTGCTAAAGTTATTTGCATGGTGTAAAGAGGAATAATACACGGATCAGTTTTAGAAGTGAGAGGTTTTCCCAACCTGGATAAAATAATGCCATCAAGTACATATTAACACACAAACCAAAACTGGAGACCAAATTCACATGTATACATGTGTGTTCCCTTGGTGGGATTTGAACCTGGAACCAGGTAAGGTTTGTTCATTCTGAGAACAAACAAATCTTATGTTGTTCTGGCAGCCAATGCTGGCTTTCAAACGGTGTGTTTTTGATCTGTTCTGTGTCCATGTCATGTTCGGCCTTTTGAAGTATAGGCCAAAATACACAATGGGCACAAAATATACACACTTTAATAAATCCTTCCTACTATTTAAAAGGTCAAAATCAGTCAAAATTTCCTTCCACCTCCCCTGCTATACTTTTACACAGACATGATCAGATTACATGTGGTTTTGTACTATGGCAGGAGGGTCAAAAACAATCACCTTGACTGATTTTGACCCATACAACAACATGACTCAGAATGTATGTTTGCATAGGAGGGTTATTTGAAAAGTCAGGTAGTCATTTGATGCTAACTAGTGACTTTCCAAATCCTGAGCTGGGCAGTTGGTATGGATTAACTTTTCATAGTCGCGAGATAGCACCTCATTTTTGAATTTTTTAATGATCTTTGTTGTTGATTGTTTTGCATTGATATAATCTATTTTTCCCAATGATTGCAGCTACGCAGGGTTCCTTTGCCTACCTTAAAGTCTGTCGGTCACTACCGAAAGAACGATGTTGACCCACACTGCCTCACTACCTTAATCCTACCGTTCCAAAAAAGCCAAAGAGCAGACGAGGCGACTCGCTCTACCTGAGCCTAGCCCAAAGACCTCCTGACCAATTAAAGCCGAGTTCTTTCCGTTCCCGGCCAGTAGCCACTGCCCGAGTTCCGCCTTGGCCGTCCGTCCTTACAGAGGGCGCTCTACCAATAGTAGTTTACCGAAAAAGAAAATCGGGGCTTGAGACCGCTGGGGTGTGAGAACGGGAAACACGAATGCCTTGCATCAGCGTCTTTGCTTAGCCAGGCCTACCGTTCCATGTGCAGCGTTTCACACTGCCTGCCCTCAAAATCTGGCAGGAGTGGCCGATTTTCGACCGGCTACCGTTTTAGTTTTACGTACAGTACGTAAAGAGAAAATTGCACAATACAGGCATAGTCAAGATAACTTCTAATGGAATCAATTTGAAGAAGCCAAATTTAAGAATTTTAGCTGATCACACTGGTTACAATGTACATCATTGTATGTTAGTGTTTGTATTTGTGCCTTGTTTTATCCATTTAAATACACCCTCGAAAGCAATGCAAGAGAGCAATATGAACCACCTCTGGCCTATTGCCGTTTGCGAGTTCTTGGACAGGTTTGTTTTAGATTTAGAATGTCACATGATATTCAACGGATGCTGTGATTGGCTAATACTTGTGAACGGTGATAGGTCAGTCATGTCAGTACAGAGTGAATTGGACACCTGTGGTCTAAATCCTGGCAAAAATCCTGGTGATAACGAAACTAAAAACGAATCCGTACATGTTCAGTTCGTGCTCGTCGTCTGTGTACAGTATGTGAAATGGTGTAATTTCTTTGAGAAGTACCACAGAAAGTGTACATGTATGTGCTACAATCCCCTGTGCACAAAATTGATTGGTTAGAACTTATCTTGGCTTTAGTATTGTGAAAGTGCATGACTACTGTGTCAGTTTTTAGTTAGATTTGTGTGTCTTTCCCGTAGGCTGAATTAACTTGAAGCGATATCAGTGTATTCAGGTGGACACGATACACGTCCTCCCAGTTTTATTCACAACGTTCAAACGTAGCAAAAATAAATACTGCAGTCGGTGTACATCAGGTACAGTCGAGATGCCCACCCCTAATTTTCCCCCAGCAGGTTCAAGATGGCTTTCACTGGAGTTTCCCAGATTGGTCCAAAACTTGCTATAGGTCGACCAGATGACATTTCTTCTCTTCTCTTTTTGGCATTTTTTTGGGAGAGAAGCAAAAAAAAAAAGAGGCGGCCTTGAAAGAGAAAGCAGTTGGGGGTGCAAGAAGTTTTTTTTTTTTAAATGTCGCCTCTTTTTTGTCAATAAATGATAGTTTTCATTAAAAAAAACATAGGTTGCTCCATCGCTGAATTTTCTTATAAGTTAGGACATTGAAACCAATCATAGTTTTCCCCTTCAAATGAGTTTGATTGAAACGAAAGGCAGAATTTGGTAATAATCGGCTACTTTGTGTTCTAATGTATACCAGGACGCCCAGAAGTTTGAGGATCGACAGGAGATCTGTGGACAGAGCATCGTGGTGGAGTGGGCACGGGGACCCAAGCGTGGCGTGGTGAGTGTCACGGTCGTAAATCTTTTTTTTTGGGGGGGGGGATGGGAGATGTCTACCCCTCCTACTTTTGTCCAAGGGGACAGTCCCCAGAATCATTCCCTGAGAATTTCCAATACCGTGAAAACATTTTTTGTGTATTTAACTCTGCGGTGTGCCATGGCCCTGTTTTGTTAAGTAGGTCACCGTGGTGTAACAGTCAGGGGTCAAATTTCAGGTAAAAATCTACCCGACAGCTGGGCTAGTAGCACAAAAAATTTACTAGACCAGAAGATATTTCACAAGACCAATGGTAAAAATAAGAACAGTGTTTTGAATGAGTGTGCTGTTTCTATTTTTCCCCTTTGCCGACCTTGTTGGGGGAGGGGTTAGAAATGCTGTTTTGATTGAAACTCCCTGCCTCAAAACTAAAAATGGCCATTTCAGTAATTATAGGGCTTTTCAATTTACCAGATTTAAAAAAAATGGACTTCAGTGATAGCATTTTATGCAATGTATGAACAAAAATCATTTGACCACCGGACTAGTTCGGACAAGAGTTCACTAGACCAACGCTCAAATCACTGGACTCGGACCAGCGGTCCAGTGGAAACAGTGCATGTATATTGTCATGGCACACCGCAGGGTTAAAAAATAAGCACAAAACTTGATATTTGATGATTATTACGAAGGCTGAAGTGTGCACACAACAAATGTACAGACGGTGAAATGAACACCGTGCTTGGCATTATCAGCTTGTGATCTGCCATGACACCGCCATAACTCACAAACCATAGTCATAGGCTGCGTCCAAATCGCTTGTCTAGGGCTATTGTCCAGGTGTTCGCCCATTACAACTACGTGTGACATAGCCGTAGCTGTAGCTCTAGACGCCCATTTCGGACACGGCCATAATAACAAGACATATCTTGTTCAAATGATCGGAAAATGCCCGATGTCTGACCGCAATATCACCGCTGTATGTACTTGTGGTAAACCTTTTTTGAACAGCACCCTTAAGCTTTCGATAATTCCTGCACAACCGCTGCCGTAGACTTGTTCCGACCTCCACATATTGGAACCTTTAGCTACGTGTAGTTTGGTTAACGGCATTTTTCATTGACCCTCGTGTGTTAAAGCACTGTAATAATTTTACTTTAATAAAGCAGTTTTCCTCATTGTAAACGAGTCCGAATCAGAAAAAAATATTTTGAATGTACACATTTGAGTAAGACTTGAGGCTTTGCATGGCAGAGATACTAATAAATAAAAGTTTTTTTTATTATTATTATTTATTCAGCCATCACAAACAAGAACGACAATACAAAACAGTACTTCGGGATGGGCAAGGAGCAACAAAAGCAAAGTAATTACTGTGATCCTTAGACCTGCTGCCCCAACTCTGGTTGTAACAACAAATATAAACAAATTATTGACATTTGCGGAAACACCATGTGGAAGTATTTCTCAATTGAGAGAATGGTTCTGAAAAGAACCAGAGTTATAAACTCGACGTTTCGGTCAGTATGCTCTGACCGTCTTCAGGAGAAATTTCTCCTTTCATTTTTATGTACACATTTGTTTTGGTCAGTTTTTGCAGTGATCAAAACAGCATTTCAAGTATATGCCCCGGGGTACTGGGTATTCATTATTGCCACACCCAGTTATTACCTGATTGATTAAATATTAATTTATGCAAACTCTGATTAATTTAACCTAAACCCCCCCCCCCCCCCCCCCCCCCCCAGGGTGCATGTAAAATCATATTAAAATTGGAGGATTTGGGACTGTTAAGGTTAATGATTGACTCTAATTTTCGTTTTTGTAGAGTGACGACGAGTGCTACAAGTGTGGTGGCCTTGGACACTTCGCCCGTAACTGCCGCAGCGAGAGCAGAGGCTACCGTACGTTAAATGGATTTTTCTTCCGACGTAGTGTTAACTAGCATTGTAAACGATACTCCAAATATTGTCCTGAAAGACCAACTTGTTTGATTATTAACTTGTTTGACGAATTAATTGTTTGATTATTAGTAAAAAATGGTTTGATAGACCTGGGGGGGGGGGAATGGAATTCATACATGTAACTTATTTTGATGGAGAGAGGAGGTTCAATGCTTTCAGACTATTGACAGACTTCATTTAAGTCCGTTTTAATTGCTGTGTTCCGGACTGATTTTGTATCATCTGCACTCCATAGTTTTCTTTGGTAACGGCCCAGTTCTCCCATTTCCCACAGGTGGCGGCTATGGTGGTGGCTCCTATGGCAGGCCAAGGTAAACAAACTCAATGATTGCTCGTGATGGAAATCAGCAAAAAGCTTGGATTCTAAATTCAACTGAGGATTTGCAGCGTTAGAATTCTTTTTGTGGTTTGGGTGGGCGGAGTCAGTGACCGATACGGGAGGCGTTAAAACTCTGAGGTTTCTAATGCTTTTCCTGAATTTAATATTTCCATCAGGTATCGGTCACGCTCTCGTTCCAGGGAACGCAGGTAAATTAACGTTTTGTTTGCCTTGAACATTTGTCGGCTCTTCAGATCCGTTTTGGGAAAGTTTAGGGTAAAATTTGCCGAAGTAGTGTACACTGAGTAGCCGTTTCAAGTTTACAGGGGACAAATCACCTAGTTTGTTTTGTCTATGTATGTGATGTTTCTGAGAGTTTGTGCATATTTAAACCCAGGACACACATTATTCTGCCTGTTCATTCTTTTTTTTTCACAGAAATCGGTCAAGATCTCACTCGAAGGACCGCAAGTAAGTTAACCGCTTATTTTCCTTGGAAATTTTTTGTGATAGATTCGATCATTAGTTCAAAAATTGTGTGGCAACATTTGAAAAATACCTTGCAAATGTGTGGTGAAGATTCCTTCGAAACATAAATTCATTGTTTTGGTAAATCTCAAGTGGCAGTGTCAGTTTTATCCCCCGATTTTTTGTTTTGACCCGACTGAAGAATGCGGAAGCTTGCACTTGCACCTGTTAGGAACTTTTAAATTTAGAATGTCACATGATATTCAACGGGTGCTGTGATTGGCTGATGCCTATAAATGGTGCTAAGTCAATTGGCAATGGGTTATGAACAAAGTATAGTTGAATGACAGAGTACATGTATACAGCTGACAACTTGGAATATGTATGAAGAAGTTGTAACATATTTTTTGATGTAATCTTACCAAACAGGCACCGCTCACGTTCTCGGTCCAGAGATCGCAGGTAAAAAACAAAAAACCTTTTGAGCTTGCTGTGTGGTCCTATCCCTTAGCCTCTTTTCTGTCCTTGTTTTGGTAAAAAGTAGATCTGGTTGACAAGAGACCTGCACTTCCTTGGACAGTATAATTCTTTGTTGTCCAAATTATGAACTTGTGGAAAATGCACAATTTTGAGGGATGACAGTTTTTTATATGTGAACTTGTCGCTTGTAGACGACGCAATCGTTCTAGAAGCCGCAGTCCAATCAAGAAGCGAAGCCGCAGCCGTGACCGAAGCCGTAAACGCAGCAGGTAAGAATCGGAGGTTTCTTTGTGACTGCCATTATGTGGCCCAGTGGTTTTAGCATTTTTCGTTTCTCACTAGGAGACAACTTTTGTTGGTGCAAGTAAATTTGTCAAGCAATTTTTTTTCATAACCATAGAATTTGCATAGGGTAAACAGTCTTGCTTAACCCTAACCCCAGGGTGTGTGTAAATGACTTTGTTTGACCGAATATTTGAATATTCGATACTCGCCGATCAAGTTTTTCAGTGCATGCCACACCGGTAAAAAAAAAACATTGCACGTAAAAGCACGCCGGTGTTTTATGTATGGCGATTGATATTATGGACCGTTCAAACAGCATTTTTTTTGCATGGGTTTTACCGACAGAAACAATAAACTTCCGTCCACAAAAAATTGCGATTGACAAAAATGCGGCATTTGACACTGCTAAGCGCCATAACTTTTCTATTAAAATAGCATCAGAGTCGTATCTGTACGTGCATTTATATCTTTTAGAATATTCGCTTGACGATCGAATATCGAATATTCGGTATATTCGGGACAGCCCTAGTGTAAATTCGTATTGATATTGATGGATTCAGCAGTGTTAGGGTTAATAATAGGTTATCAGCCAAAATTCTGTGTGATTTTCATGCTGCGCAAGCAGCTGAATATCAGTCACTAGCAATATACATCACATGAAAATTTGATTTGTAATCTTGTTTTCGTGCTAAGTAAATTTTTGTGATTATCAACTCATTGAAATTGGCCCCAATGAATGAAAGCAGAGGAAAAAAAATCAAATTCTGCAATAAATTGTCAGTTGCAGATATTTCTTGACGGGTTTCTTTTTTATATAAAAACAACCATTATTCAGCAGAAGCAGAGACCGTAAGCGCAGTCGTAGCCACAGTCACAAGAGGTCACCAAGCCATAGCCGAAGCCGTTCTCCAAGGTTAGAAAATAAATGTGGACATTTTCGCACAATTTCCTGAAGGCCAGTTGTGAGAGAAACTCAGAGGCCTTGCTTAAACGTAGACTTGCGCCTGGGTTCTATAGTGGAACCCTTGCTCTTATTTACATATGAAGCACGATATGGGGGAAAAGGGACCCCCCCCCTCTTTTGTGTTGGTCATTGTGTTCCAGGAATTCTATTCAGAAATCTAGGGGGATGTGTTAGATAACAATAATCTGGAGTGTGCTTAGGGTATAGGGATAAAAGGGGGGTACCCTTTCCCCCATATCGTGCAGGGTATCCTTATTTTACACTCCAGCGCACTTCAATATTCGCCCCAAAAAAATGCCTGTTTATTGCACAGTCCTCCAATAACTGTCACATTATTTCAATGGGGAGTCCTTGTACACTCCAAGGAATGTCAAAGGAAACTGGAGGATAACTTGGTCATGCTGTGAATAAACAGTGTATTACACTGATAAGCAAAGCCACATGCCATAATCCTCTGGAGTGAGATGGAGGGTAGAGGCTGTGAAGTAAAACACTCTGTACTTTTGGAACACCAGGTTGATGTTATGTAATGTTATTATAATAGAGTACCGAAGTCTGACGTCTGTTGGCATGACAACTGGTTCCAAACAAATGTAGATTTCGGCTTTGTTAACAACTAGTCATGCCAAACACGTTGACACAAAATACCAAAAGTATTCTGGTTCCAAACATTGCATTGACGTCATCACTTCGGTACTCTATTCAAATTAATATTTAACATTATAAAAAGTTACTAATTATAAATACAATGTCAATTTGCATCAAGACTTGCTTGCTCAAGTGAGCAACAACAATGACCAGCAACCCCCCCCAAGTGCCCTCCAATGCAGCCGGAGTGCATTGGCATGTACCACTGACTTGCAATAAATACTCTTAGAGCAAGGGTTAATTATTAAGGTTCTGGAGTCATGGTTTTAGCCAGAGGGGTGTCCGCCCCGTTTCTTTTGTCATTTACATGTAAAATTATTACAGCTGGGCAATTTAAACACCCTAGTTTTTGATTTACAGCAAATTTGGACACCCCGGCTAAAACCCTGCCAGTACTTCACAAGTCCGGACTCGGCCGAGTCCAGTTATAATTTGAAGACCACGTAATATCTAAAAAGTACTTTAATATCCAACAGCAAGCCTGCGTTTGAGCCAGGACTCTACCCTAGTCCAAATTTCAGCTGGTTTTGTGTGTTTTAGACGGTTATTTATAATGAGGCACCGGGCTGTGCAGCCAAGCGTAACATACACAATAATTCAACAATGGATTGAAACGGCAGATATTGCATGTATAGATGTAATTTCTTTTTTTTTACGTGTATAGATGTCCACTGTTTTTGCATCGCATACTCGGATCAGGGCTATTCCAACAACATTGAGCAAAGTTAATTGAAGTTCTTTCCCAAAAGTGTTCGTATTTGAAACAGAGTTGAAGACCTGCACACAATGTGTATAATGTATGTTACTGTATTTACATTGTACTATTTTTCTGTTCATGTCTTGCAGGAAAAGTAGAAGTCGCAGTCCTAGACGCAGTGCAAGCCCGAGGCGTAGTGGCAGCCGTAGCCACAGCCCCAGGAAAAGCCGATCTCGTAGCAACAGCGCCGAGAAAAACGGTGGTCGTGAGCAGAGGGGACGCAGCCGCAGTCATAGCCCCCGGAGTGACGCGGACTAGACCCCAAATCATTTTATTCACTTTATGGCCATTTGTAGGAAAACCAGACGAAAAATCCTGGATTTTTGTCCTCTTACCAAGTTTACTTTTTCGTATGCAAAAAATCAACCAATAAATCATCCCTGGGTAATATGACGGGAAAATCTACATTTGTCATGCAAAATTTGCTTAACTCATTTTTTTGCGCTCAGGAGCTCCTTGACATTGGTCCCGGGCCGGAATTAAATTGTGGGTGGATGTCCATGATTGTCAAATCGATGGAGTAAACAAGAAAACTTGCGAGTTCTGCTTTAGAGTTTCTGCTCATTTTGAGAAACCCCCCCCCCCCCCAAAAAGAGAAGTCCTGCTAAATAGACCATTCCAACGTAAACTTGCCCTACCAAATTTGAAAAATAACATCTTTTAGTCAATGCATTTTCCACTTTTGTTCAAGAAGATTTGTTGTATTTTTGTCTGACAATACCTGCAGTAAAGGTTTGGAAATGCTGTGGGGACGAGTTGACTGTTTTTTTCTTGTGATACTTGAAACATGTTTTTGGCGAGTAAACTTGGGTCCGTATAAAGCTTGTAGATAATTTTGAACTCCACTTTACAATGTGGACTGTTAAAAATGCATGTAGACCTTCACAGCTGGCTCGCTTTGCTACTTTTACTTTTGTCTTAGTGATGTAATTGTTCAATTTCTTGTACATGTGCAAAGTATTTTCAAAAAGCTAGCTGAAGTGTACATTTTTGTTGTGTGTGCAAAAGCTCCCATTTTCGTTGTAAACTCTGTGGAACCACGTCTAACCTGTACATGAATTTCGAGCTCGTTCATGATGAAACAATATTGCAACTATTGTTAAAATAACCAGTGTGTTGTGTGCATTCGAAGTACGAAGTAAAAAAAATTCCCAAAATAGGTATCTACTTACATTTTGTCGGAGAAGCCATACTGTGATGTGGTAATCTTTCTGCATGCCGCCCCCCCCCCCCATGGCAAACGTTGTAAAACATTTCTTTGTAGGCCCAAGTTCAGTGGCAAAAAGCAGCCTTTTTTTGTTTCTGAGCACTGTTTAGTGGAAAATAGCGCATTTATGTAGCCCGGAAGTAGTAGTGTCGCATTGAGCCTGCATGAATGTTCACTCCTGGTCAGTGTTTTCCGTTTGTATGAAATGTGATTACCTGCAGGGGTAAGAATTGTCGGGATTTTTAAAGAATCTCTTTTGCAATCTGGAATTCCCGAGGCGTTTAAAAAAGTGGTTTTTACCTGTAAAAGTGGATATTTTAGGGGATGCGTTTAGGCAAATACAAACTTTATGTTGATCTGGGGTCCTCGTGGATTTTTTTCATTTTTGGCCAATGTCATCCCAGTTAGAGGAAAATAGCGCATTTATTTAGCTGGTAAGCAGTAATGTCACATAGCCTGCATGAATTGCCCTTCTGGTTGGTGTATTCTGTTTGTATGAAATGTGAGTAGCATTTGCACCGTAGTCACCTCAACTGAGTACTGATATTTTCACTGAAAAAAAGCAGATCAGGGCCCAATTTCATTTCAAGTAAAAAAAAACGGCATTTGGACTTTTGTGCTTGTATTTACCTGATTCTGTGCTAGCTCGGTTGGCGCTGAGGTCCACAGAAAATTTGTGTCACTGTAATATTTCGGTTTTCATCTTAGAGTGGTAATCATTGTTTTTTATCCAGTTGAACTCGTGATACTGTTCCTTTAGCATTTCAGAAGACGGACTTCATGTGAATAAAGTTTAAATATGGAAAAGATACTTAAAGCTTGAACATTCCATTTATTCAGTGTGACATTACAAAAAACAGCTACAAGTTAACTGAATGAATACTCTACAGACAAGAAAAATATACTCGATTGGATCCTTTTATAAGTATAATTTTAGAAAAGTCCATGTAACTACTACCCCTAAACCTGTCTAGTTTTAAATTTACTACAATTCCATAGTTGAAACGTGGCGTTTTAAAATGTGTTATTTGTGCTGGCAAATGTTGGCAGAACAGACGTTCTTATAACCAAAATTTGTCCAGTATTACCAAGGAACAATGACTTGATCATTCACAAACTGCCCGTGTACTTTCATAATTTCTACGCCAGTGTTCAAGAACAAATCTAAAGCGATTCCAATTGATTTTTCGAAGAATTATAAAATGTATCCGCACTAATAGTTAAGCAGCTTTTCTGAGTATTCATGTAATTACTTAAATGTGACCCCATCAACATTGAGATTTTATTAGCTTTAAAACGGGGGTCTCAATTGGAGGTCTAGTTCAAATGTTACAGCATTTTGAATAGAGCCAGGTCGGTCGCATAAATTTTATTGCAAAGCTGAGAAATACTACTGTAAACAAATGGGTTAATTTTGTGTTACCGTCAAAACAAACATAGCAACCGACAGTTATATTTGTCCAATTCGTTTGAAACTTTCCACACATGTTCTTCGATGTTTATTTAATCAGACATTAGGTGTTCAAACATTTCAATTAAACAAATTTTACTGACCTATTTTCGATTGTATAATTTTTTTTACCACACGAAGATGGAAGCGACACCTGCTGGTTATTGCAACCTTTGACATCTCGCTAACCGGTTTAGGCAGTTTAATCCAGTTTAGCCACCTCTTCAAAGTAGGCGCCAAGGAGCTTGACCTGAAATTGTACCAAAAAACAAAAATGACATGCATGCTTAGCATTCACTAGGAATGTCTGAAACTTGAGCAAGAGACTTACCTTTCAGAAATGTTACTTGTATGTTTGAAATGTGAAGTGGGATTGAGATTTAAACAAACTTTTGAGGCACATTAACCCCTTGAGTACGTTTTTTACAGGAGGCACCGGGGTGTCGGCTCTGGCAGCCAAGCAAAATGGCCACAATGTGTTTGTGCAGTCAAGCGTAACATACACAATAATCCAACAGTGGATTGAAACTGCATGAATCAATCTTTGCTTATGTTTTACACATTATCTGGAACATCAGCCTGTTGTTCATATTTTAGACATTTTGACACGAACAAAAGCATTTCAGAAAATTCTGGTTTACAGTGATTGACATAAAATAAAGAGTCAAACTTGAACTGATTTTGATAATAGGTAAAACTATATTTTGTAAAAACAATCCATGTTAAATCCATGTACTGATCACAACAATTTGGAAACCAAACGGTATTTTCTACAGCTAAATATTCATGCTTGTTATTTAGCCTACCAAACTTGAAGTTTTTGATTAATCTGTGATGTCCCATAGGATGTGTTGCCACGGCAACAAGTAAATAGGAGGCATGTGTTTTACATTCCATGTAGAAGACTGGCTATCTATGTGAATATTTTAAAGTTTCTGTTAATACACCAAGTGATTCAATGGCACTCGGATGACAACGACGCATTATCCTTACCCCGTTGATGTAGTTAGAACGGTCCATCTTTTCATTCTGGGAGTGGGCGCTGTCGTCGCACGCTCCCATCGGCAACAGCATCACGTTCTTATTGGTCGCTTTCTGGAGGGACAGGGTGACCGGAATGCTACCGCCCTCTCGTGTCATGTCAGGTTCCATTCCGAAAACTGAAACACAGAACAAAGTATTTATCGAGGGCATCTGATATGCCGGACGGGACATGGCGAGAAAAATCAAGGCGGAGTGAATACAATTACAAATAGCCAAGGACATTACTAAGCCATTCACCATTACGCAAACAAATCATCTAGGTTTGGATAATCACAATCCCCTCAAAAATTTTCGCACGAACTTTCCAGATTCTGGAACAATCGAGCGATGTGCAGTGTAACTCGATGGTTTGTCTAATCGGGGTATTGCCAGTCCATTTTAAATGGGGAAAGAGTGTCATTACAAGAATTGCAAAAGGGGTGTAAGAAAAACACATACATCAATGCTGAAACTGCCCCTCATCAAAACCTCATTGCTTCAGAACAATTTATAGTATTTTTCCTGTTTTTATTTCTGTGAAGCTTTAAGTATGTACACGGGGCCCATTACACCTTGACCTTACCTGTCTTGACCGCCTTACGTCCAGCCATGTAGTGGGGATGGTCAAACTCGCTCAGCCAACTTTCCCCAGTGTGACCAGCTGAAACGCTGCGGTATCACAAGAGAAAAAAATATCTGGTCCCAAATTCATAACACTAACTTATAACATCACTCGTCAAATTCATTCAGCAAAATTCAGCTGAGAACCAGTTAGAACCAATATACATAACATGACATTTTGGCTGGTAACCGATTTCTGTTCAGCAAGATTTTCCGTGAAATTGGCCCCGAGCAATCTATTGCATCAACCCGCCATATTGACGATTTTAGTGAAGCACGCCCTAGACAAAGTTTTCTGCAAAACAGGATAATGGTCTTGATCAGTCCAGTGAGCTTCATTAACTTGTAGCTGGAGCAGAATAATCCCAAGGGAACTGAAGTGTCAGGAATGATTTACAGGCCTGATTGGGTAATAATAGAGCACTCCAGCACCATGTTAGGTGGACAATTAACTATCCACATTTTATCACAATTAACGATGTGATTTGGTGGTCTGGCCAAATTTGTCTGAATTAAGATCACGAGGGGTATTTTGTGCTTACGTCATTTTGTTGGGCGAGTCCCGTGCCTTGTGTACATCAGTCAGGTACTTGACAACAAGCTGATCAATCTCTGCAGGGGACTGGTTGGGTACCAGACGGATGGAGAATTTACCTATCACTTTGCGAGGGATCACTGTCTTGGAACCGGCTCCGTCAAAGGCCCCCTGGATTCCTGCGTTCATTTTTTAACGAGTAGATTATTAGGATACTGTCGGAAGTTTTGATTTTCCTTTGTAACAGTGCCTTGTTCACTGATAATATGGATGAATAGCATTCCATATGGTCATATGTTATGACCAACGAGGATAGAACGTATATACAGGGTGGTAAAAAAGAAACCGGAACGGCATACTTCCGCTACCTTTAGAGTCCAACCACCTGTACCGATGGATGGAGAATCTTTCTAGAAGAAAAATGATCATAAAGACCTCCCGATTCGGTCAAGTAGTTTTTGCTGCAGAGCCTATTTTGTGAAGCAAAGTCGGGGGTCAGTTGGTCCCGAGATGCTATCATCATCCTCTTTTCTGCATGGAACAAATGGCCAAGTGACCCGACTTTGCTTCACAAAATTGGCTCTGGAGCAAAAAATACTGGACCGAATCGGGAGGTCTTAGTATCATTTTTCTTCTGGAAAGATTCTCCATTCATCGGTACAGGTGGTTTTACTCTAAAGGTAGCGGAAGTATGCCGTTCCGTTTTTGTTTTTACCACCCTGTATATATATTACTGCCAGCTTGGTTACTTTAAACCCTTCTGACTGGCTTTTATTAATGGGGTGCCAGCATGCCAATACAGCAGAGTTGCAATCAAGTCACTTTACAATTCTGGTCTCAAGCCATTTAACAAGCTATTCAAACACACTATATAACAAAAGCATTCCTTTGTCATTGTTCATCCCCATATAGCTTGTGAGCTGACTTGTGATTGACTTGATTACAACTCTGCAATACAGGCTTGTGCAGGCAAACAATGGATTGAGTGTGTGCAGGAATGCGCATATAGATGACAAACAGCCAGGTGGTCTTTTTCAAACCATGGTCATGGCTGTCGTCTGTATTCAAGCGGTTAACCACGGTCTCAAAGTACAAGTGCGAACACTGGTTAGACTTACCCATGAGAATTTTTACCCTCATCTCTGTAAAATTTCACAAATATAAGACCGGTGTGAACACGGCTTTAGAAATCAGACTCACCATGGATGGAGAGGCATGGATACCGCCAGCGATGTTGCAAGATTGCCTCCTTAGTGCTGTGCAGAAGGCGTTCAGTGCCAATCTCTCGGCGGTACTCTTCCTATAGGGCAAGATACCAATAATTCAGTTTCATTTTAGGGGGGTGCTTCAGAAAATTGCTTAAGGTGGAAAAATCTGCATTTGGTGAAGCCTAATGAAACCAATAAAATCCAACAACAGCAATGTGTAAAAGCCTGCTGAATCCAACCGAATCCAAAGGCAGTAAAGTGTAGATTCTGAGGAATCCAACATAATCTTACAACAGCAAGGAGTGGTGCTTGCTAAAACCAACTAATATCGCCAACAGCAAAGTGTTAAGGCTGCTAAAAAGTGTAAAAGTGTAAATGCCTACATAATCTACCATAATCTACCATAATCTACCATAATCTACCATAATCTACCATAATCTACCATAATCTACCATAATCTAACATCTAGAAGAAAAAGTCTTTTGTTTGATTTCATGCTTAGACCAACAGAACTAACAGAAAAAAAAACCCATTGTTGGATATTGTTGGATTCAGCACGGCTAGGGTCAATAAACCCACTAATGAAACAAAACTTCCTAATTATCAGGAAAAGAAGATGAAGAAAGTCGAGAGATAAAAGTGTGGGTAAGAGAACGATCCAGTAACCCATGCTGTCCGACTGTTATTAATAGGGTGCTGGTATGCCATAAGGTTTCAGCAGCCAAGCCCAACGCACAATAGACAGAGAATGAATTGAATACGTGCAGGAATGTGCATATAGATGCCAACCAGCCAGGTTATGGCCGTCACCTGTATTCAATGGGTCAAACCCTAACCACCGTGCATCTGGGTAATAAAGTATGTCAGACTTTTTAACAATTAATCGTGATCGGTTAAGAAGTCATGGGGCAACACTTTAATGGATCAGTGTCCTACTTTATTCCTTACCAAGTCAAAATCGATTGGTTCATAGAGCTTGGCTTCTTCCTCGGTCATCTCAGCGACTTTATCGTACACACCGGGCACCTTGATGTGACCTTTGACATCCACCAGGCTGTCCAGTAGGGCTATCAGGTCGGTCATTGCTTCGTGTCTGCAGAGTTCAATACAAGATCATAGAAAAAGCTCGTGAGAGACAGGCTCATCACTAAAACCCTGACATCGTCAATAAGACCCTGCCCCTATTATCAAAAGACATACAAATTGATTTAAAACTTTTGTATTGCTAGACAAAATCATACAAAAGGAAATTGTCCGGTAGTTGTTTTATAACTTATATAATTTTCTTAAACCAAAAATATAGCCTAAGAATGATGAACAATGCGAATCAATTTTTTTGTAGTGAAAAAATATATATTGCGTCTATATCCAAGGAAACCATTTAGACAAAGTACAAGTTTTTGTAGTCCAGTCTTAATCAGAGTAAATGAAGGTACTCGGTGACTTGCATCCGAGTTTTAGTGTACTCACACTGAGCCACCATAGACGCCCGAGTGTAGGTCTTTCCTTGAACACTCAACCGCCAAAAAGAAATAGCACAAGCCCCTGGATAACGAGGGATGATGAGAACGGAAATGTCAGCCAAAATCATCAAATATTTATCATTTTTTTAAACTCACACTGAGCCGCCATACACTCCTGAGTGCAGATCTTTTCTGGAACACTGTACTTCTAGGAAAAAGTAACAGCAGCCCCTATGACATGACGAGAAATAAGAATGCAGAGTAAATTCTCTTACGAAGGAAGTCACAGACAGATTTGTGGTGTTGAGTTAAGAAACCAAAATGGCTCTCATTGAAGTTGCACATCTACAACGGTTTATCTCATAACAGGTAAAGGGCGTATTGTCCTGTAACCAAGGATTCTGGGCCTATATGGTTAGCGCAGAATATTTGCGCAGCATAGAATTGCGATCTTAACAGGGACTTTGGTGGATAAAAAGTCAGAAATCAGAGACTACATTGTATGTAGGCTGGGTGACTCCATGCAGGAATCGACTCTACTCAATTCCAATATTAGACTTGAAGACAAGTCGTTAGACAGTCGTGTTTTGTCCACAGGCGGCGTCATTACCATATTACCAGCGCGGTACGTTATGTTAATACGCCCGCCGTTCTTGAAGTCCCGACATGTCTAATGACTTGACTAACAGGTGTCCGGACAGATATTCAAATCTGCAACCACTGCATATGCATCATAAAGCAGCCAATGATAGCCCGACATAATAAGAAACATCCATTAAAGGTATATATTTTTTTTTTTTAGGTCAGTGTATTAAGTTTTTGTTTTTTCGAAAAAGCGAAAACTTAACTACAAGGAGTTATCTCAAACCCCCTTTAAAGAATAAGGGCGCGCCTGTTGTAAATGTAACTATCTGGCGCTCACACACGCATGACGCCCGATACCTGTACGACCTTATTACTAGCTAACAACTGTATGCCTTGCGCGATGCGCCATGTGGTTAGCACTGAAAGATGTAACATGGATATTCATATTCCCCCGATTCTTAACCAATCAGATTCTTAACCAATCAGTCTTATTTCGGTAGCGAGCCCAGTGTTGTGCACAAAGCTGAGAACGTCGGAATTTACTCCAAAAATGTTGCAGCCGCCCAAGCCAACCCTGGGATCTAATCTTGTGTTATTATTAGTCACCAGTAGTTTCATGAGCAGCCTACCTCAGACCATACGTGATGCATGGCTTGTTCTTTCCTAGCCAGTAATTGTCCGAGATGCACACATAGTCAACACCCTGCAACAAGAGAAATATTAGGTCAGTGACTGAAGGGGGGGGGGGGGAACAGCCATATTTTGGTAGAATTAAGAGCCGAGAAACAGTTACTTTACACAGGGCTTGATGCCCATAATTCTTATAATAGTGCTTAGTTACAAATGTCTCGAGGTGCGATTCGCTATTAAAACAATGTGCCACCAAGAGGTCATTTTTCCAACTTCTTGGTCGAAAAATCGCAAATATTACCTTGAAGAATGTGTCCTTCCGGGAATCAATTAACTCGTCCAGACCCTCTGAGCCTGATTCTTCCATTCCTTCAAAGCAGAACTACAAATGAAATAAGAGTAGAGGCGAAAACCAGGCTATATTAAAAAAAAAAAAGTAACCGGTGCACCACCTTAGGGCTGACGATATTGATTTTTTTCGTAGTCAATTTTTTTATCTCGCGATATCGCCGATATGGCGACAAAAACGTCAACAAATTTTAGCATGATAGGCGCATTATTTACACTATAAATAAAAATGTCACTTCGACTTGAACTTGGTGATGAACAGTTCCACAATGTGAGGGGACAGTCCAGTTTCACTTCTTGGTCTTAATTAAAGATTAAAAATGACCTAGAACTACCAAAATTTGAATTTTTCAAATTATTAATTTTAGTCTTCAACTTCACTGGTCAATCATAGACAAAGCAGGTCACCTGTGTTTGAGTGGTTCGAGTCTCTGAATATTTTTTTGACAGCGTCTACCTTGATGTTGATGGGAATGTCTCGTTTCAGTTCTCTGTAAGCCTCGATCACATTCAGCCAGGCCAGCACAGGTCCTTTGTCATCTGTTGAGCCTCGTCCATACAGCTTACCATCAATCTCAGTCAAGACAAAGGGGTCCGTGTCCCACCCATCCTCCTGAATTAGTAACATATTGATTTTTTAGACAGGTGCATTTCAGCATAAGAACAGATTGACAATCAACCCCAACCAAAATGACCAATTCCATACCAATTTACTTTTCAACTTGAAACCAATTGGGATGAGGCTGGGCGACTAAAAAAGAACAACAACATTTTTTGAAAACAGGTGGACAAATTTAGTGTGTGTTTTTGACAAGGGCAACATGTGTCTTGTAAACTTCAACAAGTTTGTGGCATTTACCTTCTTGGCTGGCTGCACATCAAGATGGCCATAGATGCAGACTGTCTTCTTCTTGGGGTCATCGCCAAGGTGACCGAGGAGGATGGGTGGTAACGGGATGACCTGACCATCCTCCAGGTCTTGCATGCCAACGTCAATAAGCTCGATTGTAGCTCCTACTTTTGGCTTCTTCAGATCCTATACAAAAAATTGAACACAAAACCGTAACTCAGCAGGTCAGGTCGGCAGTGTCGCTTTCCTCACAATCCAACTCTGTGATGTAGGTTTGAATCCCACCTGAGGGCAACATGTAGATTTTCAGTTCTCCAAGTTTTTTGGGTTTCCATAGAATATCATTTTTGGTTTCTCTTCTCATCTTGATCTAAAACTGAAATTCAACTTGTCTGCAGTGGTTTCTTCAGGCTTTTGAGCTAGACTGGGTTATGCAATTTTGAGATCTCCTTGACTAAAACAAGATTTTACTTGAATACCCCACCAAAATCGATCAGGAACAGAAAATCTTGGAAAATAACCATCCATCTGTGTTCAAAATTGTATAAACACTTAGCACAACCTTTAATTTTAAGAATTTTTTTGGGAAATTTCTGTGCAATAATAATAATAATAATAATAATTTGGGAGGCTAATCATCCTTACTCGCAGCTGGGATGCTGAATTGCAAAGGACGCGGCTACAACGTGGACGAGTCGCTGGCACGTAAAGGCGCCTCTGGCAGCCGGCCACATCGACCCATATATGACCACGGAGCACAGCCAGAGATCGAAAGTGTTTGATTTTTTCAGAGGGAGGAAAGCCGGAGGACCCGGAGAAAAACCCTCGTGGCACAGGAGAGAACCAACGCACAACTCTACTCACATATGGTCAGAGCCGGGAATCGAACCCGGGTCACATTGGTGAGAGGCGAGCGCTTTACGCACAAGCCACCCATGCCACCCCAAATATAGGGGAAGAATGTGTTTTTAGTGTTGGATGTTCTTGGTATAGTGTATGGTCACTGAAAGTGTAATATACATATCAATTTCTGCCACTGTTTTTTACAGATTCTACTGACATAAATCTTGAAATAACAGGTTTTGCCACAAAGTTAGATAGTTGTTATCAAGGAGGGTTAATTATTTTCCAAGACTTTGCTGTTTTTTACCAATTTTTAAAAATCTTTCCGGATCCTCAGTGTCTCAACCAAAAAGAATTTGTACAACATTATGAACTTATCACTAATCTATCACTTCTGGTGTTTTTGTTTGAGTAAATGGTTAAATATATCAACCTTAACTTATGCCATTTTCAGTTGTCTTAAGCTACTTGTACATATCACACAAGTTGGTCATGAATTTGTAGAGACTATTAATTTGTAACGAATTACAAACAAAAAGGAGAAATGCATCTAAAATCACCTGTGCAACGATTTCGAGCATCCGTTTGATCTCAGAACGTTTCTCCGGCCAGGCCGAGACACTCTGTATGGCCACGGCATCGGACAACCTCTTAACATACTCATCTTGGTGTTCATCAATAAAGCTGTCAAGAAATAAGATGAAAGGACAATGCAGCAACAAGTGAAAATGAACATTAAAATTAAAAAAGTCATAGCTTGGGCCAACAGACACTCTTTCTGGCGACAGTGTAGTTTGGGACCCACTTTTGTTACAAGGTTATAGGGGATTTCAAAATGTTTCAGGTAAAAAAGTCGGAGAACCTGTCATGGATATTATTAACCAACTGAGAAGACAACCACTGTTTTCGGCAGTTTTGCCGTGCCCTAACCATGGCATGTGTTTTCTTCCTCCATGCCCTGAGTACTCAACCCGTCAAAAAACCATGTCAAAACCAAACAGCATGTTTAGTTGGAATCTGTTAGGTTGGGTACTGGTGGACCCCAAACTGATAGTGATACACTGAGTTTGGCATAGCACCAGAATCAGTCCAACAATTTGTGTGTATACAACATACAATAATTATGGTAAAAATAGCCACTGCGAAACTTCAGAAAAATGTCACACAGGTGTCAAAACAAAGTGTCAATCAATCATTCAATGAACATAAACGTACTGCAAACGGGATCATCTATCACGACGGCAAAGGCGGAAAGGGCCTGATCCTGACTGATCGGTCATGCATAAAGGTAGGTACAAGGTATTACATTTACAGGTATTACCTGAACAGTTTGGGCAGGAATTCATCAGCCATGTTTGCGGATAATTTCACTCAGCTTCGAACTTGATCCACCTCGTAGCTAGTTTTGCAACATCTGCCGCGCCGTGAAACGTGGTGGATTCTGTGTATGGAGAGCACGTGACTTTTCGAGTGTGGGTCCGTCCATCGCCATGGAGGTAGGAAAAGATGCATCCTCGACTCCATGGGCGCGTGTGCGTTCGCGCAAGGCATGGTGGGAAAACATGGCGCCGCAAGATCGTACCCATGGTAACGAGGTTGGAAAAGATGGTCCGTCAGGTGCTGGTTACAATAGACTTGTAAAGTCTGTTGTTGAGTGAATCTCTACTTAAGTACTGAAAAAGCAACACATTTCACATTTGGGAAGACTGGTAACTTGTTTATTTTTTGAGCCACGTGCTTCGCATCAGGTGCGGCAAACACTTTTGAAAGTGCTGGGCACCGGATTGGGGGGGGGGGGGGGGGGGGGGGGATGCTGCCCTTTTCTATGTTTTTCTTTATGCGGAACTGCCAAAAGTAGGGGGACTTCCCCCAAATGGAAAAAGTAGGGAGGGGGTGGCCCCTCTGACCCCACCCCCTCCCCACCCGTTCCGCCGTCAGTGCTTCGCATGGTGGGGGAGGGGGGGGGGGGGAGGGTATACAGGAAGTTTTATTTATATGCGCTTTCAATTTCTTCAAAACGTAAATGTCGTAGTTTCGGGGTTAAACTTACAGTAATGTCCGAGTCAGAGATGATTTTTATTTAAACGTTTTAAATATTAGCTGCAAAGAGGCTGCCTGCGAAGGGGCCGATGGAGGAGCGGGGAACTTAAAGGGACACATTGCTTTGGATTTTGCGATTTGGGCTATATAACTGAAATGGATATAGTTGGGAAGCTTTTTTAAAAGTAGAATATAAAGATTCACATAACTATCCCTTCAAATTGCGTGGTTTTTGTTTAATTTCGTGACAAATAACGGTCCGCCATTTTGTAGAACCAAATTTTTGACTCCACAAAATGGCGGACTGTGTTCACCAGTCGTATTTCCAGTCGCATCTGGTTGAAGTACGTTCTGTTGATCCATTTTGATGTACTAGCTGTGGCACGGCGTGCAGCACTGGCGATATGTGTCGCGAGATAGAGAATTGTACCTGGCGATCATCTGATAGGTTCACAAGGCCACTGGCTGCGGCGCCAGCCTAAAGACTCTTACAGCGTATTTTGCGCATTATTTAGACGGTGGTATTTAGTACTGGAAATAAGTCTATGTTTCGCGGGTCAGATGTCAGGGGTAAGCGGCCAATGTTTTGTTTTGTAATCACTGCTCACTAATTACAACACATTATACGTGTTTGTTTGCATGAACAACTCTTATCAAAGGTAAGGAACATTTCTAAACAGCAACATTTCATGACATTTGAAGGCAATGTGTCCCTTTAAGGCGGCCGTATCTGTCTGGTACAACAGAAGCTATAGTGCGTTTCTTTTTCTATAAAAGATGAAGTTCCATGAAGTTTTCTTCGGCACTTCAAATAACTTTATTCCTTCTCTGAAGTAAATTATAATAAATGAACCTAGCATATCGCAGTTTGAAATTCGTATAACGTAAGTTAAGAAGTTTATTTGCTAAAGTGTATTCGGGGTTGAGGCACGCCCGTATGTTGCAAGTTTGATTGTTGTAAAAGAGTTCGCGGAAGTAGCGTATGGAATAAGCCCGTTTGCCGCAGGTTACTAAATTTGTTGGGTATTTCTTTAAGGGGGAGGGGCAGAGGAGGGGGTAGTTTTATTGGTTGTCGATATTAATCTTGAGCTTTGTTTGCCGTTTCAAGAACTAGCGGTGACGGTGGGCCAGCAATTGTTGACGTTAATTCGGAACTGAGACAACCAACATGCAAACAGTTGCAACATTTATTAAGGGTCTGAAGCAAAAACTGAATGGATTTGAGGAAGGCATAAAATCGAGATAAACTTTACAAACATTTTAAAGAGTTTGTCTCATAAACCGAAATGATTCCAGAGATACTTATTAGGCCTGGCTGTCGTCACTGTACTTTGTACATCTGCAAATGGTACTTGTTATTTTGTCAGAGCCATTCCAGCCATAAACTTGAACGTATTTTGTTGGGACATACCTAGTTTCGGGGAAGATTTCTGCAGAAATGAGAGAGAAGAGTGGGACTTGAACTGAACACCTTCAACCTCAGCGCAAACTTCGTTGGAAGGTATAAACAACTCCTTTGTTTGGACAATGAACTTCTGAGCATAGCTACCAAAAATGATAAGTGAATTGATCAAATACAAAAAAATATATTGGAAACAATAGCGGAGTTTTCGTAGTACTAAAAAGGGGTAATGGGAATTTTTTTAGTTGATTCTTTAATCATTTCCCGATCATCCTTGACGTAGTATGGACATCAATGTTGTAGGAATATTTCATCAACAATGTTTACAAATACACTTTTTGCACTGCTGCTGTAAAACTGACATTGAATACTGGGGCCCGGGTCTTATATACTGAATGCCATACTACAAAAACCACACATGTTTAGTTTCCTTACAACTTTTCAAACCTGCCAGGTCATAAATAAAGACAATTTTAGAAAATATTGCGCAATTAAAGTTGTAGAATTTATTCACGGTAACAATTAGATGTTGTCATACTTGCATGGAAACACGTATTTATTGAAAGAATGGCAAGAAATATGTTTGCATAGTGCCAACAACAATTGACAAATTTTTTTGGAAGTTAAAAAGCTGGTAGATTGGTTTGAAGACGATTTGGAAATTTACACAATGAAAAAAAATGGTAGTTTCAATTTCAGCATATCAAATGTTGGCGAGGGAGCGCTCAAATGACCGCACTTTTCTTTGGCTCCAAATTCGTGCAATAAGCATTTTATCCCAAATGACCTAACGCGCGCGTGTGAACGCAAAGGGTTGTCGCACAACGCGCACGTGTTAAATTCAATTAGAATGGGCGTTCGCGTAACATGCCTGGCACGTCGTCAGCAATTTTATCCCGAATAACCTTTGAGATACCGAACTGGCTTATTTAAAACGTGCGCGTTGTGTGACCACCTTTTGCGTTCACACGCGCGCGTTAGGTCACGCGGGTCATTCGGGATAAAATATCATTGTGTACATGCACAGCTGAAATACCGAACTGGCTGGGGATGGGGTGGGCGATTGCACCCTATAAATTCCCTTAAAGGTCAAATTGTTTCCATTTTTAAAAGTTCTATATGGCCCCTTATCTGTTGTATGTTGATATACATCCTATTTGGACATAGAAAGTGCCGCCACTGACAAACCAGACCCAACTACACATCAGCCAAAAATTCCCCATCAGAAACAGCAAATTTGTTGTGGACTGTATACATGTATTCCATTTTAAATACAGCATCATTATCATTCAGCAGGAAATAAAGTGTGGAAGATGCAGTGGATATTAATACTTTCTACTAATTTTTGACAGTGTTTTGGCATTGAATATGCTTACAATGTTAAACACCAAGCAGTCTGTTAAAGCTATGTATAGACGAATCCGGCGACCAAAATTAGAAGCATTTACTGCGGTGGCATCACGCTCGCGTGCGTATTTTACGCACGCGCTCGATGCAGCTTCCACCAACAGGGTGTTTACAACTTGCCAAAATGCGCGCGCGACTGAAATTAAAGAACGCGCGCAACCTGCACGCGAGCGCGGCACCACTGTAAAAATGGCGTCGGCGAATTCCTGTATAGCATTGGTCGGCAACACAGTTGCAGGCAGTGATTATATTTTGTGTGATTTAGCATACATGCGAAAGTTTGAGCTGAATCCGTCATCTGAGTCACAACAAAATAGTGAACAACCATTCCGTTTTAATAATTTTCTCAATTTTTCTGAATTTTCAAAGTGAACAAAGAAAACTGTTGTTCACTTTAAAAATTTAGACAAATTACAATTGTTTTTTGTGTACGGGAATATACATTGTATATGGTTATTTGGATTGCTGAAATTGATATTAGCAACGACATTTTTGACGGTCTTCAGATACAGTTTTCTTGAAGATGACAGCATTTCAGACGGAAGCATTTGTCAGGTCCTGCTATCATCTTCATAAACAGTAAGCTTTCAGATTAAAACTAATTAATTTTTTTAGGATCCTATTTCTTTAAAGCTGCAAAGTCTGAAGAATAAATTGTCAAACTAAATTGCTAATTTGTTATAGACAAGGTATAATTTTTCCATTAAGACTTTCAACAATAAACAAACAATTCGACTGATGAAAATTGACAGATTGTGAATACACGCAATCTGCACAAGTGGCACAAAATATAATAATTATTTTTACGGATGGTACGTACACAGTGTTGAAGTGTCTTTTTCCCGTTCAAAATAGTTTTCTCCATAACTTGTTTGTGGGGAGAAGTTATCAAATATGAAATTGAAAATTTCAGAGTGTGGACATAGCAGATTTAAGCCTACTGTCTAGCATCCATTATTGGTACTTTGTATATAATAACATTAAGATTCCATTTGGATGATTGACGCTGCACCTGCAAAACTCTCTCCTCTTCTCTCTCATCAGTCTCAAGTGACCAAACAATTACTCCAGTTTTGCAACCTCCTCAAAGTATGCTCCAAGAAGTTTGATCTGTAAAAACAAAAACAAAAAGATGTGGGAAAACAAGAGAAAATGCTCTGTTCAATGGCACATTACTCAAATATCATATAAATAAAATCTTTCCAGAAAAAACCAAATCCTCCAGTAATTTCAGGTGGTCATCTTACCCCGTTGATGTAATTGGAACGGTTCATCTTTTCGTCCTGGGAGTGGGCGCTGTCGTCGCAGGCGCCCATCGGCAGCAACATCAGGTTCTTGTTGATGGCGTCCTGGAATGTGATAGCGACGGGAATACTGGCGCCCTCTCTAGTCATGTCTGGTTCACAACCGAACACTGGAAAACAGCAATGGCGAAATCTCAGTCATAACTGCTTTTGAAAAGAGAAAAGTGGGCAAGGACAGGTCAAATGTAGGTCACACTAAATAGTTAACCTGCCGGGGCTGGTTGAAAACTACCCATGTTTGGAATTCTTTTAAACTCATTCTCATTTCGACATATTTTTGCTGGCATGAGTTTTCATTTATTAGGTACTGATAATTTAACTGGAAGAAGAATTACATTGACACGTGGATAGTGATTAGTTTTCACATCATTTAAACATACAATAAAAAAATAATAGAAGAATATGACGATACATAGTTCTATTGAAAATACGAATTTCCTTGACAGGCAATCTTGCAACGAACAGATTTGATTCTAAATAATTTTTATTGCAAGTGTGCGCTGCAGTTTGATTTTGTATCACACTATCAAATGTGTGAGGTGATCTCGTAAGGTCCGTTGATGACCTGCTAAGTGCCACCATACATTTCTTGCTCTGTAACCAGGGCCCAATTTCATTCCGCTGCTTAACACAAGATTTTCTGCTAACGGAACCCTCGCCCATTTCATAGAGACTGTAAGCAGTAAGCACAGCGAAGAGCCCGCTAACTTCGGAAGCAGGATTTGCTTAAATTAGTGATGCAACATAATCAATCTCCATGCACGCGCAAGCGTTAGCAAGACTTGGCCATGAAATACGCTAATGCTTAAGCAAATTTTCCTGCTATAGTTAGCACAACTTTTCTGCTTACTATTAAGCAGTGCTATGAAATTGGCCCAGGGTTTTAGCCAGATCTACAAACATGGTGTTCAAATTTGATGTACTTTTAAAACAAGGTTATCCAAAGTACTCAGCTTTTGCCAAATAGAACGGGGTGTCAAAACAATCCGAAAATCTGAACAGGGTGTCCAAGACACTTCTATGGCTAAATCTAAGCTTGTCGGTAACCGTGGAACATTTATTTGTGAATGATTACTTTTGCAGGATCTGCCTGGGTTATTGCAACAGGCTAAGCTTGGTGTCTTATCCACGACTGTCTTAAGAACGAAAGTCATCAATAATCTAACTGATGTTGACCAGCAAAGACGGTTTACTACAATCCAGCCCTGGCTTACCCTTTTTGACCGCTCTGCGTCCAGCCAGGTAGTGGGGATGGTCAAAAATAATCTAACTGATGTTGACCAGCAAAGACGGTTTACTACAATCCAGCCCTGGCTTACCCTTCTTGACTGCTCTGCGTCCAGCCAGGTAGTGGGGATGGTCAAAATCACTCAGCCAACACTCCCCACTGTAGCACAGGCTGACACTATAAAGATGAAGCCGGGAAAGGGCAGTGACGTAGGACTCGATTAAATAAACTCCTAGTTTGACTCAAACCATCAGAAGATGGACTCTGTGTCACGGATAACATTAATTCTTATTACAGAGTAGTTAGCAGATAAAACTCAACGGTAACTGGCAGCAGTGGGACCTGCGACCTCCAAATGACCGTACCAGTGCTTGACCAACTAAACTCTCTTGCCCAATGTTGGCGGTCTCTCAATTTGTCAATATCTTACAAGTAGTTATTTAGACTTTTGATCACATCACAAACAATTTCGTACCTGAAATCTTCGACCCAGAACCAGTCTTCATTACTGGATGACCCAGATGTTGAACCTGTGATCTTGTGGGTCATGTGATCCCAAAATAGGTTTCAATATTTTCTCTTGGGGCACAGGTCAGAACCCATTATTTATATTATTATTAATATTATTATTAACATACTCACGTCATCTTATTTGGCGAGCCTCGTTTATTGAACACATCTGTGAGGTATTGGATGACCAACTTCTTGATCTCCGACACGTTTTGGTGGGGTACCAGACGGATAGAAAATTTGCCGATCACTTTGCGAGGGATCACAGTCTTGGAACCGGCTCCGTCGAAGGCCCCCTGGATCCCTAGAATAATGTGAGTAAATAACAACCTTGATCAAGCAGCCGCCATCTGTGTCCGAATTACTTGGCTATGGCTAGATGTTACACACGTCTATGGTAGCGGCTGCAGCCACTTCCCATAGACTCGTGTGTAATTTTACGCCGTAGCCAAGTAATTCGGACACGGCCTTAGTATCAAAGCAATAGTTGATAAAAGGTTGAAGGCGGCAGACTATAATTTTCCTCTGAGTGTCACTTTGGCATCACACAGATTTGGAATCAGAGGCTGATTTCAAATAGTTAGCAGACAATATTGACTAGCAAGCTTACTTAGCAGACAACCAGTCACAATCTATATTCGACACGCAACCAGTAGGCAATCAGGGGCCAATTTCACGGAGCAGCTGAGCGCAAAAATTTGCTTAGCATGAAATTTCTACCTTGATAAAAACAGGATTACCAGCCAAATGTTTATGTAATGTATATTGCCTGTGACTGGTATTCAGCTGTTGCTTGCTTAGCGTGAAAATCACATGGAGTTTTGGCTGGTAACATGTTTTTACTAAGCAAGACATTTTTATGCTAAGCAAATTGTTGTGCTTAGCAGCTCCGTGAAATTTGGCCCCTGTTCTGCACTTCACAATATGTTGCTTTGCTAAGCAATCTGTGCACTGAGCAGCCCTTTGAACCCAATAGTGATCAACTTCATTGAGCTGCTCAAGACGTTTTTTTCAGCAGAGGAAAATTGCTTACAAATTGCTAACAAAAACATGTTACCAGCCAAAATGTCATGTTAGGTATGTGACTTGTGACTGGTTCAATCAATTCACTTTTGTTTACTAAGCATATTTATGAAATTGGTCCAAATCAAAGTGCAAAAGTGGATAGCTGCTTGCTTAGGGGCCAATTTCTCAGAGCCGCTAAGCGAAAAATGTTGCTTAGCAAATGTATGCCACGAACAACTGATACACACAAAATCTTGGCAGATAATTTTGTTTTGGTAAGAAAGATTTTCCGTGTTAAGCAAATTTGCTAAGCAGCTACATGAAATTGGTCCCTGCCTTTACCATGGATTGAGAGGGTGGGGTAGCGCCAACGATGTTGTAATATCTTCTCCTTGGTGTCATGCAAGAGTTTATCCGTGCCAATTTCTTCACGGTACTCCTCCTACAAAAAAAAAAAAAAATCAATCAAATGTTTAAAAAGCAATTTTCTTCTGTCAAATCATAGTTTGTAGCTCAGAGGACGCTGATTGGCACTTCAGAAGGGGAGGGAGTGGAGGAAAATTTATGGGGCTGAATCCGAGGGGGGGGGGGGGCAGAGACAAGGTGGCTGTCCCCCCCAAAAAAAAAAATAAAAAAAAAAAAACAAAATAAAAAAAATAAAGCAACTCTTCTTGTTGGAGCGTGTGTTGGGTTTTTATTCCTTTTTTTTTGGCATGTAGTCCTTAAACTATTTCTACGACTGCGCCTGAAAGTACCATATCAAAGTTGATCGACTCATAGAGCTTGGCTTCTTCCTCGGTCATCTCTGTGACTTTGTCGTACACACCGGGTACCTTGATGTGACCTTTGACATCCACCAGGCTGTCCAGTAGGGCTATCAGGTCGGTCATCGCTTCGTGTCTGTTAAATGGGAATTCTGTCAGTCATTTCAACTTTACACTCCACTTGCAGGGGCAAAAAGCAGTTTGATAAAGACATGTTTGTTTGATTGAATATACCAGCTCAATCAGAATCAAGAATAAGTTGGCAAGTGTATTTTGGGCCATAAACTTGCAACAGAAATGAACTTTCCATTGTTCCCAGGCAAATAGCCATAATTCCTCTGTCTGCATTTTTTAAAAACATAATCTGAACATGTTCCAATAGAGGATATTTTTTGTTAAAATTTTTTTTGTACAATTGTAATGTACTGATAAAACCAACGGTGGCCAAAAAATGAGTTCTTTTAGTTGTTGCTTTTACAAGAAAACTTTGACATTATATTTTGAACCAGTACATGGACTTTTTTACTGAAAAGCTTTTTGAAAAAATAGCAATTTGTAATTTATGTTGCGCAAGATGCAAAAATTACGAGAAGAGGTTATTGTTAGAACATGACATCAAGATCTGAAAATAAACTTCTCACGCATACAGGGTAATTGTATGAAAAAAAGCTTCAACCTTTATTTAAATACATTTCTTACACTGAGCCGCCATACACACCAGAGTGCAGATCCTTTCTGGAACACTCAACTTCCACATTGAAGTACGTCAGACCCCTGCATGAAAAGACACAAAAGATATCTATGCTGAAAGAAATTTTTGACAAATCTGTGCAAAGAGTTCCCTTTAAAGTTAGGCAGATTGTGAAGTTTCCAACAATTTGATAATGTCATTGTAATTAAAACTTGTCGCTGTACAAGACAATGTACCACGACAGTATACTCCAGACACATTCAAATAGAGCTGCACGACACCACTATGAGTGCCGTTTACTCGTCATTACTTTAAAAATCCTGTTCCCGTGCTTTCGGAACGCGGCACCACGGAAAAAAATGTTCAATCTGAATTTCTAATGTGTAAGTTATGAGCTTTTCAATGAGACATTCCTAAAAAAAAATCAACCCCTGTGATAAGTTACAGGTGTAATAGGTTTCAAATTTAGCATTAAAGTAAAGTGCAATCTTTGTGCATGGCCATGGGGCATGGCCATGGGGCATGGCCATGGGGCGTGGCCATGGGGACGTGGCCGGGGGTTGGGGGTGGCCAGGGGCGTGGCCTGTCAAGGCAGGTTGTCAACCAATGAGAGTGGCTTAACTGCACCCGGTATTGCTTGTACAACATTTTTATTTATTTATTTATTTATTACATTTCTTTACCCAGGGTGTGCCCAAACAGTTTAAAACTGGTTTCCATTGGGGCCCTGCATATATTATTAGTTAAAACTGAATATTTACACATTCATACAAAATATTAAAACAAATACAGTAATGTTTACACAAATAAATATATTTTCGGTTAACTTTTCAACTCTCCAGTAGAAGCCTATTGCTGATTTACGGAATGGGGGAAAAACCCGCGAAAAAAAACTTTTAGGGTGAAAAACAAGGGAAAATTCCCATCCGGCTCCAAAGTATTTTAGCAACCAAGTTTATAACTCCGCAGATCAGCGTAAATGGCAGAAATATCACTGATAGATGGCTTTACGTAGCTCCGATTCAAATGTACTTAAGGAGTTTATGGTTCTCATTTGTTCAGGCAGATTATTTACCTTAGGCCGTATGTAATACACGGTGTCTTCGTGCCGAGCCAATAATTGTCCGAAATGCACACGTAATCCACGTCCTGTTGGACAAAAGAGACCGTGTCATGAGTCATAAAAAACAGTCAATTTTGTAGTCAGATGAACTTTTTGCATTTATTCCTTTTTGCAATTGTTTAAAACAAGTCTCCAAATTCCAATCATGTTTACCTCGTTCTTTTAAATACACAGGGGTTTAACTAATCCGCAGGGGGGTATACCTAGGATACACCAAGTATGTATTTTTTTTTCCCGAGGGGGAATTTGAAATAAAGGGCTTAACTTTTTTGTGCTGAACTGCATTCGTCAATTGGAGGAGTGTAGTCTCAGTGTTTGTTGCAAAACAGGTAAAATTGATGCCAACTTGTATGTACTGAAATGCATACCGTGATACCACAGCGTGCTGTTCCATCAACACCTGACTGAACGAATTCAACGATGTAACATTGGGGTGACGTCATTTCCTCGTACACTCATTATAAGTCTGATTTACCTTGAAGAATTTGTCCTTCTCCGATGAGATGAATTTGTCAAGTCCAGCCGAACCAACTTCCTCCATTCCCTCAATGCAGAACTGACGACAAAAAATAGCAGTCTCAATCAGCTGCTTTTAACAATATTTACTAGACTTTGTAAGATTGATGGAAAAATGGACAGGAGTACACTGAAGTCACGCCATTGCAGTCTGAGTTACAGAATTTTGTTTTTTTCCATTTGAAAAAATGTAAGATATATATTGACATTTCTAAATACGAAGAACCGTTTTTGATGATATACCAAAGTTTTATAATGCAAAAAGGAATCTCGGTGGTCGCCAGGGTGATGTTTTGTGCGGTGGTGAGACCGCTGGCTACGCTGCATTGCAAAAGTTCACATGGTTCTCAAAATGAGATTCACAGGGTTCTCATAATGAGATTCACAGGGTTCTCAAAATGAGATTCACAGGGTTCTCAAAATGAGATTCACAGGGTTCTCAAAATGAGATTCACAGGGTTCTCAAAATGAGATTCACAGGGTTCTCAAAATGAGATTCACAGGGTTCCCACCATCATGGAAAATCCTGGAATTTAAAGTATCATGGAAAGTTATGGAATTTTGTGATTTTTACAAGGAGTCATGGAAAATTGATATTTCAAGAAGAGCCATGGAATCTCTCACAATGATCAGTGTATTGAAAATGGACTCTTAAAGGTAGTGTACATGATTGGTCATTGTTGCAATTTTCAGAAATGGGCGGATTTGGGGGTTAGTATTTTATAGGAAATATCGTTCCACTGACCTGTTCAAAGTTTTGCGTTGTTGGATGGCGAAAAAAACGAGAGAAAAGCGGCGCTCGTTTTCAACCGTCGGGCGGATGATAGCCTTTAGTCGAGGCGTGCGTGGCTACCTGGACGCGTGACACGCCCCGAATGCCAGCATGTCCGGGGCGCGCCACTCGTCCAGGTAGCCACGCGCGCCTTGACTAAAGGCTACAGGGCAGTTTTCCAACGATTTCCAGCTGGAAATCGTTGGAAAACGATATAAATTTCCACTTTTCTTGAAAACGACAGCACACCTGGTGCCATCATTTCACAGGATGATTGAGACTACTATTAACTAACAGTCTAGTAAGGTATTTCGTTATAATTAGCAATCGTGTACACTACCTTAATAGGATGTAAAAATAGTGTACGGATTGGTCATGAACTAATCAGTGATGTGAAGTGAAGTAAGAGTACCAATTTCTGTCATTTTCAATTTGAATATTAATATTTTGTGGTCACCAGGTCAAAGTTATCAGTTTGGGTTTTGCTACAGCATTGGGAAGAACTTTTAATATTTTCTTCGATAGTTCTACCTTGATGTTGATGGGAATGTCTCGTTTCAGTTCTCTGTAAGCCTCGATCACATTCAGCCAGGCCAGCACAGGTCCTTTGTCATCTGTTGAGCCTCGTCCATACATCTTACCATCGATCTCAGTCAAGACAAAGGGGTCCGTGTTCCAGCCATCCTCCTGAAAGCAATTTTGTACATTGAAAATAAAATCAAAATAAAAGTATAATAAAATAATACATAGGAAACAATGTTCTGATGAGTCAGGTTGGCCACTTGGTCTTGTGGTACTTTCCTCGCTGTCCGCCGCTGTGACCCGGGTTCGAATCCCACTAGGGCCGACATGTGAATTGGGTTTTCAGTCCCTGCCTTATTCCGCGAGTTTTCCCAAGAATATCATTCTGGGGTTTCCCTCCCACTTTTAAAACTGAACATTTCTTCGTCGTCTTCCTATAAAGCTTTCTTCAGGCTTTCGATCTACAGTGCGATGTGCGCTTTTGAGGAATCCTTTGTTTCATTACCAGAAAGAATTAAAATAAAAAAAAATTAAAAAATTGTTTTTGCTTATGTAATTAATCTTGACTTGGGGACGAAAAACCATAGGCTGCCCTGCCCACAAAGAAACCCAAAAAAACAAACGCTTAAAGGCTTCACCGTCATTGGCAGTAAAAAGACACATGAATGCAAAGTCTCTGATGTCCGAAGTCCTGAATAAAACTTAGGTTGTAGGTGTGTTCAGGGTTGTGGCAAACAAAGTTTTGACAATTATAAAAAAAGGTAGCTGATGACCTTTTCAGAGTAATAGAAGGGATTACCTATCAGTTTCTAAGTTGTAGGTGAGTAAGTTTAAAACTTGAACGGAGGGTATCTGTTATGCTCTCAATCACCAAATTTCTGAACGATTGCTGGAATATGTTTACATTCTACAGAGTATATAATTTGACTATAAACCTTCTTGGCAGGCTGCACATCGAGATGTCCATAGATGCAGACTGTTTTTTTCTTAGGGTCGTTGCCAAGGTAACCCATCAGGATGGGCGGCAACGGGATGACTTCCCCATTGTCTAGTTCCTGTGTTCCAATATCAACCAAGTCGATGGTTGCTCCGATGGAAGGTTTTTTCAGTTCCTTGAAGAAGCAAGAAAAGAAGAATGTAAAAGGAAAAAATACCAAAAATACCACGTCAGAAAACTACAGACCAGCTTCAGTCTATCTGCATTTTTCTAAGGAAAATTTATAAATAGTAACCTTACTCTAATCATAATTAAGAAAATTATAATGTAAGTGTAAAATGAATTTTACAATTACAAAATGACTTAGTGCCAGGCCCTCAGTTTGTCTGCGCTACTTCAATTTCTAGATTCTCCCGAGCAATATTTACCAAGACGGATGCCCCCATTAAAAAAAAAATGGCTTCCGCTGACAGTGAAGTCTGCCAAATTGATTCAAAACATGACACAGATCGACTGGGAGCCCTTTCTTCTCGTCCCTTTGTCTTTTGTATAAACTTTTTGGGAGAAAAGCAAAAAAAAAAAAAAAAGGGGCGGGGCAGTAAAAAAGGTGGGGGGGGGGCAGGAGTTAAAAAGATGGGGTCTCTAAAAAGGAAGTGGGTGGGGAAATGAGTGGGGAGGAAATTATTTGTACTTTGCCTTATTTCTGTAAACTTATTGTTACTTGTTGAAGTACTACTAGCCTACATGAAACAACCATGGAGGTATTTGTATACCTCCATCCTAGTCCGAGTAACTTGGACCCTTTATCGCCTTTTTTAACATTTGGACATGATCTGACGATAGTAGCGTATCTAGTATTTTGGTGGTCGTTTTAAGGGTGAAATGGGATGTTTTTGTTGGCAGTGGTTGGGATTTCAGACATATTTTCGGAATCACCACTTTTTACTGCAGACTTGCTTGGACCCTAATCGCCAGATCATGTCCAAATGTTAAAAAAGGCGATAAAGGTTCCAAGTTACTCGGACTACATCCATCTACTTCCAAAAATGTAAGGCTCTCCGTTAGCCTTACAAGGATATGTGATTTTGGTCCCCGTAACTCAATGGGGTTTGCAATACGCTCTTGCGATATCTGTTACAATGTTCCAGAATTCCACTTTCCCAAACCTTAATCTCCCCAGAAGGTTATCCAATCCCTCCTACATATCTTTTAGACTTTTGCGGCCCATATGCGGAACATTGAAACGGACAATTTATTGAGTAATGGAGTTTTTACTCACCGACCGACGTATGCAGCCAAAATGAACATGGCGTCGCACAGCTGACTGATACAGTCCACCAGAATGCGCATGCGCGTGGATTTTTCGAAGAAATTTGGGGCTCGACCATTTTTTGAAGGAGGGGGGTGCATCTTGTCTACATCGCGCAACGGTGATGTGTGCAACGTGAACAAAATAATGACCATCGATCCAGATTCTGCTTTATTCTGGTTTGCATAAAATAAAAGCTCGCATTGGCAAAAAATAGCTACGTGGCTACCCGCCATGACATTTAGACGTATGGGCATAACAAACATTGTCAGGCCAAGGAACAACACTAGGTATAATAGCGCGCCAATAATTTATCACATTGCACACATCACCGTTGCGCGATGTAGACAAGATGCACCCCCCTCCTTCAAAAAATGGTCGAGCCCCAAATTTCTTCGAAAAATCCACGCGCATGCGCATTCTGGTGGACTGTATCAGTCAGCTGTGCGACGCCATGTTCATTTTGGCTGCATACGTCGGTCGGTGAGTAAAAACTCCATTACTCAATAAATTGTCCGTTTCAATGTTCCGCATATGGGCCGCAAAAGTCTAAAAGATATGTAGGAGGGATTGGATAACCTTCTGGGGAGATTAAGGTTTGGGAAAGTGGAATTCTGGAACATTGTAACAGATATCGCAAGAGCGTATTGCAAACCCCATTGAGTTACGGGGACCAAAATCACATATCCTTGTAAGGCTAACGGAGAGCCTTACATTTTTGGAAGTAACATCCATCCATGAAACAACATAGGCCTATAGTCATAAAAATAAAGGTAAACTTTAAAAAATTAAAACTTATAAAATTGAAAGTTCTGTTTCAGTGTTTGCACTTCCAAAATGCATTGCTTTGGCATAAACTGACCTCTGCAACAATTTCAATCATCCGTGTGACCTCGGATCGTTTCTCCGGCCATGCTGAGACACTTTGCACAGCGACAGCATCAGACAGCCTCTGTACATAATCATCTTGGTGGACTTCGATGTAACTTTAAAGTACAAAGACAGTCAAACATAACTATACTACAATCTACTCCTAGAACTACTCACGGCGAAAAATGTAGAAACGTGTTGCATGGGAATGACGTTCTTATTCTTGCTGTACTAGCCTATGGGAAAAATCGGCGTCTTCCTATGAGGTTCATGTCGGAACCTCATAGTTCTAGGAGTAACTACAATCTACCTTGAACTTTGGAGACATGCCCGAGTTGCTTGTATAATCAAGGTTAAGTTATGGTGGAGGATTCCTCCATGGTATGATATTATTAGTATTAAACATTTTAAAGTTTAACTTTGGAAAAGAATGCATTGAATATCAACGTTCTTTTAGTTTTATTTTCGAATTACCTGAAAAGCTTGGAGAGAAACTCGTCAGCCATGGTGGAACTTGTATGCAGAACCTAGGGAAACCCCGACTGAACTCGTGACTGTCTACGTTTGCCCGTTGACGGGAATTTCCCCATTTCGTTTCTGACTGTCAACGTGAAATTCTGAGTCATTAATTTGTCAGTACGACGACCTTCGACACGCGAGGTAGCAAGCGCCATGCACCAACACAGCGCCCTCTATATCCAGTTAAAATGGGCGGATCAAGAGCGTGCGAGGGGAAGGGGGGGGGGGGGGGGGGGGGGGGGGTTCAATGTGCAATCCGTATGTAGAGACTGTCGCGTGACTGTGAGAAAGACGAATTCCTCAATAATAGGCCATCAGCCTGGGGGGTTGGTCGGTATCAAATGAGGGGAATAATGCTCATGGTGATTTTTGGCAAGGTATGCACCCCTGTAGTTGGAAAATATGTGACAGCATTGCAGCGGTGGCAGCTTTTTGGGTGTTATCACCTTTGTTTTTTTAAATGACCGCCAAAATGCTTGTTACCACATATAATTAATCTGGTAACAAGCATATTGGCGGCCATTTTGAAAAAACAATTTAAAAAGTGATAACACCCAAAAAGCTGCCACCGCTCACGCTGCAATGCTGTCACACATTTTCCAACTCTAGGTGTGCATACCTTGCCAAAAGTTGCTATCAGCATTACTCCTCTCGATCATTTGATATCGGTGGCCCAATTTTTGGACCGAGGCTGATGGCCTATTACTCGTTTGTCCTTTGTGCTGTTTAGGTCGAACTTGATGATGGACACAATTTTGCAAGACACAATTGAATTATTAATTGATTATCGATCTGCGTTGATAATTGAAGTCCCGTTATTTCGCGAAACTTTTATTTCTTTGAAAATAAACTACCGGTATTTACAATGAATTATATTTATACTTCCCGACATTTCTACCATTAATAAGGTAACTAGTTTGCGGTAGCACCATGTGAATTAAATCTCTTTTGTGAGTATGTGTGGTTCTTTTTAGAACCACACAAAAGAGATTTAATTCACATGGTGCTACCGCAAACTAGTTACATTGCCTTATGATGCACGATATGGGACAAAAGGGGGGTACCCCTCTGCCCCATATCGTGCTGGGTATATTCTCCATGCAAACCTTCAAATCGCATCTGACATCTATTAATGTTTCGGATTAATTTAACTTAATATACAAAGTATGTAAAACAAACCGGGAAAATGTTCTATTGCATGAAGGAGTGAATGGAGTGAATGGAGTCTAATCTTTTGTAATAGGAACCGACAGAATCCGAGCTTGGCTACGGTAAATATCGGGCCATCCACATTAAATCAAAACTTTGCGGAGCTACCGGTATATTTTGGAAAATATTCATGACTATGATTTCAAAAATAGTTAAGAGCTAATAACTTGCCGAACTTAGCTTCAAGTTTGCTTGTATGTTCGTAACCATGTTCTCTTGTCCATGTTTAATATTTAAGCTCTGTTTGATTAGATTTTCTTATCAGAAAATCTCTGCAATAGAAAGCAGGAGATCGTGGGTTCGAGTCCCACCGAGTGTTTTTTTCCAAATATCTCGGGACAGCACGGAGTATACAGTGTTTATGACATACGTCCGTGAAGGGCAAAACCCAATATTGAAATCTCAAAGGAATAATTTTTCAGAATGAACAAAGGAAAGTCTGACAGAAGGCCAGGGGGTTTAAACCTGCGACCTCCGAAATACCGTACCGGCGCTCTACCAACTGAGCTACCTTGCCCTATGTTGGCGGTCTCCCAAATTGCCAGTGTTTTTGTTCAGGGGTTGCTACACAGAAGTCATCATATAGCCAGGGATCACACCCCAACATGGGCGTCGCGAGGGGGGAGGTGGGAGGGGCGTTTCCGCCCTGGAAACTAAAAAAGGGAGACAAAAATACAAAAATAATAAATAAAAAAGAAGACGAGATGTCATAAATTATTACTGTTAATTTAATGCACATTAACAACATGGGCGCCTGGGATGTCAATTGTGGTGGGGTGGGCAAATGTCCCCCCACCCACCCTCGAAAAAAATGATTTTGGGATTTTTCCCCCTCTAGAAAAACATCCTGGCGACGCCATTGCATGCACCCCAACTTTACAATACAACCTGCCAGTGAAAAGCGGCAATATAGACATCAACAACGAAGGGGGGGGGGGGGGGGGGGGGGGGTAAAAGGGACATGTGCCTTTCGGGTGCCCCGCATTGAAACTGAACTTGAGCTTGTAATTTCTTCATGAAGTGCCCCTCATTTTGGGCGGATACCCTAGCTCTGATGAGCCTTGCTCCGCGCCGCTTTTGACTTAATGATGATGAAGTCGTTTCCTTGGTTCCCTCTGCTTCTATAGACCTTTTTTACCCACGTGACTAGACTGAGTGAAATGTCAACAAAACCACCATGTGTGGACCGCCTTGGACTGAACATCGTACATGTATCCTATGGAGCAGGTTGATCTATCCGACGACACGTGAAAATGGTCTTATCGCCGGTAGAGTAATCCTGATCGAGCTATAGGTCGCAGATTCAAATCCGATCCGATTAAGTTTTCTTCGATCTATCTGAAAACTGGAAAGACAACGGCGTCAAAACATCCTATTTTGAAAGACGCGTGCCCAAGGTCACGATAAGCCACCCACAACGCTTTTCGTTTCCTCCCTAGTATACTACTCTGCCCGTCGTCAGGAGACAGGCAGAGTATACTGCCCCAAACGTTGAGTTTTCCCCGGTTCTTCAGAAACACTCACAAAAGAGAGTTGCCGCATGGTGCTACCGCAAATCTTTACGTTATTGCTATCTTCACCATGCAATCATTCAAATCTTATTTGAGTTGAAGGAAAACATTAGCCATTCTTAGATTGGGCCAAAGGTGCAACCAAAAAAATTAACACGAGGCGCTCTATATTGTCAAAGTTTTCAACTTGTCCTAATCTTGCAAGTTTGAAATTAGTGTAAAGTGGCAACAGTGTACATCATTGCTTGCTCTCCCCCTTCTCCTGTGGTCTTTTAGCACCCTCCTTGGAAGTAGAGGTGTTTTTCTGACAGCTAGACCTCCGTCTTGACTTTTTCTCTTTATTGGCCCTCAAGACCGCCATCGCGTAACGTCTCTGCAAGTCGCTGTGCAGGATGTCGCCACAAGATGGCGCCCTACTCATAAAGCCGCTTCTGGTCACGAGACATAGCCCTCTGCCGTTCATGGCAAACTTCGTTGAGTCCACCTCGTCTAGTTGGTAAAATACAACCGCCCACTCTAGCCAGCTCACAACGTCGGCTCGTTTCCATGAACGTGGATCTGCGAGAAATTGCGTGAATGTGATTGGACTAGCATGCAATGATTTTTGCGTCACTTTAAACACAAGGGCATCTGTAGGCCAATGTAATGGTCATTCCATGAGGTTGGAACACAGAAGTGTAACATTTTGCTAAATGTCCAGCTACATATCATCAATTCCCTGGATTTAATTGAATATTAATTTATTTATAACTGTCTTGGACAGATTAGGACAAGTTACGGTACCATTCGAACATTAGTTGCCTTTAAAATGTGACATTTCATGAAATATTTATAACTGTGACGTAACACCAAGGGACACCAAGTCTTGTCGTGTTGCAAGATTTATTGTACAAACTTTCCAGTCATACTAATAACTGACCACAAAATGGAAACATTATTTTAATAAGGTTATTGTAGACAAATTATAAAGAGAAAAGTGGAAACAATTTTAAATACTCGTCAGTGTGATATCATACTATGTTATGTCAAGTTTCGTGCACAATTCTTATCCTTTTTGTAAGTGGCGTCGTTTGGGACCCGGAAAGGTTGATGAACAAACTTCACGGGCTATCCGATTTTTGGCGGGTTCTCTGGTGTATTTTGCTCAGGAATAGGTAGGCCCAAGTATTGACTTTGAAGTATTTAAACAATAACAATCATTTGAGTGGTTCCACCCTCCCCGTAGTTGTCGATGTTTCGAAGTCTTTGTGGCTGTTTACGCCAAATATAACCCGTCAAATGGACTGGGGTGTAAACTGACCATCACTAAGGACTCTCGTTGAGTAACTGCCCTCCTCCATGACGAGTCGCTGGTGAGTTTCTCGATGAGCTGTCGAGTCCGGTCCTTTGACAATTTGGTTCTCTGATATCACCGAGGGCCGACTACCGCAGGAATCGTGTGGGTTGCAGTTCTTACTACAGGAAACAAGAAACTAGATATATTTTGATGAACTCCAAGGGCATTGAAAAAAGGCTTAAATAATTGCCAATTTATTACAGCGAGCAAGTTAACCTCGAAAATCCAAGCAGGTGTACATCCGAGAACACCATACGAATCTGACATTCTTTGTTATTGACCTGTACTGATGGCACACGGGCCGCCATTACTTATACTTCCACATCCTTTTGTCACCCTATGCAATCAATGCTCACAGTCATACGAAACATACGTTACTTTTTAGGTGAGGATGGCCCCTCATCATGGCCGTCATCCTGCCCATAAAATCTTAGTCGGATTCGTCCATAGGAGCGACAATGTGTACAACGTTATTTTTATGAATTCTTTTATTTCCCGACTAGGATGTGTTAGGAAACTACAATAATGTTGTCTTGTACTAATGGATGACCAACATCATAACAAAATGTCCGATAAATCCATAATTCACCTTGCTACGATAAAGATGACCTAAAGAGTCCGTGGCCAGACTAGTCAGTTATCAACGTGACGCAGCATTCGATTTCGCAAAAATGACCGACGTTTCGTGAAAATTTGCTGCATTTTGACGATTTGGGTTATAATTAGAGTTCTTTATCAGGAGCATTAAAGGTAGAACATTTGCTTTTGCTGTATATTTCAGAAATAAATGTATTTGGGGGTTAGTATTAAGCGTGCTAGCAAAATACGGTAACACTGACCTGTTTAAAGTTTTGTGTGCATATAGATGATGGGAAAACAGAGAGAAACAAATTCTGTTCTAGTAGTCTGGTTCCCTGACCCTACTTTAGACAAAACGGAGCAATTTATAGAGTCAGTGAATTATCAGGTCGGCGAAGTAGACTACATTTATATCGTTTGAAAACGATAGAAATGTCCATTTTTCTTTAAAACGACAGCACCCATGCAGGTGCCATGATTTCAAAGGATGCTTTAGACTGCTATTTACTTACAGTCTTGTAGGATTTCGTAATAATTCAGTAGTTTTGTTTTCTGATGTTTGCAAATATTGTATACTACCTTTAACATTACAAACCTCATAGTTTTTCGGCTGACTGGGCCGGTGAAATCTTTTTACTGTCAGCAACTCTTGCTACATTAAGCATGGATGAAGGAATATACATGCATTAAGCCACCAAAACGTCCGGCATCGGCTCATGAAGAAGATAAGAGAATATTTCTGAAGACACACAAAAACAGAGGAGGAAAAGTAATGAGACATTCGGTCCAAGCAATTTTTCAAGAACGCCTCCAGATTTCTAATACAACTTGGGGAAAGTGATAAAACACACAGCGTGCATTATAGTGACATTTGTGACAAGCAGACCAACCCATAGGTTCAATCCCCGTACAACCCCAGTCCCTCCGCGCGCACACCATGCCTTTTATTCAAGAGCGCTGGTGAAAGCACAGTGGTTAGCTTATCATGACCTCACTACGTGCGCACGCGTCTTTCATAAAAGCTGAAGGATGGCACTGTCACACGTTTAATAAAAAAATCTGCTAGTATCCAGTACCTTGACACCAGCTCCCTTTGAGAGGGTGGTGGGTATACCAGCAAACGGCTCACAATTTCTTGAAGAATAAAATAAGTACTTCCGCATACCACAATCACGCATGAGTATGTTACATCACTGTAATGTACTCTTTGGACGGTCGTAACATAAGCCTGGGGGTTTCGTTTTACAAACAAATGGAGGGAAATGACCGAGCGCGCGGTTTGGCGCGTCGAAGAAATTCTTTAGTCTCCCCGGACACTGTAAAATAATACCGCAGAAACGAGAATAAGCAAATTTACTGTTTGCAATTTCATAAATTTACAGACCGCTGCCAAGGGAGCAGTCTGTCCGTTTTCTTTAGCCACTCATACACATTAAAGCACCATTACATACTAAGCAGCCCTATCGGCCTGCAAAATAATTCAGAATGTTAGCAAAAAGCACGGCTTAATATGCAACAAGAGGCCAAATTTACGAAGCTGCTAAGCACAATACTGCAACATTTTCTGCTTTCATCAATCAGCTTAGAATCACCAGCAGGCAATGCAATTTTGGCTGGTGATGGCTATAGACTTGCTAAGCAAATTTCTTTCTGTGCTTAGCAATTTGTGTGCTCGTTGAAATTAGTCTCAGAACAGGTCCTGTGCGTGGAACAATTTTCCATGGTGAAACACTCAAGATTTTGTTGTGGCTCACACAGACAACTCTGAAAAAATGTTGTTGATGTATATTACTGTTTGCACATTTGAAAAATCTTGCAGCTTAATTAAATAGCAAAAAATACCTCATCCATTTCATGTTGATCTGTATTTTTCTGGTTTGAAATGTGAGAAATACATTTTGCGCACGATGCATGAACTGAAAGATCGAAAAGCAAGCTTACCGACTACCGACTGTCCCACAGCGTGCAGAATCCTGCAGCATTCCACGGCCTGACAATTCCTGCATGAGCGGACCTCGAAACATCTCTCCCCTCCCAGTCCAACCACGATAATAACCCGCATCCTTTTCCCTCCGAACTCCTCCAGGAATCTCCCAGGGTCCCTCCTCAGGTGGGGAGTTTTCAGCCGACTTTGAGAACGACCCTGGATCGGTGGGCCATCGTACCAGAAGTGTGCCTTTTTTGGTCAATGGTTGGTCGTTCTCAATACGAATGTTTGATTATCGCAAATTCATGGACATATAAGGAAATACTAGTGGGAAAACATTGTTGTGAGGGCCATGTAAAGTTATTCATTGATGCGGTTAGTGGGTAACAATGGATTCACACACAAAGCTGGCGGCTGTATTTTCCTAGTAACTGCAATTTCTCACAATAAAAAAACAAACCAAACAGCGATATTAAACTTGTAAACCTAATCCGTGAGAGACGTTGATTGGTTAAAATAACGTGATCATGGTGATGGTGTATATATGAGAAACAACGGAGCTACCCAGAATATCGGTTCGTTTGTCGCTTGTTCTGCTTTCACAGTGTACGTTGGCTGTGCTATGTTACTTGTCTGTCGGTTCGTATTGTTGTCATGTTGACCCTATACGCTGCAGAAGCCATTGCGTGTCTCTTTTCCAATGTCTGGGAACACTTGTGGGCGGAGCCGCCCATCCATATATGTCACTTGTCCACGGGGAGGGGATTTGACTTAAAAGTGTGATGACTTTATATCAGAAGGATCACCTTACACAATCTACAAAGTCTCAATTACAAAACATCTGGTATGTTTTTGGTCAGGTATTGACTTTAAAAACTATAATAGGTTTAGCCTATAGGCGTGCTGTGATGGCTAAAACGGTCATCGAATGCAGATATTTAGCTAGCTAGTTATAATGGAGACCCTTTTGGGGATAACATTGTTGTCATACGTATCGACGTCATGAACAGAAACAACATGCCGGAATTTACATGGTGTGAACGGGGGAGACCACGTGACAAGGTGCGCTGAAAGTATATACCATTATCTAGATGTACAATGCACAGGTACTTCATATTCAAAGCTATTGAACAAATTTAAGACATTGTCATTTTATTAAAAGTACCACCACTTCACAACAGGTACTAACTCCCGTTCTTGGCACACTTTTCACAATATTGTTTTCCTAACGGAAGAAGAATGGGACAATCTTTCATGCAATGTTTGCGGCTTGTGTTAATTGGGTCAACAAACATGGCGGTCAGAGGTCATTTTATATTTCCGTAGGCATACGGACAGCCCAGAAATGTGTAGTAAAGGTAAATGCTGCAATGCACTGTGGGACACAGGCGGGTTATTCGTAAAAGGGTCTATGGGTTCATTACAAAGGGGGTTGGAGTGGGCGTTGGCTTGTGGGATTTAGACATTTCGTTTCGGACCCCCCCCCCCCCCCCCCCCCCCCAGTTGTCCTGCCATTCTGTCACTTATTTTGTCCATACAATGAATTTATGTAAACATAAGAACAAAACGAAGCACCAAAAAGAACGTATGTAAAAAGAAAATCAATGTCTCACGAAAGAAAAATGTAATGGCCTTGGTACGGATTTGTTTGAAAAAGATTATCATTGTTTTTGTTTTAGAGGATTAGGAATTTGCAACCAGAATAAAACTACTTCGAAATTGACATCCCCAGCATCTCACAATCGCTCTCATGCAGCCTGCTCGATGAATACGAACTAGACGTTTAGGCAACGTTTGTTGCCTTATATGGACATGGAATCGTGGGGGGAAACCTGGCCAACAAAACACCATTAACCACCAGAAAAGCCAATAACGAAATATAATGGCTCGTCCCGACAATAGGAATCGACGATCCCCACCGTTTCAACATAACTAGACTGGTCCCTTGACTAATAATATCTGCTGATGATTTGGAAAAGTTACAAACAGATTGCCCATCTACCAACGCCACTTCCTTCATTTTTAGCTGGATTTCCGCAACTTTTTGATCTTTTTTTCATTTCCTGTCTGTCCCTAAAAGGATTTTGCCATAATGTTTCACTCAATAGCAAACTCTTTTGAGATCCTCTAAAAGGAATGTATAACCCAGTACATGTATTACTTTATTTAAATGCATGTGACTTTTAAGTATGGCGCCTGTTTTTCAGAGGATAGTGAAGCCAGTCTATTGTAAATGCGGAAGTTAGTTGCAGAAAATTCTCCGAGGTGAGCAATATTAAGAGGACTTTACAGGTGACTCATCCACAGTAGTTTGTTAAAAGCACGTGTTGCATGAAGTAATTCATGTCTATATTTTCAGTTCACTGGTTTATATGGAAGAATTAAATGTAGTGTACACGATTGGTAATCCTCCAATTTTTGTTATACTGAATTATTACGAAATACCTTACTAGACTGTAAGTTAATAGTAGTCTCAATCATCCTGTAAAATGATGGCACCAGGTGTGCTGTCGTTGTCAAGAAAAGTGGAAATTTATATCATTTTCCAACGATTTCCAGCTGGAAATCGTTGGAAAACTGCCCTGTAGCCTTTAGTCAAGGCGCGCGCCCCGACATGCTGGCATTCGGGGCGCGTCACGCGGGCCAGGTAGCCACGCGCGCCTTGACTAAAGGCTATCTATATACCACCCGACGGTTGAAAACGTTAAAGGGACACATTGCCTTCAAATGTCATGAAATTTTACTGTTTGGAAATGTTCCTTATCTTTTATAAGAGTTGTTCATGCAAAAAAACACGTATAATGTGTTGTAATTAGTGATTAGTGATTACGAAACAAAAACATTGGCCGCTTACCCCTGACATCTGACCCGCGATACATAGACGTATTTCCAGTACTAAATACCACCGTCTAATGCGCAAAATACGCTGTAAGAGTCTTTAGGCTGGCGCCGCAGCCAGTGGCCTTGTGAACCTATCAGATGATGGCCAGGTACAATTCTCTACCTCTCGACATATATCGCCAGTGCTGCGCGCCGTGCCACAGTACATCAAAATGGATCAACAGAACGTACTTCAACCAGATGCGACTGGAAATACGACTGGTGAACACAGTCCGCCATTTTGTGGAGTCAAAAATTTGGTTCTACTAAATGGCGGACTGCTATTTGTCACGAAATTAAACAAAAACCACGCAATTTGAAGGGATAGTTATGTGAATCTTTATATTCTACTTTTAAAAAAGCTTCCCAACCATATCCATTTCAGTTTTATAGCCTAAATCGCAAAATCCAAAGCAATGTGTACCTTTAACGAGCGCCGTTTTTCTCTCGTTTTTTCGCCATCCAACAACGCAAAACTTTGAACAGGTCAGTGGAACGATATTTCCTGTAAAATACTAACCCCCTTATCCGCCCATTTCTGAAAATTGCAACAATGACCAATCGTGTACACTTGCAAAGTATAGATCCTATACAGCTATGGTGATAATGATGAAGGTCACGGTGATGAAGGGGATGAAGGGGATAAAGGGGATAAAGGGGATGAAGGGGATGAAGGGGATGAAGGGGATGAAGGGGATGAAGGGGATGAAGGGGATGAAGGGGATGAAGGGGATGAAGGGGATGAAGGGGATGAAGGGGATGAAGGGGATGAAGGGGATGAAGGGGATGAAGGGGATGAAGGGGATGAAGGGGATGAAGGGGATGAAGGGGATGAAGGGGATGAAGGGGATGAAGGGGATGAAGGGGATGAAGGGTGGTAAGGGTGGTGGTGATGGTGGTGGTGGTGGTGTGGTGAATGATATTAAACCCCGGCCATTTAGCTGTTCAGATTTAACTCACGCTCACGAATACAATGAATGAATATCGTGCAGAGTTGTAGTCGAGTCCCTGCAAGTCCTTTCCTTTCGCAAGTCCAGTCAGAACTTTCATAAAGCCGGTCACAAGTAACTGGATGAACAATGACAAAGGAATGCCTTTGTCAAAGCTCATTTGAATAGCTTGTGATTGGGATTAGGACTGGAGGGCTTGTGATGGACTTGCAGGGACTCGACTACATCCCTCAGTGATATCCTGCAAAACGTGTCCCTGCAATATTAAATTATTTCACAATCATTGCAGTTTTAAATTGATAAGCATGCAAACACAAAAAACCTGACTATTACTAGAACCACAAAATGAGTTATAATCAGTCACGTTGAGGAATTTTTGAAAAACGTGTCCTCTGACGACCCTTTTAAACAATTGAAGTAGGAAGAGTGACGTCACACTTTGTTTACATACCTGCTGTAGAAGCAACCTCCTCACCTTGCATGTTCTAAAGCATGATGTAAACAAAGTGTGACGTAATTTCTTCGTGAGTCTATAAACACTTTCTTACTTTTTTTGTTAAAAACACTAACATTTAACTTTTTTCGAAGCTTTAGCCGGTTTTATTGCGGACGTACTCGGTTTATTTCAGTTAAAGTTAGGTCTAGCACCACAAAAGAGTGGGTTTCCCCCCAAATTATCATTAATATAATAACATTAAATAACCCATACCTCTCTACTTTTTTGCCGAAATGGAAAGGTCAAATTTTTGTCACCTTTTGTACTCAATATTTCCATACACATATCCAAAGCTTCAGGCTGTCCGCGAAGGCATGCATGAGTGCATCGAGCTCTTTACAGTATAATGATACTGTAAAGAGCTTGATGTTACTAGGTCAGACGGATCAATTGAGCTGTTAATCACATCGGGGAAGCAGAGGCCGGGGAGGATCGATGCATGCGTGAAATTTACAAGCTAATCCTTTGTGGTTTTGATCATTGCTACAGACACATTATGAAAAATAATCTGAAATGATTAAATCCTGTATCTAAAAAGTCTTACATGGGTTGAATTGGTCTTTCGGTTTTAAACTTGGGATATTGGATTGTCGAATAATTACTCCACTTTATATAGGTTTTCCCGGCTATTCTAAAACATTTATCATTCGAATTCACCGTCTTTAATATTCAAATTCGCCATCAGCATCGATTTAGTGCACTTCCAAGGTTTAATTTTGTCTTTTGTCATACGATTTCAATTGTTGTCCAATCGAATTCAATCCACGAACACCATTTTCGGCGAGGAGTTTTCAATTTCGTCTGTCTACGCCGGACAGTTTTATTCAGAAAACAAATTCGTCTTTTTCCACACAATTTAATAAGTTTTTTCAATTTCGATACACTTCATTACCTTCTGCAGAAGGCAAAGGTCGCAGATGAGGATAATTTCTCCACTATATATTTTTTCTGTTCTTTCCCCCGTTATTCATAAATATAGGCCTATTGCTTGTTTCTTTCGAATCAAATTTTCTTTAAAAAATATGTTATAGACTCATTATAGGTAGCCCACACACGGAAATGTAACAAAGGAAAATAAGGGTCATCGACTGGTTTTTTGTTTGCATGGTCGTCTTTATTTTGTCACTCTTTTTATTCATTATAAAATTGAAAAGAACTTTGTTTTGCTGTCCTTGTTAATTTTACACTTTTGTTGTAAATGTATTGTCGCAGTTTAAATTAAAGTTACCATTATACATGTATAACTTTAATGTCCAATGGTAAAGACTGGTATAATGTTTGAGTAGTATATAGCTGATGGTGACCCAGGGGTGGGGGAGTGGTCACTTTTAAAATGATGATGACAGGTGGGGCAGCCCGGCGTGAGGAAATTAACTGGTGCAAATATTATTCATTTGAAGTACATGTACATAATACAGGTTTGTTTCTCTGCTTTTATGAGCTTTTATGTACAAAGGTAAAAAGCCGTATTTACAATTCTGGGATCTCCATATCAATGCTGAATGACTTAACGTTTATTTTATCCCCTAACTACAAACGGGTCATGTACAACAGCTACAGACCTGTCTCCCGGCTCGTGCCCCTGTAGTTGCAGTGACTATCCAACAGGTGCGCGGAAATTGAAAAACACTACCAGTGTTATACCTCGGCGGGAGGGGAGAGTGACCCCCCCCCCCCCCCCCCCCCTCCCCCTTTTACATTCGAGGCCTGTGTCCTTCGGGGTACTCCGCAATAGACATTGAAATTATACACAAAAACTTAAGTCTATTGTATTTTTTCCCTGGAGTCCCCCCCCCCCTAAAAAAAGGTACATCCTGGTTTCCCCCCGCAAAAAAAAGTGGACAGATCCATCAAGCACTGCCCCTTGGCCCTCGTTCCGCTACTAATCACAGGTGCACGCGTACGCACAGGAACGTCGGACACACACGCCGGACCACAGTCGCAGTTGTGCTTAGTAAATAGGTAAAGAGACAGGACTTAATGATCGGTCTTCTGGCTGGGCCCTAGTTCCGCCACTGAGCACTGCCACTTCACAACCGGTAGACCCACATACTTAATTACCAGGGCTGTAGTCGAGTCTCTGCAAGTCCTTTCACAAGTCCTTTCACAAGTCCTTTCACAAGTCCTTTCACAAGTCCTTTCACAAGTCCTTTCACAAGTCCTTTCACAAGTCCTTTCACAAGTCCTTTCACAAGTCCAGTCACAAGTCCTTTCATAAAGCCAGTCACAAGTAACTGGATGAACAATGACAAAGGAATGCCTTTGTCAAAGCTCATTTGAATAGCTTGTGATTGGGATTAGGACTGGAGGGTTTGCGATGGACTTGCAGGGACTTGTGATGGACTTGTGATATACTTGTGATGGACTTGTGATGGACTTGTGATGGACTTGTGATGGACTTGTGATGGACTTGTGATGGACTTGTGATGGACTTGTGATGGACTTGTGATGGAATCGACTACAGCAATGTTAATTACCTCTCCTTTTTCAGATTTGTTTGCGATTCTGTACCCCCTCCCCAATTCAGAAACTGGAAACCCGATATTCCAAATAAAAGCTTACATCTTGCTTTTTACACCAATAAGGTAAACTTTATAACTAAATTTTTCAACATGGGACTCATTTTTGATGTAGGTGGCGCCATTTCACCTCCTTGTTTTGTTCTTCCGAAAAATATATGCAAAATAAGACCCATACAGAATTTTTGGTTTCGAATTGTTGGCGTACAAGAAAAAATCATTGGCAACGAGCGCGCGGAGGGTTGGGTTGACCCCAAAACCCCATCTGGATCCGCCCCTGGTGTTTACATCATTTAAGGCGTCCATACAACAAATCTTGTGTCCATAAATAACACGTGTTTGTTAAAGCACATGAACTGTGTTCACAAAACACATGTGTGTCCATGTAACACATCAAAGGTCCACAAACCACATCAATTTTTACCATAAACCACTAGAGATGTCTATCAACTGCCTTGTGTGTTCAAAATCACGCCATGTGTATATGAAAGTCATACATAATTCATATCACCATGTGGTTGTAAACAATTGTCATGTGTGCCTATCAGCACGCGTCTGACCACCAATATCCACAAAATGTTATCGAGTGTTCATCCATACATCTTCTCCAAGCGTGGCTGCAAGTAACTCTTGTATTTCGGGGCTGGCTTTAGTTTTAGCCAAGCCGTCTCTGAGCACAGCACGGTGCTTGCTGCCGCACGCATCCCTCAGCAATCTCGCCACCTCCGACTGTGATGTACTGCCCTGCACAAACAGATGAAGGAAGAAAATTCATTTTTAGAGTGAAGGCAGGATTTGAACCTGTAACTTGCGGATTATCGTATCTTTTCCGATGGTGGCACCTCCAGTATTATGTCAGAAGTCATAAACCTCCTAGAGTGTGTGGAAAATCACATTTAAATTGGAGAATTCAGGACTGTTAGGGTTAATGAATTGCAACAGAAAAAAATCTTTCATTTAATGGAGGTCTAAACAGACCCAGGCCTCAAATTTAAGATTTTCTAGGGCACGGCCATTTTGCCTTCGATAATAAAGAATTTGGCAGGGCACCAATTCAAGGCCAATGGCATTTTTTAAAAAGGGCACGGAGGCTAACAATAAAGGGAAATTTAAATCATGGCAACGGCAAACAAGTTCTCTGCCGCGAGCTAGGTATGAACGGTGGAGCGCGGACAGCAATGCAATGCTGACCGGCCACACTGCATAAACACATCAACAGCGCGGTGGGCCCGATTATGTGGAAAATCGCGTTGCGCTACACAACTTCATTACCAATACGAGCGGAGCGTTAAAATCTAAAAAAAACAACATGAAACAGAAACAAGAAATACACATCCTGAGTAGAATGAATCCAGCTTTGGCATTTATTTGCTGACTTGGCGAATTCTTCACCTTTTGATCCCTTTAAATTAATCCAGTGAAAAAAATATACGGGAGTGGAGAGCGATTCCGCTACGGAAAGCTCCAAAACGGCTTTCAAACATTCCTGACAAAAATCGCTCCCGTGCAGTTCCCGTGATTTGGGGGAGAAAATTTCAACTACAAAAAATCTACTAGACTGAGTTCGTCCTAACAACAATATTATAATAAATCGTTGATCTCATTGAATTTTTATCATTCATTTCTTACCTTATGAAATCTCCATCCAAAGTTGGACAGGAATATTTTAGCACGTGTACCTGTTCGTGCTCGCCAAATACATGTACGTAAACAACTGTTTGCCAATAGACTTCACATTTAGTCTAATTTACCATATTTCGTTCTACATACGTACATGTACATTTTCAAGCACCAGTCCACACGCAAAAATACACGCGTTTATCACGGACTAGTCTACGGAACGGAACGAACGTAGTGAGAATTTAGTTGGTCGGTGGCCCGCTGCATTGGTAAATATGTAGTGCCATATGTAGTACTATATAGTGCCACATTTAGCTCTCAATCGGGTATGTAACTAGTACCGTAACGGTCTGGTCCTTGTGCATGCACCGTTGCTGCGCCGACGACCCGCAGGACGGGTACGCGTGGGCAACGAGGGCACTACGGCCAGTTGGGCAAAGGGCACGGCAAGACTGGCCGTGAAGAGTGCGATTTTGTAAAGGGCACCACGGCAAACTTGAGGGCATCGACGGCACTGGCCGTCGTGGCCGCCGTTAAATTTGACAGTCTTGTTGACTTGACTTGCTGACTCGGACTCGAGTCAGACTCGAGTCGCGATTTTTTTGACTTGAGACTTGGAAAAAAATTGACTTGGGACTGGACTTGAAATATTAAAGAACATGACTCGACTTGCTGACATTAACACTTTTGTTAAAACAAACAACTTTTGGGCGTACGCACATATCAGTTGAAAAAAATGCCAAAACTACAGCGCATAGCGAGCTGGGTGTCCAGTACATGTACGTATGCGGGGCTGCAGCACTGGACGATTGCATGGAGAATCGTTATGACGGCATGCCAAGTTGATTTTGTACAGTGCATGCGTGCCAGCCTGTGCGTAGTCATTGGAATTTACTATGTGCAACAATTAACTTGACTTGACTTTGAAAAAAATTGACTTGGGACTTGACTTGACTTTGAAAAAAATTGACTTGGGACTTGACTTTAAAAGAAATTTGACTTGGGACTTGACTTGACTTGAGAAAAAATGACTTGGTTACAACACTGAAATTTGAGGCTTGCAGACCCATAACTCACCCCTGCCTCTCGCAAAAGGAAGACAAAAAAAGACGACAGGTTATCTGACAGTTCCTTCCGTTCGATGTCGTGACTTTCGTCATCGTTATCATTGTTTTGGAGGTTGACGGCGATGCTCCCATCACTAATTCCGTCCCCTCTTTGACGGGGTTTATGGGAGTTTGAACTCTGACCCGCTGATGATTCAGTGTCCGTTAGTTTGTCCGTGTTGGACTGTGATGTTTGGCTCGGTGGTGCATTGACACTATCCTTTTTATCACCAACTGATGAATTCCCATCCAATGTCGTCTTAACTGCAGTCTGAGATTTGCTCTTACCCATACAAGCATCGTCCGATGTTGACTGGCGGATGTCAGTTCTCTTAGTGTTTGTTTCAGATGAGCTTTTGCTGGTAAAGTCTTTGGTTTGCTCGACAGTCTCCGTTTTTTCAGTAAACACTTTTTGTGAGTAGAGGGATGCAAATATTTCAACAGCGCCTTTCAGAAGTTTGGGGTCTGTGGAAAAAACAACAAATATAGATCTGATATACATGTAGCACAAATCATCAACAAAAACAAACATAGTTTATCATATGGTAGTCATATGTGACCGGCTCTGGCAAAACCTGACGGATCTCGGCATTTCCCATTACGCAGTATGGGCCCGCAACGTTAAAAAATGGCTAACGGGGAGCTTGTTACAACATGTTAGGCTGGTTGTGTGCTTAGTGGGAGACTTGAGACTGGTAGTAGCAGACATACCGATTCTTTTTGCTTATTCTGAGCATGCATTAGCAGTTCTGAGCATGCATTAGCAGTTCTGAGCATGCGGGTGCAGTTCTGAGCATGCGGGTGCAGTTCTGAGCATGCGGGTGCAGTTCTGAGCATGCGGGTGCAGTTCTGAGCATGCGGGTGCAGTTCTGAGCATGCGGGTGCAGTTCTGAGCATGCGCGTGCAGTCTGAGCATGCGGGTGCAGTTCTGAGCATGCGCGAGCAGTTCTGAGCATGCGCGAGCAGTTCTGAGCATGCGGGTGCAGTTCTGAGCATGCGGGTGCAGTTCTGAGCATGCGGGTGCAGTTCTGAGCATGCGGGTGCAGTTCTGAGCATGCGCGTGCAGTTCTGAGCATGCGGGTGCAGTTCTGAGCATGCGCGAGCAGTTCTGAGCATGCGCGAGCAGTTCTGAGCATGCGCGTGCAGTTCTGAGCATGCGCGTGCAGTTCTGAGCATGCGCGTGCAGTTCTGAGCATGCGCGTGTTGTTCTGAGCATGTGGGTGCAGTTCTGAACATGCGGGTGCAGTTCCGAGCATGTGCTCGACTGGTGAGAACAATGGAAAAAGACCTATCTGTTTGCTGCCACCAGCGTCTCAAAAGTCTCCCATTGCTCCCCACTAGATGCGGTAATGATTTCCACTTGTAATATTATACAGGGGAGGAGCTAGAGGGGGGGGGGGGGGTTGCAACCCAACCCTACTTGGGCTGCTGAGCAAAGTTGTGATAAGCAATGCTAAACCACATCCTTGTTGCCAGTGGGTACACCCGCTGGTCCATACACTGTACACTGTACCGGTATACGGGAATTCGCCGAACAAAATTAGAAGCCATTTTTGCTCTGGTGCCACGCTCGCGTGCAAGTTGCCCGCATTTTTAAAATTTAAGTCGCGTGCGCATTTTGGCAAGTTGTAAACACTCCCTTGGTCGAAGCCAGTGATGTAGTCGAGACCATCACAAGACCAGGCACAAGACCAGGCACAAGACCAGGCACAAGACCAGGCACAAGACCAGGCACAAGACCAGCTTGTTACAGGCACACAGGCATAAACCATGACAAAGGAATGCTTTTGTTACAGTTCATTTGAATAGTTTAAGACTTGAATTAAGACTGAAGGTTTTGTGATGGTCTTGTGTTGGTCTTGCAGGGTCTTGTGATGGTCTCGACTACATGACTGGTCGAAGCTGCTTCGAGCGCGTGCGTAAAATGCGCACGCGAGCATGGTGCCACCGCAGTAAATGCTTCCAATTTTGGTCGCCAGATTAGTCTATAGGCTGGTACAACCCCTCCCTAAATGAAAGGCTAGATCCGCCCCTGATTATATATTCATATAAGAGAAAGCTGAAATCCTTGAATGGGCTTAAGGAAAAATATTTAGCTTATATTACAGCGGTTGCTTTGAATTGAGGAATCACGTCATGAAATGTTTCATGCTTACACTTGCTGAGTGTGTCCACGATATCATTGGCACCTTCCATGTTTGCCAGGACGACCTCGATGATGTAGATAGTGGATGCCAGGCTGCCCTCACTGCCGCAAACGGTCACCACCTCGTCCTCACAGAAACTCCACAGGAAGTCCGCTAGCAGGGGTAGAACGGTGTCGCTCGCTAAAACTACAAGCAAGATGATGACAGTGCTGATGACTTATCTTAATCATCACCCTCAATTTGTTATTACTCTGTACAATTCAGCATGACTTAGGGATGACATCTTTATTAAACAGGTTGTTATTTATAGCAGTACTGCAATAATCAGCCAGGTACCTCATTCTTGACTTGTGAATATACACAGACTGCTGTTTCATAGATTAATTCTTTACCAAACAAACAGTAACGGAATCCTCTGCTTAATTTTTGACCTGATGTTTACTGTTTAAAAATGTGGGATTTGCATTCAGAGCACTTACTGCTGTACGTCAGCAAAAACAGTGATACTGTTGACCCTTTGAGTACGGTTATTATAGTAAGGCGCAGGGGTGCCATGTCGGCTTTGCAGCCAAGCGAAACGGACATAAATGTGGCTTGTGCAGCCAAGTATAATGAACACAATAATCCAACAATGGATTGAAAATGCAGGAAATGGCAGTTATAGCCATCATCCGGCTTGGTGGCAATTTTTTTGGTGGCATTTGGCGTCATCCGTACGCAAGGGGTTAAGAGTACAGTCTGTTCCCTCTGCCCTTACCGAGATTGGTCATGCCGTCATCATCGGCAACGATGATCTCCAGACAGCTGAGAAGTAGGGAAATAGTGCGAGATTGGCCAGGTGTTGACTTGCCACTTGACCTGCTGACGAGAGAATACGTGAAATGCTCAATTTCAGTACAGTAGAAGATCTCATTGAATGCCTAAGGATACTGACGCACAACTACAAAAGCTGTAAATGGCAGGGCTGTAGTCGAATCCATCACAAGTCCATCACAAGTCCCTGCAAGTCCATTACAAGTCCATCACAAGCCCTCCAGTCCTAATTACAATTACTTGTGACTGGCTCTATGAAAGGACTTGTGACTGGACTTGCGAAAGGACTTGTGAAAGGACTTGCAGGGACTCGACTACAGCCCTGGTAAATGGCCAATTTCAGTACAGAAGAACATGCTGTAAATAAAAACCACTGTCACAAACATTTGCACACAACAAAGTTCCTATCTAGCTCCACATCTGAGGCCAATTTCACGGAGCTGCTGAGCACAAAGATTTGCTTAGCATGAAACTCTTCCTTGATAAAACCGAGATTACTAACTAAATTTCAATGTGTTGTTTTTTGCTTGTGACTGATGTTGTTGTTTGTTTAGCATGAAATCACATGGAGTTGTGGCTGGTTACATGTTTTACTAAGAAAGACATTTTTGTGCTAAGCAAATGTTTGTGCTTAGCAGCTCATCTTTGAAATCAGTCCCAAGAACCTGCATTTGCACAGAGCTGCTTAGTGCAACATACTGCTATTAAAGCAAAAAACAACCGAGAACCAATGACAGGAGTAATATCGATATATCGACAGACCCTAATGGTGGTGTTGAATATTGTATTCAGCAGGTGTAGCCTAGTCAGGTTATTAGTTTGCGTGTACATTTGTGTACTTTGAGCTTGTAACCTACTTTGTGCTAAACAAAACTATTTTCTGCTGATCAAAATTAAGTGCTTCTTGAAACCAAGACCAGGAATTTAAATGGAGCAGTGCAGAGAACGTACCTGACTTGTCTGAGAGCTTCGATGACGCTGACGATCTGTTCAGTGTCCGTCCAATCCTGGACTAACGTCTCGTCCAATGAGAAGAGTGTGCTCATGATGAAGCCAACATTGTAGAGAAGTTCAACTGAAATGTAGAAATTAATTCCACAAATGACTCAAAAGTTGTGAATCCATTTCTTTTTTATTTAGCAGGGCCAGAGCTGAAGGCTGTGGCCATTAACAGCAGCCACGCACCTCCTCTCCCATTATTGACACAGTCAAAATCAGGTCTTCACATTTTCATCCTCCAAACCGTGGTTTCCATACATGTATAATTACAGTGAATGCAGATAGCAAGTCACTGACTGTCAGGGCACAGTTTGGCAAAAAAAATCGAAGTCATAACTTTTCTGAAAGCTAAACGGATTCTCTATTTTGATAGACTTCAAGTACGGTAATGTGTTTTATTGACATTTATATTTCTTGGTCAAGAGGATAAAATATGACAAATTGATGGCATTTGGTGAATGCACAAGATGCAAGCACTTGCTTTGGAATGAGCCTACTCTCAAGACTCGAGGTGGATAGTTGAACTTGATCCAACTTTGCCGACTATTGCCGTCCCATTTGCGTCAGTTGAGAATGTTCCCAGTAAGACATTTTCATGTGTTGCATTGGGGCCTCTTCGGCGACACGGTTGGCAATTGAGTCAAGTACACCAAACCAAGAAACCATGGCCATGACACTTCTCCTGTTGTGGGACTTACTATTTGTGGAGCTTTGTAGAATGAAGGCAAGCCTTTGGCAGAACTCAGCTGTAATCTGCTGTATCCATGACGACACCGCCTCCTCTAACTTGGAGGAGAGACAGGTCAGTAGTAGCCTCGTAGTCTGAATGAGCGTCTGGGTATCGCTGCTTCCAAGAAAGTCCATTGTCAATGACCTGAATAAAGTTTGAAATAATAAAGACAAGAAATTATCAGCGATAAATACATCTTCAATTCAGTGTTAAAATGTCATACAATTGTTGGATCATTTCTGGAAACCTCTTTTTATGAGGTCAGATTGTGAAGTTTGAACATAAGAACATTCCTAAACCCTTTTATTTATAAGTACATGTAACCATTTTCTTGCACTACACATCTTCAAGTGAAGTCTTTAAGCCATTTTCTGGACCCATGTGGACTAGGCTTTTTTCTTACCGTTAACTGTTTGCTTTTGATAGCTTTAATGGCTTAAACTACTGATCTAGTGGCCAAACCTTCATTTATAAATGCCTCAGCGAGTTTCACTATCCCTATTGGTCGAGAGCCCGTCGCGTGGGTGTGTTTAAACGGTTGCTTAAACACGGCTGGAAGTTGTTTAAACACGGCGCGTTAACAGGCAGCTGTTCTCAGCCGATACACAACAGGGAGAGCGTAGTAGGTGCGCGCACAAGATGTACTAAACTTCATAATGTAAGACAACGCTAATGCATGCGTATAAAACGCTGTATCTCGTGCGTGCGTGTGTGTACGAGACAAACAGGCGCAGAGCGCCTTCACGTACGCATGTGTTTTGTACTGAGCAAATGGGAGAAAAAGTGTGGTGAAAAAGCTTCGCATTTTGTCTTTTTTTACGGGAGGTTTTTGCATTTTTCGTAAGAAGGCATTTATGAATGGGGATAAAAATGTGATGACCTGGTAATTACCACGTCAATAATAACCTTGAAGGGTCGTGACCGCTGTTGATGGACCTCACCTTTGGCTCGGTCTATTAACCCTTTTAGCCCCAATGGCGACTATAGTCGCCCGTGCACTATACCCCGCTTCAGCCCCAATAGCGATTAAAGTCGACCGTAAAGTGCTTTGTGTGTGAACAATGTGGGCACCAGAGGCTGCACGCCAATAAACAATGCGGGGCTGAAACGGTTAACAGCGGTCACGCCCCTCCTCGGTTATTATTGACGTGGTAAAAACCGGGTCATCACACTTTTATCCCCTTATTCAATTAGCATCCAATTTCATGGGGCTGCTTAGCACACAGGCTAACAAAGCCTCCGTCTATTTTATAGAGACCGTAAGGAGTAAACTCAGCAAAACTCTGGCTAACTTTGGGAGCAAATTTTCCTTAACATCGTGACGATAGAAATCTCCATGCATGACTTGGCTGTTAAATAGTGCTAAGATTAGCGAATGCTAGCTTTTCTGCTATAAATTAGAACAGAGATGTTTTCTCTTTTGCCCTGTCCCAACTTAATGTATGAAGCACTGTATACTCAGTGCTTTCCGAGAGCCTGTGTGAAAAAATTCACAGGCTTACTTGGGCGGAATTCGAACATACAACTTCCTGCTTACTAGTGCAGACGTCTTAACCACTCGACCACCGAGCTTGCCGGGGTCAGCTGGCCGATTCAAATCCAATGCAGCAGCGGGTACTGCGTAATCAGTCAGAAGTTGGATTTTTTTCTGCAATAGTGAGCACAACTTTTTCGCTAACTGTTGAAATTGTTTCTGAATCAAGGCTTACCTGATCTTGTCGTTGCCGCTCAAATGGCCTGCGATGTCCTTGCCGCAAGCCATATTGGCTAAAATCCCCATACAAATTTCCTGTATTTGTAAACAATACCAACGTTAAATTTGACCTGCAGATGTGTACGGTAGAGATAACACTGACATTTAGAAAGTTTACAGACACACTGTGTGAAGTGACTACTCCAAAATAAGAAATACATGGTTGTGAGAAGCTGGACCCTTGCCTCGCTGAGTGCGTGTATACACGTCATCCGACGCGAACTGGTTAAGAGCTTTACTTACAGTGACTCTGGGTGCTGTAGTCTGCTCGATGACGCTCGTCAGAATGTCTAACGTCTTCCACTCATGGAGGAAGTTGGACACATCCTGATTGGCAGTCATGTCCCACAGCTTGCACAAGTCCGTCTCGAGGGGCTCGTCGATATCTATCCCATGCATCTTTGCAGCATCCAGCTCCTGGGTCGATTTCCCAGCCGGTTCCTTTTCAACGTCCTGAAACAAAATTCCAAAAATAACTTCAGGCATGGTTAACCCCTTGACCAATGGTTTTAGATGGGAGGCGCCGGGGCACCGGGTCAGGTTATGCAGCCAAGCAAAACGGAAACAAGAGGCTTGTGCAGCCAAGCATAACGTACACAATACCCCAATAATGGATTGAAAGTGCAAAGATTGACACAAATAGAAGTCAACCGGCCTGGTGACAATTTTCAATCTGCATGTATTTGTGTCAACCTTACGCAAGGGGTTAAAGCTGTTAACAAAAGTCCAATGACTGATGATGGTATTATTACTGCGCCAATAACCACCAAGGAGGGTTTAACCCCTTCTGTGCGGCCGTTACTGATATGGTCAAGCATAAACACAAACAATAGACACCACACTGAATAGAGTGGTCCTTTAATTGCACTTGGAGCCCCATTTCGTGTGAATGAAAGCTTTGTTTGTAAAAGCTCTATTTATGACATTCCCATTCAAGAACAATGTAGTTGAAAAATGAATGGATTGAGTGTACACAGGAATCCTTGTATAGACAACCAGCCAAATTGTGGTAAATGGTCTTAATCGTCCGTGTTCAACCCATTTCTTACAGATATTCCTAAAGACCAGACCCATGTCAATTGATAGGTTTATACTAGCTTGAAAATTCCAGCTCTAGGCTCATGACATGTAAGATTCGCCATTTAGAGCTGGAAGGACTTACATAGGGTTCACAGCGTTTTTTTTTAGCACCGATTTTCCGTTTCCCTGAATATATCAACCAAACACTCACCCAAAACACAGAGTAGTCATTCATGATTAAGTACAAAATATTACTTCTTGTTTTTCATGCCCTTCATGGCTCTGCTCCCCAATACAACATTAGCTTACTGACTCATTACAATCCCTCTAGGCGCTTAAGATCTTCCAATGCTTCTTTGCTTGTTGTCCCTCATACTCACAATTCTTGGGGTGATCGATCTTTTTCTCATGTGGGCCCCTATCTCTGGAATGGACTACCACTCCATATTCGCACTGTTTCATCCGTCTCCGACTTCAAAATTGCTCTTAAGACCCACTTATTCCAGGATGTTTGGTTAAAGGATTTTTGATTCATTTTTGATTTATATTGTTGTATTGCGCCCTGAGCGTCATTTTGGCGGATACCGGCGCGTTATAAATGTTTTTATATTATTATTATTATTATTATGCGGGACTGATCCCCTCAAAATGAGAATACGATCAAGTTAAACCCAAAAAAGAGATGAATTTTTCGTGCAACCCGGAGCATGCACAAACGAGCTGTGTACAAAATGTTATGCACACAAGTAAAATGCTGCCAGTGTTAGGAAATTCCCCTCACGGAATGTATATACGCCCCTCATTCAACCGGCACAAACAAATGTTTTGTCACAGGCCACGCGCCACTTATTTGCATACGTGGCGACCTCGGCTGACCCTGTGAATGAATGGGTCAGAGTTGTTTACGCCAAGCCTTATACAATGTACATGTGCCAGAAGGTTCTCGCATACGCCAGGTCTATCTCGTATACGCTATAGACTTTTCCAGAAACACAGTAATTGTTTTAGGGGCTGTGTAGAGGATTGTTTTTGCATGGTACGTAATTGTGTAAGATTGTATTGAGAGGCTGACGTCATTTGTAAGGTGATTCTGGATAATTTGGTGATTTCTGGAAGATATACATTTCTATATACGGGCTGACTTTAGATAAAAATCAGGACTGGAGATTATTTTAGACGGACGGAGAATTTCGTTGGGATTTCGGTTATCGACTTTATCGAGCCGTTTTATTTGGACCTGTGACCTGTATATGACTCGTCTGCGTAGGAGCGTCTGGAGACAGTTAGAGCTGAGTTTTATTTCCGGAAAAGAGACATTTATCTGTGAACTGTCGTCGATTCATTATTTAGGGTCTCATATTCCCATACTTTCGCGACAGGAGCCAGTTTGTGTCGCCCCCCGCTGTTTTCGTCTCTCTTCGGCTGTTTTGAAGGTGAATTCGCCCCGTGTTCCAGCTCGTCAAGGAACTGTATTTGCTCGCATTATTTGAGTCGTCCTTGTCCGTTGCCGAGTGTCCAAGCCATCCAAGTCCTCGCCCAAGTCCTCGCCCATTGCAGAGCTGCCCAAGTCGTCTGAGCACTCGCCTATATACGTCCTGCCCGTAAGATCTGTTAAGTTATATATTGTGTAGATCTTTTCTTAATTCTACACTTGTTAAACCCTGTTGATTCTCGAATATTCTCATTATTAAATCACATTATTTCTTTGTTCTATATATCAGTGTGATCTTGTTTGATTTCTTTGTTGCATCTGAGAAAATTCAGGCTTTTTCTAGTTATTTATATTTACGGATAGTCTGGAGATTTTTCAGACCATAACAAATACAATGGGAGTGGATTCTTGAACATGACATGAACGATAGTTTGGGATCGATTACCCGGCCAGGGCTCTATGTACAACAGCTGTTTGCTGAAGCACTGACAGCGATCGGTGATCAGGTGGTCAGAGACATCAACAAGAACGCACGCAAGTGACCGCCTGATCACTGATCAGCTCTGCCCATTTTATTTTGTACAAGAAGTTATGTACACATAATGCACTAGCCAATAATACTGTGATAAGGACTGTGATAAGTGTACCTTGAGAAGTTTCATGAGTGTGGCAAACACCCATCGCTTACTAAAGACCGTGTCCCCGATTGTGTCGGCATGTAAGATCTCTGGGTCGATATCTAGCAGTTCAGTTGCAGGTGGTGAAGGGTTACGATCTGGATTACACAAAAATGCAGGAAATTTATGTGTAAGGATGTGTATTTATAATTACGGGTAGTTTGAGAACCGGGTACCTGATTCAAAACAACACGGATACCCAGGTACCCGTTGAAGAAACCCAACCCCAAAATTAAAATCTCTGAAGTTGCTGTTCAATTTGTTCATAATTTCCGCATGATAATACTACCACAGTGAGCTTTGTAGCTTTAAGGTGTAAACTGCAAATTTCGCGAGCGTCATAAACGTGAAATATATTTTGTTTTCCCATGTAGCCTGGTTTCATTTTGAAAAATCCCAACAAATGACATTCAAAACCCTTCTCTTTCATCGTCTGAGAAGTTACTATATAATTTGTTAAGTTGGTTACGGGTACTCGATTCCATAATCTGGAACTGGTTCCTGACATCAACGGGCGGGTACTCGGGTACCCAGTTCCGATGCACACTCCTATCTATTTATGTGTCAAATATAAGATCAGTATTGAACTCTAGACCAGTCTAAGGCATAATAGAAAAAACATGTCATGGGCACATTTAAATAACTGACCGTAACGACCCTAATGGCATGCGCATATCAATAAACCTTTTTGACATTCTCAAAGCTTCATAAAAACAACATCAGCCCCTCTGGCATTAGAAGAGCAAGCACATTGGAATGGACGTGATTGGTCGCATTAGTAACATGTTGGTTGTCATGGTTGCAAAAATCATCTTCTGATTGCCTGATAATGTGACATTATACAAATAATGAATGTTTATGAGTGCGATGGTAAGAATAATTTCATGAGGTGACAGATTGAATGTTCCATTCCACGAGGCGAAGCCAAGTGGAATGGGACATTCGATCTGTCACCGAATGAAATTATTCTTACCATTGCACGAATGTGAAACATTCATTATTTGTTTTATACAACGCCTAAATAAATCCGACAGATTGCATGCATTGATTTCTTGGTGTAACGTTACAACGTGCCGTTTACCTTCTCAGTCCCGCATAAAACCGCGACAAAAAATTGTCGAGTTCCGAATCAGGTAAAGCTTCAATTGTTGTTCCTGCGTGTCTTGCAAATTCATCTAATCGTTTCACTGCATATTTGATTTGTCTCTTTGTATTTAAAGCGTCAGCATCGCCTACGACGAGTTCCAATATTTCGTCGTCGGCAGTTCGGGAAACTCGGCCGCCATGTTGTGTGAATGACAGCCCTGTATGTAGCGCCACCATAGTGACGGTGAAATTAGGGAAGTTCTTTTGGTTCTATTAATGCGCGCACACCGTTTGATAGAACCATGTGATAGAACATTTTGGGCGGTGTGGGTTCGCGTCGTGTGATGGGTCGAATAATTCAATGCACGTGATCGACGATCCACCAATCGGATGGCTGGGATTTCTTCAGGTGTTGTATAATATTAGCTGTTCTAATTCCAGAGAGTTGCATTCATCAGTAACTGGTAGTGAGTGGTACCCTGAGAGGGATTCCCCAATTATTTCCTTCATTTGTATTGCCATTTAAAATTGATTTTTCTTGCCATTTAAAATTGATTTTTCTGGTTATTATTTTCCTTATGTTCCATGCAAAAATATGTGAAAAGAGTATCTCTCAGTCTCACTCTCAACTCATGACAGATATTGAGGCTTTTTCTTTAGCATAAAATTAATTAATATTTGGACTGGTTCACAGTCGTGACAGTGGTTTGTGTATAAATGACATGGTTTGTTTGGCATTGAAAATGTCGAATGGGGATTGTCACTTTTGAAGTGACAAAATGGGTGGGGGCACCCCACCTTATAGGGTGGGGATTAGAATTTTGATGCTATCAGTATCAATACTTTGTTTCGAATAAAAACTGCCTGGCAAAAGGATCGAACAAACAATGTATGCACTTTAGTAGCCTAGGCTTGTAAAAAAATGTCATCGGGTTATAATAAACCTTTTTGACATTCTCAAAGCATCATGGGAACTGCATCAGCCCTAACTGGCATTAGAAGAGCAAGCACATTAGAACGGACGTGATTGGTCGCATTGGTCACATTGGTCACATGTTCGTTGTCATGCTTGCAAAAATCCTCTTCTGATTGGCTAATAGTGTGACATCACTAGCTTTTCTAATTCCAGAAATTTGCATTCATCAGAGTATTAACTGGTACCCCGAGAGGGCTTCCCCAATTATTTCCTTTATTTTTATTGCCATTTAAAAAAAAAATTCTGGTTATTATTTTTCTTATGTTCCATGCAAAGATATGTGAAAAGGGTATCGCTCAACTCATGACAGATATTTAGCATAAAATCAATTAATATTTGGACTGGTCCACAGTGCCATAGGTTTGTGTATAAATTACATGGTTTGTTTGGCCTCCAAACCTAGCTTGAAAATTCTAGCTCTAGGCTCAAGATTCGCCATTAGAAATCTAATGGCGAATCTTGAGCCTAGAGCTAGAATTTTCAAGCTTCTCCAAACCCAGTTGAGAATGTCGAAAAAGGTTTACAACACACATGTACCTCTATCCCCAGTGTATGATGACCAAAATCCTCACCCTATGGCTTAAAAAATGTGACACTGAGAATCCCCACCTCAGAGGTGGGGTTGCCGGGGGGCAGAGGGGTGGGAGAATCAAATGATCATGATTGATAGGCTTGGCGCATATATAAATGCCAGACTGTCCGAAAACTGGGCGCAGGACGTAGAGTACCCTCTGAAGTCTCAGAAAAAGTCTCATTTTATGATTTATGTACTTCTTTTCCAAAAATTGTTATTACCAGAAGACAAGTCCTCTTTCCTCCCCTGCTGACTTATTAAATATTTTACCTTGCGATGACATTTTGAAATGAAAATTCAATTTCCAATTCGCGTATAAAGCGGCAGCGTCAAACTAGCGCCAGTATTCAGCACCGGATCGGATTGAGATGTACGCATCACTGCCGTTTCCTAATAAATTCAAATTTATGCAGGCATGCGCATATGGGCCCTGCAGGCAAAAAGCAAAATCGGCCCATTAAAAATGTACAGGGGTCCAAAAAGTGTTGTCATTTTCTCTCAATTTCTCCAAGATTTGTCTCATTTGGCTTCTGAAAGTACCTAAAATCGTCATGCATAGGTATTACTTTCTGGTCTAAATGTTTTCTGGAGGGGTCAAAATAAAAAAAAATAAAAAATGTTTTCGTCCCGTGCGCACGAGGCCAAAAGAATTAAGCAGGGCTCCTTTCCACACGAGTCCCAACAACTAACCGTGTGCTTCGGGGTACCATCCACGTTGCACTTTTTGCCGCTGACTATCGCAGCGCGTGATTTTCGCGTGGGGTCTGCCCGGGCTTAATAACGCGCAATCTCCGGTCAACCTGATCGTCTGTGCACGGTGAAATAATTTTGTCCGGCGTGGATGGCTGAAGTACATCGTATAATGACGTGTGCAACTGTAATCCCCTCGTGAAATGTCATTCTAGTATTACGGTATTTTCACTATTTTGGTGGCAAAAAACATCCAGAACAACCATGGTTTTAAGCTGTAGCGTATATAGATGCGAGGAAAAATAAAGAGTTAAAGCTAGAACTGTTGTAGTCTATTTAAATTGAATGGCCCGCCAGGTGCCGGCTCGGGTGTCTTTTGTTATTCTTTTAAATAGTCAGCCAGGTGCTGACTTACGCAAGACTAGATGTCTTGCTATTGTAGACTATTTAGATAAAGTTGCTGGCCAGGTGCTGCCATGCGTATAGACAAGGTGTCTTACATTCCAAAGATTTTTACTATACCATAAAAGACTGTGGTTGGCTAGACTCGGCCTCTTTCCCTCCTGCTTCTCAAATTGACCAGATCACATTTTATTTCATAAATAAATTCATTTATATGTATTAAATGTGAATTAAAAGCCAAACTGGTTTAAGCGAAGTTTTAGTGTGATTATTTGCCGCTCACAAAATTGATCCCCCTTTTTGAAATTTGTTGAGACTCAAATTGAGGGCGCTGTTCGTGACGTAGACCGAGGCACCGAAATTCATGGATCGACTCGATAGTCTGGACCCGGCCCGTATACACACACTAGGTCTACACGTGCAATTTCGTAAGTTGCAACAACAACTAACATCGAACTTACCCTGATTTTCTCCCTTTTAGCGAAGGCTCCTCGGAGAATGGGCCGTTTAACTGCTTTCGCCTTTATCTTACTCACATCTGGGAACTTTGTTGAGATGGCAGTAGACTTGAGCATATTTTTAATGGTCATCCCAAAGGATTTGAAAATACCAGTATCGAAACACGACGGCTCAAAGTGGGGCTACGTAACGCTGAAAAGCTGCTGGGCCGGACCTCTTTGCTCTTGTCACCTTCACTTTCGCCGTCCGAATTCTCCGATATTTCGCTTCAGTTGGAAATAAATGAAGGCTTACTCCACCCGTCGTTGTTTTGCTGCACCCAGCAGCCACACACCTTGTCGGCATGGCCGAAAAACCACTATATTTTGCTTAGATTTTAGACGAAGAATTTTCGCCGTATAATGTACACACAATGCATACCCGTACCCGTGATGAATGGGTAATGTGCCTCGATCTACGTCACACACTTATGTTAATGAGGGTCCCACTCAGGGGCCGGAGTAGCTTGGACAAACATTTTCAAAAATTGTTTTCTCATATTTAATCTGGGAAATAATTGTCTCTAGACACAAAATATCATTGTCAAGATAATACTTTATTGTTTTAAGCAAGAATAATGCAATATAAATCCTATATCATGTTTCCTTTAAGTCCCCCTTCCCCCAAAAAACAAAATAAACAATACATTTCTTTTTTTAAAGAAATAAAATAAAATAACACATTCAGATTTATTTTAAAAACCCACAAGAAATTCCATTCATGTGGCCATTCCAAAATTGTAAACAGACATGATTCTACGAAGGGGCTTAACCCCCCCCCACCCCCACCCCTCCCCCCAAAAAAAAAGAAAAAAAAAAGAAACAATAGAAATTTACAACAAAAAGCTGTTGGTGTACATGTAAAACCGCCCCTGATGTTGCAGAACTAGTTGAAGATCATTTTGCAAATTTGTTTTTGATTAAAAGAATATTTAATTCAGGCCAATGATATAGGCCTTTATTTTTGACCAAATAATTATGAAAAGTCAACAGAAGTTAATGGTGTGTCAAAGTCATCGTACAAAAGCTATAGGATATTTTGAGGTCCAAATTATTGTTTGATAAAGGACTTATTTGCTTGAACACTCTGGAGAAAACATGGTAAAGAGGAACTAAAACGGCAAATTATTTTTTGACTTTTTTGACTTATCTGATAGTTTATGCCTACCCAAAACTAATGTAACAAGTTTCATGATTCTGAAAAATCAATAAACATTTTTTTGAGCCTTTTCTTTCTGAGCCACTGTATTATACGACAATGTTTTACGTAGAGTCTGTACTTATTTTTTTGTCTAAGGCTAGTATTACTTGCTGTGCTTTTTGCTCATGATTCAGGAGTAACACTACGATAAACATATGTCACAGGTTGTCCCAACGTTTAATGGGTTCCTGCTAGGTTCGTAGTTTTGTTAAAGGAACTTTGCTCAGAAATAAATCCACACGGACAGCAAGTTATTACGTTGATCCTCTTTCTCGGGATAAAATGTTGTAATTCAATATTCATCACCCCAAGGTCATCACAAAAAATATACAGTGCATACAACAATAGAATTGAGGATAAGAAATAAATCAAATGGTGCAGTTCAGTTCAGAAGCCAAATCAGTGAGTAATCCCAATTGAATGAATGTCTTGAATCACTAAACAATAATTAAAATTTGACTACATCCATGAGCAATAAACTCAATCCGAAAAATGTAAAATAAAGAAGTACCTTGAATCGAATAGGCACAGGAATTACTAAATAAACAAGGGTTCATCCAGTTAGGATTAGCACTGATATGGTACACGATAATTCAATTAGAAACAAAATGGCAAATACATCATATTATAAATACAGGTTATGGATCTTAGCTGGGTTTTCTGGCGCTTGCATCAGAACTTGGGTGTGGCTTGATGGACTTGACTGAGGCTTGACACGGGGGTGGCTCCGAGTCCGAAGATCAGGGTTCAGGCACACAAACCGAGTTCCGATGATATCACGAACAGGGGAATGGGACAGGTGTGTGGGGAGGCGAACCGGGTCGGCTCCCCAAAGCATGACCTATATGGAAAGTACTCTCTGTATCAGCAGAGCACAATGGTGAGGGTGAGAATGGCTATCATTAGAAACGACTTTAGGGAAAGTACAACGTTCCTAATAGTGTAAACGGGCACTCAATCTGAACAGCCTTCTCACCAGAGGTCTTAATCGCTTTCTGAATTATCGAGGATCAACATATTTGTATACAGAACTAAAAAATCTAAAAGCAATATCTCTAACTAAAATATGAAACGCTTAAAAGAATGCTTACAAAAAAAGGAAAGAGGTCAAACTGCATATCCTTTTGGGATGTTCGCCCAGAACACATTTTCAGTGGAATGATACTTTCAGCTAACTATACATTGATCGAAAGTTCACCCAGAACATGATAACCACAATCAGTACTCCGCACAGTGGTAAATACCATAAAATGCTAATCAAAACATCAGGGAATAATTGACTTAGCGGAAAAAACAATTGTGTTGGCCTATAGCGCATTGCGGTAACCTTACTCAAGGTCATCCTGGGGCAAGTTCCATGTGGTTGGTACACACTCGCTGTACACAATTAATAGTCAGCAGGATGTCACGGGACATAACAGAAAAGGAAGGTAATGTGTAGGCCTATACACACACAATTTGGAAGACAATCAAAATATTGGAAATCTCGTGAACAAGACCAGTTAATTTACGGAAAAACGTGCATGTATGAATTATTGGTCATGTCATACGAATGATCGAAGTTTTAGGCCACGAGGTATCATATAAAAAAGTATGCAACAAGAATATTCAAAGTAATCGGAAATCAACCAAGAGGAAAATATAATTTTACACGGACTGAGAGTATAGTGACCGATTTAAGTGAATACTGCAGTCATAAAAGAATGGTAATCGGCAATCACAAATGGATCTTCCAATACTATCGGGAAATCAATGAAATACAAAACCGAACATGATAATTTCGGTCAATAAATAACAGCAAAAGTGACATCGATCAAGAGTCGACCAAATATCAGCAATATAATACAAGTAAATACAGGGTACAAGGCAAAAAAGGTTAATAGCTGAAGGCAAACGAATGCTGACTCAATATACTCATATTGGGGTTGTTCCACCCATCTTGAGATTGTCTCAAACCGAGTCAACATAATTCAAAATACAAAGTGTCCTGCACATAAGTCAAATGGTAATAGGAAATACAAACTTCTTTTATACAATGAAAATAGGCTTACCTGTATCAGCAGAGCACAATGGTGAGGGTGAGAATGGCTATCATTAGAAACGACTTTAGGGAAAGTACAACGTTCCTAATAGTGTAAACGGGCACTCAATCTGAACAGCCTTCTCACCAGAGGTCTTAATCGCTTTCTGAGGAGAATCCGGCGATCGGGGGGGAATATTATTCCTTGACCACGCGCTCTGCCCATTTCGGTGGAACAATCTCATTGGTCAAAATTATGAAACCAGGCAGATATTCCACCTTGGGATGGAGAGTGGCCAATCAGAAAGTTACTGACTACACGTGTTAGACATGGTCATAAAATGGCAGACAGCCATAACAGTTTTAGCCAGTGGCATAAAATGTAGCCAGGTTGGCTGGGTTCTCTGGCCACATCCCCACCTGGTCAATTACTTATCTGTGTTGAGACAAAGGGGTCGTCTTAGCCACATATGGACTTGGTCAACTTAGGGGTAAAATCTGCTACTGGGTGCTAATTAAATTTACTGGAACATAGAGGTGGACCGTGCTTCGAAATCGTGGGAACTTTTCCTGTCGGACCAAGTGTTAAAATGGCAGTAAGGGGGAATTTTAACAGGGGCTGACACATATTTTAAAGTGTTGACATCTTTGTGAGACACATTTAGAATTGGGGTTGTAGGCTTGTTCTTGCTGAAAAGCTAGTTATGAGTCATACTTTCCTTTGTTTGCAGTCGGCTTTTATTGGAACCTGCGCGGTGAGTTGTGTGTGAGCTGATGCTGTACTCTAGTCTGGCGACTTTGCTTATGCAGCCCTCATAAGGACCCGGACCTTCTCCGAACCATACACACAATTTCTGTTATAAGATACCAGACTCAATCGCATGCAGCGCATGCGGTACCGTGCGTGTACAATGCATGTTGAGTCAAGCGTGCGTGGACAGGAAGACGGCCGGGGCTCTGGCTGCTCAAGACGGCAACCGCAGGCAACGTCGTCGCGGTGGTGCGCGTGAGTCCGGGGCACGATTGGAATGCTCGGTGCCTCGAGTTGGAATGGCTCCAGCCTTCAAACGGAATTGTGCCTTCAAACCCAGCTGAGTTTTCATACTAACACTATCATCTATACAGTCTTTGGCGAAATGTTCTGCACACATTTTTTCGACCATTTCGACAGCCCAAAATCAGATATTGTATTGTCTACAAAGCGGACCCACTGTCGCCTTTGAGCTCCATTCACCACTGGGAATCGCAGTAAGGTTAGGTCAGGGATTTTGTCGCTGTTCCTCGTGCAACCCCCAACTACACACGATCGAGGCATAATGATTATCTCAGAACCATGCTTATACTGAAATAATATCAAAATTAGACAAAATAGACGGGAAAACGGAGGAGTTAGGTCGACAAATGTTTTTCAGCAGCATCAACTCCACGTACGTACATGCATAGTGTTTGGCTGTAGCATCAACCGACTCTACACGTGTACGTCACGGGGTCACGTACATACATTTAACATACATAATGAGCTTTCGCGAAACAGGATAAATGGTTCAGAATAACAACCCCTTTTTAAAAATTAAAATAATTCCTCTCGTCTGCAAACTAATCTCCATCAGTTAAAAGAGTATTTAAACTGTCGGAAAAGTCCCAAAAGTCAACAAAAAAATTGCAGTTTTAGTTCCTCTTTAAATGTAATGGTGGTTTAAGAATTGCAATTCTTTGACTGTATTATACACTACATATAAATAGTTAAAACAAACTGAACTTTCTGAAGTGATACTCAGCATTATTAGAGAATGTATATTTTTCTATTTAGCACTAAAATAGTGAAATTACCGTAATACTAGAATGACATTCTCGAGAGGATTACAGTTGCACACGTCAGTATACGATGTGCTTTAGCCATCCACGCTGAACAAAATTATTTCACCGTGCACAGACGGTCAGGTTGACGTGGCCGGGGATTGTGAGTTAAGCCCGGGCCGCCCCACGCGAAAATCACGCTTCGTTACAGTCAGCGACAAAAAGTGCAACGTGGATGGTACCCTGAAGCACACGGTTAGTTGTTGGGACTCGTGCGGAAAGGAGCCCTGCTTAATTCCTTTGGCCTAGTACGCACGGGACGAATACATTTTTTACAATATAAGTTTTTATTTTGTACCCCCCAAAAAAACACTTAGACCATAAAGTAATACCTATGACGATTTCAGGGACTTTTCAAAGTCAAATGGGACAAATCTTGGAGAAATTAAAAGAAAATGCCAATACTTTTTAGACCCCTGTACATTTTCAATGGGCCGATTTATCTTTTTGCCTAGCCTACAGGTCCTATTTATGCGCATGCGTGCATAAATTTGAATTTATTAGGAAACTGGTCCATAGAGCGACGCGAAAAGGCCGCCCCAAATTAATAGTTTAAATTAATGAATATGTAATTTCAGAACGGTTACCATCTCGCTAACGATTGGATGGGGCCGAAGTGGGCGGGCCCTATTGTTCTGCACGATGTTTTGATTGGATAGGACGCATAAAACGCAACGGTGCAGTGGGAACCGTTTAAAACACTTGTTGGACTGCATCGACGACTGCCTCTCACGAGCTGAGATAGATGGCAATTCGGCCATTGGAAATTCTTGAAGCGGAGAGTATATGTCTTCAGGAGGAAGGTTTTTAGTAATGGCGTCGATATAGGAATAAAGGGAGACATTGTCAGCCGCCCTGAAGGAAATTCCATTGTTCCTGGTAATATTCCTGACTGGCTCGTCAGGATGAACAATAGGCTTATAAGAAGGCCCAGCCGAGGGCACGTTCGGTTGAGCCTTTACAGGCGTTTTCGCTTGACTGGTCATGGTGACCAGCCAGAGCAAGAAAGACAACAAAATAAGATGCAAAATTATGATAGAATTTCTCTAAAATTATAAAACCGAACAGAAGGAGGACAGTCTAGGTGAACCTATAAAGGAAACCGATCACAACAGTATGAAAAATGTGACCGTACTAGGTGTAAAAAGCTAAATATTCTTACTTACTCCGGAGCTCGAGAAAACACGACCTGACTGAAGAAAGAAAGAAAGAAAAAAGAAGGGGGAAAGGGGAAGGGGAGAAGGGGGGGGGGAGGGGGGGGGGGGTAGAGGGGGAGGGGGTGAAGGGTTAGAAAAAATATATATTACGGCTGATATAACTATTACTGACGGAAATAAGGTCGTGGGATATTGATCAGCAGCAATGCTACTCTGATAGCAAAGAAAATAATCATTTACTATCTGATAAGTTTTCAAGTAATCTCTGAGAGAAAACATGTGGCTGCAGTTGATTATGTACCATGTTTTCCACTATTGATTAAGTGACAGAGCAGAACAGTATCAGTGGATCTTTCGCAATAGAGAGAATTGGGCAAACATCGTTTTACCTGTTTCAGTAAAATATAATTACCCCTGACCATTAGGTGACCATTCGCCAAATTATGTGTACACCCTATATGAGGTTTGGTCCAGAGATGTAACTCGCCAAGTTGGACATGAATTGGATCAAGACTGTGGGAGAAGGAGCATTTCGTAATTTTGAAGAAAATGACCCCAACTGACTATTTGTATTCGGTGAAAAATCCATGAGGCTTGGTCCAAAGATGTAACTGACCAAGTTTGACATGAATTGGATCAAGACTTTTGGAGAAGCATTTCATAATTTTGAAGAAAATGGCCCCTACTGACTATTAGGTGACCATTGGCCAAACTCTGTGAACAACCCATGAGGCTTGGTCCAAAGGTGTAACTGTGGGAGAAGAAGCATTTCGTAATTTTGAAGAAAATGATCCCTACTGACCATTTAGGTGACTATTGACCCCACATGCTAGACATTTACGATAGTAGTCAAGTCAAGGAAGATCCTTTCAAAATTTGGCTAAAATCGTCCAAGGATTTTGGCAGATATAGCATTTTTTGTGAGCGTTTGCCCGAAAAAAGAAAGAGGGGGAAGGAGAAAGAAAAAGAACTAGAGGTGATTGGTGCTCGGAGAGCACGAACCTTAGTCGTCGGTGTTTGACGAAGGTCATGCACTTTTCATGTGACTAGGTTTTTTTTTTTTTTGCAGAATAGCATTTTATTATTTACAAGACGGTCGGAGTGACTACAATGTACTGGTTGAAATCCAAATTGTGTGTTTCTCATATAAAATGGGTCAGGGGTTGTTTAGAAACGTTTTCTGCATTTTTCATGGAAATTACCGCTGCTGACCACTGAGTGACCCTTAGCCTAAATCTGCAAAAAAAAAAAACACATTGGGAACTGCAACAACCTGACTAAGTCATGTTGGAACAAACGTGAGAAAAGATTATTTTGAACATTTGCCAGAAAATGACCACCACTGACCAATGAGTGAACTTTGACTCAAATCTGCCAAGACCCTATATAGGGCTTGGACAAGGAGGCTTTTGACCAAATACGGGTGAAATCGGATAAAAAAATGTGGAGGAAGAAGCCTCTTTTTGATTTTCACCAAATGACCGCTAGTGACCACTAGGTGACCTTTGGCCAAATTCTGTGTACATCCTATATGAGGCTCGGTCCAGGGATGCAACTGACCAAGTTTGGCTGTCATCGAATGAAGACTGTGGGAGAAAAAGCATTTTGTAATTTTCAATAAAATGACCCATAGTGACTACTAGGTGACCTTTGACCCCGAGCTGACCACACCCCATATGAAGCTTGGATCATTTGTCAATATGGCCAAGTTTGGTTGAAATCGGACCAAGTGTTTGGGAGAAAAAGCATGTTAAAGGATCATTGGAAAGAAGAAAAAGAAACCGGTCAAATACAGTGCCTTAGTCGTTCCGACGATTAAGGTAAAGAAAGAAATAAATCGGACGAATATCAGCGTGCTTCGCACGGCTGATGACTGACGGAAATGAGGTCGTGGGATATTGATCAGCAGCAATGCTACTCTGATAGCAAAGAAAATAATCATTTACTATCTGATAAGTTTTCAAGTAATCTCTGAGAGAAAACATGTGGCTGCAGTTGATTATGTACCATGTTTTCCACTATTGATTAAGTGACAGAGCAGAACAGTATCAGTGGATCTTTCGCAATAGAGAGAATTGGGCAAACATCGTTTTACCTGTTTCAGTAAAATATAATTACCCCTGACCATTAGGTGACCATTCGCCAAATTATGTGTACACCCTATATGAGGTTTGGTCCAGAGATGTAACTCGCCAAGTTGGACATGAATTGGATCAAGACTGTGGGAGAAGGAGCATTTTGTAATTTTAAAGAAAATGACCCCAACTGACTATTTGTATTCGGTGAAAAATCCATATGAGGCTTGGTCCAAAGATGTAACTGACCAAGTTTGACATGAATTGGATCAAGACTTTTGGAGAAGCATTTCATAATTTTGACGAAAATGGCCCCTACTGACTATTAGGTGACCATTGGCCAAATTCTGTGAACAACCCATGAGGCTTGGTCCAAAGGTGTAACTGTGGGAGAAGAAGCATTTCGTAATTTTAAAGAAAATGACCCCTACTGACCATTTAGGTGACTCTTGACCCCACATGCTAGACATTTACGATAGTAGTCAAGTCAAGGAAGATCCTTTCCAAATTTGGCTAAAATCGTCCAAGGATTTTGGCAGATATAGCATTTTTTGTGAGCGTTTGCCCGAAAAAAGAAAGAGGGGGGAGGGAGAAAGAAAAAGAACTAGAGGTGATTGGTGCTCGGAGAGCACGAACCTTAGTCGTCGGTGTTTGACGAAGGTCATGCACTTTTCATGTGACTAGGTTTTTTTGTTTTTTGCAGATTAGCATTTTATTATTTACAAGACGGTCGGAGTGACTACAATGTACTGGTTGAAATCCAAATTGTGTGTTTCTCATATAAAATGGGTCAGGGGTTGTTTAGAAACGTTTTCTGCATTTTTCATGGAAATGACCGCTGCTGACCACTGAGTGACCCTTGGCCTAAATCTGCAAAAAAACAACACATTGGGAACTGCAACAAACTGTTGGAACAAACGTGAGAAAAGATTATTTTGAACATTTGCCAGAAAATGACCACCACTGACCAATGAGTGAACTTTGACTCAAATCTGCCAAGACCCTATATAGGGCTTGGACAAGGAGGCTTTTGACCAAATACGGGTGAAATCGGATAAAAAAATGTGGAGGAAGAAGCCTCTTTTTGATTTTCACCAAATGACCGCTAGTGACCATAGGTGACCTTTGGCCAAATTCTGTGTACATCCGTATGAGGCTTGGTCCAGGGATGCAACTGACCAAGTTTGGCTGTCATCGAATGAAGACTGTGGGAGAAAAAGCATTTTGTAATTTTCAATAAAATGACCCATAGTGACCACTAGGTGACCTTTGACCCCGAGCTGACCACACACCATATGAAGCTTGGATCATTTGTCAATATGGCCAAGTTTGGTTGAAATCGGACCAAGTGTTTGGGAGAAAAAGCATGTTAAAGGATCATTGGAAAGAAGAAAAAGAAACCGGTCAAATACAGTGCCTTAGTCGTTCCGACGACTGAGGTAAGAAACCGGTCAAATACATTACCTTAGTCGTTCCGACGATTAAGGTAAAGAAAGAAATAAATCGGACGAATATCAGCGTGCTTCGCACGGCTGATGACTGACGGAAATGAGGTCGTGGGATATTGATCATCAGCAATGCTACTCTGATAGCAAAGAAAATAATCATTTACCATCTGATAAGTTTTCAAGTAATCTCTGAGAGAAAACATGTGGCTGCAGTTGATTATGTACCATGTTTTCTACTATTGATTAAGTGACAGAGCAGAACAGAATTACAGGATCTTTCGTAATAGAGAGAATTAGGCATATGTACATGTATATGTAAATCCGCAGAGAATTTAATTCTTTAACAATGAATCTCCGTACATGAATGTAACCTTTGTAATATTAATTACAAATTCTTTGTAATATTGATTACAATTCTCTAACAGTTTTGGCATGCATGATGATTTCTCGTTGCTTTAAAAATGTAGACTGTGTCAACCATGGTATTTGTGATAGTGTTAAAACAATTTTATATCGCAACCAATTTCTCGAGTGTGATGATCTTGACACTCTTGGTCGACTGCCGAGTTCGTTTTGACAATCTGTTTTGTTTGTCTGGATGGTTTGGGCGGCCGTCCTCGAGTGTCAGGGTTACCATGATTTTAACTTAAATGTTATTTTTATCTTATGATGTACTTTGTTGAATTTTGATTTATTTTTATAGCCTACATACATAATGTATTTTATACTCTCCTTTTATGGAGGTTTTGTTGGAAAGAAATAATAATAAAATAATTGACATAATTAATATTGTTAACAATGCATAGTGTTATCACTTTTACAACAATACCATACTGGGCGCCAACTGGAGGGGGGGGGGGGGGGGGGTGGTACCGCATGTACTAAATAACTGCTGGTAGGACAGGAATGAAAATCACATATGGTGTAACAACACCGAAGCGGGCAACTTGGTGCAGGCCCGTCGCTGGGGGCCGGGGGGGGGGGGGGAGGGCCAGCCCCCCGGCAACCACTTGGCCCCCATTGGCAAAAACCAAAAGCATCAACATTATATATAGTTGTGTTTTTTTCTTTTGTGTGTGTGATGTGGCCCCCTAGCTGGCACTCCTCCCCCTTCCCCGCCCCTCCAGATGCCCGGAGATGGCGACGGGCCTGCAATAATACCAAATTGTTTCTGCTTTTTGTTTTTCATTGGCGCCAAAAGGGGCAAAATTTTGTTTAATTTTTAATTTGTTGTATACTTTGCAAACGCCTCTAAGCTTCACTCCTGAATGGATCTCAACGAAATAAGCACGGGGCAGTGACTTCGTGCTGTTTGTACCCGAGCAAACCTTCTATAGCATGCCTTGTGCCAGAACCGAGAGATTTTAGCATTGTATAATAGCCACAACGATGAATTCGAATTCTCTGTACATTTAAATTAATTGATATAAACTGAGAATTATTGTTGATCGAGACGCAGCCAGACGTCATCAAAATAAACACCAGGCACCCGTGTCTTATCCAGCTCTTAGCTCTATCAGCCTCCAGACATGAATGATTTTCGAAACAAATTATGTGACAAAAAACTTGATAATAAACAAAAACGATGTCACACCACGAACCAAGTCCAGCTGACGCGTGTCAGACGACATAAAAAGGGGCAGCTAGTCGCAGTGTCACAAGAAACCGAAGACCCCTCCTTAACTGCGGAAGCTTGCTCACCGAGGACCTTTCTGTCTCCACCGGACATTTTGAAGTGTAGCTGAAGTGTAGCTTCTTATTGAGGTAAAGACTTCCTTTGCATGCATAATGTGAAAACATTCAAACGGCGATTTCAATCACTGAATCATTCGATTTCAATTTAAATATATCCGATTTTCTTTCTATAACACGAGCTTATCGAAGTCCAAATACTTTGGTACGATATTGACCTGAAGTTTATGAAGGGTAAGGATCTACACAACAAACAAATTTAAGTGTTAAGCTTACCAACCACCTCCCCCTACCAAAAACATTCTTAATGAATAAATAAATATATAAATAAATAAATAAATAAATAAATCCTCGGTATTATAAATCCTAATAATCCAAAGTCCTTCATCATGCACGTAAAACCATTTTAATTTGATGTTGGATGACCCGGGGATTTGTTTGCAAGACTGCGGTGTTTGTAAACGTTTGACCGGAAGAGTACATGATATCGAGAATACCAACAAAATAACACTTCAAACACGTCTTTTTTTCAAAGTTTTAAATATCACTTTCTCAAAATTTGTAACCTAACAAATGTATCCCTTTTCCATGTTCCTATAACATAAAGAGCAAAAATCGGTATAGAACCACGTCTTTTCCCGATACCGCCTAAACATAATTTTGTCTCCCCTTTTAGACTTAACATTCGTCTGCTGTTACAGAAAACCAGCAGCCATGTGGATACCTTTGATGATCACTGCAATTTTCAGCTGCCTTCTGGCTGCAGGTAAGTATCGGTAACAAGACCCCTTTTAATTAAGCAACAGAAGTGACAAAACGACCTTAGAGAGTAACGCGCACAGTAGAAATTTGATCACACAGAGAACTAACATGAAATACATGAATACGATTTGAAGCTTTGCATGGTGGGTAGGATACGACTGACTGAGATTGCTGGTTTCCTAAAGTAAGTAAGTAAGTAAGTAAGTAAGTAAGTAAGTAAGTAAGTAAGTAAGTAAGTAAGTAAGTAAGTAAGTAAGTAAGTAAGTAAGTAAGTAAGTAAGTAAGTATTTTCAAATCAAGTAAACTGCCACTGCCAGTGCATTACATAAATTAAACATAAATTATCCTGCCACTGAATCAGATAGCACGATGTTATTTTGTGTACATCGACGTCCAAAGACACAGTTTTATTGTCTTTGTTTAGACGGTGCATGTGACAAAGATTGGAAGTCTTTCGAAGACTCGTGCTACTTATTTCGGGGCTTCAACGATCCCGCCGCCTGGCCAATCAACTGGTACAATTCTAGAGCTGAATGCATAATGAAAGGTGGCAACTTAGTCAGTATTCACAGCCAAGGAGAACAACAATTCATTAAAGGTGAGTCTCTCAGCGATGGTGAGTTATGTCACAATAAGCCAGTTCGGTATCTCGAAGGGTCTAAGGTTATTCGGGATAAAATTGCTGACGCGATGTTACGCGAAAGCCCATTCTGATTGAATTTAACATGTACACGTTTTGCGACCACCTTGCGCGTTATGTCACAGGTCATTCGGGATAAAGTTGTCATTGTGCCCATCTGCGCAGTTGAAATACAGAAAATTGGGATTAAAACCGAACAAGAAATACCTGGTGCCAATTGAGTCTTCCTTTATTAAAAAAAACCAAAACAAACGAGCTGAACAATGGACTTGCCTGCAACCCTTACTCAGACGTGGACTTGCAACCGTTAAAGTATTGTTTAAACATGCATGGACTCGGCCGAGACCAGGGATAGGCACGAGTTGGGGGCTTGAGTTGGGGTTAGGGTTAGGGTTAGGGTTTGGGCAGGGGTCGGGGTTGGGTTGCTTTTGATAATGACTAAAGCTATACTTTTAACCACTTGACCACCGAGCGTGTGGGGATAATTTGGAAAGGGAGAAGGCTTGCAAATACTCCTGACATTGAAGTGGAAAATAATCTCTCTTGCTGATCCTTACAGACGAAGCGAGTCAAGACGATTGGTACTGGCTCGGTATGAGCGACCAAGATGGAGACGGCTCTTTCATTTGGGCCGACGGGACACCGGTAAGTGTTTTCTGTTGGGCACGCCTTTCAAAATCACTTTCTGTTTCTAAACATCACTGACCCACCCGACCGACCAACTGTAGCTTAAAGTAATCGTGTATCCAGGTTATGGGTGTGGGTTGGAAAATGGCACTTTTGTTCAAAACTGACAATTTTTGGGCTGGATTTTTTAAACGGCGACCTCGACCTCAACGTCCAGTTGTGCACCCGGTTCCTTTAAGATCCCCACTTCTCTTTTTTAAGCTGGATGCTTTTGTGTCCGCCAAATTTCTCTCTAGTTGTACTCCCCATCATGCAAAGCTTCAAGTCTAATTTACTGCCTATAACCTGTCCTTGTACGTTGATGTAGATGGATTACACCAACTGGTTCTCGGATCCACAGCCTTCCCCTGGTGAGAAAAGGTGTGGCCTGGGCACCCAAAAGTATTACTACCACACATGGCTGACAAATATGTGTACCGCTCGATCGGGTGGGTACATCTGCAAGAAGAAGTCATGTAAGTCACTGTACGAGGATACATGTACTTTACACCCTTCAGTGAACCAGAGCCGTAGATAGAGAGTTGTGACATGAGGGCTCCAAACGTTGGACCCAACATGCGATTTATGCATCAGTGCATACGGACAATTATTGGTAAGCCGCACGCTCCACTGTACACATAATGAGCGGCCATCTTTGGTACAAAATCAGAAGTTGTCGCACCTTTATCTACGGCTGTGAACTGAACTGACGTTCATTTGCCTTTAAAACAAATTATATCTTAGGCTATATATCTTATTTTGGGAACATCCATGAAAACGCCCCAATGTTAACGAAAACATTTCGAGACAAGGAGCTACTCCCCGGTGACGTCATAAATTGGTCACATGACATTGGCAACTCCCCGAACCACGAATTGTCAGATCAGTTACAGTCAGAATTCGCAGATCTGGTATCCATACTATAAACGCATATATAAATGTTAAGAGAAAGACAAAGATCGAGCACAGTAAGTTCGGATAGGTAACTGAACTAGACTTTATATTAAAATGTATATTTATACTGTTTTTGATATTTAAAATTAGAATAGGTCATCACCTTTTTAACGTCTTTCTGCATGCAGCTTAACTTCGCAAAAAGCAAGCTGTGATGGTGGAACGGATTGCGACATAGGTAAAGTAACTTATCCATTATACTAACATAAGACTAATATAAAAATGTTTAGCTTCAATTCGTTTTCAACAAAGAAAGAACTGACCCTCCTTTCTTCAATGCTATTTCATTCTCTTTTTTATCGTGCCAGGCAAAATTTTCCAGATGGCCACGCCCCTTCTTTCAGAGGGACTTCTCAGGCATTAGTTAAAATGTGGACAAAATCGATCGGGGCATTTCCTCTCTTCCCATAGAATATTTATGCCTTTTCGGGAGCCCTCAACACAAAACAGTATGCGGCCGCTAAAACGGAAGAGAATGGGGACGCTATTAAGCATGTTTTCGTTTTCGTTTCTATATTTTGCTTTATATAGCGAAAAGCTTTATCTAACCCTAACCCCGCTTACACTGACATTAAGCGGCACAAGAGTAGTTCGAGTTAGTAGATCGCAGTTCAGGCGGCGTTTTTCAATTCCACACTAGTTCCCGACCGGACAAACGGCCCCCACGAAACCAGTTAATAGATGGAATGTGGTCGAGAAAATTAAGTAAAAAAAAACACTTTTAATACGTCCACTTTGATGCGGATGTCCTCACTAAGTAAATCATATTTGTGTCCCTTTTGTACAGATATTAATGAGTGTAAGCTAACAACATGTCCAGATGGAATGGTTTGTCTGGACGGCATCAACTCCTCCTGCTGCCTTGCAGAAGAAATTTAAGAACAAAACCACGCATTGGGATGATGTATTTAACAATGTGACCAAGGGAATCCTATAAAATAGAAAAAATTGACAAACCCACAGTCGACAACTGAATTAAACTTTAATTACTTTATGTCAAAATTAATGTTCGTAATATTTAATGTAGTTCTTGTTTCATTGTTTATAATTCAGATATGATCTAATAAAACAATAAATACAAATTATTTTCATTCATTCACAAGTGTAGCTACAAACAACATAACTTAGAACATCTTGAATCGCGTAGACGAGCCAAGAGAAATAGTGTATGTTTTAAAGAAGAAAGAGCATCACAAATGCTCGGGAAAAAAATCAGCTGACAATAAAATGGTATAAATAAACAAGAAGGAAATCGCCCATGCGTTCGGTTTTGATGTTTGTTTATAGGCTACTGAAAGCGCCGTCACTAAAAACAATTGCCCAACCTCTTCAAAATATTTAGTGGGACCTAAAAAGAGGACCTCTTTTTTCAGGTTTCATTCCAAATAACCGAGGGCGTTATTACTCCTCTCCCTGACCTGATTTTCCCCTCGAAATAGAAAACAATCCAACAGTGAAATCTCCGTTGACCCCAATTGAGCAGTTGGTGACCTATGACCCCAATATTTGAACAACCCAGAAGGAGCTTGGGCAAGGGATGTATTTGACCAGAAAAGAAGTAAGAAGTAAGAACAGATTTTGTTTTGAAAAATGACCGCTACTGACCCTTAGGTGACCTTTCACCCTCAAGTTTGAACATCCTTGATGAAATATACGGCCTAGGGAGATGCTTCTGACCCATTTTAACTGAAATCGGTAAAGAATATAGAGGAAAATTCATTTTATATGTTTCAATACAATGACCACTACTGACCACCTTTGGCCAATTATGTGAACACCCCATACGGGGCTCGGGACAGGGATGATCTGACCAAGTTGGGCTGAAATCGGCAAAAGAATGTAAGAGAAGAAGCATTTTGTAATGTTTCTCAAATTGACCTCTACTGACCAGTTGATGACCTTTGACCCCAAAAGTTGAATATCCCCAGAAGAAGCTTAGGCCAGGGATGCATTTGACCAAGTTTGGCAAAAATTTACCTAAGCTTCTATTTTGTGAGGGTTTCCGCGTTTTTATACAATAACCACCAAGCGACCACTGAATGGCCACGACCTGAAATCTACTAAAATGGTGTACGGGGTATAGGCTAAGCATATACTTGACGAAAAATGTTTCAAATTAGGTGAAGAATGTTGGCAAACATCGTTCTACCTGTTTCAGTAAAATAGAATGACCCTTGACCATTAGGCGACTATTCGCCAAATTATGTGTACACCCAATATGAGGCTTAATTGGTCCAGACATGTAACTGGCTAAGTTTGACATGAATTGGATCAAGACTATGGGAAGAAGCATTTCGAAAATGACCCCTACTGACCATCAGGTGACCATTGGCCAAATTCTGTGAACAACCCATGAGGCTTAGTCCAAAGATGTAACTGTGGGAGAAGAAGCATTGCGTATTTTTGAAGAAAATGAACCCTACTGACCATTTAGGTGACCTTTGACCCCACATGCTGACCACTTGAGATAGAGCTTCATGTCAAGGAAGATCCTATCCAAATTTTGCTAAAATCGGCCAAGGGTTTTAGCAGATATAGCATTTTTTTGAGCGTTTTCCCGAGGAAAGAAAGAAAGAAAAAAGAAAGACAGGATTTTTTTTGACTTTTCAAAGGAAAACTTTATTCACTAATTCTGTAAACAAGGTAATATACAATAAATGACAGTAAACAAAAGTTCATACAGATGTTGTATGGGTTTATAAGAAAAGTAGACTATAAGTGTCAATGGTAGCACTTTTAACCAAGAGTTATTTCAAAATTCACAAAAACGTAAATACATAACCATTCAAAACGAAAAATTGATCCGTTCATGGGGGGGGGGGGGGGATGAAGGAAGGAAGATAAAGGGGGCTCCCGTACGGCCGGGGAGATTTTGGCTGGCCCCGCCGAGGATCCAGGTGGCAATGTCTCCCTTCTTGGGAAGCACAGTAATGACTGCTTTCCGGAGGGAATGGGGTAAAGAGCAAGAATGAATGAAGGATTCAAGGACTGATAAAGTCATTTTTCAGGATGGGCCAGAAAGAGAGGAAAACATTCTGTAGTGAGGCCAGCCGTCCAGGCCGGGTGTTTTATCTTTGCCAAGTTACTTGGTGTGTGATCCTGTTCCGAGTGCAATGTTCTTGGGTCGCGTTCCCGCCGTTCAAGCGCGAAAACGAGTTTCGCGTGTCAAGCACTCGGAACAGGATCACACACCACCTATCCATCGGGGTTTTGCAAGAACAAGTTTAGCCTTGGTCAAGGCGTTCGACGCTGGCGGCCGTGATGATGAGCGAGCCTCGATTAAGACACAATACATCCATAATTTAATGATCGATTGGATCTGTGGTATCCCCCCTCCCCCCCGCCCAATAATAAGTTTGGTTTGATCTTCCATCTCCTCAAAGATTGTTTTCCCATTCAGAGAAAAAACCGCAGGGCTTTAAAAACATGAACTAGGTGCATCACCATCCCCTTACTACCTTTGTGAATGTTTTTACATGTAACGAAGTGATGACAGATGGTTCCAATCAGCCTGTACAGTCGATCGAGGCAATGCACTATAACACACACACATGTATCAGAGTTTACAGACCCTGGTTTTTATTTACTTGCCAAGGACAATTTCCTTCAAATATATAAATCAATGTACATGCAACTAAAATAGTAAACACCTACAGGTGATCCAGAAAATTCCAAAATTAAAAATATATTAACATGCTGCGATTATTAATAAAGTAATGAGAAGCTGAAATAAACTTTCTATAACTTATAAGCCTATGCCATAAGATTAATTCTTAAGGCATTATGCATAATAAAGTGTAGCATATTGGCAACAACAAATTTTACAGAATAAAATGAATTTAGGTAGATAGCCTCGGTTGGATAGCCTTAGTTGGGCAAAAATAGATGGAAATGTTTACCCTAGTTAGTCACTAAAGTGCTACATAAACTTTTCCATAGAATAAAATTGTGAACTTTCAGAAAACATACCCAGAAATATACATGTATGCATGTGAGCAAATTCATTTACTCAAAACTAGGCCAGCTGTCTATACTGGGATGAGTGATAAACAAGTATAATACTAATTAATTTAATAATGACTTGGTCTTGAGCCATCTTCAAGTTGGTGTGGGTCTTCAAGTCAGCAAAGACATTCCAATTTCACAGGGTGTATAGTAATGATTAACATGTAATAATGCAGTACCCAGACCCAGATCCAAATCATATTGAATAGCCCAAGCGTGGCAGATGTAATGAACAGATTTATGATATAATCTACATGATTTTGGGTGTTGCACCCCGAAAAATAGATGTTCAAATTAATTTGATAATTTTCTAAAATGGAATTAGTCATGATCTTTCCAATAAAACACTGTTTGCAGTCTCTTCCAGCTTGCCTGCTCTCTTGGACAACAGTGTAGCTCCTTGACATACGGCACCCATCCCAAAGTCCAATATTGCAAAAAACAACCACAGAGTTTAAATCCACATTCTTGAAGGCATGGATGACATAGGCCTTTATCATCTGTTTGGGCATGGACCTTTTCAAAAGGTGTCGGAGGCAGACACAGGCTTTATTTTTGTGAAAATTTAGTTGGCGTTAAGACCCCTTTCCATCCAATCCTTAGTGTACTTCCATTCAAAAGTTTGGAAAATGATTCTCTCCCGCACTTGAACAACAAACTTGATGTTATGTGGGGGCTTTGATACGATGGCAGCGTTGGAAAGTAACCGACTCCATAGTGGCACAGGTGCTCGTGGTAGTGCAAGGCAGGCATACTCATCACGGAAGGCTTCAACTTTCCCTCAGCAAAACCCCTAAATTGACAAAGAAAAAATTAAACATAAAGTCTAATGTCCTTTATCAACATGTACAGGCGCGGATCCAGGGGGGGTGGGGGGAGGGGGGGGGGGGGGTTATGGGTCGAACCCCCCCCTGCTCGTTGCCAATTTTGTTTTTCCTATTTTCTTTTTTCTTTTGCTTGTAGGGGCCTATACGCCTTGCAAATACAGGTCTATTTTGCCTATGGGTGAGAACAAAACAGAGGTTAAATGGCGCCACCAACGGTGAAAAAAAGTGTATCAGTCCCCCCCAAAATATTCACTGTGCTGTATTTCTATATACCTCCACTATAAAAGTGTATACAGTCAACTGATGTTCATACAACAATGTTAATAAAAAATTCTACTTACAACAAAATAATAATAATAAGCTTTAAATGTGCCCATTACGCGTGTGACCGGCATTAATTTTGACTTAATTGTGGAAAGATTTTACTTTGAAACCCCACGAAAATGGATCAGGAACAGCAAAATCTTAGAAAATAACCAACCCTCCTTGATAACTGTCTGAACATGTCAAAAGCTGTTATTTCAGGATTTATGTCAGTAAAATCTGTAAAAAATGAGGCGGCGGAAATCAACATGTAGGCTCATGCATACCACACACTGTGCCAACAACACAGAAAACACAAACGTTCTTACCCTATTTCACGCAAATTTCCAAACAAAATTCTCAAATTAAAGGTTGTGCCAAGTGTTTATACAATTCTGAATACAGATGGATAGATATTTTCCAAGATTTGCAGTTCCTGACTGATTTTGGTGGTGGTGGTGGTGTGTATTGTAAAATCTTTCCTACTCGGATACTGACTCGCATGGCTTTCGTCCACGAAAATCCCACACAACTTATGTGAAGTCAAATCCCTCTAAATATCCCATCTAGAATAACCAAAATTATACTCATTTTATGTAATTCACGCACAGGGGGTGGGAAGATTTTACTTTAAAACCCCCACCAAAATCAGTCGGGAAAAGCAAATCTTGGAAAATAACTATCTATCTGTGTTCAGAATTGTATAAACACTCGGCACAACCTGTATATTTAAGAATTTTGTTGGGAAATTTTCGTGAAATAGGGGAAGAAAGTTTGTGTTTTCTGTGTTAGATGTTCTTGACACAGTGTATGGTCACTCAGTCAAAGTGTTCACATACTTGTTGATTTCTGCCTCATTTTTTACAGATTTTGCTTACATAAATCTTGAAATAACAGGTTGTGCCACATGTTTAGACAGTTGTTATCAAGGAGAGTTGGTTATTTTCCAAGATTTTGCTGTTCCCGACTGATTTTGGTGGGGGGTATTAGAGTAAAATCTTTCCCAGGGGGTATTTATCCTTAACCTGGTGTTTCAGATAATTAGGGCAAACGATGATTAGGAGTCATTAACAAGGGTTTTTAAGGTGAGAATTATCTGGAAGTGGAACCTACGTGATTCGACTAAGATTGGGTAATTATAAACAGTCAGTCACAAGAGGGCGCTGTTGCGTGCTCTGGTGGCGGAGAGGCTTTCGCACAGAAAGAGAACACGGAAGAATGGAGCAGGAGTGAATACAAGAAATGAGACTTGATGGGACATAAAAACGATCTAACCTTGCTTTCGAAACTCCCCAGACTTTGAAGGGATTATTCCTTAGCCAGGTTAATTGTTGTTTATGGGAATTCAGTCTACGCAAAGGGGCCGAAAAGTGACAATGCCTTGACAGCGCCTTTGAGAGCCACGGCAACTTTGTGTCTGCTTAGTGCTCGATGGGCATGCACAGACGACCAATAACCGGATTTTCAGTACAATTAAAATCACCTCTGATCACAATGACACCGTCAATGCAACCAGAACAGTGGTCCCGTGAATAATCGATGGCCGGGAAAGCGTTTTTGTGGAGCTGAGGAATGAGGGTGTTATAAATATGACAGACAATGTTTATATATTTAATTTTGCCAAACAATCCACAAGGGAAACTGACTTGATTACATTTTCAAAGTGAACAAACACAACTGGCAGGAGCGGGATTCGAACCTGCGACCTCCGAAAACCGTACCGGCGCTCTACCAACTGAGCTATCTTGCCCTATGTTGGCGGTCTCCCAAAATGTTAATTTGGGAGACCGCCAACATAGGGCAATCCAGTATAGGTCAGTCCAGGGCAGGCCAGTCCAGGGCAATCCAGTATCCGGACCACTCCAGCCAGTCCAGGCCAGAAAAAAAAACTAGGCCTGTCTAAACCAGGCCTGTCCCGTACAGGCCGGTCTAGTAGGGCTGTCCAGTGCAGTCCAGGCCAGTCTAGGCATGTCCACGCCAGGCCTGTTCAATACCGGTTAGTATAGTAGGGTAAGTATCCAATAACACTATTAACATCTAACAAAAGAAAAATGGTTCACTAACAATGGAAATCCATTGTTCACTTGGCACTAAATCCATTGTTACTAGTTCATAGTGTGAGGCCAGAAGAAGCGGGGGAGAAAGAAGCGGCGGGGGCGGGGGGGGGGGATAAATAAATAAATAAAAAATCGGACGAATCGCACGGCTGATATAACTATTACTGACGGAAATGAGGTCGTGGGATATTGATCAGCAGCAATGCTACTCTGATAGCAAAGAAAATAATCATTTACCATCTGATAAGTTTTCAAGTAATCTCTGAGAGAAAACATGTGGCTGCAGTTGATTATGTACCATGTTTTCCACTATTGATTAAGTGACAGAGCAGAACAGAATAACAGGATCTTTCGTAATAGAGAGAATTAGGCATATGTATATGTAAATCCGCAGAGAATTTAATTCTTTAACAATGAATCTCCGTACATGAATGTAAGCTTTGTAATATTAAGTGACATAATCAATATTGTTAACAATGCATAGTGCTATTACTTTTACAACAATACCATACAGGGCGTCAACTGGAGTGGGGGGGGGGGGGGGGGGGTGGTACCTCATGTACTAAAAAGCTGCTGGTAGGACAGGAATAAGTATTAAATGGTGTAACAACACCGGGGCGGGCAACTTAGTGCAGGCTCGTCGCTAGAGGGGGGGGGGGGGGGAGGGCCAGGACCCCCCGGCAACCACTTTGCAAAAACCAAAAGCATCAAAATTATAGAAAGTTGTGTTTTTTTCTCGTGATGTTTTCCCACTAGCTGGCACTCCCACCCCCTCCCCCCCCCCCCCCGATGCCCGGAGATGGCGACAGGCCTATAATACAATTTCTTTCTGTTTTTTTTTTAATGACGGCAAAAGGGGCCAAGTTTGGTTTATTTTAAATGTTTTATTAATATTTTGTATACGTTGCAAACCCCTTTAAGCTTTACTTTTGAAAGGATCTCAACGAACTAAGCACGGGGCAGTGACTTCGTGCTGTTTGTACCAGCAAACCTCCTATAGCATGCCTTGTGCCAGAACCGAGAGAAGTTGGCATTGTATAATAGCCACAACGATGAATTCGAATTCCCTGTACATTTAAATAAATTGATATAAACTGAGAATTATTGTTGATCGAGACGCAGCCAAACGTCATCCATGCAGTTATCTTCAAAATAAACACCAGGCACCCGTGTCTTATCCAGCTCTTAGCTCTATCAGCCTCCAGATATGAATGATTTTCGAGAACAAAATTATCTGACAAAGAAACTGGTTAATAAACAATAACAATGTCACACCACACACCAAGTCCAGCTGACGCGTGTCAGACGACATAAAAGGGGGCAGCAAGTCGCAGTGTCACAAGAAACCGAAGACCCCTCCTTAACTGCGGAAGCTTGCTCACCGAGGACCTTTCTGTCTCCACCGGACATTTTGAACAAGTGTAGCTTCTTGTTGAGGTAAAGACTTCCTTTTCATGCATAATGTGAAAGCATTCAAACGGCGATTTCAATCACTGAATCATTCGATTTTAATTTAAATATATCCGATTTTCTTTTCATAACAAGAGCTTATCGAAGTCCAAATACTTTGGTACGATATTGACCTGAAATTTATGAAGGGTAAGGATCTACACAACAAACAAATTAAAGTCTTAAGCTTACCAACCACCTCCCCTGCCCACAAAAAATCTTAATAAATGAATAAATAAATAAAAAAAATAAAACAAATCCTAATAATCCAAAGTCCTTCATCATGCACGTAAACCCATTTTAATTTGATGTTGGATGACCCGGGGATTTGTTTGCAAGACTGTGGTGTTTGTAAACGTTTGACCGCAAGAGTAGGCCTACATGATATCGGGAATACCAACAAAATACACTTCAAACACATTTTTTTTTTCAAAGTTTCAAATATCACTTTCTCAAAATTTGTAACCTAACAAATGTATCCCTTTCCATCTTCCAATAACATAAAGAGCAAAAATTGGTCTAGAACTACGTCTTTTCCCAAAACCGCCTCAACATAATTTTTTCTCCCCTTTTAGACTTAACATTCGTCTGCTGTTACAGAAAACCAGCAGCCATGTGGATACCTTTGATGATCACTGCAATTTTCAGCTGCCTTCTGGCTGCAGGTAAGTATCGGTAACAAGACCCCTTTTAATTAAACAACAGAAGTGACAAAACGACCCTTAGAGAGTAACGCGCACAGTAGAACTTTGATCACACAGATAACTAACATGAAATACATGAATACGATTTGAAGCTTTGCATGGTGGGGTACGATACGACTGACTGAGATTGCTGGTTTCCTAAAGTAAGTAAGTAAGTAAGTAAGTAAGTAAGTATCTTTAAATCAAGTAAACTGCCACTGCCAGTGCATTACATAAATTATACATAAATTATCCTGCCACTGAATCAGATAGCACGATGTTATTTTGTGTACACCGACGATACATAGACGATACACAGTACCTCATATCGCTTCCAAAGACACAGTTTTTTGTCTTTGTTTAGACGGTGCATGTGACAAAGATTGGAAGTCTTTCGAAGACTCGTGCTACTACTTCCGGGAAAATAGCGATCCCGCCGCCTGGCCAATCAACTGGTACAATTCTCAAGCTGAATGCAGAATGAAAGGCGGCAACTTAGTCAGTATTCACAGCCCAGGAGAACAACAATTCATTAAAGGTGAGTCTCTCAGCGACGGTGAGTTATGTCATAATAAGCCAGTTCGGTATCTCGAAGGGTCTAAGGTTATTCGGGATAAAATTGCTGACGTAATGTCACGCGATGTTACGCGAACGTCAATTCTGATTGAATTTAACATGTACACGTTGTGCGACCACCTTGCGCGTTATGTCACGGGTAATTCGGGATAAAGTTGTCATTGTGCCCATATGCGCAGTTGAAATACAGAAAATTAGGATTAAAACAAGAACAAGAAATACCTGGTGCCAACTGAGTCTTCCTTTATTAAAAAAAAACCCAAAACAAACGAGCTGAACAATGGACTTGCCTACAACCCTTACTCAGACGTGGACTTGCAACCGTTAAAGTATTGTTTAAACATGCATGGACTCGGCCGAGACCAGGTATAGGCACCAGTTGGGGCTTGAGTTGGGGTTTAGTTAGGGTTAGGGTTTGGGCAGGGGTCGGGGTTGGGTTGCTTTTGATAATGACCAAAGCTATACTTTTAACCACTTGACCACCGAGCGTGTGGGGATAATTTGGGAAGGGAGAAGGCTTTCAAATACTCCTGACATTGAAGTGGAAAATAGTCTCTTTTGCTGATCCTTACAGACGAAGGGATTCAAGACCATTGGTACTGGATCGGCTTGAGCGACGAAGATAAAGACGGCTCTTTCAGTTGGGCCGACGGGACACCGGTAAGTGTTTTCTGTTGGGCACGCCTCTCAAAATCACTTTCTATTTCTAAACATCACTGACCCACCCGACCGACTGACAAATCTACCAACGGACGATCAATGAACTGTTCAGATCTATCTTCACCAACTGTAGCTTATGGTAATCGTGTATCCAGGTTATGGGTGTGGGTTGGAAAATGGCACTTTTGTTCAAAACTGACAATTTTTGGGCCGGATTTTTTTAAACTGCGACTTCGACCTCAACGTCCAGTTGTGCATCCGGTTCCTTTAAGATCCCCACTTCTCTTTTTTAAGCTGGATGCTTTTGTGTCCGCCAAATTTCTCTCTAGTTGTACTCCCCATCATGCAAAGCTTCAAGTCTAATTTACTGCCTATAACCTGTTCTTGTACGTTGATGTAGATGGATTACAACAACTGGGATTGGGATCCACAGCCAACCCCTGGTGAGAAAATGTGTGCCTTTGGACAAAAACTGTATTACGACCACGCTTGGCTGGAGAATGAGTGTACCTCTCGATCGGGTGGGTACATCTGCAAGAAGAAGTCATGTAAGTCACTGTACGAGGATAAATGTACTTTACACCCTTCAGTGAACCAGAGCTGTAGATAGAGAGTTGTGACATGAGGGGCTCCAAACGTTGGACCCAACATGGCGGATTTATACATCAGTGCATACTGACAATTGGTAAGCCGCACGCTCCACTGTACACATAATGAGCGGCCATCTTTGGTACACAATCAGAAGTTGTCGCACCTTTATCTACGGCTGTGAACTGAACTGAAGTTCATTTGCCTTTAAAAAAAATTATATCTTAGGCCATTTATCTTATTTTGGGAACATCCATGAAAACGCCCCAATGTTAACGAAAACATTTCGAGACAAGGAGCTACTCACCGGTGACGTCATAAATTGGTCACATGACATTGGCAACTCCCCGAACCACGAATTGTCAGATCAGTTACAGTCAGAATTCGCAGATCTGGTATCCATACTATAAACGCATATGGAAATGTTAAGAGAAAGACAAAGATCGAGCACAGTAAGTTCGGATAGGTAACTGAACTAGACTTTATATTAAAATGTATATTTATACTGTTTTTGATATTTAAAATTAGAATTCGTCATCACTTTTTTAACGTCTTTCTGCATGCAGCTTAACCTCGCAAAAAGCAAGCTGTGATGGTGGAACGGATTGCGACACAGGTAAAGTAACTTATCCATTATCCTAACATAAGACTAATATACAAATGTTTAGCTTCAATTCGTTTTCAACAAAGAAAGAAGGGACCCTCCTTTCTTCAATGCTATTTCATTCTCTTTTTTATCGTGCCAGGCAAAATTGTCCAGATGGCCACGCCCCTTCTTTCAGAGGGACTTCTCAGGCATTGGCGTCTAAAATCAAGTTAAAATGTGGACAAAATCGATCGGGGCATTTCTTCTCTTCCCATAGAATATTTATGCCTTTTGGGGAGCCCTCAACACAAAACAGTATGCGGCCGCTAAAAGGGAAGAGAATGGGGACGCTATTAAGCATGTTTTCGTTTTCGTTTCTATATTTTGCTTTATATAGCGAAAAGCTTTATCTATAGAAACTTTGGTCTAGCATCCCGCTTACACTGACATTAAGCGGCACAAGAGTAGTTCGAGTTAGTAGATCGCAGTTCAGGTGGCGTTTTTCAATTCCACACTAGTTCCCGACCGGACAAACGGCCCCCACGAAACCAGTTAATAGATGGCATGTGGTCGAGAAAATTAAGTTAAAGAAACGACTTTTAATACGTCCACTTTGATGCGGATGTCCTCACAAAGTAAATCATATTTGTGTCCCTTTTGTACAGATATTAATGAGTGTAAGCTAACAACATGTCCAGATGGAATGGTTTGTCAGGACGGCATCAACTCCTCCTGCTGCCTTGTAGAAGAAATTTAAGAACAAAACCACGCATTGGGATGATGTATTTCACAATGTGACCAAGGGACTCCTATACAATAAGAAAGTTGACAAACCCACAGTCGACAACTGAATTAACCTTTAATTACTTTATGTCAAAATTAATGTTCGAAATATTTAATGTAGTCCTTGTTTCATTGTTTATGATTCAGATATGATCTAATAAAAAAATAAATACAAATTATTTTCAATCATTCACAAGTGTAGCTACAAACAACATAACTTAGAACATCTTGAATCGCGTAGACGAGCCAAGAGAAATAGTGTATGTTTTAAAGAAGAAAGAGCATCACAAATGCTCGGAAAAAAATCAGCTGACAATAAAATGGTATAAATAAACAAGAAGGAAATCACCCATGCATTCGGTTTTGATGTTTGTTTATAGGCTACTGAAAGCGCCGTCACTAAAAACAATTGCCCAACCTCTTCAAAATATTTAGTGGGACCTAAAAAGAGGACCTCTTTTTTCAGGTTTCATTCCAAACAACCGAGGGCGTTATTACTGCTCTCCCTGACCTGATTTTCCCCTCGAAATAGAAAAAATCAAACAGTGAAATCTCCGTTGACCCCAATTGAGCAGTTGGTGACCTATGACCCCAATATTTGAACAACCCAGAAGGAGCTTGGGCAAGGGATGCATTTGACCAGAAAAGAAGTAAGAAGTAAGAACAGATTTTGTTTTGCAAAATGACCGCTACTGACCCTTAGGTGACCTTTCACCCTCAAGTTTGAACATCCTTGATGAAATATACGGCCTAGGGAGATGCTTCTGACCCATTTTAACTGAAATCGGTAAAGAATATAGAGGAAAATTCATTTTATATGTTTCAATACAATGACCACTACTGACCACCTTTGGCCAATTATGTGAACACCCCATACGGGGCTCGGGACAGGGATGATCTGACCAAGTTGGGCTGAAATCGGCAAAAGAATGTAAGAGAAGAAGCATTTTGTAATTTTTCTCAAATTTACCCCTACTGATCAGTTGATGACCTTTGACCCCAAAAATTGAATATCCTAGAAGGAGCTTAGGCCAGAGATGCATTTGACCAAGTTTTGCTAAAATTTACCTAAGCTTCCAGGAAAAGAATCATTTTTTGGGTGAGGGTTTCTGCGTTTTCATACAATAACCACCGAGCGACCACTTAATGGCCACGACCTGAAATCTACTAATTTAAAATGGTGTACGGGGTATAGGCTAAGCATATACTTGACGAAAAATGTTTCAAATTAGGTGAAGAATGTTGGCAAAAATCGTTCTACCTGTTTCAGTAAAATAAAATGACCCTTGACCATTAGGCGACTATTCTCCAAATTATGTGTACACCCAATATGAGGCTTAATTGGTCCAGACATGTAACTGGCCAAGTTTAACATGAATTGGATCAAGACTATGGGAGAAGCATTTCGAAAATGACCCCTACTGACCATTAGGTGACCATTGGCCAAATTCTGTGAACAACACATGAGGCTTGGTCCAAAGATGTAACTGTGGGAGAAGAAGCATTTCGTAATTTTGAAGAAAATGAACCCTACTGACCATTTAGGCGACCTTTGACCCCACATGCTGACCACTTGAATTAGGACTCATGTCAAGGAAGATCCTGTCCAAATTTGGCTAAAATCGGCCAAGGGTTTTGGCAGATATAGCATTTTTTGAGCGTTTGCCCGAGGAAAGAAAGAAAGAAAAAAAGAAAGACAGGATTTTTTTTGACTTTTCAAAGGAAAACTTTATTCACTAATTCTGTAAAACAAGGTCAAAATATACAATAAAAGGACAGTAAACAAAAGTTCATACAGATGTTGTATGGGTTTATAAGAAAAGTAGACTATAAGTGTCGATGGTAGCACTTTTAACCAAGAGTTATTTCAAACTTCACAAAAAACGTAAATACATAAACATTCAAAACGAAAAATTGATCCGTTCATGGGGGGGGGGGGGGGGGGGGGGGTGAAGGAAGGAAGATAAAGGGGGCTCCCGTACGGCCGGGGAGATTTTGGCTGGCCCCGCCGAGGATCCAGGTGGCAATGTCTCCCTTCTTGGGAAGCACAGTAATGACTGCTTTCCGGAGGGAATGGGGTAAAGAGCAAGAATGAATGAAGGATTCAAGGACTGATAAAGTCATTTTTCAGGATGGGCCAGAAAGAGAGGAAAACATTCTGTAGTGAGGCCAGCCGTCCAGGCCGGGTGTTTTATCTTTGCCAAGTTACTTGGTGTGTGATCCTGTTCCGAGTGCAATGTTCTTGGGTCGCGTTCCCGCCGTTCAAGCGCGAAAACGAGTTTCGCGTGTCAAGCCTCGGAACAGGATCACACACCACCTATCCATCGGGGTTTTGCAAGAACAAGTTTAGCCTTGGTCAAGGCGTTCGACGCTGGCGGCCGTGATGATGAGCGAGCCTCGATTAAGACACAATACATCCATAATTTAATGATCGATTGGATCTGTGGTATCCCCCCCTCCCCCCCGCCCAATACCAAGTTTGGTTTGATCTTCCACCTCCTCAAAGATTGTTTTCCCATTCAGAGAAAAAACCGCAGGGCTTTAAAAACATGAACTAGGTGCATCACCATCCCCTTACTACCTTTGTGAATGTTTTTACATGTAACGAAGTGATGACAGATGGTTCCAATCAGCCTGTACAGTCGATCGAGGCAATGCACTATAACACATACACATGTATCAGAGTTTACAGACCCTGGTTTTTATTTACTTGCCAAGGACAATTTCCTTCAAATATATAAATCAATGTACATGCAACTAAAATAGTAAACACCTACAGGTGATCCAGAAAATTCCAAAATTAAAAATATATTAACATGCTGCGATTATTAATAAAGTAATGAGAAGCTGAAATAAACTTTCTATAACTTATAAGCCTATACCATAAGATTAATTCTTAAGGCATTATGCGTAATAAAGTCTAGCATATTGGCAACAACAAATTTTACAGAATAAAATGAATTTAGGTAGATAGCCTCGGTTGGATAGCCTTAGTTGGGCAAAAATAGATGGAAATGTTTACCCTAGTTAGTCACTAAAGTGCTACATAAACTTTTCCATAGAATAAAATTGTGAACTTTCAGAAAACATACCCAGAAATATACATGTATGCATGTGAGCAAATTCATTTACTCAAAACTAGGCCAGCTGTCTATACTGGGATGAGTGATAAACAAGTCCAATACTAATTAATTTAATAATGACTTGGTCTTGAGCCATCTTCAAGTTGGTGTGGGTCTTCAAGTCAGCAAAGACATTCCAATTTCACAGGGTGTATAGTAATGATTAACATGTAATAATGCAGTACCCAGACCCAGATCCAAATCATATTGAATAGCCCAAGCGTGGCAGATGTAATGAACAGATTTATGATATAATCTACATGATTTTGGGTGTTGCACCCCGAAAAATAGATGTTCAAATTAATTTGATAATTTTCTAAAATGGAATTAGTCATGATCTTTCCAATAAAACACTGTTTGCAGTCTCTTCCAGCTTGCCTGCTCTCTTGGACAACAGTGTAGCTCCTTGACATACGGCACCCATCCCAAAGTCCAATATTGCAAAAAACAACCACAGAGTTTAAATCCACATTCTTGAAGGCATGGATGACATAGGCCTTTATCATCTGTTTGGGCATGGACCTTTTCAAAAGGTGTCGGAGGCAGACACAGGCTTTATTTTTGTGAAAATTTAGTTGGCGTTAAGACCCCTTTCCATCCAATCCTTAGTGTACTTCCATTCAAAAGTTTGGAAAATGATTCTCTCCCGCACTTGAACAACAAACTTGATGTTATGTGGGGGCTTTGATACGATGGCAGCGTTGGAAAGTAACTGACTCCATAGTGGCACAGGTGCTCGTGGTAGTGCAAGGCAGGCATACTCATCACGGAAGGCTTCAACTTTCCCTCAGCAAAACCCCTAAATTGACAAAGAAAAAATTAAACATAAAGTCTAATGTCCTTTATCAACATGTACAGGCGCGGATCCAGGGAGGGTGGGGGGAGGGGGGGGGGGGGTTATGGGTCGAACCCCCCCCCCTGCTCGTTGCCAATTTTGTTTTTCCTATTTTCTTTTTTCTTTTGCTTGTAGGGGCCTATACGCCTTGCAAATACAGGTCTATTTTGCCTATGGGTGAGAACAAAACAGAGGTTAAATGGCGCCACCAACGGTGAAAAAAGTGTATCAGTCCCCCCCCCCCCCCCCCCCCCTTGCAATTTGTTTTCGCTGGCGGAACATTTTTGGAGTCACTTTTCTGGGCAAATTTCAGAAACCCCCCCTGCTAAAATTCCTGGATACGCCCCTGATGTATAATGCTAGACTGCAAAATATGGCATTTTTTTTCATAACACAAATATCCAAAATATTCACTGTGCTGTATTTCTATATACCTCCACTATAAAAGTGTATACAGTCAACTGATGTTCATACAACAATGTTAATAAAAAAATTCTACTTACAACAAAATAATAATAAGCTTTAAATGTGCCCATTACGCGTGTGACCGGCATTAATTTTGACTTAATTGTGGAAAGATTTTACTTTGAAACCCCACGAAAATGGATCAGGAACAGCAAAATCTTAGAAAATAACCAACCCTCCTTGATAACTGTCTGAACATGTCAAAAGCTGTTATTTCAGGATTTATGTCAGTAAAATCTGTAAAAAATGAGGCGGCGGAAATCAACATGTAGGCTCATGCATACCACACACTGTGCCAACAACACAGAAAACACAAACGTGTGAGAACCCTATTTCACGCACATTTCCCAACAAAATTATCAAATTAAAGGTTGTGCCAAGTGTTTATACAATTCTGAATACAGATGGATAGATATTTTCCAAGATTTGCAGTTCCTGACTGATTTTGGTGGTGGTGGTGGTGTGTATTGTAAAACTACTCGGATACTGACTCGCATGGCTTTCGTCCACGAAAATCCCACACAACTTATGTGAAGTCAAATCCCTCTAAATATCCCATCTAGAATAATCAAAATTATACTCACTTTATGTAATTCACGCACAGGGGGTGGAAAGATTTTACTTTAATACCCCCCACCAAAATCAGTCGGGAAAAGCAAATCTTGGAAATTAACTATCTATCTGTGTTTAGAATTGTATAAACACTCGGCACAACCTTTATATTTGAGAATTTTGTTGGGAAATTTTCGTGAAATATAGGGGAAGAAAGTTGTGTTTTCTGTGTTAGATGTTCTTGACACAGTGTATGGTCACTCAGTCAAAGTGTTCACATACTTGTTGATTTCTGCCTAATTTTTTACAGATTTTGCTTACATAAATCTTGAAATAACAGGTTGTGCCACATGTTTAGACAGTTGTTATCCAGGAGGGTTGGTTATTTTCCAAGATTTTGCTGTTCCCGACTGATTTTGGTGGGGGGTATTAGAGTAAAATCTTTCCCAGGGGGTATTTATCCTTAACCTGGTGTTTTAGATAATTAGGGCAAACGATGATTAGGAGTCATTAACAAGGGTTTTTAAGGTGAGAATTATCTGGAAGTGGAACCTACGTGATTCGACTAAGATTGGGTAATTATAAACAGTCAGTCACAAGAGGGCGCTGTTGCGTGCTCTGGTGGCGGAGAGGCTTTCGCACAGAAAGAGAACACGGAAGAATGGAGCAGGAGTGAATACAAGAAATGAGACTTGATGGGACATAAAAACGATCTAACCTTGCTTTCGAATCTCCCCAGACTTTGGAGGGATTATTCCTTAGCCAGGTGAATTTTTGCTCATGGGAATTCAGTCTACGCAAAGGGGCCGAAAAGTGACAATGCCTTGGCAGCGCCTTTGAGAGCCATGGCAACTTTGTGTCTGCTTAGTGCTCGATGGGCATGCAAAGACGATCAATAACCGGATTTTCAGTACAATTAAAATCACTTCCGATCACAATGACACCGGTACCGCCAATGCAACCGGAACAGTGGTCCCGTGAATAATCGATGGCCGGGAAAGCGTTTTTGTGGAGCCGAGGAATGAGGGTGTTATAAATATGACAGACAATGTTTTTAAATTTAATTTTGCCAAACAATCCACAAGGGAAACTGACTAGGTAAATTTGATTACATTTTCAAAGTGAACAAAGACAACTGGCAGGAGCGGGATTCGAACCTGGTGCGACCTCCGGAAACCGTACCGGCGCTCTACCAACTGAGCTATCTTGCCCTATGTTGGCGGTCTCCCAAATTAACATTTTGGGAGACCGCCAACATAGGGCAATCCAGTATAGGTCAGTCCAGGGCAGGCCAGTCCAGGGCAATCCAGTATATTCCGGACCACTCCAGCCAGTACAGGCCAGAAAAAAACTAGGCCTGTCTAAACCAGGCCTGTCCCGTACAGGCCGGTCTAGTAGGGCTGTCCAGTGCAGTCCAGGCAGTCTAGGCATGTCCACGCCAGGCCTGTTCAATACCGGTTAGTAGGGTAAGTATCCAATAACACTATGAACATCTAACAAAAGAAAAATGGTTCACTAACAATGGAAATCCATTGTTCACTTGGCACTAAATCCATTGTTACTAGTTCATAGTGTGAGGCCAGAAGAAGCGCGAGACAAAGAAGCGGGGGGGGGGGGGGGGGGGCGGGGATAAATAAATATAAATCGGACGAATATCAGCGTGCTTCGCACGGCTGATGACTGACGGAAATGAGGTCGTGGGACATTGATCAGCAGCAATGCTACTCTGATAGCAAAGAAAATAATCATTTACCATCTGATAAGTTTTCAAGTAATCTCTGAGAGAAAACATGTGGCTGCAGTTGATTATGTACCATGTTTTCTACTATTGATTAAGTGACAGAGCAGAACAGAATAACAGGATCTTTCGTAATAGAGAGAATTAGGCATATGTATATGTAAATCCGCAGAGAATTTAATTCTTTAACAATGAATCTCCGTACATGAATGTAAGCTTTGTAATATTAAGTGACATAATCAATATTGTTAACAATGCATAATGCTATCACTTTTACAACTTACAATACCATACAGGGCGTCAACTGGAGTGGTGGGGGGGGGGGGGGGGGGGTGGTACCTCATGCACTAAATAACTGCTGGTAGGACAGGAATGAGTATCACATGGTGTAACAACACCGGAGCGGGCAACTTTAATAGTGCAGGCCCGTCGCTGGAGGGGGGGGGGGAGGGCCAGGACCCCCCGGCAACCACTTGGCCCCCATTGGCAAAAACCAAAAGCATCTAAATTATAGAAAGTTGTGCTTTTTTCTCGTGATGTTTCCCCACTAGCTGGCACTCCCACCCCCCCCCCCCCCCCCCCCCCCGATGCCCGGAGATGGCGACAGGCCTATAATACCAATTTGTTTCTGGTTATTTTTTATTGACAGCAAAAGGGGCCACATTTTGTTTATTTTAAATGCTTTATTAATATTTTTTAAACGTTGCAAACCCCTTTAAGCTTCACTTTTGAAAGGATCTCAACGAACTAAGCATGGGGCAGTGACTTTGTATTGTTTGTACCAGCAAACCGCCTATAGCATGCTTCCTGCCAGAACCGAGAGATTTTGGCATTGTATAATAGCCACAACGATGAATTCGAATTCCCTGTACATTTAAATAAATTGATAACTGAGAATTATTGTTGATCGAGACGCAGCCAAACGTCATCCATGCAGTTATCTTCAAAATAAACACCAGGCACCCGTGTCTTATCCAGCTCTTAGCTCTATCAGCCTCCAGATATGAATGATTTTCGAGAACAAAATTATCTGACAAAGAAACTGGTTAATAAACAATAACAATGTCACACCACAAACCAAGTTCAGCTGACGCGTGTCAGACGACATAAAAGGGCAGTAAGTCGCAGTGTCTCAAGAAACCGAAGACCCCTCCTTAACTGCGGAAGCTTGCTCACCGAGGACCTTTCTGTCTCCACCGGACATTTTGAACAAGTGTAGCTTCTTGTTGAGGTAAAGGCTTCCTTTTCATGCATAATGTGAAAGCATTCAAACGGCGATTTCAATCACTGAATCATTCGATTTCAATTTAAATATATCCGATTTTCTTTTCATAACACGAGCTTATCGAAGTCCAAATACTTTGGTACGATATTGACCTGAAGTTTATGAAGGGTAAGGATCTACACAACAAACAAATTAAAGTGTTAAAGAGGAACTAAAACGCCAAATTTTTTTTTGACATTTTTGACTTATCTGATAGTTTATGCCTCCCCAAATCTAATGTAACAAGTTTCATGATTCTGAAAAATCAAAAAAAATGTTTTTGAACCTTTTCTTTCTGAGCCACTTTGACTCGATTCAAAAAAGGCCGAGGTCAACTGCGTGCCGTATCGCGCGAGTATTGACGTACACGTGTAGAAACATATGACGTCACTGTATTATACGACAATGTTTTACGTAGAGTCTGTACGTATTTTTTTGTCTAAGGCTAGTATTACTTGCTGTGCTTTTTGCTCATGATTCAGGAGTAACACTACGATAAACATATTTTAAAGTGTTGACATCTTTGTGAGACACATTAAGAATTGGGGTTGTAGGCTTGTTCTTGCTGAAAAGCTAGTTATGAGTCATACTTTCCTTTGTTTGCAGTCGGCTTTTATTGGGACCTGCGCGGTGAGTTGTGTGTGAGCTGATGCTATACTCTAGTCTGGCGACTTTGATTATGCAGCCCTCATAAGGACCCGCACCTTCTCAGAACTATACACACAATTTCTGTTATAAGGTACCAGACTCAATCGCATGCAGCGCATGCGGTCATATGCAGCACGATATGGGGCAGCTTTTTTCACCATGCATCATCTGCAGGACCTACAACTTCCTACAGTCCTACACAAAACTGGTTCACTGTATCAGTCTTTGCTTTTTACTTTGTGCACATTTCAATGGTGTAGGACTGTAGGAAGTATAGGATCCTACAAAATATACGGAGTGAAAAAAGCTGCCTCATATCCGGCAGGGTATACATGCGGTACCGTGCGTGTACAATGCATGTTGAGTCAAGCGAGCGTGGACAGGGGAGACGACCGGGGCTCTCTGGCTGCTCGAGACGGCAACCGCAGTTAACGTCGTCGCGCTGGTGCGCGTGAGTCTGGGACACGATTGGAATGCTCGGTGCTTTTAGAGTTGGAATGGCTCCATCCTTCAAACGGAATTGTGCCTTCAAACCCAGCTGAGTTTTCATACTAACACTATCATCTATTCTATACAGTCTTTGGCGAAATGTTCTGCACATATTTTCGACCATTTCGACAGCCCAAAATCAGATATTGTATTGTCTACAAAGCGGACCCACTGTCGCCTTTGAGCTCCATTCAGCACTGGGAATCGCAGTAAGGTTGGGTCAGGGTTTTTGTCGCTGTTCCTCGTGCAACCCCCAAATACACACGATCGAGGCATAATGATTATCTCAGATCCATGCTCATACTGAAATAATATCAAAATTAGACAAAATAGACGGGAAAACGGAGGAGTTAGGTCGACAAAAACTCTTCAGCAGCATCAACTCCACGTACGTACATGCATAGTGTTTGGCTGTAGCATCAACCGACTCTACACGTGTACGTCACGGGGTCACGTACATACATTTAACATACATAATGAGCTTTCGCGAAACAGGATAAATGGTTCAGAATAACAACCCTTTTTTTTTTAATAAAAAAAATTCTCTCGTCTGCAAACTAATCTCCATCAGTTAAAAGAGTATTTAAACTGTCGGAAAAGTCCAAAAAGTCTTTAAAAAATTTGCCGTTTTAGTTCCTCTTTAAGCTTACCAATCACCTCCCCTGCCCACAAACAATCTTAATTAATGAATTAATAAAAAATATTAAAAAAATCCTCGGTATTATAAATCCTAATAATCCAAAGTCCTTTATCATGCACGTAAAACCATTTTAATTTGATGTTGGATGACCCGGGGATTTGTTTGCAAGACTGCGGTGTTTGTAAACGTTTGACCGCAAGAGTACATGATATCGAGAATACCAACAAAATTAAACTTCCAACACATGGTGTTTTTTTCAAAGTTTCAAATATCACTTTCTCAACATTTGTAACCTAACAAATGTATCCCTTTTCCATCTTCCAATACCATCAAGAGCAAAAATTGGTATAGAACCACGTCTTTTCCCGAGACCGCCTAAACATCATTTTTTCTCCCCTTTTAGACTTAACATTCGTCTGCTGTTACAGAAAACCAGCAGCCATGTGGATACCTTTGATGATCACTGCAATTTTCAGCTGCCTTCTGGCTGCAGGTAAGTATCGGTAACAAGACCCCTTTTAATTAAACAACAGAAGTGACAAAACGACCTTAGAGAGTAACGCGCACAGTAGAACTTTGATCACACAGATAACTAAACATGAAATACATTATAGAAGCTTTGCATGGTGGGTACGATACGAGAAAGACAGATTGCGGGTTACACCATGTGAAATACATCTCTTCTAGGAAGATGTGTGGTTCTGAAAAGAACTCACCCCGTTTCTTTTTAGAACCACACCTCTTCCTGGAAGAAATTTATTGCACATGGTGTTACCCGCAATCTCAGTCTTTCTCGTATGAAATACATGGATGACGAAGTGTGTTGAGTACTTCAACCACGCTCATGTCCGAGGGCGATGGAACACTGCGGTGATGTGGGGCGGGGGGCAAAGCAGCGCCGGTGCCGGCCGTCTGCTGCCCTTTTTTATGTTTTTCTTTATGCGGAACTGCCAAAAGTGGTGGTGGTGGTGGGGGGGGGGGGGGGGGGGGGGGGGAGGGGGATTCCCCCAAGTGGTAAAAATGGGGAGGGGGCGGGGGTGGGGGAATCCCCCTGCTCCCAGTACCACCGACAGTGGAATTATACATAATTATAAATATATTATCCTACCACTGAATCAGATGGCGCGATGTTATTTTGTGTACATCGACGATACATAGACGCTACACAGTTCCTTATAACGCTTCCAAAGACACAGTTTTTGTCTTTGTTTAGACGGGACATCTTGTCACAAAGATTGGACGTTTTTCGATGGCGGGTGTTACTTCTTTCGAAACCAACAAAATTCCGGCAGCGGGACAATCGACTGGGACGATTCTCAAGCTGAGTGCAAGATGAAAGGCGCTAACTTGGTCAGTATTCACAGTTTAGCAGAACAACAATTCATTAAAGGTGAGTCTGTCAGCGACGGTGAGTTAAGTCATAATAAGCTAGTTCGGTATCTCGAAGGGTCTAAGGTTATTCGGGATAAAATTGAAGACATAATGTCACGCGATGTTACGCGAACGCCAATTCTGATTGAATTTAACATGTGCGCCTTACATGTAGTCATTCGGGATAACTATGTCATTGTGCCCATATGCGCAGTTGAAATCCTGAACTGGCTTATTAACAAACCGAGCCGTAGTTAGCAAACACATCGTAACCTATACAAAATAGAATACTAGGAGTGAAAATTCACTGCAACTAATCAAAGCCAAGAACTAATTGTTAATTTCCCCCCTAGTTTCAAGCGATGAGTCAAATTATTCCTATAAGAATTTTTCCTATAAGAACACTTATGAGAGTATGCACTCCAAAACTGTGTTGTTAGAATGTGCCTCATCGGTGTAAAATGTAACCATGTAATGGTGCTCAGCTTGGGCTATGATTTTGGTTCCAAAATTAGGATTAAAACCGAAACAGAAATACTGGGTGCCAATTGAGTCTTCCTTTATAAAAAAAACCGAAACAAACGAGCTGAACTATGGACTTGCCTACAACCCTTACTCAGACGTGGACTTGCAACTGTTAAAGTATTGTTTAAACATGCCTGGACTCGGCCGAGACCAGGTATAGGCACGAGTTGGGACTTGAGTTGTGGTTAGGGTTAAGGTTTGGGCAGAGGTCGGGGTTGGGTTGCTTTTGATAGTGACCAAAGCTATACTTTAAACCACTTGACCAACGAGCGTGTGGGGATAATTTGGGAAGGGAGATGGCTTGCAAATCCTCCTAATATTGAAGTGGAAAATAATCTCTCTTGCTGATCCTTACAGACGGGTTGGGTAAAGACGGATGGTTCTGGCTCGGCTTGGTCGACGAAGATGGAGACGGCTCTTTCCTTTGGGTCGACGGGACAAAGGTAAGTGTTTTCTATTGGGCACGCCTCTCAAAATCATTTTCTGTTTCTAAACATCATTGATCCACCCGACCGACTGACAAATCGACCAACGGACGATCACTGAACTGTTCAGACCTATCTTCACCAACTGTAGCTTAAAGTAGTCATGTATCCAGGTTATGGGTGTGGGTTGGAAAATGGTACATTTGGTTCAAAACTGACCATTTTTGCTCCGGACTTTTATTAAACGCTGACCTCGACCTCAACGTCCAGTTTGTGCATCCGGTTCCTTTAAGATCCCCACTTCCTTATTTTAAGCTGGATGCTTTTGTGTCCACCAAATTTTTCTTTAGTTGTACTCCCCATCATGCAAAGCTTCAAGTCTAATTTACTGCCTATAACCTGTTCTTGTACGTTGGTGTATAGCTGGATTACACCAACTGGTATCAGAAGCCTAACTCTAGTAATAGAAAGTGTGTCAACTCACAGTGGCAATATTACGACCACAAATGGCTGACATCGAAATGTGGCAATCGATCGAATGGGTATGTCTGCAAGAAGAAGCCGTCGACATGTAAGTCACTGTACGAGGATACAGTACTATACACCCTCCAGTGAACCAGAGCCGTAGATAGAGAGTTGTGACATGAGGGGCTCCAAACGTTGGACCCAACATGGCGATTTATGCATCAGTGCATACGGACAATTGCATGGTAAGCCGCACGCTCCACTGTACACACAATGAGCGGGCATCTTTGGTCCAAAATCAGAAGTTGTCGCACCTCTATCTACGGCTGTGAACTGAACTGACGTACATTTGCCATTTTTTTATTTATATCTTAGGCTATTTATCTCATTTTGGAAACATCCATGAAAACGCCCCAATGTTAACGAAAACATTTCGAAAGAAGGAGCTACTCCCCGGTGACGTCATAAATTGGTCACATGACATTGGCGGCTCCCCGAACAACGAATTGTCAGATTAGTTATAGTCAGAATTCGCAGATCTGGTATCTATACTATCACTGGACGTCTTTTATAAACGCAAACATAAATGTTAAGAGAAAGACAAAGGTCGAGCACAGTAAGTTCGGGTAGGTAACTGAACTAGACTTTATATTAAAATTTATATTCATACCGTTTTTGATATTTAAAATTTGAATTCGTCATCACATTTTTAACGTCTTTCTGCACGCAGATCAACCTTGCAAACGCAAGCATTGACTGCATACCAGGCTATGGTGGAACGGACTGCGACATAGGTAAAGTAACTTATCCAATATCTTAACATAAGACTAATATAGAAATGTTTAGCGTCAATTCGTTTTCAACAAAGAAAGAAAGGACCCTCCTTTCTTCAATGCTTTAGTATTCTCTTTTTTATCGTGCAAGGCAAAATTTTCCAGATGGCAACGCGCCTTCTTTCAGAGAGACTTCTCTGGCATTGGCGTCTATAATCAAGTTAAAATGTGGACAAAATCGATCGGGGCATTTCGTCTCTTCCCGTAGAATATTTATGCCTTTTGGGGAGCCCTCAACACAAAACAGTATATTTCGCTTTATATAGCGGAAAGCGTTATCTAGCAACTTTGGTCTATAGCACCCCGCTACACTGACATTAAGCGGCACGACAAGAGTAGTTCGAGTGAGAAGATCGCAGTTCAGGCGGCGTTTTTCAATTCCACACTAGTTCCCGAACGGACAAACGGCCCCCACGAAACCAGTTAATAGATGGCTTGTGGTCGAGAACATTTTGTAAAAAAACCACTTATAATACGTCCACTTTGATGAGGATGTCCTGCCTAAGTAAATCATTGTTGTCCCTTTTGTACAGATTTATGAGTGTAAGCTAACAACATGTCCAGATGGAATGGTTTGTCAGGACGACATCAACTCCTCCTGCTGCCTTGTAGAAGAAATTTAAGAACAAAACCACGCATTGGGATGATGTATTTCACAATGTGACCAAGGGAATCCTATACAATAAAAAAAAATTGACAAACCCACAGTCGACAACTGAATTAAACGTTAATTGCTTTATGTCAAAATTAATGTTCGAAATATTTCATGTAGTCCTTGTTTCATTGTTGATGATTCAGATATGATCTAATAAATAATATGAATACAAAATATTTTCATTAATTTACAAGTGTAGCTACAAACATCATAACTTAGAACATCTTGAATCGCGTAGACGAGCCAAGAGAAATAGTGTATGTTTTAAAGAAGAAAGAGGATCACAAATGGTCGAAAAACATCAGCCGACAAAAAATGGTATAAACAATAAGGAAATCGCCCATGCATTCGGTTTTGATGTTTGTGTATAGGCTACTGAAAGCGCCGTCACTGGAAAAAAATTGCCCAACCTCTTCCAAATATTTTGTGGGACCTAAAAAAGGGACCTCTTTTTTAAGGTTTCATTCTAAACAACCGAGGGCGTTACTACTGCTCTCCCTGACCTGGTTTTCCCCTCGAAATGGAGGAAATCCAACAACAGTGAAATCACTTTTGGGCTTGTCATCTCCCCTAACCTTAGCTGGAGAAGTATATCTCAGAGTGCTTCCGTGCGAGCTGGTTGACTTTATCGCGCTCGGAGGTATCTATACCCTCCTGATGCTATCGTTTACCTTTGCAAGACAACTAAACGCCCTTTCATTTAGTACTATTCTCACATCTTGGCTGGTGCTTCTGCTTGTCACTTATCTTAATAGTAATAGTTTAATAATAGTAATAGTTTATTCAGGCAGTCATCTTTAGGCCTACTAGAGTAGCACACAAAATCCTCCTATGGAATTCTTGTTTTCGTTGTTATGTCAATAAATGTGAAGAAGGATGAAGCCCAATGAAATTCTTGTAACGTGCGTTGATAATGAACAAAAGTTTGAATACATGTCCACGTTCTCTTGGCCAAGCACTGATTCATTAAACAAAACAAAATCACTGAGAAACAGTACGTTAGTTCACAAAATGTGAAAATAGAACCTCCGAGGAATACCATAATGATGTTTAGTTATTTCTGATTGTCTTTAAACTACAAATAATAAACTCCATTGCATCAAAATTGAAAGTATTGTGTTTCTGATTTTTATTCTTTAAATCGTCAGATCTATTTTTACTTTGTAATTATAAGTATTTTGTGCTTTTGAAACTTGAGATCAGTTCCAGGCAAATTTAGTCTGCAAACAACAAGTCGTGATTTTATCGTTTTCAACGTAGGAAAACTACGTTCAACTTTATTGTTTGATTTGATTATTTCTTAGCGAATGTGGCTAAGAGAGTGACGGACCTGTTTTTTCTTTTTAAAGATTTTCACGATATTGCGGATATCTTTTTGATATTAACGAACGAATGCGACGGGGTGAATAAGCCAGTTCGGTATATCAAAGGTCAAAGGTTATTCTGGTTAAAATTACAGACGTAATGTCACGCGATATCACGCGAACGCCCATTCTGATTGAATTAAACACGTGCGCGTTGTGCGACCACCTAGCGCGTTTATACGCGCCCGTTAGGTCACGGGTCATTCGGGATAATTATGTCATTGTGCACATGCGCAGTTGAAATACCGAACTGTCTTATTGCAGCGAGGGTACATGTCGGGACGGGATAGGCCGTTACGATTGTGACTGTTAGCTTGGCTTCGATGGACGCCATTGCGAGACGGTCAAACAACCAGCCCTACCATTACACCAATACCCCTAAAAACAATTAAACAGACAAACAGATACATTCTGGCCGACGGACAAACAAATACGCAAAAAACAGACACACGCTTGCCGACGCCGGACAAACAAACAAATTAAGTATAGTTAGGCAAATAATTAACTGGTAAGCAGATAGGCAAACACGCAAATATCAAACAGCAAAAACACATGCAAGGAAACATGCGAGACAATTAGCATGAAGGCATCCAATTAACCAGCAGACAAAACATCAGAACCACAGACAAACAAGCAAGCAGGCCAGCAAGCAATCCGGAAAACAACAAACATCCCAACAAAATACAAATGGATCAATGAAGTGGTAAGGATAACTTGTCAACCTCGCAGTTCGAAAATGGCCTTTCCCGAGTGACCGCTGGTGGCGTACTGTATTGAGTTTGAGAATCACTCAATTCATCCGTGTGCTTTTTTACCTCGTGCAGATATTGAGTGCAAGGAGGCAGACGGGGTATAGGGGTACGCCCCCTTGTCCCTATATACACTCCATGCTATTGTTACCCAACAAATCCCCCTAGATTTCTGAAAAGAATTCCTGGGATTCCGGGAACACACTGACCAACACAAGGGGGGGGGGGGGGGGGGGGGGGCTTGGCTTTGCCCCATATCTTGCTAGTAGTAGGTGTGGCGTAAATTGACCCCGATTTTGTGTAGTCTTGGTTCCAAGACGTTACTGTCTGATACTTGTCATCAACAGAGGGCGCAATTTACAGGCTGTCACCAGCGGGCGAGCGCGCGATCAATCACGGAGTTACAGTAACGTCTTGGATATTTCTACTTTTGAGGGCGGGACCCGACTATGGAAATCGTGGCTAAACATGCATCATTCATATCACATGACTGGTCTGACCTCCATGGTTAAGTTTGACCGATTGCCCCAATTATGCAAAATGCGCCTGCGGTCGACGGGACGTGTAATATAATACCGTTTGAAAAAAACGTGGATGTACTGTACTACTGTGTACAAAAGCCACTTGTACATACAATGTACATGTACGTGTATATGTACAATCATGGAGGTTGTGTTTTCTTCCTCCATGGTACAATGTACATATCCACATATGAACACTGTGGATACATGTATAGTGTACGTATGTTTAGGTACTTGAACTTCAAGTTTGAATAACTTGGAGTTTCTGATCTTTCTTGCTACGTCACAGAATGAGATAATGACAATTTACCTGCAGGTGTGCACTTTAATATGGGATGTTAATTAGCCAATGTGAATGAATAAATGCAGAATAGTCAAATGTTTAAATTATTTTTTATCAAAGATTGATTTTTGCCAGTCTTGTTTAATTACATGTACAAACATGTGGTGCCGTTTTTTGCAGCCAGCCATGGCCAGGCCCAGTATTGAATTGTATATTTCAGTCCAGTTAGTTGCATGCACAATATATTTAAAGGACGTCTTTGGTCAACGTTTGACTGAAAAACGTTTTTACTCACTTTGTCTTCAAGGTGGAGCTTAAATTCATCATTGTCTTAATTATTTATATTTCTCCCAATATAAAATTCCTCCACTAAATACATTACATTCCTACATGTGTATAGTAATCCATGTATACTAATATTTAAAAAAGTGAACATGAAGAAGAGAAGTCTGAAATAGCAAGCCCAGCAAACCACTTAAATGCAGTGGATTTAAAATCAAAGTAGATGGTTAACTTCACTAAATTATTCTAATTCTTGAGGTAAACATAATTTTTCACTGGATAAAATGTATTTCTGTAAAGATTTTAAACCATTATTGTAAAGTTACATTTATGTTAACATATACTTTACCATTGAAGGTTAGAACTGCCACAGAGTTCATCAGAAATATGAAACACACCATTTGTTACATCTCTTTTTTCATGTATTTTCAATTTCCATCCTGAAAAATTTAATTGGCAGATGTACCGGTCATTTACTACTCAGTGTAAAATAATCGACATTACATGTACATGTACATGTGGCATTTAAAAAAATGTATAATACATTTACTTCTACAAACTGGCTGGGACGTCCTCCATTCTGAAGTCTTTTTAAGTTTATCACCTCACATGTTTATACACCAGTGTTCTAGCTCGTACAGTGTACATGCACAATATATAATGTACATGCACAATATATAATGTACATGTCATCGGGTAATACCTTCTCATAAATTGTTACCTCCACTCAAGCGCGCCTCCATGATTTGACTATGACATGTGTGGAGACCGGGAAAAAGGAGAGGGGGGGGGGGGGGGGGGTATCATGAAATTTCCAAAACCAACCAACTAAAAATTTCGAAGGGGGGGGGGGGGGGGATGGACACTACGCTGTTTATTACACATGTATTAATTATGGTCCATACACAAACCCAAATTTAATCCTCTTTCCGACAATTCTACTGTAATTTCCATTTGAAATTTATAATACCTCCTGGTCTTCTATTTCAATTTTTTTCTTCTGTCTGGTTTTATTGTCTAGGGGTGATCTTGTCATAAAGTGTGTGTGGGTGGAGATATATTCCCCATCCCCACAACCCCGAAATCTATGATTTTGCCTTCACTTTATCAACACTTCTTCTTGTCGACAATTTTTTGGGGATTATATTTAACTATAAAAGTTGGGCTATTATGTACGCCGTATGTATCACCATTTGTTAATCCTTTCTGATATGTTTTCCTTTGTATAAAAATTGTTGTTTAAAAAAAAAAATTGAAAATGATCAATTATGACTGTAATGAAATCAATTGTGATGTAGTTCTTTTAACCAATATATGTACACCGACTACTGCATGTATTTTTTCTATTACATGTGGAATAGTAAGCACGTAAACACACTGGCTGTCATCGAAGGTTATAGTTCTAAATTTACATTCGGAAGTATTAAAATATACCTCACATGTTCACTCATCATCCGCACAAATATTTCGTATAGGCCTACACTTTATTTAATGTCTAAATAAACTTCAGCTGCACTACAGAAATCAGCTGCACTACAGCATGGAGGAATGGAGATACTTCGCGGATTTTAAGGACACGTACGTCGTGCCTATACTACACGTCAACTTAAAAAATATTTCCCACAGACATGACAGACTGGGTCACGCGGATCGCGTAATCCTTCATTCAAAACAATACAACGGTCGACGCGTCGGGCCCGGCCGGCCGGGCGCGGTGAACTTCAAATGTCCAGACAACACAACACACATACACAAAAAACCGCACCCAGAGGGTGATGACCGCACCGCGTCCTATTTAATCGTGCATGCTCGCCAAGTTATGAATAATTCATTTGTCAAGGTCAAACTCAATCGCTGATTGGCTCCCCCGGAAAGTCGGGGGAGAATGTCGAAAAAGTAAAGAAAAAGTTAAGACCCGCGGACAGAAATATCCAAGACCTTCGTGGAAGTGAAGAACCGAGCATAGAACAGTAGAATCGATTCTTCTCAGAGCGCGTAATATATAAAACATTATCGAATACAATCCGAATCGATTAACTGAGAAACAGCGCCCTCGTTCGGAAGGAAAAAAGGAACACGAAGGTCTTGGAACCAAGACTAATTTTGTGTGGCGGCGGAGGCGGAAATTGCGGCAGGAAGTGTATAGCGCATGCGCAGCAAGTTCATGATATGACGTCATGATGCGCACCCAACGCGCGCGCGTGCGTGTCGGGGCGTGTGTGCATGCGTAGCGGATTTTCAGTATATGTAATAGACCTTTATCATGGTACAGCCATCTTGTTTTTCTCCTAGTAAAATCAATGTAACCAAACCGAGGCTGGAAGGAAAAATAGTCTGGCACCTTCATTCAATATTTGGAATCACTATTCATAATTGTCAATGCATACAGGGAACAAGACAAAGATGGTGACAGCATGATAAAGGTCTATAGGTATGGGTTTTAGCGTGTCAGTAGCGTGCGCGCCTGGACGCGGAGAATGCTCATTTCTTGCTCTTTGTATTGCTCATTTTACTCATTTTGCTGCTGCTCATTCGCTCATTCTTGATCTTTGTATTGGTCATTCCTTGATTAGTAAAAAGAGCAACAAACGGAACAGGAAATGAGCGAATGGGCAGCGAAATGAGTAAAATTAGCAATACAAAGAACAAGAAATGAGCAGCGAAATGAGTAAAATGTGCAATACAAAGAGCAAGAAAGGAGCAAATGAGCAGCGAAATGAGTAAAATGAGCAATACAACGAGCAAGAAATGAGCAAATGAGCAACAAAATGAGTAAAATTAGCAATACAAAGAACAAGAAATGAGCGAATGAGCAGCGAAATGAGTAAAATTAGCAATACAAAGAACAAGAAATGAGCGAATGAGCAGCGAAATGAGTAAAATGAGCAATACAACGAGCAAGAAATGAGCAAATGAGCAACAAAATTAGTAAAATTAGCAATACAAAGAACAAGAAATGAGCGAATGAGCAGCGAAATGAGTAAAATTAGCAATACAAAGAACAAGAAATGAGCGAATGAGCAGCGAAATGAGTAAAATGTGCAATACAAAGAGCAAGAAAGGAGCAAATGAGCAGCGAAATGAGTAAAATGAGCAATACAACGAGCAAGAAATGAGCAAATGAGCAACAAAATGAGTAAAATTAGCAATACAAAGAACAAGAAATGAGCGAATGAGCAGCGAAATGAGTAAAATTAGCAATACAAAGAACAAGAAATGAGCGAATGAGCAGCGAAATGAGTAAAATTAGCAATACAACGAGCAAGAAATGAGCAAATGAGCAACAAAATTAGTAAAATTAGCAATACAAAGAACAAGAAATGAGTGAGCAGCGAAATGAGTAAAATTAGCAATACAACGAGCAAGAAATGAGCAAATGAGCAACAAAATGAGTAAAATTAGCAATACAAAGAACAAGAAATGAGCAAATGAGCAGCGAAATGAGTAAAATTAGCAATACAAAGAACAAGAAATGAGCGAATGAGCAGCGAAATGAGTAAAACGAGCAATACAACGAGCAAGAAATGAGCAAATGAGCAACAAAATGAGTAAAATGAGCAATACAACGAGCAAGAAATGAGCAAATGAGCAACAAAATGAGTAAAATTAGCAATACAAAGAACAAGAAATGAGCGAATGAGCAGCGATATGAGTAAAATGTGCAATACAAAGAGCAAGAAAGGAGCAAAATGAGCAGCGAAATTAGTAAAATGAGCAATACAAAGAGCAAGAAATGAAAAAATGAGAAGCGAAATGATTAAAAGTGAGCAATACACAGATAAAAAAAATTAGCAAATGATCGAGCAGCGAAATGAGTAAAATGAGCAATACAACGAGCAAGAAATTAGCAAATGAGCAACAAAATGAGTAAAATGAGCAATATAAAGAGCAAGAAATGAGCAAATAAACAGCGAAATGAGCAATACGGGCAAGAAATGAGCAATACGAGCAAGAAATGAGTAAAATGAGTAATACAAAGAGCACTGGTGCGGTGTATTGAGCAAAACGATTTCATCTGATTAACCTTCAAAGATTCAACATGAATGTTATTTCTGCAGTCAAACCCCATACTTGTTACCAGTGTAACAAAAGCTTTGGACAGAACCTACACAGGCATGCGGAAAATGTACATGCTGAAGAGGTATCTAAAATAAATCAAGTTAACAATGATCTTGAAACTGAAGCTACTCAATCTAAAAATTGTGATGTGAATAATTCTGAACCCGATCTTAAAAGCATAGATTTGAAAATTCAGAAATAGAAAACTGTGAAACTGGATCTACGCAGGATGAAGACGAAGATTTCCAGGAAACTGATTCGGAATCCGAAATGGGGGTAGAAGATGACGAATTATCGGATGAAGATGAGTCTAGTTCTGAAGATTTTTAGATATATTAGAAATAGAATTAGGGGGAGAGAGAAAGAAAGAAGGGGGGAGAAAGAAGGGGGGGGGGGAGAAGGCGGGGGGGGGGGGGGAGAAATAAATAGATAAATCGGACGAATATCAGCGTGCTTCGCACGGCGGATATAACTATTACTGACGGAAATGAGGTCGTGGGATATTGATCAGCAGCAATGCTACTCTGATAGCAAAGAAAATAATCATTTACCATCTGATAAGTTTTCAAGTAATCTCTGAGAGAAAACATGTGGCTGCAGTTGATTATGTACCATGTTTTCCAATACTGATTAGTGACAGAGCAGAACAGAATAACAGGATCTTTCGTAATAGAGAGAATTAGGCATATGTATATGTAAATCCGCAGAGAATTTAATTCTTTAACAATGAATCTCCGTACATGAATGTAACCTTTGTAATATTAAGTGACATAATCAATATTGTTAACAATGCATAGTGCTATCACTTTTATTACAACAATACCATACAGGGCGTCAACTGGAGTGGGGGGGGGGGGGGGGGTGGTACCTCATGTACTAAATAACTGCTGGTAGGACAGGAATGAGTATCAAATGGTGTAACAACACCGGAGCGGGCAACTTAGTGCAGGCCCGTCGCTGGAGGAGGGGGAGGGGGAGGGCCAGGACCCCCCGGCAACCACTTGGCCCCCATTGGCAAAAACCAAAAGCATCAAAATTATAGAAAGTTGTGCTATTTTCTCGTGATGTTTCCCCACTAGCTGGCACTCCCCCCCCCCCCCCCCCCCGATGCCCGGAGATGGCGACAGGCCTATAATACACATTTGTTTCTGGTTTTTGTTTTATTGACGGCAAAAGGGGCCAAATTTTGTTTATTTTAAATGTTTTATTAATATTTTTGTATACGTTGCAAACCCCATTAAGCTTCACTTTTGAAAGGATCTCAACGAACTAAGCATGGGGCAGTGACTTTGTATTGTTTGTACCAGCAAACCTGCTATAGCATGCTTCCTGCCAGAACCGAGAGATTTTGGCATTGTATAATAGCCACAACGATGAATTCGAATTCCCTGTACATTTAAATAAATTGATAACTGAGAATTATTGTTGATCGAGACGCAGCCAAACGTCATCCATGCAGTTATCTTCAAAATAAACACCAGGCACCCGTGTCTTATCCAGCTCTTAGCTCTATCAGCCTCCAGATATGAATGATTTTCGAGAAAAAACATTATCTGACAAAGAAACTGGTTAATAAACAATAATGTCACACCACAAACCAAGTCCAGCTGACGCGTGTCAGACGACATAAAAAGGGGCAGTAAGTCGCAGTGTCACAAAAGAAACCGAAGACCCCTCCTTAACTGCGGAAGCTTGCTCACCGAGGACCTTTCTGTCTCCACCGGACATTTTGAACAAGTGTAGCTTCTTGTTGAGGTAAAGGCTTCCTTTTCATGCATAATGTGAAAGCATTCAAACGGCGATTTCAATTACTGAATCATTCGATTTCAATTTAAATATATCCGATTTTCTTTTCATAACACGAGCTTATCGAAGTCCAAATACTTTGGTACGATATTGACCTGAAGTTTATGAAGGGTAAGGATCTACACAACAAACAAATTAAAGTGTTAAGCTTACCAACCACCTCCCCTGCCCACAAAAAATCTTAATGAATGAATAAATAAATAAATATTAAAAAAAGAAAATCCTCGGTATTATAAATCCTAATAATCCAAAGTCCTTTATCATGCACGTAAAACCATTTTAATTTGATGTTGGGTGACCCGGGGATTTGTTTGCAAGACTGCGGTGTTTGTAAACGTTTGACCGCAAGAGTACATGATATCGAGAATACCAACAAAATATACTTCCAACACATGGTGTTTTTTCAAAGTTTCAAATATCACTTTCTCAAAATTTGTAACCTAACAAATGTATTCCTTTTCCATCTTCCAATAACATAAAGAGCAAAAATCGGTCTAGAACCACGTCTTTTCCCGAGACCGCCTAAACGTCATTTTGTCTCCCCTTTTAGACTTAACATTCGTCTGCTGTTACAGAAAACCAGCAGCCATGTGGATACCTTTGATGATCACTGCAATTTTCAGCTGCCTTCTGGCTGCAGGTAAGTATCGGTAACAAGACCCCTTTTAATTAAGCAACAGAAGTGACAAAACGACCTTAGAGAGTAACGCGCACAGTAGAACTTTGATCACACAGAGAACTAACATGAAATACATTGATGGCTAAGTGTGTTGAGTACCGGGTACTTCAACCACGCCCATACGGGGATGTGGGGGGGGGGGGGTGGGGGATTCAGCGTCGGTTGCAACAACCCCCTTGGGATGCTGAGCAAAGTTGTTTTCAGCAGAATATGAGCAAATTCTTCTTTAAGAACCACAACATTATGCAGCTTTAAACGGTGCCCGAGATGCCTTAGATTGCAGGAGAAAGCCCCTGGATTTCAAAATTTTCCGGGGGCATACCCCCGACCCCCCTGGTGGGAACGTTTGGTGGGTGCATGGTACAACCCCCCATTAAATGAAAAGCTAGATCCGCCCCTGTATTACTTCCAAAGACACAGTTTTTGCCTTTGTTTAGACGGTTCCCCAACTTGTGACAAAGATTGGAACCATTTCAATGGCGCGTGCTACTACTTCCGGCACCGAAAAACTCCCTACGACAGGGCAGTGGACTGGGACGATTCTGAAGCTGAGTGCAAGACGAAAGACGGCAACTTAGTCAGTATTCACAGCTCAGAAGAACAAAAATTCGTTCGCGGTAAGTCTGTCAGCGACGGTGAGTTAAGTCATTATAATAAACCAGTTCGGTATCTCGAAGGGACAAAGGTTATTTGGGATAAAATTGCTGACGTAATGTCACGCCATGTTTATACGCGAAAGACCATTCTGATTGAATTGGGGCGTATGGCTGCATGCTGATTGGTGGTCAGGGGGTGTCCCGATGAGGGGCTGGGGCGGGTATTAGAAACGTATGATGTTGTTGTTTTTAAATTATATGCAAACTGAATTTTATCTACGTATAAGTGCAATATTGTTATATTTTGCTGTTATTATTTGTGTTTATTATTGTGCCATTTGTAGCATTTCAATTTGATTTGGGTATTTTTATCTATTCTTCTTACAATTTTGTCTATTAATTTGTTTATATTTTTTTATGTTTGTGTAAATTGTGCATGTTATTTTTGTCTATTCGTATTAGTGATTTTTTAATCTAATTTTATTTTGATGTAATTTCAATGTGAGGGCTCCTTTGGAAAGCAGTTTACTAAACTGAAATGGACTACCCTCGGTAAAGATTACAATAAATAAAAAAATAAATATAATGAATTCAGGTTGTACGAGCACCTTTTGCGTTCAAACGCACGCGTTTGGTCACGCGAGTCATTCAGGATAAAATGCCATTGTGCACATGCGCAGTTGAAATACCGAACTGGCTTATAAAAAACCAAAGGCTCAAGTGTAGTTAGCAAACGCATGATAACCTTTCAAAAATAAAACACTATGAGTGAAAATTCACTCCAACTAATTAAAGCCAAGGGCTATAATTGTTCAGTTTTGTCCCTAGTTTCAAGCGGCGAGTCAAACTGTATACTTATGAGAGTATGCGCTCCAAAACTGTGTTGTTAAAATGTGCCTCATCGGTGTAAAATGTAACCATGTAATGGTGCTTAGTTTGGGCTATGATTTTGGTTCCAAAATTGGGATTAAAACCGAACCAAAAATACTTGGTTCCAATATGAGTCTTCTTTAAAAAAAACAACCCAAAACAAACGAGCTGAACTATGGACTTGGATACAACTCTTACTCAGACGTAGACTTGCAATCGTTAAAGTATTTTTTTTTTACATCCTAGAGTCTTGGAATCATGCCTGGACTCGGCCGAGACCAGGCATGGGCACAAGTTGGAGCTCGAGTTGAGGTTAGGGTTGGGGTTTGGGCTGGGGTCGGGGTTGGTTGGGTTGTTTTTGATAATTACAAAAGCTATACCTTTAACCTCTTGTCCACCGAGCCTGTCGGGAACTCAAGATAATTTGGGAAGGGAGAAACTTGCAAATCCTCCTTCTGCCATTGAAGTGAAAAATAATCTCTCTTGATCCTAACAGATGAGTTGAGCCGTTATCCCAGAGGATGGTTCTGGCTCGGCTTGATCGACGAAGATGGAGACGGCTCTTTCAGTTGGGCCGACGGGACACCGGTTAGTGTTTTCTGTTGGGCACGCCTCTCAAAATCACTTTCTATTTCTAAACATCACCGACCCACCTGACCGACTGACAAATCGACCAACGGACGATCACTGAACTGTTCAGATCTATCTTCACCAACTGCAGCTTAAAGTAGTGGTGTATCCAGGTTATGGGTGTGGGTTGGAAAATGGCAAATTTTGTTCAAAACTGGCCATTTTTGCGCCGGATTTCTTTTAAACGATGACCTCGACCTCAACGTCCAGTTTGTACATCCGGTAATTGCTTTATGAACCAAACTTCTCTATTTTAAGCTATATGCTTTTGTGTCTGCAAAATTTCTCTCTAGTTGTGGCGTAACTGGGCGAAATTTCTGGGGGGCACATGGGGGTGCACACATGTTTTCAAGGGAGCCCGACAGTACATAAGCTGCACCTTGTATATTTTCTTGTACATTTGAAGATCTCAAATGGGGGGCACCCAGGGGGGCATGGATGTCAGCTGGGGGGGGGGGGGGGGGCAAGTGCCCCCCTTGCCCCCCGTAGTTACGCCACTGCTAGTTGTACATGCACTCCCCATCATGCAAAGCTTCAAGTCTCATACTGTCTGACCTGTTCTTGTACGTTGATGTAGATGGATTACACCAACTGGAACCCCGAGCCACCGCGTTACCCTGGCCGTAGAATGTGTGGCAACTCACAGTGGATTTATTACGACAACAAATGGCTGACAGCGCAGTACTGTACCAATCTAGCGACTGGGTATGTCTGCAAGAAGAAGACACGTAAGTCACTGTACGATGATACTTTACACCCTTCATTCAGTGAACCAGAGCCGTAGATAGAGAGTTGTGACATGAGGGGCTTCAAACGTTGGACCCAACATGGCGCATATAAGGACAATAAGCCGCACGCTCTAGTGTACACACAATGAGCGGCCATCTTTGGTCCAAAATCAGAAGTTGTCGCATCTCTATCTCCGGATATGAACTGAAGTGACATACATTTGCCTCTTTTATTTATATCTTATTTATCTTATTTTGGGAACACCCATGAAAACGCCCCAATGTTAACGAAAACATTTTCGAGACAAGGAGCTACTCCCCAGTGACGTCATAAATTGGTCACATGACATTGGCGGCTCCCCGACACTGATCTCTCTATATAAACTTAGGGGCGATCCAGGATTGTTTGCATGGGGGGGGGGGGGGGTGGTTTTGAAATTTGCCCAGAAAGGCGACTCCCAAAATGTTTCGTCTGCGAAAAAAATAAATAAAACGGGGGGGGGGGGGGGGGGGGGGGGGGGTCGACCCCCCCCCCCCCCCCCCGATCCGCGCCTGAAACTGGATAGCTCATTGACCGTTGCGCGCAGTACGGGTAACGTATGAAGCCAGTAGCTGTCATACACTCCCATTTTACCATTGATCTCTGTGCAAGGAGAACGAGGGTGAAAGTAGAACCTGGGGACAAGGTTGACAAACCTATTATATTGGGAGTGTTAACATGGCGGTCGGTGGCTTCAACTTGAACAGCCGATACGCTATATACAGTTTACAAAGAGATCAATGCTCCCCGAACCACGAATTGTCAGAATAGTTGTAGTCAGAATTCGCAGATCTGGTATCCATGGTAACACTGGACGTCTTTTATCAACGCACATAAAGAAAAAGACAAAGATCGAGCACAGCAAGTTCGGATTGGTAACTGAACCAGACTTTATATTAAGATTTATATTCATACTGTTTAAGATATTTAAAATTCTGAAATTATAATTCTTCATCATTATTTAACGTCTTTCTGCATGCAGTCCAACCTTGCGAAAACAACCCTTGTCAAAATGGCGGAATATGCGTCCCGGATGGTTGGCAGTATACCTGCAACTGCGCACCAGGCTATGGTGGAAAGAACTGCGACATAGGTAAAGTAACTTATCCAATATCCTAACATAAGACTAATATAAAAATGTTTAGCGTCAGTTCGTTTTCAAAAAAGAAAGAAGTGACCCCCTTTCTTCAATGCTATTTCATTCTCTTTTTTTTTTATCATGCCAGGCAAAATTTTCCAGATGGCCACGCCCCTTTTTTCAGAGGGACTTCTCTGGCATTGGCGTCTCCAATGAAGTTAAAATATGGACAAAATCGACTTGGGCATTTCCTTTCTTCCCATAGAATATTGATGGCTTTTGTGGAGCCCTCAACACAAAACAGCATGCGGCCACTAAAAGGGAAGAGAATGGGGACGCTTTGCAAGTTTTAGTTTTCGTTTTTCTATATTTTGCTTTATACAGCGGAAAGCGTTATCTAGAAACTTTGGTCTGGCACCCAACTTACGCTGACATTAAGCGACACAAGAGTAGCTCGAGTGAGTAGATCGCAGTTCAGGCGGCGTTTTTCAATTCCACACTAGTTCCCGACCGGACAAACGGCCCCCACGAAACCAGTTAAGGCATGTGGTCGAGAACACTCAGTAAAAAGAACCCCACTTATAATACGTCCACTTTAATGAGGACGTCCTCACTAAGTAAATCATATTTTTGTCATTTTTGAACAGATATTAATGAGTGCGAGCTAACAACATGTCCAGATGGAATGGTTTGTCAGGACGGCATCAACTCCTCCTGCTGTCTTGCAGAAGAGGTTTAAGAACAAAACCACGCATCGGGATGATGTATTCCACAATGTGACACAGGGACTCCTATACAATAGAAAAAGTTGACAAACCCACATTTGACAGTGTGTCTGCATGAATTCGGTCTGTGAAGTGATATGGGTGATTCCATAATGTGGGGGCCGGTGTCCCTCTTTACATTGTGATATTTGTTTCTCTTGTATTACCAACAGTGATACAAATGATTTGAGTTGCTCAAATTATAGTACCTGTACCTAAATATTTGAATAAAACATCTGACTAATTTCCTGACAGTATGTTGTCCTTAATAGGCTTATTTCACTGTTTCACGTGTAAAAGGAACATCAAAGCTGCGACATTTTAAGAACTGTTGTTGAAATGCGTTGTTTTGGTTCTCAAATACTACCATGTGCGCATACAACATGTAGGCCTCTGTGTATGAAAAATTGCGCTTCATTATGTTAAAGCAAGGTAATACTGCTTAAAAATTGCAGTATATTTAAATGAATTAATAGCTTGTTAAGCGAGATTCACAGTGCGTTAGCCCGAACGTTTCACGTGTAAACAAGACACACTTTTTTGGTGTCCCTTTTACATGGGAAATTTGTGTAATGTTTCTGAGAAATAGAAAGATAATTGGGTTCACTGGTAAATCTAGATCTATCACCATGTCCCACTTGATAAGTGTGAAATCATAACAAAGATTGCATGCTTGAATATATAATTTTTTGGGGCCATTTACTAGGTTTTACATGTAAATGGGACACCAAATGGTGTCCCCATATGCAATTATGCACCGAATTGTTATTTTTTAGTGTAATCAAGTTATTTTTTACAATAAACCTTGATGTGTTATCCTGGGTAAGACAAAAAATACATTCTAAAATAAACATACCACATTGAGCATGAATTATCACAAAAATAAGCAGAAAACTAATTTTACACGTGAAACCGTGAATGGGTTTTGACATGATATTTTGGCATATCTGGAGTAAAACATGTCTGATTTTTGCTACAATTAATGAGGAATGTCAATATCTTTAAGTTATAGTGAAAATTATTAATGAATCCCCTCTCAATGAATTTTTTCATTTTGGGTCAAAATGTCGCAAGTTGGTACCCTAATTTATGGAATAACCCATATGTTTAAAGCCGATTGAAAGCGCTGACAACTTTACACCTGTGCCTACTCATGATCACTTTTTAACGCAAATTTACAATTTAGTCCGCGAACAACACGTTTGACTAACCAAAAATCAGAGACAAAAAAACGAAGACGCAAAGTAACACAACATGTTATCCCTTTCAACCTAGGAAAACTACATTAAACTTTATTGTTTGATTTGATTCTTTCCTTCTTTCATTAAAAGCGAATGTGGTTAAGAGAGTGACGGACCTGATTTTTTTCTTTTTAAATATTTTCAAGATATTGCTGATATGGGGATGGCCGGGACTCCTGGCAATGCGTAAGCCCGTAAATAAGTTATTACGGCGCTGAATTTTGCCTTAGACGCTTATGCTCATATTTTGAAAAACAAAATATAGTCAGTTAAAAATGAGCAATTTTCCAATAATTGTTCTCATATGCCAACGATTTTTCAAATATTCCTTAACGTGGGACATTGATCATTATCAGGTGTCAACACTAGAATCCTGTGCTAACCATCGCAATGGACTAGTGAGACAAACCAAAAACCAAAAACCAAAAACCAAAAACCAAACCAAACAAAACAAAACAAAACAAAACAAAACCAAACCAAACCACCATAAAACATTAAAAACCCAAGCCTTTTAATTTTTACAAATTAATAGCCACAATTTCTACAGACATAATCGGGGATCTCTCCCAATTTAGACAATCTTCGAAAGCAACGATTTGTTTGATTGCTTAGCACTTGTCTGATTTTTTCCCTCCTCAGGGTAGCCTACGAATAAAGAGATGTCATAATCGATTCAATCTGTGATTATGTTGTGACTAGTTATTTATGACCTGAAAGCAGCGTCTTTGACCAACACTCCTCATCTGATTATTTTATTCCTACATCAAGTCATGTCACTGCAGTGCCACAATATCCGACTGACAAAGCCCAGTCCTAAAACTGAATTCCCCCGGCTGCACGTTAATCAAACTGGAATATCAAGACGTCCAAAAAGTTACAAAAAATCACTTGAAAAAAGTTGTCGCAAATATGAAACCTCTATTGACAAATGTCACTGTCAGAGACTGTCAACTAGCAAAATCTTTCCCTCCCCACCCCCACCCCCACCCCCCCCCCAAAAAAAAAGAAATCACCCCCTAACAGCTTCGTATTGGCAACAGTTTTTAAAAAAAGTACAAAGAAAACTGGCAGGAGCGGGATTCAAACATGCGACCTTTAGAATACCGTACCGGCAATCTACCATCTTGCCTTATGTTGGCGGTTTCCCAAATTTTCAGTGTCTACAAAACAAGTACCAAGTGGTACAGCCCACGGCGGCCCCCGTGAAGACGGGTTACGGTATGGGAGAGTAAATTTAAAGAATCCCAAAACCGTAGATTGTGTGCCACGCCCGTAAAGGTTTTATGTGACTACGGAAAAGCTATGATGACATAGAATTACTTTGAAAAATCACCCAGTGTAAGCTTTTGGTATAGTAAATATTAGAATTGAATTGGGTGGTTCTGTATTTTCTGACGTAACCCGAATTTCGCCCTTTTTGACAATCGGATGTCTGGACATTATTCAGGACTCACAAAAATATCATGTGTTCAGCCTCACACCTCGGAAAATGATGATTTGTGGGGTTATTTTCATCGCGCTCCGCCGTTGAAACGTCCGATAGTATTGCCGCGGCAGCACGGCCGGCCGCCCCGTAAATGACCCCGAAATTATATATTTTTCTGATGTGTGAGACTGCATAAATGGCATATATTTGAACCCTAACTCCCAACCCTATCCCTAAACCTAACCAGGTTACGTCAGAAAATGCAGAGGAACCTTCAATTGTAGTACTGTTGTTTTCCGGTAGCATTCAATGATTATAAAATCACGACGACATTGGAACCCTTTACACCAAGAAATACATGTCGTGAAAGTATGCCAAAACAATCATGACTATTACTTCTGCTGACAATCTACATTAGCCTTTTAGAGGTATGGCGGACACAATAGGAGAGGGCGCTATTTGATTTGGGTATAATACCTTTTGTGAAACCACAGGAAATTTCAAAGGCGAAGATTAGGCAAGACCTATAGATTGTACTTTTGATACATCTTTAACTCAAAACAATATCTGATTCTGACTTTCACTGGAATTTGTGGTTTCACAAAATGTTTACCCAAATCAAATAGCGCCCTCCTATTGTGTCCGCCATACATACCTCTAAAAGGCTAATGGCGTTGTCCCAAAGTCAATAAAACAGTAATTGTTACCTTGTTTTGAAACTTGTTACACTTACAGGAGATTTTCCATTCACAAACTTCAATCAGTCAAAACTAGCAGCAGATTTTCCCATTCACAAACTTCAATCGGTCCAAAACTTCACTCGGTCCACGTACCGTACGTACAACCGCGAATTTGGCAATGCAACGGGGCGTGATCTAATATACAGATTAGAGACGCATGCACATCAGTGTTAACAAAACACCATTCCCAACTGGCTTGCATAGCTGGCCGTGATACACGCGGGGCATGGAAACACCCAGTGGCACCCACCCACCCACACACACAGTCATGTAAACGGGTGCAATCGTGGACCTCCCATTGTTCCTCTTTTGTTTATACTCTAACTTTTTCGGAAGGCCTCCCATTGGTTTTGTACACGATTTTCAATCGTGGACGTTAGGTCAAACGTGGACCCCTTTGTCTACGCCGAATTCTTTTGTCCTAGGTCCACGATTGCCGGCATATACAAACTCACACACCCACCCACCCACCCAAAAGGCGGAGAACTGAAAGATGGTCATCCTGTGAAGGAGTCTATTAGCTGGTGCCAGATCTGCGTGGTGCTTGTGGAGTGGTTGGATTCTCACATTGCAAATGATACCGAGGTTCGTATGCCTTACGTAAGCTGTTCATTAATGTGGTGATTCAGTATAATTCAATGAGTGTGACCACACGAGGGCGCTATTTATGTTGTCCATGCACGGCCCGGGTATTGCGTATGGATTTGGGGCCTAGGAGTGTAATGCGGGGCACATAAGTGGATGATGTACATGTATTAATCAATAACATGTATATTTCAGAGAAAAAGAGATGTCGATAAATATGTATTTTCCAATATGCAGCACTTTTTGATGGGCCAAACCACAAGGGGGTGACTAAGTTTTCATTGCGCAGGGATTTGTGCATTAACTGGCTTCAAGCGCCGCATTGCTTTAGGCTTGTTCTCTCCGACGAAGTTTTTGAGGAGTACGGACACTAGGAACATCTAACAAAAGAAAAAACGGCGCACTAACAATGAAAGTCTATTGTTACTTGACACTAAATCCATTGTTACTTGTTCACAGTGGGATCTGGTCGAAATTCATCAACCGTAATGTGCCAATAACTGGAAGATTTGGACGGTTTGCTGCATCGACTGGTCTTTTCTGCAGAGGAATAAATATTAATGTCAAATAAACCAGCGCCGATCCTGGCTTGGAATACCCCAATTTGAGCTCCCCCCCCTCCCCCTCTCTCTCTCTACTCTATACGGAGTTTTACTACATTAATGTCTTACGTAAGCTGTTCATTAATGTGACTGCACCTATGTACCTCTCATGCACACAAGCGCGTTTCTCCCCAAATTCAGTGAGCATTTAAGGCTGATGCGTATGAGCTATTTATTACACTTGCTAAAGATGTACGGTACTCCATGTTTGCCATACAACAGAATAGGTTAAGCACCAAAGGGCCTCAAGTGTATTGAAAGTAATTTTTAGCATCACTAGCTGTGTATATATCACTTAACGTGCACCTCAAGCCTGCACACACCGAGACTGAGATCTGTGATATCTGTAGTCCTTTTTTAGTTCTTTGAATCTGTAGCTCTCCCATAATTTATACAGGAAGCCTTTCCCGTAGGGCTATCGCCTGCAGTAAGTTGCTTTCCTATATGATTCCTAAAGAAAAACCTACAGTATCCTGTAAGACATATGATATTATGGAATTATAGGATTTCTGTAGGACCTTTTTGTAACGATTATTTTCTATTTCACTCTTTCGATCGACAGAGATGTCTTGAGTTCTTGTTTGGCAAGATCTGTTCAGCCCTCCCGGAGTCTATTCAAGATGAATGCAAGGACTTGGCAGAGCAACTCGTACCCATACTAACCCAGTTACTACTAGAGGAAGTCATACCGATCAACCTGTGCAAGCTCCTAACCCTCTGCGCCAGCTCAGGTACCTGGAATGATTTTACCTCGATTTCCCCCACCGTAAAGGGTCAGGAACAGAAACAATCCAAGAAAAAAAACCACACGCCTCAAACTTTAAATTACAAGATTTTGTGTCAGGAAATGTTTATGTAAAATAGTGTGTTTGGCCTACTTTTCTTGTTGGCATACCGGCGGTAGCTTACTATGCCCAGTGTATAACGTGCGAAGATAACAATAGAGAAAACGAAGAGCTTGGGGTCGGGAGGGCACATCACAATGCATTATCTTGTCAGGTACTTGACCATATCACATCATCTCACGGGACTTCCATTGTTTCTTTTAGAAGCCGCCGACACAGCAGCCTTACACGGTTGAAGAATACTTATAGTTAGCACAACTTTTTCGCTAACCGTTAGCACCATGACATTCAGAATCAAGGCTTACCTGATCTTGTTGTTGCCGCTCATATGGCCTGCGATGTCTTTGCTGCAAGCCATATTAGCCTTTTAGAGGTATGGCGGACACAACAGGAGGGCGCTATTTTATTTGGGTATAAATACACAGGTTTTATTTGTGAAGCTATAAACCTAAAGTCTACAGCAATCCCTAACGTACCTTGCGATACGCCAGACGATCAGACGGATCCCGTGGAGAAGGGAGGTTTAAACCGTTCGGAAGAGTGCCTGTTGATGAGCCTGACGACCAAAAATACATGTCGAGGTCAACCACCCTAAAACAGATGTGCCAAGTTCTTAAATGAAGTCAGAAAATGAATGACAAGATCAACAAAGAAATGACATTTCACTGGGAACACCACCGTACTACATCGCGAAAGATCACATCTCGAACTCTCCTCCGTAGTTGAACGTTGGTCCTCTGGATGTAAAAGTCATGGAGGTCATCCTCCGAGTTGTTTTGGACGTGCTTCACTACCAGGACCCAGTTGTTCCCATGCTGCCGGTTGCCCTCTACTAAGTGCCTTCGCTCTTCCGGAGACACGAGGAACCGAGCTGCCATTTTTGTTGTTTTTAATACCGTTTTCATTTACTTGTGACCGGGACTTGTGATAGCGCTGATAAGCGCAACTTGATTCAACTTGATTTTGTTTTGGTACGTCTGACGGTAATTAAAAAATAAATGCATGGTTTTGCTTGGACGGCACGAATAATCATCAGGGACAAACATCCCCACTGCAAGCTTGATTTATATGCTCTATACTTGCCGTAAGTAATTAGCAGCCTACGCGTTCCCTGTATTTAAAATGGTTTGATCCTGACAACCCGCATGTTGAAAATATCCCATTGAAATTCCCGCCATCTACATTCCCACCCATTTGTAACCTTGTAACAATAGAAGTGGGGCATCGTTGCAAGTGCCATTGTATACATCAGTCAGTAACCAGGCGGGAGGGCGTGTAAACTAATGATTAGAATAATCATGTTATCATATGCCAGACCTAATATGAATAACAACAAGCTAAGGTCAATCCCGATAGTTAATTGGATGGAACGCAAGCATCACTGACCTCATGAACACTCGCAAGTGCTGATTGGCTGGGCTTACGTACAACCGTATTGAAGGTACTACGGTCGGTCTAAAACGCACGAACTCTACTTGGACACATCCTGATTGGCAGTCATGTCCCAGAGCTTGCACAAGTCCGTTTCGAGGGGCTCGTCGATATCTATCCCATGCATCTTTGCAGCAAAATAACAATAACGGCAATACAGCTGTTAACAAAAGTGCAATGAATGATGGTATTATTACTGTGCCAATAACCACCAAGGAGGGTTTAACTCCTTCTGCCCGGCTGTTATTGATGGGATGGGGGGGGGGGGGGGGGGGGGGGGGGCAAGAATGTGCTGTGTAGCCAAGCGTATAAACGCAAACAATAGACACCACACTGAATAGAGCTTCTTTCATAGTACTTGGAGACCCCCTTTCATGTGAATGAAAGCATTGTTTGAAAAAGCTCCATCTATTCATTACACTCCCATTCAAGAACAATTTAATTGAAACATGAATGGATTGAGTGCATGCAGGAATCCGTGTATAGACAACAACCAGCCAGATCGTCATTTTTAAACTGTGGTACATGGTCTTAATCGTCCTTATTCAAGAGGTTAAGCCATTTCTTACAGTTACATACCATGCTGAAGACCAAACCCATGCCAATTGATAGGTTTATACCTGCAATTTAGTAGCAGCTTTGCTCATTTGATTTTGTACAAGGAGTTATGTACACATACTGCACTAGCATAATACTGTGATAAGGACTGTAATACATGTACCTTGGGAAGTTTCATGAGTGTGGCAAACACCCATCGCTTACTAAAGGAAACTGCAGGAAATTATAAACAGTGCAGGAAGATAGGTATTGAACTCTAGAAAAAAAAGCATGTCATGGGCAAATTTAAAAATTAAATAACTGACAACGACCCTACAGACCATATCGCAAATACCGCCTGGTTAAGACGTCACAATATGGTCACAGAGGATTGTGGGAAGGAAACAGGAGTAATTGTTGTGCGCGTTTCCTTCCAACAATCTCTCGTAACAATGTTGACGTCTTAACCAGGCGGTATTTGCGATTATGGTCTATGGCTTGGTTGAAATAAACTGTCCGAAAACTGGGCGCAGGAGGTCGAGTCATGCGAGTAGGCTAGTCTCCGCTAAATCATTTTTGTATACTCCTTTTCCGCAAATTGTTATTACAAGAAGAGGGCCCTACACTACACAATCGCCAAGACAAGTCCCCTTTCCCCAGCTGACTTATTATAATATTTTACCTTGCGTTGACATTTTGAAGGAAAAATTCAATCTCCATCAATGGTCATCAATTCGCGTATGCAGCAGGCTTTTGTTCACAATCAACCAGAGAGCGTCACCAAGTGACAATGGAAGAACATTTAACATTATTTAATTTCTTGAGCGCCATTTCTAAAAAGAATATTCAAAAGCGCTGTACATACAATAAACATTAAATGACGTCATCATGACGTCAGAGTAGTAGGACCGAGTTCAGAACAGGATCTAAGCCCATGCAAACTTAACATAAAAATCCAACTAGCTATACAATACAAAATATAAAATGATTAAACATTGATAAAATACAAGAATTACACAAAAAGCACAAAAACAACAAACAACTAGCAATTACAAGGACAACTAAAAGAATCATCGATAAGCTATGAGTGACACACTACACAGAAAACACTCAAAACAGTCGTCGTTAATCATCATTAATCATAAAGAACTATTACTGACGGAAATGAGGGCGTGGGATATTGATCAGCAGCAATGCTTCTCTGATAGCAAAGAACATTATCATCATTTACCATCTGATAAGTTTTCAAGTAATCTCTGAGAGAAAACATGTGGCTGCAGTTATTATGTCAGTTTTCCACTATTGATTAAGTGACAGACAGGATCTTTCGTAATAGAGAGAATTATACAGGGCGTCAACTGGAGGGGGAGAATGGTAACCTCATGTACTAATAACTGCTGGTAGGACGGTGACAGCCCGATTGTTCGAAGGTTCGATAGTCCGAAGGTTCTTTAGTCCGAAGGGTTATTAGTCCGAAGGTTCGTCAGTCCGAAGGTTCGATAGTCCGAAGGTTCGATAGTCCGAAGGTTCGATAGTCCGAAGCGCCCATTAGTCCGAAAAGAGAATAGGCCTAAGGTTAAATAATCTGAAGGTTCGATAGTCCGAATAGACGATAGGGTGCGATAGTCCGAATCGAAAATAAGGTTCGATAGTCCGAATGGACGATCAGGTTCGATAGTCCGAATAGACGATAGGGTTCGATAGTCCGAATTGACAATAAGGTTCGATAGTCCGAATTGACAATAAGCTTATTGCCGATTTGGACTATCGGACCTTATTGCCGATTCGGACTATCCGACCTTATTGTCAATTCGGACTATCGGACCTTATTGTCAATTCGGACTATCGAACCTTGTGTGCTTTCGGAATAATTAACCTTCGGACTATTGAACCTTATTTTCGTTTCGGACTTTTGAACCTTCGGACTAATTAACCTTATTCTAAATTCGGACTAACGAACCTTCTGATAAATGAACCTTCGGATTGTCGACCTTTCGGACCAATAGGTACGTTTATTAATTGCCCCTAAGGACGTATATATACGTCCATGCACGTTTGTTATCTTCTCAGTGATTGCCCAATTCCCTGTCACGTGACATTACTATAAGTTCCTTTTACGTTCGGGTTATGAATAGGAGGCGGGCACATTATAAAGAGCCCAATACCTTGAACGAATAAGAAGAAGAAATGGATTTGATGACGAAATCAATGCAACACATCATTGTGTCTGCAACCACGGCGTTTTCAATTCATGGGCCGGGGCAAAGTATTACTCCATTCACTGTGTATAGAAGGAAGGGATAGGGTTGAAGCGATGATAGTTTCGTTTGCACCTGTTGGTTTACCGTATTAAATATTTTGAAAAACGCAGCATTTCGTTCAGGTATTGATTCACCTACTATACGCAGATACTGTAATATAATGTAAAAACTAAATCAACCAAAACAAGCATGAAAATAAAATGCACCAATAAAAAATAACAACAGTTTACAATATACCTTTCTAAAGGCTACAACTATTAAAATTTCTATTTCGTCACCGTTTTCACGAAGAGACACACATGTGTATTTTGAAGAAAAGGCGTTTTCGAGATAATCGCAACAGAAGTTTCTCCTATTTTAAAACTGCAAAAAGTACTACTTTGCAACAACCTTGTGAAGTAAGGAAACCTTCACATGATTTTATGATGTAAATTTTTACGTGAACCCATTAATTAGAATTAACACGATGGTTAATTAGCCAAAATTAATTAGTAAAGATGCACGTCCCTTCGTGAAAATGAAAATTCAAGTTTTCCTACATTGACGCTCTTTCTGTTCAATGTGTTTTTCCATATGGAAGGGGCGCGCGTGTTTACGTGCGCGCAAAAAAGTTTTGATATCTGACATTGGTGTTTGGCTTGATAGATGCATAATCTAGACAATTATGCAATACGAACAGCACACAGGATCCACCCCACCCTAAAACCCTAGGAGGGGTCATAAATCAAACAATGCGGAAATAAGAATGTACATTTTTAAAAATTGAATATTTGGGGGCCATTTCGACTTTTTTTTCAAACACTACCTGCGTTGTACTGCAGGTTAAAGTTGCAGCATAAGTTTGACATACTTGATAAATTAAATATAAGTTAAAAAAAGAGTAAAAATTTTGCATTTACATATCCTGTGGTGGTGATTTGGCCTATGTGCAAATTATACACTGTTCCACTAGTATTTTTCTCGATTTTTGATATGTTATTATATGTGCTTGTCTGAGACCATCACAAGACCAGGCACAAGACCAGGCACAAGACCAGCTTGTAGGGGCGTACGCCTTGCAAATACAGGTTTTATTTTGCCTAACAAAGAGTTTAAATGGCGCCACCAACGGTGAGAAAGTGTACCAGTCCCCCCCCCCCCCCCCGCTTGTAATTTGTTTTTTCGCTGGCGGAACATTTTGGGAGTCACTTTTCTGGGCAAATTTCAGAAACCCCCCCTGCAAAAATTCCTGGATCCGCCCCTTCCTTTTGTTACAGTTCATTTGAATAGCTTAAGACTTGAATTAAGACTGAAGGTCTTGTGATGGTCTTGTGTTGGTCCTGCAGGGTCTTGTGATGGTCTCGACTACATCACTGATGCCCCCCCCCCCCGCTCCTCCCGATGCCTGGAGATGGCGACGGGCCTGCAAAAATGCTAAATTGTATCTATTTTTTTTTTATTGGCGCCAAAAGGGGCCACATTTTATATATATATGGTAAAGGTGAAACAGTGCTCACCGGATAGTTTTACCCGAGCTTTCGGTGCAAT